>JASTWQ010000018.1:0-1200000 GCA_035220615.1 Leptothorax acervorum
TATGATAATATAAAAATTCACTATTTTAGATTAGGTATGTAACTTATAAATATTTCTAAAACGATTAATTTTTTATTATTAAATTTTTTATTATTAAAGTCAACAATCAAGTAAAAGCTCCTATCTTTTAAGGTCTTATATTTATTTTGAGCTTTAAAAAATTGCGAGAAGTAAAAAAAATTAAATTACTACTGTGTTCATGGAAGGAATAATTGATCCAACGATTTGATCAGAGCAAAGTCTTTCCACCGGGCCGTCAGTTGCCGACGTAGAGAAGAACGATTCTCAAGATGGAAAGTGAGCTTAACATACCCTCTCTCTCTCTAATTTGTCAAGCTTTATGAAATCATAAATATGAAGAGAAAAAAAATTAGATAAGCAACCCGTTAAACGTAGAAGGCCTCGCTGCAGGAAGAAATAAATCCCAGATCTTCCGGATTGCTCCCGATAACGGTCATTTCGGCAGCGAGTTAACGACAATCGTTTTCCAAATTATTGTGTCCCGTATATATTTATACTATTAAAATATTCTTCCATTATATTATATAAAATACATTTCTTTCTTATAATTAAAATATATATCTATTACGACATATATTTCTCTTATTAAAAAAATTATATGGATGGAATAATTGTTATCGAGGAGTAGTTACAAATAAGTATATTTAATAACAAAACGCATAAGACATATGCATTCGATAATTAATATTGATATTAGAGTCGGTAGAATCTAGTCCCTGGAAATGGTTTCCTAATGTGTGTGAGAAATCTAAAATATTAAATAATAAAATATAGTCGTTTGTAACTACATTACCTCAAAGATGTATTATGATTGTATCATAGGTTTTATTTTTTTCTTTTTTTCTTTCTATTTTATAAACATAATTAGTTATTTTAT
Organism: Leptothorax acervorum; assembly: GCA_035220615.1. NCBI lineage: Eukaryota > Metazoa > Arthropoda > Insecta > Hymenoptera > Formicidae > Leptothorax > Leptothorax acervorum. The sequence continues at coordinate 899 of JASTWQ010000018.1, forward strand.
CCAACTTTACTGTCTTTTTATCAGCAAGACAGAAGCATGACTGATATTAGCGTTAATGGAAGAATATGTAATGAGAAGAATAAGATTTTCTCTTATAATGTTTTAATTAATTTTGCAAATCGACGTCGCTCACTTGTGCTGAAATCACTGCTTCCAAGGATCCGAGATATAAAAAAACCAGAAATTAATTCAGGTGCTGCAACAGGGGTCTTCGATCTTCAACGGGGCACTGAATTAATAATCCTCCACGTTGAAAATTGCTATGACTTCCCGTCGGTATACGAACGTGTATTTCTTAACGTCCACCTGACGCGAAAGACAGCTATAAAGGCCGCGATCGCATTCAAGAACAGGGAAAACGCGGTCTTCAACATCGTGAAGTATAATCGAATATTTAATGTGATTAAGGTAAAAGTTATGAATGAAATAAAAAAATATAATTTTCCGTTTCGCGTATTATTCCATTTAATAACGAATTACGATAATTTCAAGTCACGAATTCCGTAATAATTTTGAAAAAAATGTACTCGTAATTTCATAATATTAAATTTCAAGATGTCAAATTTCGCGAGCGAGGAGCTATTATTTGATTGTTGACTCAGCATTCGAACCTTCATGTCTTCGCATTTATACATATAAAATTTACAATAATTGGCAATAATCTTTAAATGCGAAATTTTGAACAAAGAATAAAAACCTTTGAATATTCAAAAAAATTATAAAAATAGTAAAAACGCAATGATTAACGCGCTAATTTAGCGTATTATCGTACGTCTTCTGTCGATTTCGTGATATATCCGGCATTAGTATCACATAATTTCACTTTCATTACAATCCTTCTTACGAATTTTCATTGCAATAATTATATTATAATTAATATTATATAAAAATATTAAGTAACATTATATAATATTACACAAATATAATATACTCTAGAATTACATACCTTGTAATAAACTAAAAATTTATTACATAATTAGTAATCTGACAATTGAAATATTATATAATGTTACACTACTTAATATACTTAATTTAAATATAATAAATTTGAATATTAATTACATAATTATTTTATATAACTAATCTTTCCGTGTCCCTACCTACCCGAACTTTTATGTCAATATATTTCCTACCTATTTATGTTCCTATATGCTCCCCCTCATATTCCTACCTAACCATATGCCTATTTACCTAACGCATCATATTCCTACCCACCCGTATTTATTAGTTTATATTTAAATTTTATTTATTTATTTAGTTTATTTAAGTTTATTAGTGTTAATTAATCGCGACCGCTATTACCCGAAATTATAGGGAAGGGTGTAAATTTAAGATTTAAATTGTAAAATTTTAAAAGTAAGTTTAAGAGATTTTGGGTTAGCAATTAAAAAATTGTGATTAAATTAGAGACGTCACCTTACCGTCTCAGATAACATGATGCACATATTATGTGCAAAATTATGTTACCTGCATGCACGTTGTACATTACATTGGTGGTGTTGAACACCAACCTACCTTGTGTCTTCTTCTATCTTCTGGCCAGTTTCACAACTCACCTTCTCCTGGCCAAATCCACTCTAGCGACATAGCCAGAGACAGGAAGGAGAAATACTCCTTCAATTGCCGGCTGATCATAGCCGGCAGATGAGCGTAATGGTTTTACGCTCTTTCTTACGATGCGCGACACACGACCGCGTCGCGAAGAGCCATTTGTAATAATAAAATTTAATTAACTAATTATAAAATCACTATAATGACCAAAATCTACTTAATATCTTATGCACTATAATTCAAACACTTGATAACATTCTCAATTAAGAATAAAAATAGGAATATTAATAAATCAGGATCTTTTAATCTTGACAAAAAAATTTCAATCAACCGTATATATCCGAATAAATTCGATTACTTCTCGCGAGTGATAGGAACTTTAAACTTTGATAAGTATGCAGGACTTTAATAACAATGCGAAGAAAATAAGTGAAAATTAAACGCAAACAGAGAAAATCTAAGGCCCATATTTTCGATTTATCGTTTCGAATATCGAATATCACCTCAAAAGGGTGAAATATAAAAAATTAATGACGTGAGATCTGAAAGGGATAATAAATTTTCCGCACAATATTATGCTAATGTGAATATTTCGAGCAAACACAATATAAATTTTGATAACTACATCTCGTTACTATAGTTATATTTCTCAAAATCAAATATTTACATTAACGCGAAATTGAACAACTTGAAAATAATAGCTAGAAAAAATTTTTCTGTTTTACGAGATAACATTTATTCGATCTCACGTCATATCGCTTTAACTGGTATAAAAACCAGTTATCAATATACAATATCTATAGATTAGAAAAGATTAGGCTAAAATTGGCGCGTTATAAGAACAAATAATTTTAATTAATAATCGTGAATACATACAAATGATTTCCTTGAAGATTACATAATTTTAATTGTGATATATGCTTACTGAAAACATCCCTAAGCATATACATATTGCATTCTTGTACCAATTTATATAACATTTAATCCTGGAAGGTATTGGGAAGAGAACAGAGATGGGAGAATAAAATAAAGTATTTGTTACTTATTGTTAGTAACAAATATTGCGAATTTTATTCTATCAATGGAATACTATTAATACATGCATACGTAATTGTATTTACCTATTTATTAGATCTATTCATATTTTGATTATCTCATTTTCGTTTAATTTTATATACATTAATTGTATTTGTTCCATGATAGAATGCATAATAAATCAATATACATATATGATTTATCCAGAATTAAATGTCAAATCCTAATCTGTTCCAGTCAATATATTGAGGTAACGGATCTATGAAATGTGATATACATAATAATGCATGTATTGTGGTAACTTTACGCAAGCATCTCTGCTATATATTTGACGTAATTGTCATAGATCCGTTACCTCAGCAATAAAAATATACTCATCACTCACCGACCGATGTGCAACAGCGGAGTCGCTGCGATGATCCTGTAACAAGCAAATATAAAATCCAAATTATAGCAACGCTTAAAATAATTAATATTTTAAAGAATATCTATTTTGCTCGTTAAATTTTATATTCATACTTTAAGCAAATATTTAAAATAATTGTACAATTTTTAAAAAAATCTCTCTTGTACCTATACGATCTTTTTTAACTTTACGACTAAAAGTTTCATTGTCCTACTGTTTATTTAAATCAAAATAGAATATTCAAATAAAAAATAAGGAATATTAAGAAATAAGAGATAATAATCACAATTAAATCAGCAAATAATATATAAAAAGTAAAAAACTTACCCTAAAGTTGTTCCGCCGTCGCCTCTGATGCCTTCCAGACCTGCTCCTCCTCTCAGATCATTTGGGCTCCTGGCACACATTCACAATACGCGGGTATTTCAATCGCGCGATACTTTATACGGCACTCCCGAAACGATTGTTAACCATCGCGCAACACTTCGTACGACGTACGACATTCCCGAACGATCGCGCCGCTTAATTTGGCTCTCTCTTCGAGACAAATCTCCACATTCTCTTTTCCTTGTTATTCTATCAAGACCTTAAACATTATTCAAGTAATTTGTTACACGCGTAAAATAATTATACGGTTTTCAAAAGAAATCTTTCTCTTAAGCCTAAATTCTTATAGAATTTGTTCAATAAAAGTTTAATTATCGCTCGTATTTGAGATAAATCAAAATCGCGCGGAGTATCGGTTTCAATAGAAAATCATTGGCACGATGTGCTTAAAAATGCTAATTGTAATAAATTGACAAAACAATCGCGTTTCGTAAAAAGTAATGCGGAGCGACTCGTGGAGACATGTTGCCTGTTCGAGGGTCGTCGCGCGAGTGATAGAGCGGCGAGCCTCGAGTGCCGCGACCTTTGTGTGTACGCACACCCCGCCCTCCGCGCAGCCACGCGGGCCGCGCGTGAGAAAAAAAAAACAAATTTCGAACGCTGTGCGCCAACAAACTTATTGTTATCATAAAATATTTAACTAACTTTAAGAAATAAATTTATGCTAAATATTTCATCCCTCGCATTTAAAATTCATTCCGGTCTATTTTGTCATGTATTTTGCGCTCTGTTTTATTATGAACTCATTAATATCATCTAAAATAATGATTAATTCTGCTCAATTGAGAGCGGTTTAGAAATTTTATAGAAATATTGTTTGCATTTTAATTCGATAAATATATTGTAACTTGATTAATTATATTTATTACATAATAGCAAGGGCTAACTGTTCAACATTGTAGATTGTACAATATATAAAACACCGTCTTTAATAAGTTAATCGCTTTACTTAAAAAGCATTATTTAATTCTGTTTTTATTATTGTTGCAAATTTGAATTTCTGTATATTAATAATTATTAATTTGAAACCATTTCCAGGGACTAGATTCTACCGACCCTAATATCAATATTAATTATTGAATGCATATGTCTTATGCGTTTTGTTATTAAATATACTCATTTGTACCTACTCCTCGATAACAATTATTCCATCCATATAATTTTTTTAATAAGAGAAATATATATCGTAATAGATATATATTTTATAATTATAAGAAAGAAATGTATTTTATATAATATAATGGAAGAATATTTCAATAGTATAAATATATACGGGACACAATAATTTGGAAAACGATTGTCGTTATAACTCGCTGCCGAAATGACCGTTATCGGGAGCAATCCGGAAGATCTGGGATTTATTCCTTCCTGCAGCGAGGCCTTCGACGTTTAACGGGTTGCTTATCTAATTTTTTTTCTCTTCATATTCATGATTTCATAAAGCTTGACAAATTAGAGAGAGAGAGGGTATGTTAAGCTCACTTTCCATCTTGAGAATCGTTCTTCTCTACGTCGGCAACTGACGGCCCGGCGGAAAGACTTTGCTCTGATCAAATCGTAGGATCAATTATTCCTTCCATGAACACAGTAGTAACTTAATTTTTTTTACTTCTCGCAATTTTTTAAAGCTCAAAATAAATATAAGACCTTAAAACATAGGAGCTTTTTACTTGATTGTTGACTTTAATAATAAAAAATTTAATAATAAAAAATTAATCGTTTTAGAAATATTTATAAGTTACATACCTAATCTAAAATAGTGAATTTTTATATTATCATATTTATTTCGAACGTCTTCGTGTAATCTGGCATCAGTAAAAAAAACTCAAATGTGTGTATTTATAATATAAATGTATGCATATTTCGTAAGCAAATTCTTTGTAATGTATTTTACAGTTTGGTATAGATTTTCCAATTTTTGATGTAAAATATATTGTAAATTATAAATTGTAACAAATAAATTGTGTAATTATACATATTGTTATTTATTGAAAATTTTATAACGAGAATAAATAATAAATAATACAAAAAGCACACATTTTCAAAGAAAAGAGGACCGCCGATTAACGTTGGCGGGGGTGGTGGAGGGCCTCTACAAGTTAATCTGCTTTTACCGGATAAAATTTTAATTAAATCTCGAAATAATATATAACCAATTTAATATAATAGGTGTATATATATATATATATATATATAAACTGAAAAAATGCGAAGTCAAGTTTAGCCAAAATGCATTTAATTGCATAATATTCAATAAAAGCAGGACAGCCTTATAAAAAGATAATATTGCTTATTCATTTTTCGCGATTATTGTCAAATAATCATCTGATAAAGTTAAATTGTACCTTATCAGACAAGTGAATTCTATTCATCGCGTAGTATACAAAGAAATTGAAGGGTTCCACTTAATATTTCTAAAAAGATAATTTATAATTTTCTATTTTAATGTTGACAACTTCCGTTTCCGTTGGAATACCTCTTCGCTCTGACGCAATATATTATCTTTGCCAATAATGTAATCTCACCTCTACTTTATGATGCATCTGATGATCCCTGATCGTGGACATTACCTACGGGATTCAGACATCGGCTACGTAATTTAATGTATATATTTTATGGACAATAGAGGCATTTCAAAATAAAGTAACAGCTAAATCGCGCCCATGACCACTCAGGCTTCTCTCTGATAATAATATTATACCAATAAAACAGCTTATTTCTAACATAAGAGACCACATATTGTTAACATCGACAACTGCATGCATGGAAGTATTGAGCGACGTGTGTCAAATTCATTTCCTGATTTATCAGTTGTTGTTGTTGATGGTTAACATTTATTTGATCTGTAAAATAGCTCAGATTTTTTAAATAATAATTACCATATTTCTAAAATATGCAGTTTTAATATAAGTACTTTGACAATATTTTTGAATTTTGAAACAGAATTATAAGGTTTGCTTTCAGAGATATATTCTATAGTTGAAGGAAGATGTGAGAAATCTCTCATATTTGTAAGAGATAAAGATCAAAGTGTAACATATTTCATTAGTTTTTTTTATTGATGACATATATAAATACGTGCTCCAGGCGCTCTGGGCATAGTGGGCGTTTTCCGTTTAATAAAAATAATTACAGCAAAAAACGGCGCAAAAAGTGTAATATCAAATCGGTAATATAGCATACGACAACCACCAAGGTTGATACATGATAAAACCACCTTCGAAATTTATGTAAGTCGCATTTCTGGGTATATAAAGTACAATACTATCGATATTTATCATTATAGGAAATGCAATTGATTAATCTTTAATTGACAGTCAGCGAATCTAATCTAATAGGGTTATAAAAAATTTGTGTTAGAGCTCGGAAGTTGGAGCTGCGCAAACTGGATATTTTGGTCCGTGCTTATAGATTTATCGCACCGAGACTTGTCCATTATATAAAAGGTTTCAAAAGAAAATCGAGTGTTATAGGCTCTTTGGCACAACTGTCCGGACATGTTTTAACATCCCTTGATTGACTTCCGAATATACCTATAGTTTCCGAGCTACGTTCGGCTATAGGGCTATCAAAAGCTTAACTTTCTAGCGTGCAAAAAGGATTTTCGTGAAAACTCTTGTTCACACTTGACATATACATAATTTATCATAGCTTGATATCTGTTTATGTATTTGCGACGATATTCTCGTTATAACTTAAGTCATTCTAGTTCTCAGTTTTGTGGACTTTACCGCATAAAAAGTTGGAACATTTGTCTATCCGTGTATAAACCGCAGTTATTTCTACTGTTTCTATAAAATAGCAGTTCTAAAAGAATGACTTCCTAAAAAAAAAAACGAAATAATCCAAGATTACGCTATTGTAGTTGGTACTATTTCAACATCTTGTGAAGTATCACTTAGCATTAAAGTAGCCGTCGTTTGCTGCCGAGAATTTTGGTCGATGCCTCTAGTGCTTGGTGGAACATACGTCCACCATGCTAAGAAGAAGAAGAGCAGCGAAGCCGCTTTCCCGATGAATGCCAGTGCGAGCATATATCTGTTAAAAAAAAGTGTAACAAAATCATATTTGAGAGACTTGGGATTAACCCGCGATTTATGTGTACAGAAAAAGAATTAGTATCAAATAAACACTCATATACTCGTATGTACGCAACAATCAATAATTTTAAAATGAGATTATATTGCATTAAATGAAAAAAAACGTCAAAAAGCGTCTGAAAGCGTCAAATCATGTAAATTTTTAAGCAATTATTTTCATACGCAAAAAATATGCGGTAAAATATTTATTCTTATAGAGAAATAGAGCCATGCAATTATTTTATTTATAAGAATATGTATTTTCCCGCTTTAATTTATTAAGTAAATGTAGCTTCGAGCGTACTACATATTGCCCGTAATGCGATTTATAGTTCTTAAGGCGCTTGAATTCAAAGGGACTTCGGTTCGCGCGGCTCAACGTACACCACAGCCGATAAGTTAGTTACAAGTACGGTCGGTATCTCGCCTTTGATGGTAAAAGACTGGTTCACGAAATAAAATTCACCCTGTATATATATTTCTTAATGATCCCAGATTTTAGATATTTAAATAAAATATAACATGCATATAAGATTTCGAACGTCCAATAATGAATTGCATGTAAAAGTATATGTATTTGTTTGTGAGAGTTTAATGAAAATCAACCAATCACTGCAATATGGTCTAAAAGTCCAAAGTAAAAAAATACTATAAAAAAACGTATAATAAATATAATGTTTAATTGTTTGGTCGAGAAAAGGCAACTTAAAAGATAAAACAAGTAGATCTTAAAATTAGTCAGAAATTTTTTCATTTTCCTTCCATATTCCAAATTCCAACTTGCAGACCTTGCACCTTGTAGTGGATCTCATGGATCTCGTTTGACCCATGATTTTACATCATGGTTTGATCTGGTTCATGTGCGACTTTCCAACCTAAAAAAATGGCAGCCGTGAGCGTGGAGTGTATCGATTTTTTAGAATTTCAGGTATTTTCGAAAGCGGGACTTACGTAACACTCATGCGTTCGTATACCGCGTTATACGAATGTAACAAATATATTTACATTTAACAATAGTTAAGTCATCTTATTAAAGTAAGACATTAAAACTCTTTATAATTGATGCCGGCTAGTGGCTACGATCTTACGTCTCTTTATTACAATATATAAAAGAAGTATGCTGCGCTATAGAAAAGATCACTTAAGACTTAGCGATGCGTAGAATTTCAACGTTATTATTAAAGTCACGTCTTTTTCTAGACGTGTTTACATTCGTGTTGCTTTAATATTGAGAGGTTAGGAACATGTGCATGAGAGGTTAGCTAATTGCAATGGAAATATATATAAACTCAAATATATAATGTTACCATACATAGTTCTACATGTATTTTCATATATTATTTTCTGAAAAACATTAATACATAATTTTATTCAGATTGTATAAATATAAAAAATAGTAAAATACAATTTGTATTTCAGGATACGTTAAGAAAGATGCGACAGATAGATGATAAAATAATTTATATGCTGAATACTACAATTCCTACCGAGTCCTTCAAAGCCCAAGTGGACCCTACCACGCAGTGTAAAGACTTGTTCCAGCAGATAGAGTCTGAGCATAAGCAGAGGACACAAGCGATCACAAGATGCGTGGACATCACTAAGGAAAGGGTGATGCAGTTGAGGGATTTGAGAGAGAAGAATGGTGACGGAGATCCGACGTTAATAAAGAATTTAAGAAAAGAACAGAATAAATTGAGACTGTTACAATCCGAGCTCAGTATAGAGGAAATTGTAAAGAAACGTACAATGCAAGTCTATTACGAGAAGTGCCGTGGATTCTTCAAACCACTGCACATAGACACATAGAACTTCCGAATAATCTGAAGCTATTTGGTATATGGTTATTTGAACGCTATTATTTTTGAATTGTTACAGTATAACTATACATAGTAATTTTGTAAACGTCAATGGCAATAAGTTGTTCGTTTTATGAATCATTGTTATTTTGTGATGATGATGTACAATATATACCGATCCTCTTACAAGAGTTTATTGCAATTGTTCGCTATATACAAGGATAATTGAAAGTACACAAATATTGAGATTGTATATTTAGATACTTTATATTGTACAAGCAATTGAAATACTTACTAAATCTAATGAGAATCAGACATTCGTTACATACAGTATATATAAATCGATTATCTAAATGTAAATAAAATACATAATTTTACAGAGTAAATACCTGTATATACATAGAATGTATTTTGTTGCTTTGTTATTACGAAAGATTGCCATTTTTAGGGGAACAGCCTTGTATATTACAAGTACAAATCATTAAAAGCGATCAAAAACTAAATGTTTATTGCTTTATGAGAAATATCATGTGGAAATATCATTTCAAAATAATTACAATCGGTAATATAATATCCGTCTGCGCTTCTCAGAAAATTTATCCTAAAGATTTCTATATTCCCTGAGTATTTACATATCTATTTATTTTTATCTTGTTCCAATCGTTCCCGAAGCCAATCTTCTCTTTGTTTAAATAAATTTTCTCCTCTTGCAGCGCCCCTTTTCCCAAGTATTACAGCGATTAAGCAACCAATTAAGGTAATAGCAATCAAATAATTACAGGTCTTGATTCGTGCTTTATTTCTCGCAGTTAGTATACAGTCCTCCCTGTTTAAGAAAACATTTATTAAAATATAAAATATCACAAAAGTTCATAAAACGTGAAAATTGTTATAAATATATTTTTAAAATCTGGTATTTATTTTTTATCAGAAATAACATTAAAAGTCATCGTCTCATAATAAAAGTCAGTTTCTTATAATTTTGTGATTACCAATGCTAAAATTCTACCAAACAGTTAAGTTTAAATGAAATTAAATTCGAAATTATGTTTTTGTATTAAATTATTTCTATTTTCTATTGTGTGTTGAACAATCTCATATGATATAAATATAGATGTAACACATACGTAACATCCTTAGGAACATCTGCAACGCTTGGATATCGTTTTACCCAAACTAGCATTCTCTTGTCAAAATCAGTTACACGATGCATGCGTGATCCTGAAATAAAAATGTATAAATGCATAAAAAATACATTTTTGTGTAGTTCCAAAAATTTTTTCAGTTTGTATGTTGCGTATACAAAATATCATAGCTCTTTCACAATTAAATCGCAAAAAAAAGAATCTATAAATTATTAATAATGTTTTAAGTAATGATTCTTGAAAATTAATCAGTTCAATTATTAAGCGTTTAATTCATATAGAAAAGTAGATATTTTATCTATTTGTATGTAAACTCGCTCTTTACCCATCACACCATCAGTTTCTTTTACAGTTACATTGCTTTTTTGTGCAGGAATTTTGTCTTTATTAGTTTCTCGTATAACATTACTGCGAGTAAAGCATCGTGTTGTTATACGCAACTGAGCATTACGAGCAAACTGCCTCGACAGCATTCTGTGAAGGAAAATAATTGATATGTTAATAGAATAAGATTATGATGTATTTAAACTTATTTCCTAGTTTCTATACAAAATATTTTAGAGTATTCTTGGGGCATTTTTTGAAATTTAAAACGTCAATTTTATTTTCACGAAAATTTCTCTGTACGAGCCAAATTACAGAAACATTTTATGTATGAAAAAGTAAAAGAACTTGTACAAAGAACTTATACAAAAAAATATTAATTTCAGAGAATATTGATTTATCTTATTGTTAGATATTAACTTTATTTTGATAAAAATTCTTTTTTAATTCCAAAAAGCAATTTTGTAAAGCAACAAGCATTTTATTTTGGTCATTTGTATAATTGTAATATGGCTATTTTTTAAAACAATGATTAAAAGAAGTCTTTTTCATTCAAAAGAATAAAATTTTTCTTTTAATTCTTTTCTCCAGATAAAAGAAAATTTAATGCTATATTAAAAATTGCATCGTTAATAACGTTCGTTTAAAATTTCGATAAAAAAATTATCTCGAAATGCACTAAAAATTTTATTGTCAGAATACCGTTAAACAAATATGTAGTTTTGGAGTCCCTTGTGATTCTTTCTTAAACTATGCATCTCTAATTAATTTAATTAATTATATATATAAAACGCAACCGAATATATTCACAAAGTCACATGTACAATTGTACATGCGTCATAAATTGAACTAAATAAAAAATGATTATATAAAATCACATTTACTGATTAGGGAATTAGATATAATCGTTGCATGATAACAAAAAATCATAGTCAAACATAATATAAGATCTGTTTATACAGATTAAAAAATGCTTTGTGAATAAACTCCACTTCATATACTAATTGAAATCAATGAACATATGCACCTCGCGATAATGTGGAGATCGATGTAAAGATATACTTACGGTATATCTATAGATATTGTATACAGTCTCTGCAAAATATAAAATAGTACAGTCATCGTAGCTATTATAATAATGAGTGTTTTATGATTATTACAATGATTAGTTATAACAATCGTTAACGATGGAAAACGATATCTTTCAAAATAAATAAAAATGAACACTCGTTTTTATTATAGCTGTATCCTCAGTACTTTTTGTCTTTTTCTTCTGAATGCTTAATTAGATATCTATCTCACTTTGATGCAGAGAATGTACAACACCAGTAAGCAAAATATTAGCCGTATGCCAATTAAATAGTTTGCAAGCAGGTTCGAACAGCTGAATACTGCGACAAATTATAATTACAATTGCGTTTGCAAGCTCGGTTATAATTCTGCCAGTATAATCTGTTAATTAATTAACTTATATCAAGAGAAACCGGAGTAGAATATGTCATTTCATATAATCATTTGAATAAAATATATCATCACTCTACCATCATATGTCATTAACAATTTTATTATTTGTTGATTATTAGGTATTCTGTTGATAAAAATTTGTAGAAAAATCTGTTTCATGACAGATCTGCAACGGTGCAGCACAAGGAACAAATTTAATGATAGATTTACATTTGTAATCATCATTGTGCTGTATTTTTAGGTTACGCTATTAATAATGAAGAGAATTAGGTTGTCTATTAATAAAGAAATTTTCTGCAAAGTTACAACGTGGTACGTCCAATTGTCATATGTCCATCTTTTTTAGCAATTAACATATATCGCGTTTCATATTCGTTTATTCAGGATCCGATCACAAATCGGAGCCTCGCCGTTCGAGAGGCATTCGTCGCATTATCATATACAGATTCTTAATACGTATCATACAATTTAAAGTTTCACGTTTAGTGATATACGCACTTCAGATAATTATCCAGAAATAGTTCGTATAAACAAGAACATTCCACTGTTCCTAACGCACATTGACAAACTGACGTGCAGTTACTGATCAAGTGATCACTAAATGCGTTGTGCCTCATGCCTGCTCTTGTAAGTATATATGTATATGTATATATCGACCTTGATGGCCTTGATTTCCGGCAGAACGGACACTTAAGGCGTCGTTCACACTTGCTAAAATTATCAGCGAAAAGCGTTGTATAATCAAGCCTATACTGCCTGATTCTGCAATCGTGGAAACCATATTGCAATCGTGGAAACTATATTTTTTATTTAAAAATATTGTTTTGAATGTCTTAAGCAATGTTAAAATAAAAAAAATACGTATTTTATAGATATATTAGATATGTTAAACGTAAAATGTAATAGATCGAATATATTCGCATGTAAATATATATTATATAACTATAACGTATTATATTTTTCGCGTACTATACCTATACTATTCTATTCTATAATATATATTAATATATTTCATATGTTCGGTGTTAATATATAATTCCTATCTTAATTATTTTTTAGATTTAACTTTAATAATGTATGTGTGTGCGTGTAACAAGCAGGAACATGATCATGCAACAAGATGTATTCTGATTTTATAAAAGTTAAACTTAATGACATACTATGCTGATTCAGTGGTCAAATATTTTATCCTAGGTGGGGAAGAATTATCAAAAGTATCTTTTATTCCTATATTTATTTTGATCTAAATAACATTACTGATGATAGTAATTTTAACATAACATTATATCTATTTTTCTTTACAACTTACAAATTAATTTTATAATACTTATATATGTATCTATCTTAAATGGAATATTAATTTCGTAATTTTATTATACAATAAAGATTCGTATCTGCGCGACTAAAATAATTCAGAAATGGAAAAATAAGTCTATAATGAATAAGAAAAAAAATTCTCTTGTATATGTGATCCGTTATGCAGTTATTTCTTCATACGATTATATTGTCTTATAGTTTTTTGTACACTTATGTTATATCACATTATACGTTCAGTTCTTGTTTAATTAATTTTATAATACATATGTTTGTTTCACATAATCTCTCCTCTCTTTTAATATATTGTTTTTACTTCATTTTCGTACCATTAATATTTTCTCTCTATGTACAAAAACCTTTCCAAATCAGATTAAAATACATTTCTGCAAATCGGGCAGGTGGATTTTTGACTTGTACTGAACCACTTATACTGGAAAAAAAGAGAAAATATGTGTATAATATTATATACTATACAATATACCAAATAAAAAATAATAAATGTCAATAAATAATGTATGCTTACCAAGCAGCGAGTATGAAACTTCTTGCGACAAGTGTGACATGACAATTTTGGTACTTGATATGTACTAATATGAAAAATGCTAAAGCATATGTAACACTCTTCAACGCCTGCAAATTTCTTATCCAAATTGCGTTTCCACATTAGAAGACCTTCCCAAACAGAGCCATTCTATAAAAGAAAATATAATTAGAACACATATTACTTAATATATGTAGATAAGTATTGCAAGACTTACTTGATGTGTAAGAAATTTAGCGAGCTGCATGTGATAATTTTTCGACTTTGTCGCACCATCTATCTGTTTACCGGATTCTACTAAAACACTACCCAAAGGATAGTTTGGCGGTAGCACTATGCTTAATTCCAATTTTGTATCTTCCATTTGGTACACGGCTACTACTTCTCTTGCTGTTGAATGCACTTTTACCTATAACAACACAAAGCATATGATATTAAATCTGAAAATAAATAAAATTTTTAAGACTTGTATATGTGTGGAAGACGTAAGATTTGTGAGAACGTACCTGCATATTTTCAACATTAGCCAATTGTAACCTGCTATAAAGAAGCTCATCTTCACAAAGCCTAGGACTGACATAATGACTTGTAATCTTGTCTACTGTTGCACTGACTCTGCTATCAACTGTACTGAGCCATAGTCTAACTAATACTGGTAGACGCCGCAAGCAGTTCATGTATAACCAACATACAATATGATCTAATCTCTCCTCTGTCCAACTTTCTACAATATTGCGATATAATATAAAACAATATGTAATAAATCAAATTTTATACAAGTACAAGTATAATATTAATTTTAATAGTACCTTTAAAACGAAAAACTGGAGCAGTGGTAAATAATTCCAGTAGTTTTCCAGTTTTACTTTTATTATCTTGTAGTACTTCCATGGGCATTAATTTGAAGATATTATATAATAAACAAGGGAAACGTTCATTTCTAAAATTTATAATGTTTAGTAAAAAATATATGTTTATAAGACACATTATAAGCAATAAAACATTATAGGAATCATAAAAATGAATAATGCGCATTGTAATATACTTACTTCAATATTTTAGCATATTGATAACGTAAATCACTATTAGCCTTTTCGCAGATATCTAGCACAATTGCCCATGCTAACAGATATCCTAATGTATATGTGTAAGAATCTGTAAATGGTTGGATTGTGCAGCTAATTGCGTCACATAATCTAAAAAAGGCGATATTATATTACAACGTATAATGCATTCAATTAAAATTTAATATGAGACAGAAACTTACTTGAACTCCATAAGCATTGCATTTACAATAGTCTCTGTAATTAATAACGCCTCTTCGAATTTTCTAATATTGAGACTGCTCGACTCGAAGTTCTCAGACTCGACAAGAACTTTGTCATGCTGTACAAGTTCCGGTACCATATATTTCAATGCATAATAGGCACCCAATTGAATACTAGGTACAGGAGATCGCAGTAATTTCAGAGACAGCTTTAACATCTTGTTGAAATCAATTGTTTCAGTCTGGTCATCATATTTCTTGAGTAATATGCTATTGTCAAATGTGCAAATTGCCTCTCCCAAATAATTCAGTGGTATGACAGATTTTATAGCATCTGTATTCTGATTGCATAAATCTGCATAAAATGTCCAGATTTGGACAATGCCACTATATACGCTGCTAGCAATTACATTTTTCCATTCATCCAACAGTTCTGGAGGTAACTCTGGTATTGGCTCCAACTTATGTTTGTTCATTACAGCTTCAACTGCACAATACAATTGGCTAAGCGCCGTCATCAACGTTGTTATTTTAATGTCAGTATGATTATGTTTGGCGTTGTTAAATAACTGTTGCCACTTTGTGAGAGATATCAAAATAGAATCCCAGTATGCGTGTTTCAACTTCCACGGAATATTTTGGACGACTGTCGTAAGCAATCTTATAACTTCTAGCGGCAAAAGTAATTTATCCCATGAAGTATTAAAGATATCGTGATCCAAAATCGCGAAAATATCATCGTGACGTAACATAATTTTGTCCACAATAGTATCATCTAGCGAAGGAGGTTGATTTCTGGAAGAGTCGAGTATCATAGTTCTTGTGGCAATTAATTCATAAATTTCGTTGTGTGTTGATAATATTTCCGAAGTATTTTGTGGCCAATAATAGTTTAAGATTTGCATTATTTGCACATGCATTTCATCGTCATATATTTCTGCAATTTCATTACTCCTGTAATTTCTGAAATATTCCATGGGATTCTCAGTTTTATCTTTTGAGAAAAATTCAGTGTGATGTGTATAAATTATGTATGGTAGCATACATCCGTAACTTTTTTGATTTATTCGTATATGTAATAATATATCATCGTGGATATTTCTTGCAAAATATTTATGCAATTTGACAAAACTGTTCTTCAGCGAATTACGAAGCTTGTCAACATCATTATAATATTTGGTGGATCTATAATGCTTACTATATATGTCTGCTATGCTAACCACATATATAATATTTATCAGTATCTCCGTGATTCCTGGTAAATTGAAATCGTTTAATTCAAAATTTTCTTCTTCTAGAGATATGTTAACATTCTCTGAATCAGAGCTTTTTAGTTTCTTATACAAATTATTTAGCAAATCTGTGACAAACAAAGCCCATGATAAACAATTTGTCGTATTATCTAGAAAAATATCGTTCGTTATATCGATAGATGTAGGATGCTGCAAAATCCGTATTGTTTTCTCAACATTTGACAGGTATAAATGGCCTGTTAAAACTTCACCATATATTGCAATAGCGGTTGTCTCTCCAATCCATAATTTTATGTCAGATGCCGTTAGGAATAATAGAATAGTTTCTTTAACACAATATGATTTTGTATTGTCAATGTTATTGATTATAACTTCTAAAACATCTGTTGCCAAATCTACTAATACATCCTTAACAGAATTTGAATGTGCATTATATATTTTGCTCCAGATAATAATTCCGAATCTTTTAATAAGATCGTTAAATTCAAAAGTAGGTAATATTTGACAACTTTTTACGAATCCTTCTTTCCAACTAGAACAGATCGTATTAGCAGTTAAATCATCATGTTCTCGAGTGCATAATTCGAAAAGCGTTTCCAATAATTGTACAGCACTTGATATTGTTTGCTTATGACTCCACATTAAAGTTATCAATTTCGTAATAAATGTAACCAATTGCATGGGACAAGTGTCATCTCTTCCATTTAGTGAATCACATAAAATCGATACAATCTCATTTGCTCCTTCGTTATTTACTAACAAATTTCTAATTTCCGGAATTTCAAAAGCTGATAAAATCAGATTCTGATTTTTTTCGAAATCATGTTGTTCATCATTGCATAAAGCAATTTCTTTGGCTACATCAACTAGCAGTTTGGGTATATTAGCTTGTGTATGCCATTTCTTAATTACGCTATTATCTTTATTGTGTTCAGATAAACTGCAATATATGGCATTCCTTGTTATTGCAATATCATTTAACTCGATCATTGATTTTAGAACCTTATCCTTTTCTGCGTCATTTATATATATAATAAAATAGAATATTAATTCAAGAATTTGTTCAGCCATTTCTGATTTCTGCAGCAATAAAGGTTTCAAGCTCTTGTCGTAAAATTCAAAGAAGTCCTCATCAAATTTGAATGATTTTGAAAACGCACAAAATAATTCTCTACTTGCAAAATGTTTCATAAGTTTATTCAGCTGCCTGATATGTTCCATGTACTGAGAGTCTATCGATATGTTTATCGAATTGAAGTAAATCGTACAGAGTGAATTCACAAACTTGCAAAGTTCTGCACTAAAAACAGTATCTGCATAAACATCGGTAACTTTTACTTTTGGTTCGCTCACAACAACCGAATCACTTGGATCGGAAAATTTTACTTTTAATTTTTTACGGGTACGATCTGGTACATTCTTCAAATTTAACAAGAATTCGATATGAGAATCTTTTGTATTTACAGTATGTGCGATCTCCTTTGGCATATTCATAAATTTGTCGAACAATAACTGCAATTCAATCCAGAACTGTTCCATTAAAGAAACGTACGATTTATATTTCTCATTAGTACGATTTTTGCTCCAATACCGTATTAGATGCGCAATCTCAGTAAAACAAAATTGTTTCATAGAGATACTATCCTTCATGCAAGCTTCTATAAGAGGCATAAGCTGTTCCTTAAGGAGCCGAACGCATAAATCTACATTTTCGGCGTTTACGAGAATCGAATAACGTAAGCATTCAACAAAAGATGTTGTCACAGCGAGCGTTTCTGAACGGCTTATTTGCACACTTTTGACGAAAAATCCTTGACGCATGTTGTTAAAGAAATTCGTATACAGATCAGTGATATCAATATTAAACTTTGGAAATTGACTGACGAAGGGCAGCAGATTTGGGTAAACAGTGCTAGCGCAGCATTGGCCGCCAGATCGTAAAACGTTCCATAATTTTGGGAGTACAAGTTTATTAATATTTACGACGAGATGCCAGTCGTCAATTTTCGTTGTAGCTACGAGCATCGATTCCCACACAGCCGATAAAATTGCAAGTTCGGATTCATCAAGACTATTCATAATTGTGGTCACTGTCTTTTTCTTTTCATTTTGTAGTAACATTCCCGCGTTCTCCATTATCGACGTCAGCACGTTGAAAAAAGCTGTCTTTATTGGCAAAGCATCGTGTCTAGACAGTTTCCAAAACCTCGAACTGCTCAAAATTTTGTTGTGAATCTCCAAGGTCTTATCGATTTCGTCAAGCGGCACTTTCTTGAAATAATAACTATATCCTTGGAGATTTGATGCCAGTACTCTTTCATATTTAGCTTCCATCTCTTCGTTGGTAAGGGACTTTTGCGTCGATAACGTTTGAGCTGTGTGCACGATTATATTATTGCTAATGTATAATAAAATCTCGCACTGGCAATGAACGATCGCGTTAACTATCTTCCAGGGTGGAAATGTGCTATTAAAAGAGTTGGTAGCAGCTGAAGCCGCCGGAGGATAAGTGTCGTATTGAGAGATAAACCAAGCGCCGGCCAATTGTTTCAGATACATCGCTATACCCTTGCCTATACGCTTCACAACTGCTGTGTGTGCCAACTGTGCAGCTTCTCTCACTCTATGTTCTATATCGATGGATAGAGCGCAGTAAAATCTTGGCCAAAATGGTAGCATACCTTCTACCGCTAATAATTCAGCGTCTTGACATAAAGTCGCAAACTCTTGCAATGCCTGCACACACATAATATATCAGTTTACAAAATTTATACAAAGTGATTAATGACTAAGTCAGCAAACTATTCACCTTGTACTTTGTCGTAGCATCTTTCTTGCTCATCTTCTTTAGTACTGCTTGAAAATTGGAATCTACGTTGTTCATCTCAACCTCTTTTAAGGAACATAAGGATAGACCAGGTAGAACGGGAACATATCCTCCATCCTTGACTGCTGAGAACCCAACAAAATTAGGCATCGCGGCCCCCAAGAGTTCTGCACTGCGGCTGCTATTTGATGGCTAAAAAGATATCAAATACATAATATTTTCCCTTCTGTCTCTCCAACATTATTATACACCTATTTCATTTTCAAAAAAAGCACAACATAACACAATACTACAAAAAACAGACTCGATAACGTGCTCATAGAGGTTATGTGATGTGAAACTATTATTGCACATTGTAATTTTCAGAGTTATACGATTGGATATAATTAATATTAATATTTACCCGTGCATTGTTTTTAGTACGTTGCGCCTGCTTGTTTTTACCCATGGTGATACTCGTAGGACAAGGGCGTACAGTCTTTCAGCGATCAACGAAAATTTCGTCTCCTCCGCGCTGGGACGTGACGTCGTGACGTTCGTCTGATGACGTTCAGCTGACGACCTAACCTCTAATGCGTATCTATTAACTATCAACGCGTGGCCTGGCCGGCGCGGTTTCGTTCAATAGTTAAACACCGGGTCACCGGGCACGAATAGAGACCGAGTCGCCAGCAGTTTGCACAAAAATTACAGCCAGATGGGTGTCAGCAACAAGACCGAGCAGAGACTGCTGCTGTCTTACTGCTCCTTCACCTGCATCTACCTTCCCGTGATCCTGACGCTGGTAAAGTTCAACGATAATCTGCACAGCGTCGGAAAGTACAAGTTCCTACCCGTGCTGATGATACTTACGTTCGCCGAGGTGATAAAACTGCTGTTTCCTATGCTGCAAGCGGAGGCGCCTACCATAATCAGGATCGAGCAGCGAGCCTCGCCGAAGGCCAAGAGATCCTGGGCGAAGAGTCTGAAGGAGGTCTTCAAGTTCTCGCTCACCGCGCTCGTCCTGTCGATAGTTTACTACGTGATGATCGTGCTGTTCGGCGCACCCGTGCTGACCGACCACGAGGAGACGACGATGCTCGTCGTCACGCTGATCACACTGACCTTCGTGTCTACCAGCCTGCACCTGGGAGTGGACAATGCGTTGGACGTCCTCACGGGGACTTATTCCCAGAAGGGCAATATCCTCGCGGATGCTTTAAAGCTCAACATACAGGCGACGATACTGGGCACTTGGCTAGGTGCCACTGTTATTCCTCTAGATTGGGACTGCCCTTGGCAAGCTTGGCCGATTCCTTGTGTCATAGGTGCGCTGCTTGGCTACTTGATCGCCCATTTCATCACTCTCATCAAAACGCTTCCCGCGCCGAAGCTGCACAGGAAAGTCCATCGATAGTAGTGGACATTTGTGTGGAAAAAGAGACATTCCAGTTTCTCCAGTATTAATTTTATTGACTTACAGTATGCTGATTGTCTCATCCTACATTTTATATGTATATTAGGATTATTAGGCCATATAGAGATAGTTGAGCATTAACACACAACTGCCCGTCTTTCTCTGATTCATGTAAATTAATTTATTACGTTATTATCTGTGATGTATTATCTACGTATAAGTCTGAGTTAGTAATAATCATATAAAAATCATGTTTTTTTTATCTGTAAATATAGCAATATAATATTGTAATTTATAATCTATAAAAGCTCTAATTTGAACGATATATTTTCCCACCCATCCAGACGCTGCAGGTTGACATTATAGCAGTAGCTTTGCTGATATCTTTTTTCATGTTTTTTTACAATCTTGTATGTACGAAATAAAGTATTATTATTATTAAATTGTATATGATAATAATAATAGTATTATTATTGTTAAAATTTTTCAACAAGCAATTCTGTCATGAAGAGAAGTCGCAAATTATAAAATAGCCTGAGTTTAGTGCAAGTCATCCTTTAATATTAGAATTCGAGCTGTATATCATATAAATCTCGCAACTCATTACAGCATTACAGTCAGGGAAAGACAAATTGCACCGATACGCATTATCAATTATCATGACATTGATAATGCACTTACATAACGATATTTTGTTACGTCAGGATAGGCCTTTCACCCTTTATATCGGTTGTGCAAAAACAAAAAAAAAACGTGCTCGTAAATCATAAAATTGCTACTTGAAATCGCGGATTTATAATTATTCACTCAGAATTTAGCACAGTATTATATTCATAATTTTATATGCTTTACGCGAAACAACTGAAGAATAAAAAGTAAGTTGAACCGTGATTAAAGTTAATCTACCTTGGTAGAAATAAGTAATGGACATTAGTCAACATTGTATCTACTAATAAAAAGAAAAATTACGAGTTTGAAGTGAATATGATAGTAGAATTTCAACAGGGAAGAGGGATTATCGTAATTTGTACAGCTCGTCTAAAGTGAGCCCGATAACTCGATAAGTCGTTTTAATCGGATTTACGCAATTGTCGAAAAAAAGCGTCGTGAATGACTTCGTATTTTCTTGTCGTCTGCCGCGCGATCTGAGACGACCAATGATTTTGATGACCGGGATTTTCCATACTCGCGCAGTCGCAACTGGACTGTCTGACGAGTGGATTAGCGTAGTGTAAGTGAGTATAAGTTGTCGACGACCGTTGTGACACTTGTGACTTCTTCGTTGATTTTAATTGTCGGATCAACTCCGAATCAATTTCGGATTCGAACGAGATAGACGGTGCGCGATAAGTTCGAAAGAATGTCGAGCACGGCTGGAAAGGTACTTGTTTCTGCGAGTTTGCACGTTCTAAGTTCATTCACTTTTTCCTTCCTTCTTTTTTTACGTTGTTAATTAACACTCATGCGCTCGTCGTAATTTAACGCGGTATCTGCTTTCCTTTATTGAAATATATTTTATTACATACAAATGATATTCTATGTGACAAAATATGAATGATATGTATAAGCAACATGTTGCACAAATGAAAATTATCTTCTTCCAAGTAGAATATTATACAAGAATTATCTTCTTGTTTATCTTTGGATGGATTGGATTCTAATGGTGTATTATTAGAAAGTTAAAATAGGACTTGATAATATGAAACAATTTAATTTACAAAAATCTTTTAACAATACATTTCTACATATGTTTAAACACCTAATATAAGATAGAAAACACGAAGAGAGGTTACTGATGGAAACATTGTAAAAACAGATTTTATTGTGCACTATAATTGCTGCACACGATGATGTGCATGATTGTAACAAATATGATTTCTTTCCAGGGTAATCAGATATGAAAATGGATACATTTTTCTTGAAAGAAATCTTTATATACCTGTTTAAGTATTAAGATACCTACTTATTTAACGTATCTGTTTGATATGTTACTTAACTAGCAAATTAGAAAAGAGATAGTGAAAGAGATATATAACTTTTTGTAAAATTATTAATAAAAGTGTCCTTACGTATTAGCATATACATATATATCTAGATAATTTTTTAATTGAATTTACTCGAATAATTACATACTCTTTGATACTTATTATAATTAACAATATCTACTAATTCAATTTATTTATGAAGCGTTAATAAAAGTGTCACTTCAATTTATCAATTAACTATAAGAGTCATTAACTAAAAGATTTAAGATAAACAATAAAGAAAAGAAAATTATTAGGTAATAAGAGCCAATGCTTCAAGACGCAAACAATAATATTTAGATTAACTTTATCCAATGACCGGACAATTTTTTTATATATTAAATATATTAAATTTATTATTGCTGTTCTCAGGTTGTCAAATGCAGGGCTGCGGTAGCATGGAAGCAAAATGAGCCTTTATCCTTGGAAGAAGTTGAGGTAGCACCGCCCAAGGCACATGAAGTCCGAATCAAAGTCGTAGCTGTGGCCCTTTGTCATACAGACGCTTATACTCTGGATGGATTGGATCCAGAAGGAGTATTCCCTTGTATACTTGGTCACGAGGGCAGTGGTATCGTGGAGAGTGTCGGAGAGGGTGTCACCGAATTTCAACCTGGTAGACTGACATATTATATTTCTCTTGAATTATAAATTATATCATGGTCAAATTTCAATTATGCTTTTCGACAAAATTACGTCTGGCTGGATTTGACATTTCTTTTTAATTTACTATTGTTTGAATAATGTAGGCGATCATGTTGTACCACTTTACATTCCTCAATGCGGGGATTGTAAATTCTGCAAATCACCAAAAACGAATTTATGCAGTAAAATCCGCGAAACCCAAGGCAAAGGTTTAATGCCCGATGGCACATCTCGTTTTACATGCAAGGGACAAACAATCGCACACTTTATGGGTTGCTCCACCTTCTCTGAGTATACAGTGGTAGCTGACATTTCCCTCGCAAAGGTATTTATATATGCTTTCATAATCACTGGAGTTCTTAAGAATTTAACATTTGTATAATTTTTATAAATTACTGTCGTAGGTTAATCCTACAGCACCATTGGACAAGGTATGCTTGTTGGGTTGTGGGATATCCACAGGCTATGGCGCAGCTTTAAATACTGCCAAAGTAGAGCCAGGAAGCACTTGTGCTATATGGGGTTTAGGTGCTGTTGGTCTTGCAGCAGCCTTCGGTTGCAAGAAATCTGGTGCATCTCGTATTATCGGGATAGATACCAATCCGGCTAAATTTGAGAGAGGTAAATTATATAACGAGATTGTGTGTAACAATTAAAATTAATTTTTCGTAGAAGCAGTAAAAAGTATTTTTCTTTTCTTCATGAATTTTCCTATATAATAAGAGTGACAAAATTTTTTAAATATTTTTATATTTGTTTACAGCTAAGACTTTTGGGTGCACAGAATTTGTTAACCCCAAGGATTATGATAAACCTATTCAGCAGGTGTTAATCGAAATGACTGATGGTGGATTAGATTATACCTTCGAATGTGTTGGAAATGTAAATACCATGGTATGTATTTGACACTTTCATTTTCTTTTTATGGGAAACAATTCCGTCCTACAAAAATTATCTTTTCAGAGAGCTGCATTAGAATCTTGCCACAAAGGATGGGGCACATCCGTAATAATAGGAGTAGCCGCAGCTGGCCAAGAGATCAGTACTAGACCATTCCAACTGGTCACAGGACGAGTATGGAAAGGAACCGCATTTGGCGGATGGAAATCAAAACAAAGCGTACCGAAATTGGTGGACAAGTATCTGTCAAAAGAATTGATTCTAGATGAATTTATTACGCATAATCTTCCGTTTGAAAAAATCAACGAAGGTTTTGATATACTACACTCAGGAAACTGGTAAGCCTAAGTATATACTGTGTATACAACATAAATACAGTATAACTTGAAAAATGCATATAATTATGTAGCTGGTTTATTATGATTATCAGATTTATGAAAATGTGATATTTTTCTGTTGCAGTTTGAGAGCTGTCCTCAAATACTAATTGTTTTCTGTCTTGTACCGCAAAGATATGGCCTGAGAACCAGCGTCTTCCACGATTTATTAAAAAAATACGCAATAATACGTATACACGTATGAATACATACTATCCCCTCACACTGTTCACTTCTATTTGTTACAAAATTTGTATTGAATCTCTGGAAACAAAAGAAATAAATTTTATATTTGCTATTCTACGCTCAGAAGAACATCTCCCCGATTTCTACAACAATCTTTATTCATAAAGAATTCTTACAGCCACATGTACAATACCGATTAAGTAAGATATTTACGGTAGCTCTTGAATGAAGTAAAAATTCTTTACGCTTTGATCAAGTGCATACCTTACAAAAATCATCATGGTACGAAGATCATTGACGATGATTTTCATTGTATATAATCATATATATATATACAATATGCAAGACTCGATAAAACTATTTTACGTTCGCTTGTAGTTATATTAATTAGTCTAGGTCGACAGTACAAGAAGTCAGGCGGAATGCAAATTGCGCTCGATGCAGGAAGGAATATGCGTTAGCTCATTGCGGACGATGTCGTTTATCAGTTAAATATGTAGATATATTTTTAAGTGTCATCTACATACTTTAATGCGCAAGTTTAACACGCCATGTCCTTAAGGCAAGACATTATGGATGAACTGACAAAATAATATCAAGTTATTCTTTGAATAAAAAATATATATATATATAAAGGTGCACAATTTGTTATAAAAAGTCGATAGTTGATGTATTCGCAAGGATTGCCGTAGTGTTGTCATGAGTCATCAAAATAAAACGCGTTGATAGAAAAAAAGATAATAAAATGTACATTCAGTTTGACATATTCAAAATTTTCAATACATACAATGTTGTCTTTGATCAATATGTGACGAGTATTGTTTTCCCTGAATACTTCGTAGAAGGAATGCATGTCGAAGTGTAAAACGCGTTAGGCTTGCAAAATGAATTGTCACTTTCATTCTAAACGAGACACGTGTAGTTTTTGTATCGGCTATCTCTACGTAAATTGCCTTCTAACGCTAGGGGCATATTCACATAGTCACACTGATCTTTTTTTTTCTTTTTTCTACGGATTACATGTTACTCTAATATCTACGGTGTACCACACACTCTTTAAGTAAAAGTTGTAAGTAAAAATGCTTATAATTACAGTAAATGCAGACGAATCACGACGTCGAACATTTTCTAGCTTCGTAGAAAACAACTCTTCAGCATTGCACGATGGATGTCGTTCCGATTGCGGACGTAAAGAATCGTAATGATATAACTCTGCGCGAATCGAGTCGCGAATTGCAATAGAGTAATAATTAATAATAATAATACTTCACATTATTTTTATAAGCGATCTCTCACTTCTTAACAACCAGCTCGACGTCCTATGATCGTGATTGAACTGCGTAGTATGAAATAGATCATCAACGAGTACGAAATAGGTCGTTATTTATTCCGTATGTCTTACAGTAATTTTATAACGCAAGATGGCTGTGAGGGAAAGAAGAATAACTTAAAAGAAACATTCTGCGCTTGCCCGAAAGAATGTAATAAATAAGCGGAATAACGGCGAGATTCTCTATACCGCGTTCGGCGAAACACAGCCGAAAGTGAAGTGGCAAGAGCTACGAAAACCTATTTACTTCAAGTGATTCAACTAAGTTTCAGCGTGTGCAAGTGTAACAGTAGCAGAATGACTTCACATCCGTTTGTCTTTTCTCCCCGCTCTTGTGTCTCTTTTTCTCAAACAATTTAATTTCGTTCAATTGCTGCATTGTTACCACGTAATTCATAATTAGCATTATGTTTCAACGTTATAATCGACATCGTTAATCTAGCGATTAGAAATTATACGCTTATGAGTTTTTTCAATTGTGGTTTTCCGTTAAATGCAATTTGTGTCACGACGCGTATGTGAGTTCTGGTCGATATGACGAAATTACGGACTCGTTTTCCGTCCTTCTTCATTTCGCGAATCTCTTTTTTTCTGTTTTGTGTACGCATAAATTATACGTAATTATATTATTTATAGATTTAATTGTGCGTGTGGAGATACCTCGACAGGCACGGAGGTAATCCAACGGTCGGTGTTCAACGCGGCTCGCAGCAGAATTTTCTTCCTTTCTCACTCCGTCACCAGGAATCCTCACACACGTGCATACACTTTCGGCCATATCTGCGTACTCTCTACACGGACTCTATTGGATATTGCACGGAATTACGATTGCACAAGATCTACGATTGCGTAGACTGTAGACGCCGCTTGCCGCTGGACATACGCGATTATTGCACGACATGGCAAGACGCTTGCTACTTTAATGTTGATCGAAACTTCCTAATTGGGACGAAGGATGCGACTAAAGGTCGTTACGATGATTCGACAACGATCTCTGCCGATTTTACGCAGCGCGATTTGCTACGGATCCGACCTTCCCATAACTAATGATCGTCGTGCTTTTTCGTTGCTCTCGGAACTCATTTAGGCTCACGTTTCGTTTCGTCACGCATAAATCGCGACCTCAACAGGATCGACAGGCGGTTAAACGATGACATAGTAGAACACCTCTGATCACAACTCGGCGGTATTCCTGAAGCCAGCAAACGCGCGCGCATCTTCTCTCGCTTTCGACTGTGCGGTCGGTTCTCTGCTCTTAGATGCTTGATTAAAGATCCTGCGCTTCCGTTGCTGGCCGCCGCCCTTAACATGTCTAAAAATCTAGAGGTTGATCGGCTGAGCCCTCAAGATCCTGAGCGGAGTCGGTACCACCGTCCTCATCGTCGTCGAGATCCACACTGTTGGTTTTAAGTCCACCGCTGCTGATCTTGTTCACAATCGCGTCTGTAAAGCAGTTTAAAAGGCAATTCGGGGATATGAGTGTAGTTAACGAGACAAATATTGTGATACTATTTACATCTTCAATTTCCAAATAATCTCATAGTTATAGTTCTATTACTAGAATGAGAAAGCATCAAAATAGTATTTAGCAAACATGGTGATATTGCTTATCAAAAATAGTTATTGCTTAGCAAAGATAGAAGTATAGATAAATAATTTTCAAGCTGCAATTGATTTTGGCTAATTACAATTTAGAAATAATAAAATACTCTTGATTTAAATTTTGGATAAAATTTATTTCAAGAGTTTTAAATTTAATTGCGTGTTATCAGAATATTCAACCTTAGAAATTGCAGAAAAACAGATCCGATTTGAATTTTGATACAAAAAATTACTTTAATTATTGAAAAAAAATATCACAAATATTTTTATTTCAACCTTTATTATCGGACACTACGTTTCTACTCAAATTCTACATACACTGCTCAACAAAATTAAAAAATCACTTAAAATCAGCGCTAAAAAGGACCAAATTCAAAGTTACGTATCTTTGTGAAAAATGATCGCAGAGCGATGTTTAAAGAAGAATTTTAAAGCTTGAACCCTCAGCTTTCGAATGCTTCAAGTCTCGTTTCGATAATGCTAATACCGGCGGTACAATACAGTTTTTTTTTAAAAAGGCCTTAAAATGCACACTTTAAATCGTCATAATTCAGTGAAAAAAATAGTAGCGTAATGATTAAAAAAGCATTTTAAAGAGAAAATGTTAAATTTTACGATACAATCAATAAAATTTGGAGAATAAATTTCGTACTCCCCGTACACGCCATCAAAGTTGAAGTTTGTTCTTCAATTTTGCAAAGTCTATTTTAAATTAGCGCTGTTTGTAGTAAAATTTAACATGTCCTCTTTAAAATGCTTTTTTAATCATTACGCATTTTTTTTCACTGAGTTATGATGATTTGAAGTGAGTAGTGCATTTTAAGGCTTTTTTAATGAAAAACTGTATTGTGCCGCCGGTATTAGCATTATCGAAACGAGCCTTGAAGCATTCGACAGCTGAGGGTTCAAGCTTTAAAATGCTTTTTTAAACATCGCTCTGCGATTATTTTTCACAAAGATACGTAACTTTGAATTTGGTCCTTTTTAGTGCTGATTTTAAGTAATCCTTTAATTTTGTTGAGCAGTGTATTACATGCGATTCCGAATTAAAACCTCTTATTAATTTGCTCGTTTTATTTTTTCGACACGCTGAAATTATTTATTAATTCCAGCACTTTAAATATTTGTTATCCAAATGCTGATAATATAAAATATAAAAATTAAACATACCGCAGTCAGGCTTCGCGCCGCGCGTTCTGGTACCAGCAAACTCGACGCCGTGCGGATCGACGCACCAGCAGAGACCAAGGCCACGATGGCACTGGGTGCTGCGGTAATATCCTCGCGAATCGCAGGCAGGTGCAGAATCCGGCGATGATCGTCTGCGCACAGCGGCACACGGACGTTCGGCCTTAGAGAAGCATCCACACCATTCAGGTCCGCTCACGAAAATGTCGCTGAAAATATAACGTCGGAAATACCTATAGCGTAACGTCTCTTCTTTTCTTTTTGATTTTTTGAAAAAGTTTTATCTTGATACAATAACAACTTTATCGCTTAATAAGCGCTTAGATCATTATATTGCATTAAATATATTTATAATATAATTATAATTTTTATAATATAAAACAATTATAATTTTATAATATAATATGATACAGTGATCTACTAAGCGCTTAATAAGTGCTTAGATCATTGTTACATTAAATATATATATAATAATATGTTTAATGTAATAATATTAATAAAATAAATTGACAAAGCAGTGGTCGTAGCGAAGACAATACGTGTAATTTTTAAAATAATATATAACAAATTAGCGTTATACATAAAATACATAGAATAATGTAACATATATAATATATAAATAATATATAATATTAAGCAAAATAATGATAAAGAGAGAATATGAAAAAAAAAAATATATATAAATAAATAAGTATTTTCTGATACATAGACTAAAAAGAACCGTATCTACTGCAGCAGTCAATAAACGCTGTGTGCTCAGACGCAGTAGTAACGTCATGCGATTGGTCAGACCAAACTGTATCTGGTAACATGTGTCTCTATTTAACATTCACTTCATTTATTATACTCGAAATTATTATTTCCATGTGGCTTGCTGTCTTTTTAAAATATTATTAATCTAATCGTGCAAAATGTTATAAATCTTTATTTCTTATTCGTCTAAATTGAAGATACAATCTTTATATCATGTACTCGTAATTTCAAAGGATTTGAAAGAATACGCCCATGTATATCATATCTCTGAACTTATCAATTGATGTTATCTCACCTACTGTTCGTCCATTGTCGAGATAGAAACGCAATAAGAACGCCAAGTCTTAAATGTGCGATCGTACGTACGCGTGTACGGTCGTGAAATGTCTCTCCTCGAAATGCGAAACAGGAATTCGCAGATGACTCTTACCTGTCGGTATCGCAACCATCCAGGAAGGGCTTCAAGCATGGCTCATTCTGGTCGTGTTCCAGACCATACAGTTCGGAGAGTGAGAGTCGACCGTCGCTGTCGCTGTCCAAATGTCCGAACATCCACCTGACCTCGCTCTGACAACCGATTGGGAAGTGACCTGAAATCGTTCGATACAATATAATATTCTTATATTTTATAAGAATAAGAATATATATTTTTACACATATTCTTAATAAGATATATATTTGTATATAATACATATATGTATATATAATATATATAAGGTCATATAGATTTCTCTTACATATACAAAATAAACTTAAAAACCTACTTTAGATGATCCATATAATTCGCATCAAATTAGAACACAATTTTATTTATAATTTTATATATATGTTGTGTACTTTAATATATATTAGATATACATATATGTGTTTTAATGTATACCTTATGTGTGCGTGAATTCCGATTCTTCAAATGTTTTTCGTATTACGGCACATAAATAGAATTCCATTCTAAATTCCAACGCAAATTACAGATCCTAAAGGGGTTTTACAAAAAGGTCAATGAGCACGCACGCGAATAAATTAACAAATGGCTAATATTTTCATGCAAAAAACAAGAAAGCATAAAACATAAATGCATAAAAATATATATTTTTAGATTGTAAAGCGTTTATGCAAATATTCTATTTTTTATTCAGATACAGAACCGTTGAACAATTTTTAACTTAAAAAACTAAAGTTAAAGTGATAAAAACCGAAAATGCCAAAGTTTTATCGATCTCCGTGTTCGGTAACTTTATGGTAGGGTTATTTAGCTTAGCGCGATCAGAGAAAGATTTACTTATCTATTTCAATATTACCTAATATTTTTTACCGTAAATCTTTTTTTGTATAATGCAAAACGCGAAAAATAAATTATAATAAAATTATAACTCGTTCAGAATGTAAAGATGGTCCTCGAGTTAGACCCTTCGATCGTTACAATCTCCGGACTATTCTCCCGTTTGTGGTCCGAGGATGGTTAGTCAATAGCTGCATAGCTATGCGCATAGTACACTTTGTTTTGCCCCGAGCGACGTAATACCGTAAGATCAACATGGGCACCGGAAGGACAATATCGACAGATAGTACCGCCCAAAGTAATAGCGACGTTCCCGGGGCGGGAAACGATTCATTGTATCGGGACAATTTCGAACTGGGTACGAAACTGATTGTCTCCAAGTCGAATGGCGTACACTCTGTCAGTACTTCGGGAACTACCACGAGTAGCGTCCCGTACGTCGCGATGTCCGTCCACTTCTACAGGGACAATTAGTGTCTCCCTTGTACCCCTTGTAGAACCCCCTCGTGTTCCGCGGGAAACGTTTCAATGCGCTTGAAGCGCATTCCGCGGTTGTGCGGTGTCAGACGGCTGCTTAATGCGACTTTCGTAGGTCGACGAGGTGTGCACCGTGAAACGTAAAATGTTTAACAAACGCATAGCCAGATATTGCTTAACGAGAACCTCGAGATCAATAAAAGATGTCAACGAAATTTTTAATGAAAGGGATCGCCGAATTCGTTAAATCTATAGGGTAAAGAGGGGCTATTTAAGTCAGTTAGAGAAAAAGTAGGATAAACAATTTTCAAACAAGGAGCTTTTTATTTCAAGGTAGGGAAGAGCTTTTTTAGTCATGGGGTTTTTTTGTTTTTTTTTTTTGTATTAAAAATTTTTTATCCGATTTTTTCTTCAACTGACTGAATAGCCCCTCCTTATCCTATCTTAAAACGCTGCACTACATCGATTGTATTTAGGTATTTCGCAAACAGCCGCGTGGAAATTTGTATCATGTGTTTTTCTACCTTTAGGCTTGGGATGCTGACGACGATGCTTGGAGTCCGCCATCACGACGGAAAACCAGTCTAGGAGGCGATTGGCCATTGCAGGCTTGGACGACGACGGACAATCCGTATTTCTGGATGGTGGCTGCACGTTGTACATTGCCTTCAACGGTGGCTGGGTCTTGTCCGTGACTTCGTTGCTCATCAGATGCTTGTCGTCGTATCTGTTCACGTTAGCGAGTCCCTGTAACATGGAACATGTACATCGCAGATATATATACACACACAATCTATATACCTATCACGCAATACCTATTATATGTATTATAATATCATATTATTATAGGTATATAATATAATATAGTATATCATAAATAGCATCTATATTTTGTACGTGTATGTGTGTGTTACCTGAATTTGTGGATGTATAGGTAAAATATAGTGTAAAAACGAGCATTTTTATGGGCGCCAATTGTTACGTAAAATGCGTGGAAGAAGAAACGAACCCGATAAAAGTCGATATTATATTTCGCACAATTCGCAATTGCACTTCGGTCACATCATGTTTCATTACGCTTTTCCATCTCATAAATTTTCCATCATAACGTAACGATAATTGCATTCGTTATCGTAATTCCGATAATTAACCAAAATACAAGCCTCGCTTTTTCGCGGTAGCACAACTAACTGGATTATTATTTGCCTCAAATGGTTAGCATTTTTGATGTTTTATTGTTCAACAAATTAATGCAATTCTCGGATAAAATGTTTAAATAGAAATATCATGACGTGTTGAAGTAATTATAAATACTGTTACATTTTTGCAAATATGTTTATATGCCGAATTCAAAAACTCGCATAAAACGTAAATAATTAAAAGAAATTTCTTGTTACCTTAAATAAATTAGTAAATACTTGACCTATATTTTGCACATCAAATAAAATTCACTTTTTTAGTTATGCTAAAAAATTGCTACAAAATTATCATCCACTCATAATAAATTAAAAATTTAATAACTTTTACACGAGAGACGGGCGTCTATAAACGAAAGCACATTTGCGTCGAATAAGTACTTTGTATATCTTGAAAATTCTTCGAATGTTGATATTTTAATTTTTAACTAACTACAGTATATACAATAACAACATAAATCCATTTAATCGCTTATTAGAAATTATTTAACAAAATAACTTTCTTTATTGCAAATTTAATAATAAAACAAATGTGATGTATATAGTAAATATCTAACTCTTTGCGAATAAAAAGATGTGTGCAGTTAAATTTAACTTTAAACAACTAATTTGATCAATCGGTTAAAATTAAAAAACTTTAGAAAATTTATTTTTACTCTCGACTAATTAAATTAGTTAAAATTAAATTTAAATAATTTCCCTCTCTTTTTCTCTCTTTCTCTCGGTTTAACATTTTGTTTTCTGCTTCCTCAAATGAGTATCTACGTAGTCTAAATGTAGATGGATATCTGTTTATTATTGACACCACACACAAACTATAATTTTAGCCTATCCGCGAGTTGCAAACCTGATTCTGTCCTTGCGAACTTAATAAGAGTTCAGTAATTTATCGTCAACAAAGTTTATGTATTCGCCTACTTTCATCATGTGCTATAACTATTCAAGCAATTAAAATTAGATTCTCCACGGAATGATACGAATTTCGAATCGGACTCGCCGAATAAATTTTTAAAGAATTAGCGACTACGTGCGCCGCGTTTGATTAGAGCTATTCGCGGAATTTCTAGCGACGCGCGGACTAGCGTAGGTAATAATTAATTACGTTAGCTGCAATCAGTTCGTTAATCAACGCTCTCTACTGTCATTCCCGTCCAACCGCGACTCCTGACAGCGGGAACTGTTGAATGATCTCTCGATTGCCAATTCGTTTAATCATATCGCCGGTCCCTCACTCGCGCACGTGCATTAAACCTCAATGGCTAGGTTCGATTAATTACGGCCGGACTGACGTTGACGTGTGACGTGTGGACGAATAATTTAGCCACGGCCATTTCGCGTAAATAGTAAATCGCGAAAATTTTCTCGACTCCGCTCAAAAAATACCTATTGTATAGCGGGGTGTATGAAGTTAGCCCCCCATTTTTTGATTTTAAATATTTTTTTAGTTGTTCCCAGTTGTTCTCTGTTTGTTCTATATTGTTCCTGAGTTACAAGTCCAAAAACAAAAAAACACGATAGAAAAAGCAAAAAAATGGTTTTTTTGAGTGGCCCCCCATTTTTTGAAAAGTCCAAATTTTTTTGTTGTTCTCGATTGTTCTTGTTGTTCTAAACATTGTTCCTAAGTATTAATTCCCCAAAAGCTGTATTTACAAAGATATGGCAAAAATAGCATAAAGCGCTCAAATTCAATATTTCTATGTTTATAGTAATCAATATTATTTTCTGACCATCAAATTACATATTCAAGGTAAAAACAGACAGAACAATCAGGAACAACCGTCAATTTTGCCGGAACAAACGTATAAAGGGCACTTTACTCTTGGAGATAGATAAAATTTTTTGTCTTTTTCGACCGATAACGTTGCGCCAGCGGTACAAAACTATAGAACAGTAGAACCTAGGCCGAGAACAACCAGGAACAACCGTCAATTTCGCCGGAACAAACGTATAAAGGGCACTTTACTCTTGGAGATAGAGAAATTTTTTGTCTTTTTCGACCGATAACGTTGTGCCAGCGGTACCAAACTGCCGAACAATAGAACCTAGGCCGAGAACAACTAGGAACAATCGTCAATTTCGCCGGAACAAACGTATAAAGGGCACTTTACTCTTGAAGATAGAGAAATTTTTTGTTTTTTTCGACCGATAACGTTGCGCCAGCGGTACAAAACTATAGAACAGTAGAACCTAGGCCGAGAACAACCAGGAACAACCGTCAATTTCGCCGGAACAAACGTATAAAGGGCACTTTACTCTTGAAGATAGAGAAATTTTTTGTTTTTTTTTCGACCGATAACGTTGCGCCAGCGGTACAAAACTATAGAACAGTAGAACCTAGGCCGAGAACAACCAGGAACAACCGTCAATTTTGCCGGAACAAACGTATAAAGGGCACTTTACTCTTGAAGATAGAGAAATTTTTTGTTTTTTTCGACCGATAACGTTGCGCCAGCGGTACAAAATTATAGAACAGTAGAACCTAGGCCGAGAACAACCAGGAACAACCGTCAATTTCGCCGGAACAAACGTATAAAGGGCACTTTACTCTTGGAGATAGAGAAATTTTTTGTCTTTTTGCGACCGATAACGTTGTGCCAGCGGTACCAAACTGCCGAACAATAGAACCTAGGCCGAGAACAACCAGGAACAACCGTCAATTTCGCCGGAACAAACGTATAAAGGGCACTTTACTCATGAAGATAGAGAAATTTTTTGTTTTTTTCTGTCTGCCAATTTCTGTCTGTTTTTACCTTGAATATGTAATTTGATGGTCAGAAAATAATATTAATTACTATAAACATAGAAATATTGAATTTGAGCGCTTTATGCTATTTTTGCCATATCTTTGTAAATACAGCTTTTGGGGAATTAATACTTAGGAACAATGTTTAGAACAACAAGAACAATTGAGAACAACAAAAAAATTTGGGCTTTTCAAAAAATGGGGGGCCACTCAAAAAAACCATTTTTTTGCTTTTTCCATCGTGTTTTTTTGTTTTTGGACTTGTAACTCAGGAACAATATAGAACAAACAGAGAACAACTGGGAACAACTAAAAAAATATTTAAAATCAAAAAATGGGGGGCTAACTTCATACACCCTGTATAGCGTCCCATATTATATGTATCAACAAATTCTTTCGTAGAAGTTGTATATTGCCGTTCATTTTCAACCTTACTTAATTTTAAGATATAAAATAATAAGGCACTAGAGCCAACGCGCAGTAATTGGTGCGCAGTAAAATTTTTTAATCAAAAATAGTTTACATGTACGTACGTTCCGACTCAATCTTCGAGTCCTCTTCAGCGTATAAGATAATTAAAGGAATAAAAAATACAAAAAATACAAAAACTCCGCAACTTCGCATAATGCCGTAGTCAAAAATAAAAATATAAACCGTAGTCATACGTGTTATAAAATTGTCAATCGAAGTTCCGTAATCTCGCAGTTCAATTTAAATGTGAAACGCGGTCCTATATAAAGCGCAGTCCTAAATCCTTTAATTATCTTATACGCTGAAGAGGACTCGAAGATTGAGTCAAAACGTACGTAAGTATTGAAATTAAGATCGACAGTTGTGGGATATTTTGTGCACGAGATGTTACCTTCTCGGAGCGAAAAGATATTTTGGAAAATAATTGACTATGCGTAAAGAGCAGAAAGTTATACGGATAGTTGGGAATAGCAGTATTACGATAGACGACGAAAGCATGCGGCCGGATTTCAGTGAGGCGATGACGCGTTACACCAAGACAAGGCGATGTAATTTCGGTAATTTTATTGAGCCCGGTTTAATTACACGCCGGATGCGACTCGAAGTTTCGCGTTAACTTGTCATAAAGAGCTGATATACGATGCCAAGGCGCGTAATTAATAATTAGGTAGCAGCTTGCGGGGAGAGCGGCTTCCAGTTGAATTCCATTTTTAAACTGCAGTCCACCACGCATGGAATATCTCTCGTTGCGCTTGTGGCTCGTTTATTCTGCAGTTGGTGTCACAAAAGCACAGTACGACACTAATTCCCCTTCTCGGGAAAGTAATGTCAGGCACCTTCGAGATATCTAGGAATTTCATACGTGTTTGCGCGATTCCCGTCTCGGATTCGAACAAAAACTCCTTTTAAATCCCTATACGACATACGGAATGCCCCAAAGCTGGATCGTTATTGTTTTCATCTGCGTGTATTCTTTAATACAGAATCGACTTTTCTCTAACAGAAATTTCGTTAACCAATATTTTTTTAACATAATTTTTATAGTACATGCAATTTTATTAACAGATTTTTAATAAGTATAGTTCAAATTACATCCTGCTACAGTATTTTTAAAATTAAAGAAAAAATAACTTTGTTTTGTTGATTAAAAATCTCGCAGTTTAAAGAAATAAAGCTAATTCCGGAATATCTCATACACCACATATGTGCACTTTTAGCTTCTACTCCACTTTCTAATCAGATAAATGTTTTTGTAAATAAAGTATTTAATTTTCGCGAGCAATGTTAGTTCTAAAGAATGGACAATAATTCACTAAACAAATACAATTCAGGATTGTTTTTTACATTCACTGCAGAATCTGTATAAACAGGTATATCCTATAAATAAAGTATTTTTTAAATAAAAATATCAAAAAACACAAAGATTTTAAATTACATAGAATTGACAAAAATATGATAAATGAAAAATTTTCAGAAATTTTATTCTGCTTTAACAAAAGCTAAATATAGGTACATCTCCATATTGAAAAATTAGAAAATGTTTCGAGCAAATAAGCTAAATTCCAAACTAAGAAAAATATAAGAATTAGAGAAGAATATATATAAGAAACAGCTAATATAATCTTTCCGCGAGAATTTTAAGCGAACAATTAACAGAGTTTTAATTGAAAATTTCGCCATCTCTGCATTTAATGTTAAAATTCAGAAAAAGAATAGAAGAGAATTAAATTTTTGCCGAGGCAAAGTCGGTCACAAATTCTCCAAAGAATTATACGTATAATTGAGAGAACGTATGCGACTTTCGACAAAGTCTATATATCTGAATATTCCTCTCTTGCTTTGTGTGCGAGTGTTAATTTCCTGAGACACGCCTTTCAAGAAGTGTAATATCTTATGCCAGCTTAAAACAATTCTCAATTGTATTTTTCACGAGTAGCATATGCGCTCTGCGATTACTCTATTCAATAAGAGTAACCGCGCGAAAAAAATGTGCTTTATTTGAAATACCATCAAGTTAAACACTGCTATAAATTAGGCATACTGCACTTCCCAAAACTCATTTTAAACGACCTATAATTAGGGTTACCACCTAGACGATCATTTTGATTCGGACACAAAAAAAGAAAAAAAGACAAAAGAAACAAGTTAATGTACCAAGTGTTCTATTATAAAAATTGCCAAAACAAAAAGGTCAAAAATATCATAAGATAAAAATTGACTAAATAATCAAGAAATAAAATAAAATTCTGACAATTAACAAACAAAAAATATATAAATTATACAAATAATAATTAAATGATAATCATTAAACGCCCATAATTGTTACATTCTCCTAGATTTATCAAGAATCTAAAAGAATACTCTAGTTACAGACAATAATCACTAAGCGCTCACTGAGCTACTTTCTCTGTTAAACGCAGCCATTTAAAAATACACTTTGAATTCAGAACGCCACTTATCCCAATTTCATCTCTCTCAGTTTTGTTTTTAACACCATTCACTCATTGTCAGTGAATTGTCCAAATTTATTTTTATTCTTTTATTAAAAATTAGGTAAAATGTTTTACATTTTACGCAACCCGAAGAAATAATGACCAAACCCGGAACCCGACATAAACCTTCAAAACCCGAAGAGGTAAAAACCTTATAATTCGTATTAGAATTCAGGGTAAGATTCCTCCCTAATTAAATCGATGTCGATTTAATTTTAAAATCACTATAAAGAATATATTGCGAAAAATAATATGCTGGAAAATACGCGTACCTATATAATACATATAGAAATAATATAAAAATATTATTAAGCTACCAAAGATCCAAGCTTGAACCGTATAAAATGGCTATTTCCTTATTCTATTGATTGTACCTATATCTTGACGGTCTTAATATATATATTATTAATTGTTTATTCACGTCGCCTGAAAAAGACGTTCAAACTATTATTAATTTGTTATTGCGATAAATATTACCACATGCCTCAGTGGTCAAATTGGTACGACACAATTGGTCCCGACACGGAATGCGGGAGGTTCCAGGTTCGAACCCTGGCTGAGGTAATATTTTTCGCAATATATTCTTTACAGTGATTTTAAAATTAAATCGATATCGATTTAATTAGGGAGGGGAGGGGGGATTTTCAATGTTCCAATAATAACTGTGTTTCAAGTCCGACAAATAATCGGCGCGCAGTTTAATATGTTGGAAAATACGCGTATAGAATATACATATAGAAATAATATAAAAATATTATTAAGCTACCAAAGATCCAAGCTTGGACCGTAAATGGCTATTTCCTTATTCTATTGAATATTAAAAACACATTTTAACATTAATGACTGTAACAGTTTTTTCAAAGAATTCTAGATATATTCTTCTCATGGAATATATCATGGCCACTGATCTGATTGTGAGTATGGACAGATCATTGAGTCATTCAACCAATCGCATTTTCAGCGTTTTTTATAACGTTTATTTTCATAAATTCATATATGTATAAATCTTTTGCATTATGAGCTAATTAAAACAACAAGTTCTTTCTACAATATAGTATTTAATTAATTTTATTCTATATTTACTCATAAAATAACAGTATTAAATTCCAGCAACTTCTTGATAGTTACCCCGTACATATAGCAACGTGCATGGCATATTAGATTATAAATAGGATTTCACCCTTTGATCTGACACGATTATATAGATCGTCTAAGATAGACTTAACGGGGGGAATATATCGCATCTCCTGTCCCCGTCTTCATCTTTTGATCTCTTATCGGGAGAACGTGCGCAGGATGAGTTGGAATAATAATTGAGCTCAGACGTCACGTGTTTGCACGGTTCGTGCGGCAAGATGTAAACGAAAATCTCGGCTAACCGACGCCTCTGAAATCGCGCGCGCGACAAGAGATAGAGAGGGAATTGACGCGCAGCGCTCGCAGCTCGCAGGATCACGTTCAACCCTCGAAAGCGCATCGCCAGGATCAATATGCCGAGGGAGTGGATCTCGAACTCGAAGCGGTTATCCTTGAGGGCCGCGGCAATCCCAGTCTATGTATGCATCCCTTATTAGCTCAAGGGCCTGAAATAAGGATCGATCCTGATCCATCCTCTCTTCTCGCCCCGTATAAAAGTAGAGAAATCTAAATGTCGGTCTCTTTACGACCTCGACGAGTATCCCTCGAGCGCACGGCTCGCGCGTCTCATTGGTCGGCTACAACCCCCATGGCGGTGGCTCTCTCGCTTTCTCTCTCTCTCTCCTTCTCTCGCTCTCTCTCGTATTTTCGAGCAGCCCAGACGAAGCGTCTTTCCATCGATCGAGGGAGAGAGCGCGTCGCCAGACGAGGAGCCGTATAATAACGTTACCTTGCGCGAACGCGACGCAAGACTCCCTCGCACAACGCCCGAGTAGTACGTCACGGCATCCACGATGACGTACTCGCGAGCCTAAGTCGATCCGCGATCGAATCTAATGACGGTCGCGATCTGATAAATATTTCAAAGCTCACGACCGCGACGGTAATTTCGTCGTTGAACGGGGTCGTAGATGCGATCGCGCGAACGAACGATTTGTCGTTAACATTAAAGAACCCTCAGATTTAGATTTCCTAATTAGTTTCATGAAAATTACATTCTCACATTTTCGCGTTACGTGTCGTACTCCCTTGACAATGCTATAAAAAGAGCCGAGATATGTTTCATTCATAAAATACGCTGTCTTTAATTAAACCGCGTATAATTAGAAATCCGTAATTCTCTAAAACTTTCCCGCGGGCATATTACAACGAAAAGAACAGTAACAATTAAAGCATGTATAACAGTATGAATTAAAAAAGCTTTCAACTACCAAAGAATAAAGAAGACCGAACAATGCATAGAAATGTTTTTAAAAAGGCCTGCGCAACGTGTACGCATTAACGCACAAGTCCAATAACGATAAATATTCTCGTATAATAAATCTCGTGGATAGTTATCCCGAATAATACACTATGATTCTTTAATAATGTAATTAAAAAGCTTAATTGCATAGTTACATGTTAAAATGTATACATAAAGAAAAACAAAGCAATTTAAGGAGGCTGTAAGGATAATGCAAAATGATAAGAATGGATTAAATTTATAATAGAAGTTTCTTTACAAATAACGGTTGCATGTGAATTTTTTCCAATTTTTGTCAAAAGCCCATTTTTGCGTAAATTAATATCAAAATTCCACATTTTATAAGGGACTTTTATGAGAAACCCGGTTCTCCATATCTATTTTCAATAAAAACATTATATATTTAAAATATTAAGAAGCAAATGAATTTATGTGTAATATGTGAAGTACCTATACTATATTGAAAGTACGTACTAAAGTTCGAGTCATTTCATCACATAGTTTATTTGCAATACTAAAAAATATAAGTCAAGATATAATATTTTTGTCATCAGAGCTGTGTGATGGAGAAAACCTGACAACGCTGTTAAAAAACACGGGAAGATTCTGAAATGTAACCTAACATGTAACCCAAAATGTAATCGAGAGTCTATTCTGTCAATCAATTGATAGTTCTACCAACTTCGGTGTTTTATTTCTACACCGTTGCCAAGTCATTATTTGTAGTAATAATAAAATTTGTTTTAAAAAATATAAATTTATATGTGAGACTTTTACATAAATAAACATTAATATTCCTTGCATTTTAAATGCATTTCATTCCATATTGTATTAAAATTTTAGATTAATGTTGTTTTAAATATAATTATTTTAGATTGGCAGCACTCTATATTTATATTGTATTAAAGCGCTACCCCCTCACTTCCCACCTCAGCCTTACAGCCTCCTTAAATAAAACAGAATTGCGGAGGCGCCGCAAAACAACGGGCAACGGGGCCGCCTTTTCTGAGCGAGATTCTATATTGCGAGGAAACCGTACTTGG
Organism: Leptothorax acervorum; assembly: GCA_035220615.1. Lineage (NCBI taxonomy): Eukaryota > Metazoa > Arthropoda > Insecta > Hymenoptera > Formicidae > Leptothorax > Leptothorax acervorum. The sequence goes on from JASTWQ010000018.1 coordinate 42,776, forward strand.
ATTCAATATGCGAATGCAGAAGTTACGTCGTACGTGTTACACAATGCGAGCCAAGGAAAGGTCGACTGACGCTATCGCTATCTTCGAACCTCGCGCATACGTCGACAGCATGCTCGTCTAAGCTAATTTATCGTGGCGTAACGAAGCTTTAATCCGATATTCTCGGCTGAGCAAATGTTACAAAGCGCGAGAGATGTAACTGATACAGCCCGGAATATCTCGTGAACTTGCAAAGTTAATCCTCGCCGGGTCAGAGAGCGTTATAACACTATGGTTCGCTTTGCCTTTCGAACTCACATCTTTACCCATCACAGGAATGCAAGATCCGACTGTTGTGGTGTTAATATACGTTCCGATCGATTCAATCTACCTAAAGAGATTTTAAATTCGATATCCACGAACAAATAAGCAACGTAATTGACGAAGAATCGAGAAGAAAACGAGAACATAAATAGATAATATTGAAAAAAGTCTATATCCTATGTTACATGTCATCTTAACGAGATGCTGCAAGATATAAAATTATAAAAACCTTGTTTTAAAAATATTTCTTCCTCTTGTGTTCCGTAAGAAAATGTTTATAGATTGTAGGATAAAAAAATTATAAAAACTTCATAAAATATTTTAGACTAAAAAGTGCAAATTTTAATTTAAAAAAATATATAATGTATCACACACGGAATATTAAAACGCAGAATAGATATTTATATAGCTATAAAAAAGTGTATTAATAAAATAGCAACATTATATAGATAATGAAATTGAATAAAAACTTCTCAAAATTTTCATATTTCAAAAATAACATTTAGCTTCCGTTTTATTTTCCGCCGCTCTTATGTTATCAAATTGCTATAAAACACAGAACTGCAGTAAAAAATATTGTTCTGTCAACATCTGTCACATTTGTATCCTATAAAACCAGACAAAAAATATTTATAGATTGTTGAATGAGAAAACCATACAAGACTATACATCAAGATTTACACATTTCAAATGTTAATAAAATATAAAGTGCATATATGTATATATGATATATATACAAAGACGAATAAAATATAAAATATAAAAAGACATTGATGAAATGGTGATAGTGACATCATATAAATAAAAAAGTTGATAAAAACTCTCACAGTTTCACATACTTCAAAGATGACTTTAAAGACGATATTTAATTCCTTTGATATTTTCTGTTGCTCTTTCATTACTGTCGCAACGGCAATGTATAACGTTTGCAAAAGGTTTCCAACATGTTATAAATCGATTTGCGGGTCATATCGTTAACTAAACTATTACACACATGACACACGAAAAGAACGGTGTTGCTGAAGTATATAAAAATTAACCCATATACAGATATCTGAAAATAGTTATATTGGACCACCTAAATATTGGACGCTCAAGTTAGTTGCTAGAATGTCGAAACTTACTACATAATTATTTTGATGGTCCAATATAATTATTTTCAGATCTGTATCTGGCCTAATTTTTATACATATATTTCAATAACAAAACCGTTCTTTCTGTGTAAACCTGACTCGACGGTGAATCCATTAACCCTTGACTAGATCATCGTCCTCAAATTGTCGCAGCTGCAAATTGGTAATGGCTTCCCATCTTACACGCAAACGTAAACGCCCGTGAAGCAGCTAATCCGGATTATAAGCGCAATAATTAACGCATTCGATAATACCTCCAGCTTCATTTCGTAATCTCACGAAATTCCCAGGTGGAGCTTGGCTCCGCGATCAATTAGTTGGTTTGCGTAAAACTTCGATTTCAAGCGAAGGGAATTAACGCGATATATGTATAGCGCTTTCCTACATATAATTTCTTCTAATACGGTCGAACTGGATGAATTAAATAGCTACTCGTCCAAATGTGTGTGAAATTGTGTGTATGCATGCATCGATATAGAAGTAACGCGTAACATATCGAATTACGTTTTGTAAAATCTTATAATTTGCGAAATTAATTCGTGAAATATAATAAACTTAATAGGCACACGATAAAGTACTACATTGATATGCCATTAAATTTAATAAATAATACCGATAATAATGACGGTATCTACAATGAATATAATCCGCAATATATTCGTTTTAAACGCGATTATTTCGAAAATTGACAATAACATATTGAAGTGCTATTCTATTAAAACGGCACCTTGTTATAAAGATAATGACACCGCACACCGTTATATTTCCAGATAATCGTGGGAGCGAGGCTAATGCGAGGCGTTTGTTACAAGCTTTGTTAACAGAAAGGCGGCTGCGGTAGATACGGGAATCAATAGTTGGCAGAATTTAGGCAAAAGCGCTAATACCTAAGCTTTGCTAGCAAAATATAGGACGGCAAAAATTAAGTAATAGATCTATAATATTCTTTTGACAGTAGATTGATGGAAAAAATTGAACAGATCTTATGATTACGTAAATGGCACAGTAAACTGCTGCTACCAATTATTTATAGCGTTCGCTAAAAAATACATGTATGTTAATAATTATATGTTAATATTTCGCCAAGCAAGGGCTTGTTGGCGACCACATCGAGATTTCGAAGAAATACAAGATGCGATCACGCTGCCGTGATAATGTGGTGACGAACGCGCGTTATCGTCGACATCAAAGTTTCGATTAGCACGCACTGCAAATCAGGATAATGCCACAACGAAGATCTGCACGTTTTATCGAGGGAAGATCGCGAAAGAGGTGCGCGCACGTCTAAAGCGGAATAATATTTTTACGGGCACGGCCGGGAGAAGTGTCCTGTCCAAATATTTAGACTCGCTTCGGCCAGATAATTCGGAGGAGTCCTTTGTCGAGCGAGACGATGGTGAACTCGGGAGGATTTTTCTACCTCGCGCCTCCTTCTCTCAGAACAAAAGATATTTTATTTGGCGCGCCGGTGCACTAACTTTTACCGCCGACGAAACTTCCGAAATGGCGAATGACGCCGGACGTGAATGCATTCTTCGCGGCGCGCCATGCCGTTTTTATGCAGGACTTCACGTAGTGTATGAGCGTTGTAGAGACACTTATGGCGTAGTACATGCAAATATATTGGATTGTTGCGCAACGCTCGACGTAATCGCGATTAATTGAGAGAGACCTAACGAGGAAGTTAATTCGAGGGCGAGTTAATTCGCGATTTCCATTAGCCGCCGGCTATTGAAGCGGACCAGATTTACGGTCCCTCCTTTCGGCGTCCTCTATTTTTCTTCCATTAGACGCTATCCTCCGTTGAATGTTTTTGCTACTATTTGCGCCGGCCGCGGCGGATTTTTCTGGTTTTCGACAGTGTATATTTTTCAAAATCGTACGTGGCTTGCATCATCTCGGGTATACACACCTATACATGCGAGTCACATACGATTTGTGAATATATATATATATAAAGAGAGGAGAGAAAAAAATAATCTTCTTTGAAAAAATATCCTGTGTCATTAATATTAGGAACGAACGAATCACCGGGGAGTCGGAAGGCGAATTCATTTGGAGGGCCCGTGGCAAAAGTTGCACGGCTCGATCGGGTACGCGGACGAAATTAGATTTGAAACTGTATTACTCGTCGATGGGCGAATTCCGGCGAAGTTTCCATCTCTCAATAATAGCGCTCCGCGCGGCATCTGCGCGAGCGAAAAATTCCGGAAAATCGTGTGACTCCTCCTGGCAAATGAGACCGACAAAGGGAGCAATTTGCGAAAGGTCACGCATAAATAACTCTTTTCAAAGCCACTGTCGGTTGTGGATAATTCGCAAAGGGGGGAGAAGAATTTATTCGGAACGGGGCGAGGGAAGGAAGCGGGGGAGAAACGCTCAACGCTCCCATGGTCCATGTTTATTTGCAAACGAGAGTTTAAAATTGTGTTTTCCGTGGCGGAGTAAATGGTCGAGGTTAACGGCTACCCGAAATTTAATTCACGAGATTGCCGTATCACCGGGTGGATACGCGTTCGATTTCGTATATCGTCGCGCATTTGCATCGGCGTGTAGCGATAATTGGGCAGGGGCGCGCGGGGCACACGCGGGTCCAAATAAATTAGAGCGGCTTGCCTCGCCGGTTCATTCCGTGCACCGGCTATAACGCGGACCGCCATTAAAATAATATGCCAATCAATCGGACCGCGTTCGATCCGATCGATTTGTCATGGGCTTTCGGAAAATTCTCGCCAGCCGCGCTCGGCGCGCTCAATCCTGCCTCCGCGTGACGCTGATACGCGGCAAAACATGAAAATCGTTTTAGGAAACGTCACGGATTCATATTTGTCCCAGTATCGAAATGCAAGCCTGGCATTGCCGAACATATAGGTACTATATCTGATGTATACAAGTCTCATGTTTTCCTGAAATGAACATCGGAACTGCGGAATTAAATTTAACGCAAAGTGCACCTTAAAATTTCATCGAGACGAGACGATTCTGGAACAGCAGTTATTTAAAGTCACCAAGTTCAATATTTTGTATTCAAAGATCGTGAGAATTAATGATTTCATTAAAAAGCGACAGCTCTGAATCGATTTCCTCGACTGCAATTTCAATGAGATTCTTAGAGTATTGCACATATCTGATTTTCAGACATTTTGAGAAGAACATTAAAAATTTAGTAGAAAGTAGGTACTTCGTGGCTTTTGTACCATTCCTCAAACAAACTGAAACTCAACTATTGTGTGTGTAATGGCTTGATGTAAAATATATACTTAAAAATCCAGAATAAAAGAATATTCGGCGATTTTTTTACGTCAGTTTATACAAGAATCTTCCTCGTTGTACATACATAGAGCGCCCCTTAAACTTATGTTTAAGATACATCCTGTATTTATCGTCAAATGGGGTAGGAACGGTAATGCACGGGTAACAGGATGAAGAATACAGCACGAGCTGCCGGCGATGGAAGCTACAATATTGGACGTTGCTTTTTAGCGCCAAGCGGCTGCGTTCATAAATTCCCCTCGGGAGATCATAAGATCGCGAGAATGGGTGGAAGCGCGAAAAGAAGGTGAATAATACTAAATGTGACACGCATAAGTGTTTTAGCATCGACCGAGAGAAAGAGAAAAACGTCCTGTAGTAAAAACAGCTGTGTACAAGTTAAGTAATTGTGACGTTCTAACGTCAATAAAAAGCGAGAGAGAATCCGTGTATCGGGAAGTTCTCTTCGGATGTGCATCAGCAATGCGGAAAGTTACACTTTTACATATATTTACCGATATCAATAAAACTCGCCGACCGAAAAATTTTGAATGAATCAATTTTGAAGCAACGGTACTGCAACGGTATATTGTATAGCTCTGCGTCATCCTGTACGAAACGCAGGAACAAAGCGAGGAAACGAAAACACGGAAAAATCAGAATCAAATTTGAGTAAGGGTTTACTCTTTTTTTGTTTGTACGAACAAGTTCGCGACACGAAAAAAGAATTCGGCTTCTTACGTGACGTCAGTGCAGTTTGTAAGAAGAATAGAAGAAAAGAAGAAACAAATGTTGTTTGAGAAAAGCTTTCGGGTAGTCTTACAATTGAGAACCCGAATGTCAAACTGTATTAAGAGAATGTAGAAGAATAGTAAAATAGAAAAGTAAGAGATTCTTCAGAAATTTACTTTCTCAGAAACTATTTACGGAATGTAATCAAACTTTTTATTTATTTAAAGTAGGTATATACTTTTATGTAGTATATACATTAATTCCTATTACATTATTTTAATTTGTTGTAAACGTGATGTAATCATGAAGGCAGCAGATGTTTTATAAATATTATGGTGAGTAACTTTGTACTTTTAAATTAAAAAAAGTTTGATTGTATCCTACAAATTTCTAAAAAGTTTTTAAAAGGATTCCTAAAAAAACTGCTTTCAGCCTATCTTATAAGTATATGGTACGTACTCCCACTCCACACGTGCCATAATTTATAATTTTTTTTAAGGGCTATTCTGAGCAACGTAAAGCAAAAGTTAAATTGTCTTTACAACACGGAACGTGATGCCTTTTCACAATTTTAGGCGCAGAATATCGCTCGATTCGATCGAATTTTTTTTTTCTCGAGTCAGCGCGCAGTGGAATTCGAGTTCTAACAATTGACCAATTCAGTCTGTTATAATTGCTATATAGTTTTCGGAATTCTCTTCTGTCGGTGAGGACATCGAGCGAACCTAGCTCAACATCTGTGCCTGCGACCTTGTAATTTTAAACGCCGAAAGTAGCGCTTTCTTGAGATCGGATCGATAATCGCCGAGGGTGAGAGAGCGTATCGCGAAAGTGCGACCTAGGGAAACGCATGACGTCGCATGAGCGTTGTGTGATTTACACGGAGGGTGGGCCACGCCTCGTTTTAGTACCGTAAACGTGATATGTAGACTCTTTGTTCTTAACGCGAACAAAAATACAGCGAGTACATATCTGTATCCTCTTCCGTCTGCTCTGTGCTACGGAAAGTAGAACCAACCCGTTCCGCCCTCTCCGAAATTCTTTGGCAAATAAATGCGTACCTATCCAAAAGTCAGCCGTAAATTTCACTCAACCCGTAAATTCCAGCTAGCTGAATTTAATTAACACTTTCTAATTTTAACATATTCCCAACGATTTACTGGAGATAAAGCAGCTTTTGAAAATGATGCTGTTTGACTATATGACAGCGCAGGAAATATGCATGTATGTATAAGAAATTTAAAAGAGCTGTACTATTACCGGAGAGCTACTTCACAAATCTGTAATTTCTGTAAAGAGTTAAAAGTAACGAACAAACCACGAAGGTATAAAGTACGAACTCATGTTTCTTCTGAAACAGCACGTTTGCCGTAATCCATTTTTATGGGGTTTTATGAGAAGGAAATGCCTTCGCATTGCCTGGTTGAAAATTGCAATCTTGCATATAAATCACAGCTCGCATTAGAAATAATCTGCAGTCTATTATATAATATCTACTATCTTATATTTCTGTGGAAAGTACAATTACTTTTTGCATCAATTATTCAGAAATATTATTTCAACATTCGTCATTACTTTATTATTTCTAGTAATTTAATTTATACGTCCAATTTTCGTATAAAATGTTAACGATATACTAAACGAATTTTAAATAATATTTAATTACTCATTAAACAATTACAGACAAACACATATACGTATCATATTTATATAATTGTGCAAATATTGTAACGTGGTTCCATATGGTATTTTATTTCTTATTTCTAGAAGAGCAAGCTGGTCAATTTATAATCGATATTTGTTTTCTATATTCGCCCCAGAATCTTTCTTACGAAAATAGCTCCATATTGAAAAGCATTAGAGTAATTTCACGATTCAACACTCGACTCGGCTCAATTATTGTTAGTATATTTAAAGAGATAAAAATAATATCTGAAATTAGCTTCAGCCAAGATAAGAGAGATAAAAGTGATTTACTTTTCTAATGTACCTATAAACATTAACATTTAACATTAATATGTTCATTTGATGAAATAATAAATTTATAATATAGATAAAAATTGAGAATAATGTAATGTGATAATTATACACATAGAACAAAGACAATCAGAAAGTTGAACAAATAAAATAGCTGTTATTTTGTAATAAATGGACAGAATGAAATGAATTAAATACCATACCGTCATTCAATCAGCTGAATTGTTGATCCTCTTTATAATAACCAAAAAAAATCTTTATAATATTTATTTTTACAAGTTCATAAATGTATATTCTTTTTGCACTATATGCTAATGAAAATGACGGGTTTCTTCTGCAGACAACGGATATACTCGTATGTATTATACAACGCGTTATACGTAAGCAGTTACGTATGCGCAAGAAAATATACGAGTATAGCGTGGCAAGTGGAGAAATGCAATTCCATCCGAGAACTCAATTGCGATGTGGGTATAAGGACACCGCGTAATATTTTCCCTGTCGTTTGATGCAGGGGAAATGCAGCGTAACAAGCAAATACGACTTACCTTGCCACGTTTGGTGTACTTGAGATACTGGTAGTGATGATTATCGTAATTGAAGTCGCGGGGCGTGAGGGTGATGTCGTGGTTACGGCCCATCTTGCCCATGAGCATCTTCTTCCTCTGCATCTGCGTCTTCTTCGAGTACATTCGCAGATCGGCGACTGTAAAATTCACCTCTGATTAATGTACTCTTCTCGCGGCACACGCTGATTGCAAGTCGCGGTGAAATTACATTTTGTCCCGGCGCGGCGACGCAACGCGTCGAAAATACTTGGTTCGTTAGCCCGAATCAACTCGAGCGTGACTGCCGACAAATTGCATGTCAGAAATCGAAAGGCCGACTGCGCTTTTAAACGGCAAGGCACTTTTCGCCCATCCACGACGGGCGGGAGTGATTTTTCCGCGCGATGTGCCCGGGCTTGTCGTCGAATGCGGCACGAACGAGACGCGAGAGAGAAGAGACGCTGGCTCCAAGTGGAGAACGTCAATAATTTCTCCGCCAGAAAAACAGGAAAATTTTCACGGCGCAGAACCCGAGTGTTTAAGGTAGGATCTGATTTAAAAGCAGGATGAAACAGCAAAAAATATGAAAGACATAACTGGAATTAACGGCAAAAGAAGATATACGTCACGTGCAAAAAAATGCATTTGTCCCAGAGCATTGTTGTACCCCGTCTTTCACACTTGGCACTTATTGTTAGTACCGCTTTCATTTTAAGTCTTCAGTCATTTTTTGTCTTTGCAAGACAGACCGTCGAAATTATACGTCATATATTCGTCAGATATTTAATTCAACCGTGCGCGAGAACTTCACGAGAGATTGCATAAACATTTTATCTCGCGCAGCGGCACATCATTTTTCATCAAGCTTACCGGATCTCCAGTGGATCATCCGACCGCGAACACGATAGTCCTAACGGCACTGCACCTGATAATCGATATTCCGCACGTATGTTGCAAGCCGTTCGATCGTGAAAACGATAACATTTTATTGCCTCATATTAATGTTTAAAACATGAAAACGGCGGGCGCACGTGCGCGACGTTACGGAATGGCTGATAAAAATGCAACCGCCTTTGAAATCAATCGTATTTACGAATCAATCGCCACTCATTAACCGTGGCCAAACAAGCCATTCGAAATTAGCACGTGCACTTCATCACGATCGACGATCGTTATGATTTTTCCGGCGGAACACGGGCGATCGCGCGGCATCGATACAACTTCATAAAATTCAATTACCACTCATATACCGACGAGCCGGTAAATTTAGATGATTGGAGCTTCGCTCGTTGATATTCATTAATATCAACGAGCGTTGAGTAAAATTTATTCCAGGTCCTTTTTCCTCTTCGCCATACATTAGCGTCGCAGGCCAGAGATTGCTGTCTGCGTAGCTTTAAATCTTCCATGAAACAAATTTTCTACGAAATAAGTACTCCGTCCCAGTTTACATCACGTTAGAACATTTACGTTAAAATATATTTAACATTTTCCAAAACGTGAAATATAAATTTTAAAGATAGATCTTTTCACTTGCATTATTCATCAGCATTCGTTCTTAATATTTAATTGTAAATGTTAGTGACGTCTTCGCGTTTTCATATTTAATTCATGAGATAACAGCTACATCAAAACAAATTTTCTATACGAAATAAGTACTCCGTCCCAGTTCACATCACGTTAGAACATTTACGTTAAAATATATATTTAACATTTTCCAAACGATCAAAACGTAAAATTAAAATTTTAAAGATAGATCATTTCACTTGCATTAATCATCAGCATTCGTTCTTAATATTTAATTGTAAATGTTAGTGACGACTTCGCGTTTTCATATTTGATTCATGATATAACAGCTGCATCAAAATTGCCTATACGTGTCTCAACTATGAATATATTTATTCCTTCAATATATCTACTTTTGAAACTTTACGCCACATTTGCCAGGTTCTATTTTATAAATATTGCAAAACTTCTCGGCTTAAATTTTCGATGAAGCACATTACTGAAATTCCTAGAAATATATGCACGTACGTTTTCGTTATTAATATCCCTGTCGTTTCTATATATTGAATATGATGCAAGTACGCTTGTATGTATACGTTAAGAGCAAATAACAAATTGCCGCCCGGTTCGCAAATTCAATCGGTCCTGATCTTGCCTGTTCCCCCGATTCGACGACAATTCACGATTCGCTCAACGTTTACCGAGGTACATCGCGTTGTATGCCCAATATAGCGGCACTATTGTTCTAACCGCCAATTATGAATATTCATGGAAGGTCCACGTGTCGTCGAGGCGCAGAGCGCGATGCAAAGCGCGACCCCACACACCATTGTGAAACTTACAATACATACGTATATCCCAACATGAATATGCTTACAAATTGATCTTGCGCGTTGAATCTCGCAGATTCGCTTTTTACTCGTCACCGACTTGTGCTTTCACTTCTATTATGTGTGTGATTAACGATTCAGTCAAATTCTCCGTATTGTTGTAAAAATCGTCACGATGATAAAATTTCTGTAATTCGCTTTTGCAAGTTGTAAAGCCAATCTAATCGTTTTATTTGCGTGCAATTACGTTCAAATTATATTAATTTTATTTTCGGTGGAAGCACGAAGATTAAAGTTTTACATTAGTTTAGACTAATTTATTGTTTTACGTTATTTTAGACCAATTGTAAAATATCGATTAGATATATACCAATTAGATTTCCCAATTAGGTATATAACGAAGGAATTATTTAGATTCAGCGCTAAATTAATGATTATTTTAATAAATTAGCGCAATCTCTGCATTCGTATGTAATTGTAATTATTAATACCGAATTCTCTTGACTAGAGGTAACATCGCGAGTTTATTTATTTAATATTATTTTGAAAAGGAACTCTAGTAAGCATGTGAAAATAGAATTTCAAAACGAATTAAAATTTCATAACAATGAATAGCTCGTTTCCCCTTGTTTTTTTTTTGTATTCTACGTATTAACATTTTTATTGCGTAATGGATAAATATAGTTTAAGCATACATTTTCATTAGGTACATTGTATTTTCCACGGAATAAAGTTTTTATATTTTAATCAATTTTTTTACGACTGACATCATACAAATATGGTTTGGCTATGGTTCGTAGAAAAGATAATTGAAAAATACATTGGTTTTCCGACCAAACAACCATAATCCTATAAATCTCTCTCTCTCTCTCTCTCTCTCTCTCTCTCTCTCTCTCTCTCTCTCTCTCTCTCTCTCCCCTCTCACCCCCTCCGTCTCTCTCTACGTAAAAATGTGAAAATATACAAAGTATAGAAACCGACAATTAATTCGTATGACAAAAATAACATTTCTTCTTTTTTATCAGCAGAAAATGTTAAATTTAAACAAAGATTTTATTCAAAAAGATAATTATTTAACTATAAAATAATTCTTAATATATGTATCATAAAAGAATGGAAGTAAGAATGGAATAATGTATTAAAGAAATAAAAGGTACTGAGAAAGGTGATAAAAAAAGGATTAAATCGCTTAAATATTTTTAGATAAAAAATAACCATATCAACGGTATGCGCACATTTGTGAGATAATTTGAAACTCACTAGAGTTCTCCCTCGCCCTCAAATTGCCGAGATTAAATCAGTGTTTCGGTTTAAGCTCGACACGCGCATAGACAAACATAAGTATATCTTACCTTTGCACGGACAAAAACCTTTGCAGGTGATGTGGACGGAAGTATGGTGAATGCAATTGTGGTACTCGAGACGGCACGGCGAGCTGTACGTGCGATTGTCGCTTCCGCAGAGGAACGTAGGCTTCACCACGGGACATTCCTGGCACCTGTAACACAGGAAAAACACCAACGGGGCTTTAAACTCGGTTGTCGAAACACGCGTGTGTTCCTAGAGAGACCGGTTCGGCAAGTGAGAGACAAAGGACGAACTGCCGGGCGCTCGCGCGCGATAGAATATCGAAATTCGATGCTCTCTCGCCGTGCATCGTGCGCGCCGCTTGTGAATTTTGTTAAACGACGTGTCACTGGATATCGAGAACGAGCGAGGACGAGATGACGTAGGCCCTGTATACTCGCGTGTACCTGTAGTCCCGATATGAAGCTCATAAAATCTCTCGTAAAAATTTATGAACCCTCGTGGGAGACGATGCACTATACGCAAACGCTTTATGCTGGGCTTTGGGCAGCTTTGAGGTCAGTTCTGGCCAAGCTATCTCGACGACATGTCGTCGTTACAAATTGTCGGTTGTTTGTTTGCGAATGAAGGTTTGCTGTTCGGAGATATATATCGAAGGGGTAGACGGAATTAGGTTGTGATTAACGAACGATGAAAGTCCAAGAACATACAGATCGCGCATCGCAGCTCAGTGGAAAATAAAGATCAAAGGGATCGCTTCACGGAGAAGAATACTAATCGGAACGCTAGGACGGTGCGGCGCTCTTGGAAGTCGCGACGAGAGGCTGGAAAAGTCTCTGGTCTGCTCGCTCCTTCAGCGCGAGGCTGAATAATGAAAAGCCGAGGATGTGCCAAGGGGAGTCAATTACAGATATGGCCGGGTTTAATCTCCAGAATTGCTTGCCGGCTGCCGCCTAAGCGCGCCATTGTAGGTATTATTCCCGGCGTGCTCCCGCTTCGACTGGCGTTTCACGGCCGCGTGCGCCCGTCTTGCCTTTTGTTCACCGTTAATTCCAATACTGCGAGAGAATCTTCCGATTTCCTCACGAAAACCTCGCCGTTGGTGCGGTAAATCTACTGAATTTCTACCGAGAGAAAACGGAACGTTTTACCTGAAGGGTCCTAGAAATAGGAAGAGAATAATACTCGGGGAAGCATGTTGGACGCAATTATGATCTTTACAAGATTGCATAATCCGCGAGTGTTGCGTACGCAACAATCGTCAAATATCGATCGAATGTTTATTCCTGTGCTATCAGAATCAAATTTATCGGAATCAGGGTAGAAAAATCTCCCTGTAGTTTACTTTATACATCCGCTGTTAACTAATTAAGACGTCAGGGCTCGCTCGTTAGACACATTCCAGATATGAACGAAGAATGCTGAGAAGCTTTGAAGCTCGCGCGTAAAATTAACGGGAGCTAGTTTTTCGAACGAGACTTCTCGCCTGTAAGTCAAGATGCGTGATATGATAGAGCGGATAAACTGGGGAAGCCACAGAAACAACCGAGATACGAGACTAACGTAGACAGTGGCGTCTGCTTCACCTTGTGATAAAGGAGTTAAACCGGCTTAATTACCACGTTACTCGGTTTAAACTAATTACGCGTTTGCACACGACCACAAATTCTCGAAGGAGAACGTACCGACGCTATTGTGGTCGAATTCGCCTTGCCTTGCGGGGAGGACGGATGTCCCGCGGAATCTTCGTTGGCGGGGGGGGGGGGGGGGGGAGGAGAGGACTTCCGCATTATGAGCCACGTTATGTGTCGATATTAATCGCTCCATAATTCAATGGCAATTTTCGACGTGATGTCGTGGCCGCAACAATTGTCGACCGGCCGAGTTTTGCGGAAACGGAAATTCAGCTCGTATCGAATTAATTGTGAGGTTTATGCATACTCGGAGCATGCATCGGTGCGTGCAATCATTGCCGATGTGCTTAAATTTCATATTTTACAAACATATTGCAAGTGAGAGAATGAGAGAGAGAGAGACAGATGTGACATGTATTCAGCAGAAAAAGAGCAAATAGATCTAAAAGATTAATGACGAAAGAAGAATATATAGAAAGGAAAAGAAATAAAAGTTTAACGATGTGGTAGATTAAGTCTTTCCTGAATAAAATACTGTTTTTCCGCGAGCAATAATAATACTGAAAAATATGTGAACGTATAATTCTCACGATTCAGTTCACAATTCACAGATGTAGATAAATTTCAGTGAGAGCGTTGCACATAGGTACCCCATAGATCACGAAAAATTGTTAAACTCTTGAGAGAGATATTCAGGATCGAACGTCTGGCATTGCAACCAAAATGGAAGCATTGAAATTTAGTTTCCTCGTCTCAGTAAACATCTAATCACGCCTGGTACTTGCACTGATTGATAGACCGCTATTTATTGATCGTAAATGGCAGGTCGTTCCCCCTGAGAAAAAGTTTTCAGTTAGATTTCGATTGCGCTCGATTCAGGGAAACGTCGATGGTACTCTTCTCGCGGTGGGATATTCAGCGAGGGAACAAATCGTGTAACTGGAAAGGCGTGGCGGGTGGTAATGCACATGCCAATCCACCTTTAATCCACCCCTCTGTATTGGGAGACTGGCCGCCCGGCCCGGGCGAAGCCGCCTGTGAGAAGTTCGAAACTTTCGTCAGGTGGCACTTGAACTTTATCGTGTCTACTTTGGATGTTCAGGATAAACCATTACCTTCCTCCTCTCCCGACGATACTTCCAACAGAATCTAAATCCAACAATCGAAACAAGATCGCAACGCTGCAGCAGACGGGACACAAAAAAGTTTATTTTGAAAATGGAAACGGACATTTCTGAGATGAAACTGTACAGCATATAAAGCTTGACAAATTGGATGCTGGAGAATAGCGTTACCTACTTTTGCGTGACGAGTTGCAGCTATTACAACATGTAATTAAAAATTCATTGAAAATTAATATCGCAAGGCAGTGTTTAATTAATCGCCTGGGAAAGTTCCTCCCATATAATTCATCGTCGACGAAATGAAAACGTAGAGCACTTTACTCCGAGAAGTGCAGCAAGATATAATTAACCGACGCTGATTATACTGGTATTAATTAAATTGGATTCTCGTTTGGGTTTCAAATCAATTAAATGTGCACACAGATTATTAAAAATACGGGTTATTTACCAATGTTAAATTATCTTGAAGCATGAGATTGACTTGTTTTACAAATATAATTTATAATTGCTATACTGTAATGCTCAACTTAGCTCTCGCAATTACTTTTTTAAAGGTAGTAGTCTCTAGTAAGTAAAGATATTATAATGTTTACCTATAACTTTGTTTAAAAGAAGACGTATTATTTCTATAATATATTCAATTAAAGTTCAAAATAATATCTATAAATAATATAGTTAATTATAAAATAAAGTCCACTTTAAATAATTTATAATTTGTATCAGAATTTAGAATAAGATATTATTTATAATTTTATGTGCATAATACGAAAAACATTTAAAAAATTATACGCGCACGCGCAGCAAAATATAAAATTACAAATAGAATTTTATCCTGAAACCTGACGCAAATTATAAATCATTCAAAATGAGAGATAAATGTTTAATTTAACGTATTAAAACAACGCAAAAAAAGACAAAAATACACAAAATGTAACATGTACTATTTCAACGATATATAATAAATAATTCCAAGAATTTTTATAATCAATTATAAATTGTTATAAACTTTTAAATTTATTGTAAAGATAAACTTGAAATAATTTGTCTTTTATCTTTAAACAATATTCTTTTTCTGATCTTATTATAGGTACTGATATATTTTTTCCATTATGACACACTTGGAACTGAGAACAATTTAAACATAGGTTTTTGCCTAATTCGAGGTAAATCTCCTCATGTATCTCCTAAAGAGCAAAAACTTTTGACTTAAAATGGATCTCAAAATGGATGAAACATAAATATTAATCGGCGAAAGATTACGTAAGAACTAAGAAGACGATCCTTTTTATCTTTAAAAAGAGTATGTTATCTTTCATCACGGTAATTGTAACAAGAATATAATTTTATCCTCTAACCAATTTCTAACAAATATTTTTAATAAATGAACGCTTAGAAATTTCTCAGTTCAATTAAAAATGAAACAAAAAACTCACGCCATTTCTCATGGTGTAGCTGGGTGCTATCGGCAAGTTAAGAACTTGAATCCCGGAGGAACAAATAAAACTTCCCTATCTGTCTCCCATCTGAAATGCGGTCGTCGCTGATACGCGCCCGTAACACGGTCTCACGTCGTCCACTGTTATCACACCGTTGTCGCCATTCGCGATTTTTCCCTTGCCCCTCGTGCATTCCGTCTGTCACGGCGATATTGCTGAGAAAACGGGACCGGGGCACACGATGATGCGTAAGCAATGCCGAGAAGGAAACAATCGCGGATCTTTTTCTTCGGTCTCGGTTCTGCTCGCGTATTTTCGCCGCGTACCATTCCGTTCCCCGTCGCCGCGCTTATATACGCCCTCGAACTTTTGATTTACGCGGCCTCGATGGAATTCCATGAATGCGAAATGTAATCCCCTACACAACCCCTCTCTCGTCCCCCGTTCCTTTTCCCGGCCAGTTACCTCGGGCCATATCACCACCCCTCATCCAATGTGAAACTTTGCGTTTCAATCGTGCCCTCGAAGTAACAAACGACGGCAGCTGCCTACGGGAAATATATTTTCAGCGAAAGGGTGGACGATTTATTTAGAGAGGAAACGACTGGACATGAGCGGCAGCACGGGGGAATCAGGATCTACGAGAATGCCCCGGTCTCTCTCGCGGAAAATCCGTATGGGAGTTACTATAAAATGAAAAACTGTTTATTACCCTCCCGACGATCCAACAATCTGCGAGCGTCAATAAGAATTTCAAGGAATATTCTTTGTAAGATGCGCAATATCGTTCAGCATAAAATGCTGAGAGAGACTAGCCCTAAACTATATTGCTAACGAAATAATATTGAAATAAATTGCAGTCTCTAACTTTTTACAGTCCTACATCATGTTGGATTTAATATGATGCTTCGTAGTAATCTCTCACATAATTCTTCAATCATTCAAATCGATGCATGATTACAAACTAACAAGGGAACGTTATAGGAACTGTCCTTCACCGATTTTGATGGGCTTTAGATACGTTGTGGAGTAGCGAAAAATAACAGACACGTATTTTTTTTATCGGTTTCGAAGCATGTTTAGCGGCTAAAACAACCCCTCGAAAGAAATTCCATATTTGATTACGAGTGAATATCTCTGAAACCGTGAGATATATAAAAAAATGTTTTAGACCAAAAGGTTATGGTATTATATGTTATCTCTGTGTGTGTAATCGTATATTTAGATTTTTTTTAAATGTTATATTTATGCAAAAATAACATTGAAGAGTGGGTGTATGTTAAAAAATATGACATTTGAAAAAAATCGAAATACACGATTACAGAGATCACTTAATACCGTAACCCTTTTGCCTAAAACATTTTTTCATATACCTCACGCTTTCAGATATATTCACTCGTAATCAAATAGGTACATAGAATTTTTTTCGAGTTGTTTCAACCCCTAAACATGCTTCAAAGCCGAAAAAAATACGTGTCTGTTATTTTTCGCTACTCTACAACATATCCAAAGCCTATCAAAATCAGTGAAGAACAGTCTCCTTGTAAGTATACCTGCATATATTTGAAATCTCCATAAATTCCTTCAAATAGTAGAGATTCTTTGATTTATATTAGATCCGTTAATTAAATTAAAATGAGGACAAAATGATTGATTTTCCACTCATTCAGAAATAATATGGACCGCAAAGGTATTCCTTTAACGAGGTGCGTCGTAATTACATTTCTGCAATCGTTGAATGATGAGCATTTACTTAAATATAAATTATTTATTAGAAGCATGAAATATTTTCTTTACATTTTCTTCTACAATTAAATCCGTCATGTTAGAAAAGATGATAAATTTAAGAATTTTTATTCCACAACAAACAGAAATATTTCATTATATTAAGATAATTATATGTATAAAAGCATCCTATACATTATTGTAGATCGAAGATAAGATAATGGTAAATAGATCGAAATAGAGATATTTCTATATAAAATTACGTTTTTAAAAATAAACAATGATATTTTCCGAGCAAAATCTTTTCTAAAATAAATGACACAATTTATTTAATATTATTGCAGAATATGGCGTTATTAGTGTTTATTTATTTGAATTATTGTGTTATGTTCTAAAATTTATGAGTTAGTATTATAAGACATACCTATATATTTTTCACTTAGAACGTCCATTAATAACATTCTTCGAAATATTGCACATTAAATTTCTAGTATACTCGCATGTATACCTACTTATTATTTTCATGCAGTCATTCATTTATCTTATGAAAAAAGATTTAGGTACATTGTATTTAGATTTACATTGCACCGTCATAAAACTCAATCTCGGTATTTCTGTTAATAAATTGCCTGCGGAAGAATCATTATTTTTTAATTTTATTTTGAATAATAAATTATTTAACAAAAATGTTTGTAATAAATTGTTCTGAGGGAGAATTCCGAGAGAAGCCTTTACGAGTACAATATAAAACTTCTAAATAATGATACCCATTGCATAACGGAAATGTTGCGCAATACGCAGTAACGTGTTTTATAATTCAAAGCCATTCACATTTTTCCATGTATCAGTCTCAATAAATTGTTTGATACTGACACTCGAATTGCCTTTCTATAACAATCTATCTCTCCCGTAAATATCAATTGTTACGCAACGAGCAATTAAAAAAGTGTGGCTAACATCAATATTTCAAAATGTCCAAATATCAAAAGCTACTATGTAAAATGTTTCATAAAATGTATTTAAATTTCAGATTCATCAGTTGCAATACGTTTTCATAGCATTACGTATTCTTTTCGTTAAAATTTTTGTTTATTAAACATCTCTCAAAAAGAGAAGAAGCTACATCGTTCTAAGATTTCTGTGCATGAAATATATGAAGCATGAAATAAGTACACAGATCCCAGAAATCGCACATTATCCTTGAATATAAAATCTAATTGTAAGAAGAATACTATTTATATGTATATAATATTAAATAATTTTCAATAAAAATAATGCAATAGTTTTATTTAAAAATTATTATTTAAATTTAAAAAAATTAAATAGGTAACAAAACAAGCTGCAGCTAAAATATTTTAACTAAAGTTTACTTTAAAATATTTTATATAAAAATTTTCTCGTGAAACAATACAATAATATACCTACAAATTCATTGAAAATATCTAGAATAAGATCTCCGGTATTCATCCGCTTACATACAGTATTTTGAAAAGAAAGCAGTTTAGGACATATATATTTATAGGACCTTTTCTTCTTAAAATAAGGCAAGGAATATCCCCTTCAAGTTTTTGTGTACTTACTTAGGTAACATCCTGTATATAATTGCTAGCACGCATTATGTTTTCAAAAAGTGCAATTAGCGTTTGTATAATTACGAATCATGTTTTAGATAGCCGTTAAAATTTAAGTTATTGGAATTACTATCGAAAAAAGTTCGCTTTCAACAAATAGCAAAACATTCGATTATATTAACATTTATATTAAATTATATTAACGATTATATTACATTTCGATTAATATAATTATATTAATCGAGATCGCAGTTTACAGATAAGACAACAGAGTAAATAGATTGTATCTATATGTTTGTATTGTATTTATATAAATATATGCACGTTTATATCGTATCTATATATACACTGTTAAATTCGTAGTGTCAAATTATATTCAATTTGAGTAATTTTTAACCATTCTTATAGCCACTGCTCCTACTCATATGTCGTTAATTTAACTAAACCAATGGAGTTAAAATAATACTGTTTTGTCTTAAAATAATCGACACACATGGTAGTTAAAAATAACAAGATGTTATTTAACTCAAGGTATTGGTTTTAAATTTCATCTTTTAATATTTAACAGTGTAAGTGATGATAATAGTGACAATAAAAGTCAGGGAAAAAAAGATCGCGTCAACTTTCCCACTAGGGAAATATCGACCATAAATTGGCTAACGAGTCTGGAAACGAGAGTTAAACTTCCGCGGGACGGTCTGTACATCGACTTTAAAGCTCCCTTCGCAGGACTGGCTCTTTGACGAAGACAAAGCGTCGGCTCGCGGCGCAACGTGGGAAAAGCTGACTCGCAAAAAGAATCTCGGCGGGCGCTCGGGCTGTCTTTGTCAGCGTACGACGATTTTTCTTGACGATCGACAGGAGGAGTCGCTGCTATTAACGACCCACTGAACATCGCACACCGGAGATTGAAGCTCGTAATGAACGAGCCGACGCGACGCCGACGCCGATGCCGACGTCGCGACGACGACGGGCGACGGCGCTCATAGGATCCATCGGGCATTTCCCGTTTTAATTGCAAGACCGTACCCGGCACTGTTTGCTTATAATTAACGATACGCCAAAGCACTTTGCGAATTAAAACTTTTACCATCATCCTATTTCTCGCTTCGTCTCTCGTCTCGCTTCTGTTTCTCACTCTTTTCTTTTTCACGGATCTCGATTCACTTATCGTATCCCCTATTCTCCACTTCCTCACGCTCCTCAGCCGCGTAATCAGTTCTCGATACCATACGCGAATCCGAGAGCGCGCGTACAGCGGAATCTATTTTTCAATTATTGGAAATTCCCGCGGATCGAATCGACGAAGAGAAGAAAGCGGTGACAATGAAATTCTTGTCAGAATTAATCGATTCCTATCCAGAAAGCGATGTGAAATTCAATCGTTTCTCTCAAACGTGAGTCTCATCGTTGTGGCTCGATGACGGGTTCAATCCCCGTAAATATTTGTTTAGCTCTTCTATTTATCAAAATCGTACATTTTATACAAATTCTATCATCCCTCTGTTCAGATTTCACGATATTTAAACAATTATACCACGTCGCTTTCAATTCAGACATAAAGAAAGAAGAATATTCGTGAAAAAAGCAATCGCGGAAAATAAATTTATTAAAACGCATTTGTGCGATTCCAGAAAATTTCTATAAATTTACGGGATACGATTTATAGATAATTGCAGCTGAGTACTTGACAATTGTAAAGTCATAATAATTCATATTAAGCTAATATGAACTTGGCGTTTTAATAAAGGAAGACTTTGTAGTCCAGACTTTGTAGTGGAACCATAAATTGTTGTACACTTGTCAGTCTTTGCAAATATACGAAAAAAATACAAAGAAATTCGCAAATACGAGAGGTCCGATCTAGAATAGAGAAGTTTCCATCAAAAGAGGTGATTTGGATTCACGCGGGAAGTTACAAATCGAAATCGCTCAAAGATCTTTGCCTTTGAACAGCCCTGGGCAGCTCCTGCTTGGACAGTTGTACTCATGGCAGTGAAAAGATCCACGAACAGGAAGATCCATGAGGAACGGACGGAACAATGTGACACACGTTTATACGAAGGAGAGGAAGAAGGACACGAACTTAGTCAGACAGGAATCGTCAAAGCATATCGACTGCGCGACCAACGTCCAAATTCTGAATTAAACATGAGAAAGTAGCGGTCGCCTGGCGGTAGCAGAACGGAACACACGGTGGAACGCTCGAGGCAAATGAGACGCGTTTCTACTTCATGTGAAATTCCGTCCTTGGTTACCGAGGTTGCAAGCCAAATCCGATCCCATCGCCCGTAACGGCTATCGATAACGGCTTATGCAGACTCAAGAATCGACGTAAAGCGTCGACGGCTTGTCCACCCTCCGGAAGAGCTTTCGGGGAAAAACGGAAAAGCTTTAAACGTCGTGGCTCGTCATCAAAAATAGCGAGCGCGATATTCGATTAGATAGGAAATCGAAAAAAAAAAAAAAAACGTGATTGAGGGATTAACGAATAATTATTCGTTAACAAAAGTCGCTCGAAGAGGACCCGTTTCCTCGCCTCACTAATTACGACAAAGGCAAACGAGCGACGGCAGCTGAGGCTCTCGTCGCAAATAGAACAAGTGGCTACCGTGCCTTTGAATGCACGCTGCAAATTGCAGCCATCGAGTCGCGCGCTTCTTGCCGAAGGAAAGAAGACTACCACGGTGCAATCCGATTCCGAGCTAGATTGAAGACGACGACGTTATATGAGTTGTACCGAAAGCCCTCAATCTTAATGACAGCTTCTTTAACCAATTCGTCGTCGACTTTTTCTCACCTGAAACACTAAGATACCAATAGCTTCTGTATTAGAACTAATTGAAAATGGAGAGCTTTTCGCAAACGCTGAGAAATACAATTAAATCTATTGTTCACACAGTCTTATTGTTCTTTCTGAATTATTTATTTACTGTTTTTAAGGATGTTTAAAAATTTTTTAAGATTTCTAATTATTTTAAAGTTTTATGTCAACTACCCAAAATTATAAAGACCTCTCTCGACCTTTTCTCTAAGAAAAATTTACTTAAAAAATTTAAAGAATTTATTATTAAAAATATTTATTATTAAAAATAAAATAAAAAAATCATGCTTCCATTAAAGGTATAATAAAATAATGATTTTTATAAAAAATTCATTTTCCCTAAAAAAGATTTATTTCATAAATTTTTGATAAAGAATTGATTATTAAAAAATAATATAAAAAAATTATTCCGTTGAAAATGCAGTAGGTAATGGACCAATTAATAAAAAATACGGAGTCGTATTGTCGCGTTTTTTTGAAGTATTTTTTTAAAGACCATATTTGATGAATAATCTCATTATTATATTGATGAAATAGAAAGCAATTTTTTGCAGTTAAATGATAAAAAAATGAGAAATTTTCTATCTGTTTCTTCTGGAAATATTTTATGCTCGACACGACCTTTTATTTGGCAAATTCATGTTTGAAAAAAATCGATATTTGAATGAAATCGCAAGATAATATGGAATTAGAGTTAAATCGCGAGTGTAGCAATATAATTGGGAAGCGGTACAATGGCGCAGAAGAGTTCGTTAGAGAGTTACAGCTTAACGACCGCGACGGTTTCTTGTCAATAGTGTTCCCACACAATTTCTCACAAGGTGCTCGCGAAGTGAAGTTACCGCGAGAACTCATCGGAAGCAACCTTCTACAATTGGCGAGAAATAAATTTTGATTTTGCAGCTTCTCTGAACGTGATAAACACGCGGTGACCTCGCGCAAGCAGACCGAAGACATACAAGAATTACCGGAAACACTTTAAGATGCAAGCTCGCGAGCAAATAACATTACTAAGACTACGTTTCCGTGATAGTATGCAAATATTATGCGAAGACATAATTTCGGGAAACATTAATGTTGATAATATTTCGCGAACTGCTTGCCGCGACCTGAAATGCAAAACGACGGTGTCTTTCCGACGCCGGCGAAGTAACTTCAGATAGTGGAAATCGTAAAATTGTGCAATGCATAAGAGAAGAAAATGTCAGTATTCTTAGCTGCACCCGGAATTTTCCATGCGTTGCGGAAGTACGATAATATTTTCGGGTAATTGAAATCGGTATCTATTTTCCCGGATAAAAGTTTCGATACGTTTCTCGCGCGCGAGTCATCCCGCGTGAAATACACCCACCGCATATTAAGAAAGTATTGCGGTGAAAAGTTTCTTTATCGAAAGAAAAAAAGG
This sequence comes from Leptothorax acervorum, assembly GCA_035220615.1. Classification (NCBI taxonomy): domain Eukaryota; kingdom Metazoa; phylum Arthropoda; class Insecta; order Hymenoptera; family Formicidae; genus Leptothorax; species Leptothorax acervorum. Next base: position 66,084 of record JASTWQ010000018.1, read on the forward strand.
AACTATCTAACTTTATCGAGAGAATATGAAACTCGAAAGCAAAAACCCGTTTCCTATAACATTTTTAACCGTCTCTAACATGTTTTTAAATATGCAACTACGCTGCTGCAAAACATGTTGTATATTTCACGGACAGAAAATGCACCGCGTAATATTTTATGCATGCCCTCGTACGGGACTCTGATCCCAAAATTTAATACGTCGTTGTTCTATCCTATTTTATCCAATTGTATTATACTACGTTACGCCATATCCTAAATTATGATAATACGGGAATAATACAGAAAAGGAAGCTCTCGTAAGAAAGAATGTAAATGTAATGTTAAAGAAAGACACTGCGTTAGACAAACGAGGAAATATCGAGCGAGAATCGCAAAACTGCTAAGGTAATTTCGCGAAATTTTGTAACATTCTCGTTTTGCCGGTTTTGCGTGTCGGACATAATTTTTTACTATGCGTGACGAATTTCCGGAAAGCACAACTGAGTCAAAAAAGCTAGTCGGTACGTTTCTTACCCTGCTGGCTCGTGCAAATTTAAACAGAAAGAAACCTTCCGTCAGGCTTCGACTCGTTGCGACTCAACCTTCTCTCCTTCTCCCCGTCTCTCTACCTTTCTTCATATCTTCCCCTTCAAAGTTTTTATTCCCCAGGGAGAAGTATTAAACGTCTGCAGAGTTCTTATACCTACGTGTCGTTAACTTCTATTTGACGTTTGACGAACCAAAAGCGAAAAGCAAATACGATTCCGAGAAGCGTTATTACCAAAATTAAATTTTTCGCGGGATTACGCGAAGTTATGGAAATTGATGTATTTGCCTGATAAAATTCGGTTTTTAACGAATTTTACCTAATAGTATATTCTGATAGATCGTGGTATACTTTCTTTGTAAACATTTTGAATTTTTGCAATATCTTCAAAAGTGAAGTAAATATAGTAACACGCAAAAATGTGTGTGACGTCATAGTGTTGTTGCGGCATCTTTTGAAGTTGACGTCATCAAAGAAACTTTAGCAAGAACTTTCTTAAATTTAGGGTTGTTTTTAAATTCAAAAAGTATTAAAAATCGGCTTAGATTCTCTACCCAAATTATGGATACCGCTTAATGAAAAAAATTTAGTTAAGAACCGAATTAAAGTCGAGTATAAGGTAAAATTAAAGAATTTCAGGAATTTAGTTCTGCAAAATAAATGCAAGTAGTACGATACAAAATTTGTTGCAAAAATTCAATCAAAGGTACAATTTCTTCGTCAGTTGATGTCGCCTGTGCAATTAGCCAGAAAAATAAATATGTAAAAGTCATCAGTTTTAAAAGCCATCAACAGGATATAAAATACTTTGTTTTCACAAACGTAGCTTATATACCAACAAACATACTACTGGCGATTAATTCGTTACAACGAACAGTAGAAAAAGTACCAATTGTAAATTGTTCTGAAGCAACAACGATTCCACACAAAATCGGTAATTTTAATCATTATAATTACACTCTTACTATGTCCTAACATATTTAGTTTTATATGCAATAGTATATATATCAGAGAATAATAATTAGTAGGTAATTAACTAATTCCTTCGTGACGAGGAAGATCCTACTAAATCGATAATACATTTCTTATAAGTTTTAAAAGAGATTTGCGCTCTTGCAATTCCTGGACTCTCTATAGTAGTGAATTAAGCACGTTTTAATAACGGCCGTCTGAAAGCGTAAAGACACGCGTCTTTGAAAATGCGACGACGACGACAGTGTTTTCAATTTCGCGCTCGAGCGGCTTTATTCTCGAGGGAAAAGTGTTCGATCTCGCGCTCCTCCAGAGGAGAACTTGCAAGGTCCATTTGACGCATCGTTTGACAAAGAGGTAGAAAGAATTCTCCCCATTTCTATAGGAACGTCGCTATCGTCGCAATTAATTATTTACCTGACTATCTGAGCGCAGCTATCAGTAAATCTCCGAAGTCAATGATCAATGAGCTTCTCTCTGATCGGACGAAATTAACACGTAATTTCCATCACGCGATTTTTGATCTCTCCTCTTAATCTCTAATCGGGACGAGTGCACAACGGAGATAACGTTTTCGTAAAACTTCGTAAAATAAACTGTCGAAACAGGGAGGGAAGTTACGCGTCTGCTGTTTCTTTCGCCGTTTCTTTCGATACGCCGCGCGGAATCCGCACAAATCCAAATGGAAGATCGAATTTCGAGCGAGAATTGTTCGATTCGATAATCCTTCCCTCTATTACAATTCTATCGCAACGCACGCTTCGGGAAAAATTCCCTCCCGCTTCACCGTCTACACGATATATATCGACGCAAAAGGATTACATTGCAAAATGAAATTCTCAATTCCGCTCGGGGAATTTTCTTTTCACGGAAAAGCCGCGTTCAAAGTTTGTGCTGGAGCTTGTGCACGAGCTGATAATGCCCGTTTGACGTGGCTTGCGAAATATAAACACGAGCTGCGGCGCGTTTCCCGGGCGCAATGTTACCTTTCAGAACTAATTTTTCCTGAAACTTCATCCGTCGTATTAAACAGAAGCGCGCGCGCAATGCGGCTTTTCCAAATGAAGTTTCCGGAACTATTCAAGAAACCGTTCTACAGTCCGCATAAGGATCACGTCTTATTCTTACCGCTCGACTTCACGCTAATATTAATAATCTCGCGTCTATAGCGTCTATTCAGAGTACCATCCAGAAGAACGTTAAAGTCTCGACCGTTCTTATTACAGCAAAAGTTTAAAAACGCTTACATTCAGCAAGAGCTCATAGAAATAAAATATATATATATATATATGTATTTATTTATTTATTATCCATATTTTTTGGTTAACGGTAAGATTATGACAAAAAAGAGGTAAATAAATAAATAAAATATTGCAATCCAAAAATTCAGAAGAATAAGATTCTTCGGATGAAATTCGAAGTAATTTCGAGGCGGGCAAATATATGGGCTTCGAGGAAACTTTATATTTTAAACGAGGGTTTGAAGCAACAAATTTGTGCAACGTGGTTTAAATGAATAATGAAGTTCGTTATCACTTACTTTGACTCGTCCTGATCGTCGTCGTCGTCCTCGGAATCAAAGAAGGCATCGTCGTCGTCGGAATCGACTGATGTCTCGGCCCTCATCCGTCGCTGTTGCACAGCCCGAGATTTCGGAATCACTATGTCCCTGAAAATACATTTGTATAATACAATCTATGATTAGCCACATTTAATTTAACGTAAAAAACTAATTAGTTTTAATTAGCAACTCCGCTTATTACTTGGCAAAACTCATTTGTTTTGCAGTATGTTACTTCTGTTTTAAGAATAAAAAGTAATAAGTCTATTCTATTTAGAGCATATAAAAGATTTGCTCTGACAAAAAACAATGTAGATTTTTAAAATTACTGTTTAACCCGAAAACGGGTGGCTCTTTTTTGCATAAACGGTCACCTGGGGCTACTTTTACACCCCAATTAAAAGTCATTGTTATTAATTACATATTGAATATTTTGGATTGTTCTATAATTTATCAGTATTTAAGGACAATATGTATATAGATTTACTAAACATTTTCCGAAAAAAGTAAGGAGAAACCAAAAAAATATTTAAGAAACAAAAGAAGCACATTAAAATTACTTGACATGAGCTTTCATTATTTTTTCGATACTACGGGGGTGTTTAAGTAGCTCCAAGTGCCCGTTCTCGGGTTAATCATTGTGAAAATATAATAAGATATTGTCGAAAATATAAGGCAAATGTAAAAAATTTCTTCCGTAAACTGTGTCGTGGATAATTAATAAATGTTCTTGCTTCCGTTCGATGTTCTCGTCCGATGTAAAGTCTTACAATAATTAATGAACAATAAAACAAGTTCTTTCTTTTTACGTAAGAAGTAAAACACGAGCTCGATGGTCCAACTTCAAATTCTAATTGTTCTATCTCGGGCCTTGGAAACTTTTGCAAAAGCAATTCAGACGCGCGCGATTTGCATAGAACCTACTTTATTCGATGAATTAATGCTCGTTATGAAGTTTCGTGTCCTACAACCCTAATACCGAAGCACTAGAGATACCACGCCCTAAGAATTACAGACGCGAAGCGTGAATTAACTTTACGCAGGGCAAAAATTAAACGGCCATTACTCGAACTACGTTACCGAGCTAAACTCCTGGTATTTAAGCGGCCGCGGCGCGCCATTCTAAATCCCGAGTTTCACCGACGTTCGTCAAGTTGACATAGCACCCGCTTTAGCACAATCAAATGAAATACATCCGGGAATTTAGTGCTTTTCTGTTCTTGATTCGTTGCTGAAGAGATTGCGTTAACTTGGTAGATACAGTTTCTTGTTTCATCGTCGTGTTATTACTTTATCTGCCCGCGGCTGCGAGACGATGTAATTGCATTTACGGCGGCGAGTCTGTTATCAAAAGCAATCCTTCGTGATTATTTAACGTGGCGGTCACTATACCTTTGCGCCTTGAGAAAGTTAGAGTGCTTTCGTACAGAAAGGCAATTCAGCGATGTCAAATTCAAAGTTTCCAAAATTATACGTAAACCACAATATTTTTTGTCTAAATACTCTAATATATATGTAGATATTATATGTATATATATTTCAGAAATGTTATCCAAGGAATTGTAAATTTAATGTTTATCCATCATTTACGATTTAAAAGAAATATATTTGTTATAGAAAAAATTGGAAAAAATTATCTGTAATATACCTATACCTAATTTCTACTTTCCACAAAGCAAAACTTATATAAAGCTTACTTCTATTAAATTAACTAGTGCAACGCATAATTTGAGAATCCTTAAAATTATTTTATTACAGCATACTTTTTTCAATAAAATATTCTTGTCGTATATTAGTTATGGTATTTAAAAAATTATTTAATTAATCTATCTAATTAATTACATCAATATAAATCGCTGGCAAATTGTTTATAAAGATATTAAATCACTCCTTCGCAACATATCCAGAATTCGATCGAACGCGGAAGCAGGATCGATGCATGAAAGTGAAACTCTCGCTTCGATCATCAGTGCGCATGGCTGGCGAAATTAATCCCGAACAGGGGCATCGATTTATCAAGGCGAGCCCATCGGGCTACTTAACCGTTAATGACGTATTAAGGTCATTTAATGTCGTACGGGTGCTTCAAGATGAATACCGCCGATCGAGGTATCTGTACGTGGGATATGTATGCGCGCATACATCGTCCGTGGAAATGTCCAATTACAGTTAATTGGCAATAAGCACCGCATGGGGAATCAATGATCACCAGGACGGCTTCAGTCGATCGGTGGTTTAATGCCGTTTTGCGGCGATACGATATCGTCGTTAATATAATAGGCGCTGCTTAACGCCAACATCGGCAGCATACAAACGCCAAGAATTTCGACTATTTGGCCCCGTGAAAATTGACGCGCTACAAGATCGACAACGAGAACGACAACGACAACGTTGGGAAAAGTGAGAGAAAGTATTTTGGAAGATTGCTATTTAGCCGCGACTAAAACATCGATCGACAATTTGCGCTTTATCGTTGTTTGGGATGAGCAAATTTGGCCCAACGCACCACACGTAACGAGGATCTTCCGAGAAATTGGTAGTCAGTGCCAAGTAAATAACCGCAGATTTAGATAAAGACAAGTTTAGTACATAAAAGGTAAATAATACGCTAAACAATACGCAAACTTCAAAACGCAATATCAGAAATCATGTTGAATACGCTAGCAGTACATTCAAATGCCATGTATTGCATTTAAATTTTATAGCAACAGATTGTCATCTCTTTTTAGATTGTATCGTATTACATATCCTTATTGAGATAGAATTACAGATGCTTAGGATAATTTAACAAATATGGAAATACCGATAGGTTGCTTTCCCAATATTGATTACATCTATACTTTATCTTCAATATTTAATTAGGTCAGATAGTCGAATAAGTACTACCTAATACACAATAAGAAATATACTAATAATAAAAAAAAAAATTAATAATTTAAATTATACAAAAAAAAAAAAGAATTCTTAAATAGCATCACTGAAATACATATCCTCGTGTTTATATAATATAATGTTCATTATTTGAGTTCATTTTCATAATTTCGTTATTAGGAGTTTTCAGGGATTGTCTTACCACAAGCGATACTGATATTATACTATATTAAGATTTTTATCCTTAATTTTATATATATATATTTTTTTGTATAGAAATATTGATAGCTTATTAGAGAGAGAGAGGATGGGAAGGAGAGAGGAAGAGAGGAAAAGGGTGGAGAGAGATTCAAACATTCGTAGTAAAGAACACTTAACAACATTAATTAGTCTGACCGTAAGCGTCTTATCTTAAAGAGGGTGGTTGCTCAAATCAAAATGATAAGAATTAGTTCAAATTTATGGAGGATATTCGACTATGGAAATCTGTCATCCATACCAAAATGACAATTGTCTACATGGTTGTCGAGTAATTAATTATTGAATTATTCATTTTTGCTATGTCGCCCGTGTATAAGAGTATATCAAAATGATAAGAATTAGTTAAAATTTATAGAGGATATTCGTCTAAGGAAATCTGTCATCCATGCCAAAGTTGAAGACAACTGTCTGCATGGTTGTCAAGTTATTAATTATTGAAGTTATAAACCAACTTTGGCATGGACGACTTATTCCCATAGACGAATATCCTCTATAAATTTTAACTAATTCTTATCATTTTTTAAAGCTGATTTGAGCAACCACTTGAAGATAATTGTCTGCATGGTTGTCAAGTAATTAATTATTGAAATTATACTCTTATACATCGGGCGAAACATTATACATAACTTATACATAGCAAAAATATTAAAAGTGCAAGCAACGCGTAAGTACGAGCAATGCGAACACACCTCTAAATTTTACCCTCTTGCCGCGCCGCCTGCCGCTCAGCGGGACCCTAGCCAACCTCCTTAAAACATCATTTCACTCAAGATAATGGGAATAAATAAATTCGATACTTACCCTGATTTGTGAAGCTCCTTTTTTGAGACGCAGACGGCCGTGAAAGTGTCTTCCAAAAGGCAGAGTTCCTTCTTCTTGCAGTTGAGTGGGCGACAAAGCTCGCCTGAAACAGACAAAATCGATTTTAAATGATATTATGAACAACAATATACTTTATCTATTATTCATTATTCTATAAAAAAAAAAAGAATAAAATTTATACATTTCAAAACCTATAACAAACAAATTGTTGTCCCCTATCGTTACTGACATCGTTTTACAAGATTTGGAGAGAAGAGCGTTTAGAGATTATTGGGTTTCTTTACCTTTTTACTTTTTTTTTAGATACATTTGGGATTATTGATGATATGCTATGGCAGTTCCCCCTAGCTTACAATTAGTCAATAATATATTTCAATTCTTTTTATCCTCGGATTCAATTTTAAAAAAATATTTTTTATGCTGCAATTATTTAAAAATTTAGAAAAATTTATTATCTTTTGTGTTGCGTTAATTTAATAGTTATAGAAGTAGGATCTGTTTTAATGTGATGTCGGAAGCAATCGCTTCGCAATAAAATCAATATTGCTTCATATTGTTTTATTGTTAGTTTTGTCGGATAATTCATTCTTCTCAAAACAGGAGATCTCTCCTACTTTTTTTTCATTCGTTATTCTTTTTTGGCACTATTTGAATATTAAACTTACATCATAATAAATGTCTGAGAGAATAAATTATATAAATAATCTTTTTTAAAATATTGCATTATTAATTTTTTAATGATATTCTTTTCTATATCTTCAAACAAATTTTCTTTTTCTAGTAATTTTTAGAGAAACTTTAAGACTTTCTTTTGATAACATTCAATTTATGACAATCAAAATCATTCATTTCCTATTTGCAAAATCTAGCATTATGAATTCAAGAGTTACATCGATGATCGCTGACCTCTTTCCAGTGACAAATCAAAAAAGCATTTTATCTTGGAGAAGAATGAATAAGTAAAAATCGTCGCATTTTACAATTATTTTTCTGAGCTAAACAAACGCAATGATAATTCATTGTTGCAGTCTATTTGCGTACAATAAAGGAAAGTCGTGATAATTATGACGAGACCAATCGCAGTATCGCTGCGTTAAACGGACGGAATTTTCTACCCGCGAACCGGAATGAAATGCATAGACCCGGATGTAGGCACATCGGACATCCGCCGTGCGCGCTCTGAGCATTTTTATTCGCCTGGAAATCACGGACAAGCGATATTGGTCGTTCGAGGGAGCATACTTCTATATCTACTACATCCAATCGCCGAATCAGATCTTCCTCTTCTCCATTAACCCGCCCGGAACCAAGCCCATCGCCGGTGTCTTCTCTTCGCCCGCTGTCCTCGCAATCAATAAAATCATACTCCACTTCAACCTAGGGCTCTTTACCATATGGCAACCGAAAAACAAGTACGCTAACGTAGAGCCACAGCTTGCAGGACCGCGTGTACTACACCTGATAACGTACTTCCTACCTCGTAAAGCTTTAACGTCTTTTTGAGAAACTATTACATACTTTAATGGTTTTATTCGTAAGTAAACTTTTTTTTTATGTCGCGTACTTGTATGACTGAATATATTTTTGTAACTATAATAGAAAATATATTATCATCAAATATTTGTAACTATAATAGAAAATATATTATCATCAAATATTTCTAAAGTTTTGTTTATTTCAAATTTGTCAATAATGATTTAAATCATTATATATATATTATATAAAAATTTAATCACAAAAACAAATTATAATAAATCTTTTCATTGCAAGTTGCAAGTATTTACATTTATTATACATATATCTAAATTATTCTAAATAATTAATAAATTATTACATACTCTGAATCCTCGTTTATACATGTAGTATATAAATATTTGGGGGGGGGGAAGAATTATGAATATTTTAGAATAAAAAACTATTAGTTTAAGACAGATTTATAACTGCAGCGCGTTGAACAAGCTTAAAATTTCTCGCGACATTTATAAATATATAATTCTTCCCTGCTTGTAAACTATTTGACCTTTTACTCAAGCTTGGCAGAAAAAATAACTGGTCAACGTTTTTGAAATAGAAATTAATTTTGATAAAAAATAACATGCTCTGTTTACGCAATACGTAACAATTTCTTACTTGACATTTCCAAACGCATGTTGCTTGCTTCCATTTGCAAATGCACAAGAAAGTCATTGCAATTTGGAAAATGCGCGACAATGGAAATAAGAAATAAATGAGCATTTGACGACAAAAGCGAGTTTTCGCGTTAAACATAAAACTGCAGCTAATATCCAGCTAAAGTTGTCAGCTTTTTTGCGCCGCACTATAATACAATATTGTAGTAAAGAATTGTAGAAAGAGAATTTTGTTAGAGAAAGTTACATTGTAATGAGTTTGTGAAAATCAAAAGACACTATATTGCAAATTCTGACATTCAAAGTTTCAAACTGTTTTATAAAGCATAATTTTGTATTCTTTTTTAGGAAATAAAAAGTACATGCATGATAATATAACATTTTGCCAAAAAATAATATGCTTTTTAAAGGTAATTAATTGACCTCATTCACATTAAGTGGGCGTATCAAGCATAGGTACAATAATTAATTAAATGTGATACACTGTACTGAAATTTTGCTAGAAATATGATAATTATAATTCAGAGGTAGTACAGACACGATAGTTACATTATGGTTATTATTACTAAAATAATCGCGCGATTCAAACTAACTAAACTATGCACACGTGTGCATAGTTACCAAATGGAAATAACTCTTTGGCACAATCAGTTTAGTCACTTTGCTTTTATGTAATTAATTGTAAGTTCGCGAGCTTATTATTATATTATTTATATTATTGCATCGCTATGACGTAAACAACATTATGTGAATACTATTACAAACTCATGAAAGTTTGTTTGCAATATTCACTTCCGTACGACAATTATGAATATTTACGAAGATCTTCGTGCATACATGATCTATAAAACATTATTTAAAAGTTTATTGTCATATCTCGGATCAGTGTAAAAATTTATTTTTAATACTTATGTATTTTTTATTAAGAAGACACACGTAAATGCTCCGAATTATATTTTTAAAAATTTAACACACATTATTTATACAAACATTGAAAAGTATAAACTGCATCGTGGATATGTAGTTATAAAAATCTAAGTCTAACATTTTATATGATATATAGTCATAAGCATTTAGGAATATCTCGTAGCGTGCCAATGTCGCGTAAAATCGCTCAATATTTCTTCTCACTGAGCCAGCATACAGCACCTGTGGTGTAAGACAACTGGCGCGCCGAGACAGAAAACGGTCTTCCCTCTAGTAGATAAAAAGGGGACCCCATTCTATTCCGCATGTTAAAGATTTCAAAATATCCAATTAAAAGTTTCTCCTATGACGCGAAGCTTGTCTCCCGGCGCGGTAGAAGTAATATCGCACAAACGGGATATTCCATCGGGTCGGAATTAAAGTCGACCGTACATGAATTAAGAAGACCTGGACTCTCTCCTGACAGCTTAATTTCGTCGGATTACATGAGAAAGGCCATGAAAGGGGAAGGTTTGCTGTGCATATATATGTATATACAATATATACCTATGCTTATATTATATGTATATAGTTTCCCCTATGTTATATACATATATAAGACCTGTCACGTTTCCGCTCGTCGCATATAACTGAAAACTTTCTTGTAGATCGAGGGAAGACGAAGACATCATGTCCCTCGCAGCCACGTTCCTCGCGAATTGTTTGGAACAATGCGCGATAAGATCCCATATACCTACTACAAAAACGTATCCGGACCAAGTTGGCAAGGAAAACAACGATCACGAATGACCATGAACTAATGCAGCGCGCTCCATTTTCTTTAATGCATTGGTAAAAAATCGAACAAACATCGACGTAAATTCGCGCTCGTTGACACTTATTGAAGCAAATTGATCATTCGTGCTTTTTCACGCTCGCTTGCTTAAGCTAAATCCGACGTATCGCCGTGAATTCCATCTAAAAGACTGAATGTTACGCATTGCGGTCCTCTCGCGTGAGAGAAAGACGCTGTCGAGAAACGCGGCTCGGCAGCGTTTTCACGCGAGACTCCGTGCCGAGAAGCGGATAGACGTCACACCGGAGGAGGCATTCGGTTTTCGACAAGAGGAGCAGACGTAAGAGAGTATTCAGTAAGCATTCGCCGGCCGTATTCGGGCGGTCCTTCTGAGCCGGATCGAACCAATCCGCCGAGCGTAACTCCGGATTTCGCGGCAGTAAAGTCGAGAGTTTCGTAGCGCGAGCGGCTTTCTAGTTGAGAAAAATATTTAAGGTACTCCGAGGTGGAGCGATGGCTGCGTCTCCCGTTAAAAGATTGCGCACGGTTACAAGAAGGTCTCTTGAATTCGTGCAAACATAAATTTTGACGTTTACCATATAAATCTTTACGTTAAGCTACTAAAATTGAGAATTATTGCAAAAGAGGATATAACCGTAAGTCTCAAAAAGAAAAACATTAAAAAGCGTGGTTACTGCCATTGCATAAAATTTTCAGAATATGGACGTCACGTTTTAAAATAGCAAATATATTTCGTGTACTATGTAAAACAAAATTTCAGCGAAATCTGCGGAGCTACAATTTTGTTGAAATGTAGATCTTTCCAATTATATATGCATACGCGTAAAAAAGCAAGAAAGATCGTTGCATACATTAACTATCTATTACTAGATTATGAAATATTCTGCAAGTACATGTTTCTGGCAACATGGCTGAATTGCCGTTGTATAATTACATCGAAAAAGTGCACGTAAAAATATTTAAAAACTTATTCAACAGAATTCGTTAAATATGATATCCAAAATTATGAACTATTTCACTGTCAACGCAAGTTGACAGACGTTTCATTAAAAAAATATACCTTTAAGTTTCTTTGAAAGATTGAAATAAAAAAATGTCTTTTCTTGCACCATATTTCCCGTACGTGTCAAAAATGCAGCAAGATTATACATGACAAAGAGTCGCGAAAAACGAAATTCTATATTAAAAAGCAGAAACATCGATATGAAAGTACTCGCGTGAATAAAAATGGTAAAGTTTAGCGGTGAAGGCGTTAAGGGCGTAACGCGATCTCACGTCGTCGTCCTCTGTTTGTTACGCTCGACAAAATGATAAAGTTCTCGAATGGTTAGAAAAAGTTCCCTCGAAAAAGAGGAGACAGGAGAGACACAACTGAGAATCGTCTCGAGTAACAACACGACGATTTTGCGTGCAACAGAAGTTGTGTAGAGAGCCGGAGACGTTCCTTGTTTCCCAGGCTGCAAACGTTGATTACACGGTAAAGCGAGAAAGAGATACAAGTGGGCGTAGTGCGGAGAAGAAAAAGGACAAGATTTGCGCGGCGGCCGCGGCAGTATGACGAACGTCAGGTGGCACGAGGACGGAATATATTATAATTGCAGAAAGGACCGGATTTCAAGACTTCTTGGCTCGCTTGCTCGCTCGCTCGCCGGGCGCGCTAATTTACTCGGAGTTAGGTATTCCCTCTGGTCGCCGCCGCCGCAGCCGCGGTGTGGCCCATTTTTGTTTCAAAAGTTCATAAAAGATGGTTGAAAACCCACTTTGCCACGGCGCGGCGGACCAGCATTGTCGCGTTAACGGCCAACTTTCGCTATTATCGTATCGTAATCGCTGATACAGTTAATTCGGCTGTACGAGGAGGGAAGGGAAAGCGGAGGAGCAGAGGAGCTTCTCCGGTTCCTCGTTTACCTTCTTCCTCCGGCGAATAGCCCAAGTCTCCTAAATTACCTTGAGACCGCCGCGGGAGTTCTTTCTGTGCCTCGAGCAGGATTTACGAGGGCGTTTGACGGTCGTCGTGGAAAAGAGGGAGAGAAGAGGGGCGAGAAAGAGAGAGACGGCTGATCCTCTCACCATCTATTACCATGGCACCGTCGCCACGAGGGATCCGCGGATACCATAAATCGCGTATCTATCGTACGGTGCCGAGGGCGGCGGCGCTCGCGACTCGACGATATTACAACGTGAATTATACGGCGTACATTACAATACGATTGCGATTACGCGACACAATGCGCTCTCGGAACCGGTGCATTGGCTGTAGGCAGCAGCGGCTCGAATCAGACGTCTCGGCGCGGGATCGATCGATCGATCCGTACCCCGTGTATTTCGGGAACGGAATAATGATCAGCCGACGCTAATAGCGCCGGCGGGTCAATGGTGTGGAGAACAACGAAATGGCCGTACATACACGATAACGGCCGTACGACGCGAGATAACGCGACGCGACGGGGTCGCTCGCATTCAGCGCGGCGGATGCAATCGCGCGTGCGATGTCCTGAGATGCACCGGCCCGACACACCGCCGCGCCGCGCCGCGCTGCGTGCGAGCGCATATTTGCATGCGCTCCGATGACTGTGTCCTGCGCGACAATGATACATGCGTATCATCGTACGACGATTAAAGCGGCGCGTGCCGCGAGGGGGAAATTGATTCGTCGCGCGCTGATGTTGCAGCAAGCAGCAACTCGGTCGGAATTTCGTAATAAGCGCTAAGCGCGCCTCGTAAATCCTGAAGCGTCTCTTGAAAGAGAGACTGGAACTCGAACGACACGCGTGTATTTTTTGTAAATTTCTCGTTAATATACTGACGTCATTATGAATCGCGCCTTCGTGGGCACGAGCAAGCCTCTTTTGCGATCGTGATTACTTAATTCACGTATCAATTCAGCATCTTTACATGATATGTTGATGCAATTCCTCACAGGAGAAATACGTTATTTTTTACGTAAAAAAAAAGGATTGCTCGAGCAAGGGATCTCTGTACATAACTGCAGTGGACTCAACAGTACATGAGTTAAGATAAATCGATGCAGACATTACCCGATAACTACACGTACCCTCCCCTCGCTCTATGATACACATTATCAGATAATAATTAGGTGTTTGCAGTATACGCATTATCGTGTAAGATCACGTTATTATTACAGTCAAGTCCAATTACACGCAATCGCATGTTGAAACATCAATTTGTGCTTGCCACCGCGCCGGTTCGCGCGATCGTCTCGTGAACGGCTATTTCATCGAGCTCGCATTATAAATACTGCATAATTAAGACGTATAAATAACGCGTAATCATGTACATCGTCGCTTGGTGTAATTTATCGCAATTTGTACACGGCGCATGGCCGAGATATTGTTTCTTTTGCCTCTCTCGAATAATTTCTCTATCGTTCCGCAAAACTTAATATCATGGAACCTAAAATAATTTAATTTGCTTCCATAATACTTAACATTAAATACTAAAAAATAGAATAATGTCCTCTTCTAAAATTTTCTCTAACAAAATCTCCAATCAAAATTTATTAACATACTTGTATTTAAAATAAAAATCAAACGTTTTACGATGTATCATATACTTATTTGTGATCTCTTTAATTTCACTTTCCAATTTTTAAAATTTTAAAAAATTTACAAGAAACTTTTATGGATTCATAATTGAAATTATATCCTCTATAAGAAAAAGTATCTTTTTTACAAAAAGTTAAGCCGATGTAATTTATTCACTAATTACTAATTTATTTTTAAATATATACATTATATATTTGCGTTGCTAGAATTTTTTAAAAGAACTTTGCGTCTTTATATTAACACTGCATAATAATTTTTCCACCTTTAAACTTGTCATACAAATTCATAACAAATAATAAATCATATGCATGCCATACGGAAATACCACCTATACAAAATTCCGCAGGGTGCGACATCTCAATAACAAGGTAAAATTGTGCTATTCTTAAAGAAAACGATCACGCGCAGCCGATGCGATGGAACATCGATCAACTCCTAAGAATTAAAGATGCAACGTGTACTACCTGTCTCGTCGCCCGAAGGAAAACGGCGATCAACGCGGATAACATCGCAAAATCGAGTACGGGAGAGGATTCCGTGGAAAGGGGTATTAAATACGTGACCCGACTCGTTTTATCCTTTCCGTCGTTCAGCTTCCGCCGAACCTTAAACTATTTCGCGTTAAGAGGTGTGAAATGAAACCTATCGTCGTTATACTACGACCTTCATGGCGCAACTTTACCTGAGAATTTGCTATAACGCATACGTGCTAGTAGTTCGGAGAAAGAAAATTGGAAGGAATGGAGATACGCATCAAGTTTAACGTATCCTCATCATCGCACGGCTAAACGGCAAAACGGCCAGCAATCACCAACGATCAAATATAATAAATTGTTAAAGAAGCGACAACTTTACTGCTCAAAAGACATCGATGGTATAAATATCGTCATGTTGCTACCAAAATTATCTCGTAACGACTTGTTTTGCACATTTACATCTTCTTTTTTCTGAAAAAGAATCTTTTTTCATGCAATGACTGGAGATTATCTGATACTAAAATGCAGACCATCGCAAAAATACTTTCGTTTAAAAAAGAATTACTTGAAAATTATTTTTTATAAAATAACTCCAAGATTATTTATCCTTTCAAATTTAAAATGTATAAAATACATTCTCGAGAACAAGGTGCGTTTTTAACGTTAGATCTTCATGAGTAAATTGAAGTCGGCGATATAACATTCATGTTTTGGGCATTCATATAATATTCGCTATTATTAATTATGGTAAACGGAATTATTCACTTGATTATGACAAGCATTGGCGATCGAATCAATAGTTTCACGTCATGTTGTGCATAGCGTGCGCTTTATATTGTGTAGTATAATATATAATATCAATTATAATTATGTACATATTAATAAATATGCATAATACAGCATTTAGACCAGTTCTAAACCAATTTTAAAACACAAAGGAATATGCAAAATTAGTTTACAATTTTTCTGGAAGTTTACCGCATATATCAATAACAAGCTCACTGCTTTATTCAACAGGGAACATTAGCATTCCGGAACTACATTTCTAGAATTTCGATATAATTGAGAGAGTTCCAGTTCTTCTTAAAAAGCTCTAAAGTTTCTGTTATGAAGCGAGTTTTGCCCAAAGATATTGGGTGCTTATTTCACGTTTCCGTTATAGAATTAATCAACAATTACGTAAAAATTCTGAAAATAGACGCTAGCCTCACTGTTGTGAGATGCTTTGAACAATTATAGTTAAACGCGCAAGAAGAGATACACATAGTTATCTGGTGCAGATTACGATAAATATAAGTGTGAATTAAAAAGGATAGCGTTTATGAATTAAAAAAAATTAAAAGTATATGAATGATACACGATGCGTCATAGCCAATTAGAAAAGAGTTGAGATGAAAATAAAAACAAAAGGAAACTGTGAAGTAATGTTGCAGTAAAAACCGGGATAAACTGCATCCAACTGCGTCCATCCTCTATAAATTTATCCCCCATTTTTCTCAGCATATATCTGCATTACAATAGGATTATATCTTTTATTAGTAAATCCGTTCTGCTAACGGAGCACCATATAATGTTTTTTATATATAAATCTTTGATGAAGTGAATTCAGCAATATTTTAAACGACGGCGCTATTCAAATCGGAAACGTTTAAAAAGGCGACATGTAAATACGATCTTTTTTACTACTGGCATTAAATATGCTCGATGCAATTTCCTTCATTTACTCATCGGTGGATTTCGATGTTTGCATGCATTATTATTCATTTTTATTCGCAACTTTGAATTCACGAACGACATCTAACTTGGTTATTTTTTATCACATTTTTTTCAAGTACAATCTACATATTTATTTTTTAAAGTTTATTTAGTATTAAACAAATTTAATAGGAAAATTAATTCTCAATTCTAATTTTTATCACGGTTTCTAATAATTTCGTATGTGGAATATATTATAATAATACATTTGATAGCATAGAACGCGAATAAGATTCTTGACGCGCTAAACTCAAGAATTCCATCTCAAAATTCTATGCAATATTTATAAGAAAAAGATATAAATAATATTTGTTCGGGTACATCATTCGGGCGCTGCGTGATATACTTGTCGTGTAAGTTCATGTCATTTTCACAACCGTTCTATCGTTCCGACTTTTACTCCAGATTTTCACGATATATTCGACCGCGTACGTGAAGTATATATGTATAATATTTGGAATTTTCTAGGGAATTTAGCGGCAACGCTCGTGATAAATATCACATTTCGCCGAGCGAACCAGCCGACGGGAGGGAGAGAGAGAGAGATTCCATTCGAATTCATACCGGTCGTACGTATATCCGGCTTTACGATCCTCCCGGCGCGAAAAGTTCGCGAGCGTGCATCACTCGGCGGGGGTGAAAAATCGCGAGGCATTCGAAAGGCGGGCGATGACATCGCGCTCGACGATTTGCGCTCGAGGGGATACATGCCGCGTGAAATTCATTTGACGTGCCATAACGCAATTCGATCGGCGAACCAGCGACAATGCCAATTATCCATGCGAACATCGCACAATACGATAAATATAGCCCGTTAAATGTTCCATTTAGCTGTCATACGATTGAAATACACGAACATCTGATTAGGTTTCACGCAAAACCTTCGTATCGTTACTTTTACAGAGGCATTTATTAAAAAAAAGATTTAATCTTTAGTTATCCATATTTTATTATTTTTAGATACGTATTCTTAAAAAAAACCTCTTAAATTATTTTACATGACGGTTGACATTATATTAGACGATTTAAAAACGTTTGCTCCACTTTTATATCATTTTTAGATAAAAATTTACTCTTTTTATCTAAATTTATTTAATCTTAAATAAAAATAGGATAAGAAAGCTAATTCCAGCTATAAAGAAATAATTTAAGAATTCTGTAGATTGGTAATTAAAGACATCCGTTAAGATCTAAAGGTATTTACATAAGTTTCTCTAAGAATTATAAATCATGCATTCACAAGATTTACACCTAAATTCGAATCATATAGATGTTTTCGACAATATGTCACTTACTATTCGGATCGTGTATCCAACGTTTCTTGTCTCCAACTTTCATCATGCGGGGATCGTCCTGAAAATAAGAAAGTTGACATGTTAGAAAAGGTCAATTTCATATCCACTTATACGCTACTTAAACCTTATTTTTGGATATAACGGGACACACGCAAGCATATACATAGGCTCGTTGAAGGCCGTTATTTTCGCATCGTCACGAAATCAAGGGTAAGTGGCGTTTTGCGCCAAAATGCAGTTCGATTGATACGGTATACGAAAGCTACCGGTACGGATATATACGTATGCACGTGAATGGAGAATATGACGAATGATCGCTCGTCACGTGCACGAAATTCAGGGTTGCCCGGTAAAATAAGAACGCGTAATCCGTGTGCTCGAAGTTCAGGCCGAGGTCAGAGGTAAAAAGAGAATGGGGCGAAACGTAGTTCGAAGGGGAACGAGCTTGCGAGGGCTCGCGTGATAGTTCACGTGCTAGTTTGCAACACATACACAAAATTCGCAGATAATATCTAAAATACCAATAGGAAAATACGTGAAATGTAGGTTGCTGACCACGCTCTAAGGATCGACCGTAAGTTACTGAGACTAGACAAAATGACGCAGTCAAATCGAAGGAAGAATACTTCGTAGTACCGAAAGGCTTGGGCTATTACGAAATTACGAATATTCTTTAATCGATATCGACGCTGTAAGTAAATAATAGCATCCAGCGACAATCATCGAATGCATCAAATTATCGAAGAATCAGAATATGCATATGTATAGGTACCTATGTATAAAATCTATATTAAGATATTCATAACTTCATAAGTCATGTAAAATTATAGAGTTCCTAAATATAAAGATCCTAAAATTTAAATTACAAATTATTTAAAAAGTATAAGGTCTTTATATTTCTTTTCTAATAAAACATGTATGTCACCAAAACACAGAAATACGAGATATATTTATACTCTATAACGGATTCAATCTGCAACTCTGTTATTTGATATAACACACATTTTATTGAGGTAAATGTTATTCTTATTCATAATATTATTTTAATGCGCATTTTTTATAATTTTTTGTCGTTCGTTTTTTTAATTTAGCGTTCTTATTAAAACTACGGCTTTGCGTTGAAAACCGTCCTGCGAAATATTAAAATACGTAGTAACTTTATATTTTTATGCCATTGTTATTAAAGATAAAAAGTATTACGAAAAAAAATTATAATATCATGCTACGCTTTCTTTGAGAAGTGCACAAGCATTTTTTGCATATACTTTTTTACGCGCAGAGAAAAGGCAAGACTGGTCATAAGAAGAGCGTAAAGAAGAATTCATTATACACATTACGTATTACTTAAATATCTATTTCTTGGTTGGTTTCTCTCGATTCTTTGCAAGGTATACATTAATTTTTTTTTTAACACACCTTGCACGCATGTAGTCATGTAACTCGTACATTTTAATATATGAAACGTACGCGGTTTAAAACTGCTCCCTTTGAGATAATCAAACCGGGAGGTAACTTTCAAGATGAGTTTTTGATTAAAGCAAACTATGAGTTTTTTTACACGTCCGACAAAGATAATTATAAAACTTTGAGTCGAACCGATTGGATAAAAAGAAAATTCATAGGCGCGAAATAGACCGGGCGCAATCACAAAGTATTGTTGCTTCCCTTTAATTGCAGGCGCCGCGGTGACGGTCATTTCTGCGGGATTACCGGAGTAGAACCGCGACAGGAAGTGCGGCGGACCGCGCTTCGCGAAAATAAATGGCACGTATAACACGCGCCGAACGTTACCCCGAACAAATGGCCGCTGTAGACAGCTGTACGGTTCGCGCGAGGAAGCGTCGGCGACGAGAAATGAAAACACACGCGCGGCGACGCGTTATTTCGCAGCAAAAATGATCGCGCGAGATACGAAGAGCCTTTCGCTAGCCGTCGAGAGAAGAGGAGGACGAGGGGAGTTCGGCGAAAAAGTTCTGCGAAAATAAAAGCTGCGGTGCGCGCTGTTATGAAATTACGAGCTCTATGAAAAATAGGATCATCGAGTATCGGGTCATGGTACTTACTCGTTGCGTCGCTTCGTTTTAACTTTAACGTTTCACGGGTGCAACGGGGTGCTTCGCGACAACTGAAAAATGGGTAAGAGCGACCCGATCGTCATCGACGGCCGCAATAAATCGGGAAGAACGTTGGAGAATTACGTTCGATTTTGGGGAAAAGTCGATCGGAAGGTCGACGTAATTTTTTCGAATTTTTAGCGGTCGTCGGGAACCCGGCACGACGAATCGCAATAGAATTTCTCTCAGTCGACAGACGTACGACTTAACGTCCTACTTTATTCCTGCGGACTGCGTCTAACAAATAGTCCACTGCTTTATGAAGCTGTCACCTGGTCCCTCCACTGCTGCGCTGTTTTACTGGCCCTCACACGAAATGTTTAGTAGAGTGGAACGCGTTAAAAATCGCGGTGCAGCGCGATTCACACAATTCCACCGACAGTCGCCTTCGTTTTGTTTAAAAACTGTCGACTTTTTAGCATTTTATTTGCATTATATTCGCATTAAAATATATGATTTTAATAAAATATGTATAATCTCTCTCTGATTTCTTAGGCATTACATTCTATCATAGTTTACATATATAGTCATAGCCACAGTCTGTTTCATCATAAAAAAATAATTTGTATGTGTATGTGTGCATTATCTAACTTTCTAACTTATTTAAATTTTATTGCATTACCTATACATTTTTTAAATATTGTATTAAATAAGAACATTACAATAAAATCTTTTTGATTGTAAAAAATACAAAAAGTATCTCGTTCCAATATGCAATGTTCTTTATTTTCTTCAAAAAAAAATGTGTATGTGTATGAATTATGTAATTTTAATGTCGTATCTTAATCTTATAATAATGCTATATCAGTATAAATAACAAATGTATTCTACTCTAATTGCGTAATTTTGGTTAACGTAATATTGCGTCATCTCACCTTATTGTCTAATTACTTTAGGAATACCTTATTGTCTAATTTAGTCTACGGTAAAAGGGCATTGTAGAATATACCTAGTAAATAAAATATACACCAGTCTGGTTGCTCGGAGACCGGGCAAATTTGCCGACAAATAGAAAAACTGCGGCGAATTCCGGCTTTTACCGTTGTTAAATTTATCGAATTGCCGGATAAAGCTGAAAAACGGGTGGAAAATGCTAAAAAAAAGAGCGGGAGAAAGAGAGAAGAGGTGCAACCCGAAAAGTCGCCTTACCGCGGACTGCAGGTCGCGCGCAAAAATAGAACGCGTATCCACCATGTCAGAGAGAGAATATTGTTGTCGTAAAGAGTTTTATAACGCGTCGTAAGTGTATTAACCTACGTCTCAAAGGATGCCGCTATAAAACCGCGATCGTTTCTACAGACGACAGATCCCAAGATTTATCAGCTTGGAGAAAATAAAGAATTTTCGCTGCACGTGTCAGATCCATCATACACGCGCCGTGCAATATTTGTTACAAATATTTATTTATTTATTTAGATGGTACGTATGATTAATCGCGCTATTTATGAATCCGATATCCAGTTTATATTTCTATCCACTGGGATAGTGGGATATCGATATACGCCACCTTGTCTGTAATTTCCGCTATTTGTATATATCTAATAAATTGCTGTAGTAAATACACCGTGGGATACAACCCACATATTTATTCTGGAAATGCGACGGGCTTTAACGAACTGTTTTTATACGGGCTGCACCACACAGGATGAGATAGAGACAAATATGCAATGTTGCAACGGGCAAAGACCCGAGGTTAATGCTATAAAATAACAGGAAATATAAACTGTTATTTTTTTGTTGCAATTATAAATGCAATGCACAAACATGAAATTTCTCTTAAGCTCCTTATGACGCATGAATATGTCATTAGCGTCTCATATAGGCATGCATATAGGGTATCTAAAATTTTAAAGACAGCAGAACACATATGTCCATTGGATGCCATCTCAGACACGTCTGCTCACTCTGCAGATAATATTACGCGTTGTCGCAATAAACGATGCCGCGATGCGCGCAGATACGATATGCGAGAGAAATAAATGTCCGGCTGGTAGCTGGTTGCAGCTTACCAAGTGCAACAAGGCCGGCTTCCAGCGCACCGCGTTCATTAACAAAATGTAGGCGTCTACTGACATCCGCATCTCTCTCGCGCGCGCGCGCGCGCGCAGGACCGGTAACCGCATGCATCTACGCGAATGCATAACCGCTCGCTTTGTAATTCCGTTACTCTCCAGCCGGAATAATTCGCCACTTTTCCTCGCACATGGTTACATATGAATTATTAGCGGCCGCCGAAACGGCCTTTGAAGTTTGTGAGGCTGCCTTTAGACAGGAGCGGCGTAAACCGTGAGAAGAACGAAATTAAATCAATTCAAACCGAACAAGCTTTTCACCTCGGTGTCACCGCCTCGAGTTCCATCTAAATCCCGTATGCGATGTATGTACTTTATAGCCATAGGTACATATTTTATACAATTATGTAAAATCGGAGGATTGCCTTTAACCCATTCGAATATCATGGCGAGCTACCAGATTCCGCCTGAAAATTGCCAATAGCACCGCAATCAATTGTGGTATGATATGTGCACCGTCCATAGTGCGTTTGATTGTTACGGGCCGACTAGAGATTAATAAATCGCATTTATCTTCTGGCACATGTGCAATATTTAATATTAAATTCTATATAAAATTACACATAGAAACAGAAATAGAAAAACGCGGATCACGTATAAAAATTTCATAAATTACAACAAAGAGAACAATAGATGATTCAGTTTTCAGATAGGAAACGAAAAATTGATGTATCGCTCATTGATACGATTAACTAATGTTACACAGCTTTGTCTTCGTAAATATAAAAGTATAAATGTTAAATATTTGTATTAATCTTTAACAATCTCTATGTTAACCGATTTGTTATTATACCAAGATTTGCATCAAACGACTTCACATAGAGTAAATTGCGTATAATTAATTCATTCCTGCGCATTTATTGTTAAACTCATTTTGAGAGATCTAGATACTTACAATTTTATGCATCATGTATTTTTCAATGTGTGTGTGTGTGTATTTTAATATATATATTTCATGTATCTATGTACCTATCTCTTTTCAAATTTTTTGAAAAGTCACACATTTTGCCAATTTTTGATTGTGCAACACATATAAAATTATAAAAAGAATTCTATTCTAATTTTTCTATTCTAACACAAATTATATAAAACAAGTTTAACGCTTTGGACATATGTATACCAGAATTAAACATAAATATACGATACGTCTCAAGCGGCACCAGATAATACAAATTGCATCGAGTTTTTATGGGGTATGAAAAATAGCGCCCATCATACTGTCTCCCAAAGGTAATTACGTATTTTACTCGTCCGTCTTATCTGCTGCGCTTTATGTTCCTACGAGGAACAAGATAAATAGAATCTGCTTATCAATCTACTGTGTACTGTTCCTCGACGCTGCGTTCTCAATTCGCTCAATCGGCAAGTTAATCCATTTTAAAAACAGTGACCCGCGGAGGAGAAGTTGGACAAACTTTTCCATTCCCGCCGAATGGATAATCCGGTTTTTTCCTTCACGCGCTTTGTATATATCGCTCGGATCGAACCCTTGGAGAAATCGTTACACAAAAGCGCTACAACGGAACAAAGAGAACACGGACGTTCGTCGAACTTTAACAATTAGCCGCTCTTATACTCGGTCCTTCTTCCTTTGCCGTCGGATTTCGTCGTGCGCAAAGATGTGACAATCTTTACGGTCATTGTTTCTAAAGTAATCGCTAATACACATTTAATTTGAATCTTAGATCTCTCCATTCAAAGAGACGATTATGATAACCGCATACCTTATATCAACAAATTCACACATATATGGTATGCAGCTAAATCAATGAATCTATGATTGCATACTTTCATGATTGCATGATTCAAATATAAACACCATTTTCATATTATTAATGCATTATTATTATTATGTAAATCATTACATTGCGAATTTTATTTTATGACTTATTGTTAGATTTTCACACTTGAGAAGGACCACAACCAATGGTCGAAACGTCTGAATGTTACAATTAATAAATGTGGCCAGTTAGGTCGAGTAAAAATCATTTTCGTTAATTATTTACTGGCGAAGATAAGTTTCAAGATTTGATTATTATTATTATTAATTCTTGTGCAATGTAATTGTGTTGCTAACATTAATTAGATATCGTTTTCGAGTGAAATATGAGCTTCTAAAGTATGCTAGATATCATAAAAGTTTACTTAATTACTATAAATTACTCCGATCACGTTTTTACGATTGCACGATGTGGACGTGATAATTTTCAATAAAGCGTCCGTATTATTAGCAAACACGAAGCTTCACGCGAGTTTGCCTTACAAGAGTTGCGAGCTGATTGCTCCCGCGAGATAGAAGAAAATCGTTCCTCGCGCCACGCCCATTATCAGTTTCTTTCGATCGGGTGAGCGCGGAAACGCGAATCTCGCTTTCCCATCGCGGCTCGCGTGAATTGCAAAAAGGATGGCGGGGATTTAGGTTAATCGGCTGCGGGTCCTCGACTGCAACGGCCCTCGAGGGCCACGAAACGGCTTTGAAACGCAGCCAAGACCACGAAATCGTTCGTTCGCTTGCTCGCTCGCAACGCTACGTCCGCGTGGCCGCGGAAATTTCTCTATCCGATTAACGCGACAACCGCTTAAGGCTCTTCAAAGGCTGCGCGAATTGACTCGTACTCCCGAACGCGACGCGAATCCCTCTACTCCGGTTCGCTCCGCGCGCCACTGGGAATCCCGTGGATTATACAAATCCATAAATATTACTTCCGCGATATCCCAGAACGCATAGCTCCGGTAACGGAGATATTCGAAAACTGAGGTGAAGGAGAAATCGTTCTGAGAAATTTCATTCGGACGATATGGAAAGGTATATAGTATATACGATAGCTTAACAGGTCGCAATAACTTAATGGAAATTTTATTATAAGGATTGTTTCCGCAGAGACCAATTACTGCGGCACATTTTATACTAAAGCTCACGTTAGACGATTTATGACTCGTGTCAGAATTCAGAACGGAATTCTATTTATAGTTTTATGTGTGTCGTGTAACACGAAAATAATTTAAAGAATTAGAATACGTATAACACGAATATATTAAATAGGTATGTAAAGCTCGATTTCGACAAGCTACAATTCGAACGTATACATGTTAAAAATTATATCAATATAGTAAAATATATATTAAAATACATATATATGCATCAAAACATACAATGTAAAAAATTAAATAGGATAAATAGGACAGCAATGTGACGCACTTCCATTTGTAATATTTTACGGTGTATTTTGACATACGTATTTTGTAATAAATAATATACAATAATTTTATATATTATGTATTCTGATTCAATCGTTTTTCGCACGACAAATAAAATTATAAATCGTATTTTGACAAAATAGGTAGGTAGACGATGTGCCCTTATTAAATCTTAATAAGAAATCTTGAGAAACAACGAAGGTCAATGGATTAAATTTCAGATTTAGGACAAGACAAGATTTAATCAAATGAAGAAATAATACGATAAAAAGAACTAAATATATATTATGAGATATGTTTAAGCACACTTTGCGTGTGCTCTCTAAAGATAAGTTCACACAAGGATTCATGTAAAGATTAGCGCTACTGCAGTGATATCGTAGTCCAGAATCCTTAGCTTATGGCAATCTTATTCGACTGTTGGTGTAAACTTAACGTGCAATGGTATCGTTATATTATAGTGCGGAAACTTGTAAGCTCCAAACTCCGACGATATTACCGCGCCACGTCGGAGCGAGGGAGCAGCCAACTAGGAAATATCATTTAAATATTTTCATTTAATAAACCAAGATATTTCGGCAGAGAATGTTCCTTTCGGTAGGGAAATATAACGGATGGAAATTTGAGCACGAAATAAATGCCCCACATTCGAGAAAGAAGCTTGGTATGCACATTACAATGACAATAATCTTTCATATAAATGAAATGTATAAAATGCAGTCCAAAAGTTGACGGTTATTAAACAACGTAATACAAAAGCACTAAATCTAATGTAAAAATATTTTGCATATTACCAAAAAAATATCCACGTTTATAATTTTCTATTAAAAAAAATATTTATTTTCATCAATCAACAGGGCAAATATGTGCGTGATTAACTGCAGTCAAATGGATAATACTGAAGAATTTTAAAATTTATTCCAAATTGCATAACATAATTCACATTTACTATTTCACTATAAGCAGAATTTATTATGAAACATTTCTCTGCCGTGTATCACATTTTTTTAAATATGCAGTTTTTACATTCTTTCACAAATGGAAGTGCAGCGTCGTCGTTTTATTTATCGTTCCACTGTTTTTAGCAAAATTGTTCTAGCTACAGGCGTTTTATATTTACATTGTTGAAGCACGATACTGCTGAAACACTGAATGTTATTCCGCGACATGCTGACAGATTCGTAATTGCCCTTTACTGAGTCATTACTCGGTATTTTTTTTCGCTAGTATTTTGTAATTTTTATATTTATAGGTAGATTTTAAATTTTCGACTGCAATTCCGACATTTTTATGTTGACGAAACGGACATCGCCGGACAATGGAACGCGCGACGGAATTAAACAGCAATTACAATTCGATAATAGTTGCCGTATTTTCACGAGAGATATTCGTTCGCGATGGCCATCTAAAAAATGAAATCGCATATCCTCGATAATTGCCACAGATGCTCTCTCGCGCTCCAACTGAGAAATACCTATTTCGCGGCAAAATGCTTTACCATGACATTCTCCATTCTCATCCATACATTCTAATACAAATCGTAAATTATTATTGTTATCAGCATTGTTTGTTGACGACGGTACCGCGGGATGCGCGGACTTTACGAACTCGCGCCCACGGAAGACGATGATCGTGGCGGAGCTACGGGCAGCCGCGCTTAACCGAATACTGGGGTGAGAGGTCATCGGGGGTGAGTCTCCGTGGAGACCGAATTGCAGCGGAATGTCGCAGGGTCCACTATAAAATGCATTACCTCCGGGACACGTTCGCCATCGCGCTACGACCGGCTATATTCCTTGCTAGCGAGCGTTTCTACATCGCGCGCACGGTCGTCGATCGTAAATCAGCTTATCGATACCACCGAGCCGCGTTACTCTTCCCTTCCTCCCTTCGCCTCTCGTCCCGCAACAATCCCCCCCGCCTCTTGTGTCCTGCACTCTCTTTATTCTCTTCGTACGAAAAATCGCGTTGTGTCATTTCGCGCGACAAACCGACGCGTTGCTCGTAAAATCGCTGAGACACGATGTAAATCCACGGTGATTTATATAATTAACGTACATAACATAACGTATATAATTCTATACAATCTTGGCAGCTAGGTTCGTGCATCTCGGCAATTCGTGTAATGGCTCTTTGAGTAACTGAAGCATGTATAGATATGTGAATATCGCTCTTATTTCGTTTCTTACAAAATCACAAAAAACTTACATCCATGACCTGTGACTCGTGTCAGAATTCAGGATAGAATTTTATTCATAATTTCTAGTGTAATACGAAAAATAGAAGAAATACAAAAACCCGCATATATATTATACGTTAAAAAGTACACGCATACATTAAAATATACAACATATAAAATTATGAATGGAATTTTATCCTAAATTCTCACACGAATTGTAGACCGTTTAAAGTGGGTTTTATGGTATGTTTGTCTTTCAACTAAAAACGGAAACTTAAACATTTTTGTATAAATGTTGTAACTACATTAAACATTGCAATGGCACATATAGTACTTGTTATACGTAGACGAATTTTACATTCTTGCCGTTTTGTAACGAAACTAATTGTAAGTATTTCGTAGGTACATTTTTATTAGAATTTTTTAAAAATATTCTCACAAAGGTCCACATACATAAAAGTCTAATCTGTCAATTCGTTTTTGGGCCAATAAATCAATCTATGTAGACTAGTAAGTAAAATATAAGAATAAAGATTAAAAATAAGAGTTTATTTCTAAATGATACTCGTTTATGCTCCTCAAATGTTATAATTGCATTTCTATCAAACATGATAACATTCACTTGTTTTATCCTTCAATTATATTTATATAATTAATTATTTTTTATGGTTCGTTGCTGTTTTTAATTATTATTTTATCATGTATCGGTAGTAAAATCTCATCCCGCTTATTATTCATGCATGCATTTTAGATTTATATGTATATTTAATTATACTTCCGCGCTAAATTCGAGCGATTTATATAAATTGCCGTGTATATAAGACAAACGTCGCTTGGAGATTTATTAGCGATATATATTTTGTTCGATGCGATCGTAAATCCTTCGTGGATTGTTGTGAAAGTAGAGTTCTGAAAGAAATGATGACAGGCGTATGAGTATTCAACCAAGCCGTCGAAATACGGCGCTAATATTTTCTGAGCCAACTATATGTCCTCTCCGTTAGCGTTTCAAAAAGAAAATCTGCCTTTCTCGCGTTCTTAAATGTCTGGATCCTTTTTTAAAGAGTTCCCTTTCGAGCAAGTCCTCAAAGAACAACGAAAAGCAGCAGACTCTTTTCGCATTGTTATGCCAGTCTTCTGTCGATATTTATCTCGAAATCAGTCCATTAGTTTAGCGAAAAAGATAAATTCCGAATAATTCCTTCACTCGACCTTTCTTCAAGAGTCGGGAAAAACCTAATTTTATACTCCATTATCTTTATCCAAGGGATTATAATAATTATAGAATAAATCTAATTATAGGAAATGGATCTCTTTATAAGAATGTTAAAAATAAAACTGATCGGCTAATATTATATCAGCCGCGTATAAACTATCGGAAAAGTTTATTCATAGACAGTATCCTGGTTCAGCGACGTGACGAGCGAATTGACATAAAAATATCCGTACTTGCTATTGTAAACACGTATATCTCGATCGCCGCGTATTTTACTTTATAGCCCCTTATAGCTTGCACGTTTAGGCAATAAAGTATCCTACACGTGGATAATATGACTTACAAATTTATTCCACCACGTACGAAGTAAAACTGAGCATGTATTACACAGAAAGAATATGTTTCCGTACGTGAATGATAGTTCATCCCGCTTGAAAATATGATCAAATTAGCAAAGTAGATGGGAAAAACGCTTTTATTCACTCGCGAATGCTTGCAATGGAGCAAAAATAAATGACGAAACAAAGGAAGAAAAAAACTAGTGTGATCACAAGCGAGAACGAGTTGAGGACGGGGGAAAAAGAATCAACGAGTGGAAAGTTAATCTACGAGAGAACGAAGAAAATCGCGCGTGTATCCCGAGATGAGCAACAAACGAAAATTCGGGAGCTCAAAAAGTTAATTGCGACAGAGATGAGAGAGCTAAATGCAACAGATGTATACATTAGCCATAGTTCACGCTTACCGCGTATTACGTGCCACCAGCGGAGAGGCTCGCAGCTATGTAAACGGCTGCGTATAATTTTCAACCCACCACGCCTCGAAAGATCACAGTTATTTATAGTTACGCGATAGAGCTCGCCGGCCGCGGCGTTCGAACGCGCATTGCAAATAAGCCCGCCCCACGCCGAGCGCGATTGTTGTCAATGTTGGTGTGCGATCAACCCTTTCCCTCGTATTCCGAGACAGAGGCTCCGAAGTGACGTCCTCGTTTCTATCTTCGATCACTCGTGTTTTTCTCGCCGCGTCGCGAAAGTACGTGACATTAAGAAAATCGCTATTAGCATAACGCGCGAATCCTACTCGACTCGGCTCTGGCGGGAACTCACCTTCGTTTGCAATTTGTAAGAATAATAGGAACTTCCAAGGTCTCTCGCAAATCCGCGGAGACGGTCGACGCGGAATCAATCCGATTACCAATTAAGATCGAGACTTAATCTACGGAAGATCTAGGAACCGTTTCTAATCGGAACGAGCCCGCATTTCGCTACGAACGACCGGAGTGATGGCACCTTCGCGATTCTCTTCTTCTAAAACCAGCTGATTCGAACCACGGAATCACGGAAGAGAGATCGCTCGCCGATAAAGGCGATAAGAGTCGTTTTATCGAAATTATTCCTAGGAGACCGCAAACTTGCGGGAATACCGTACGTTACGCGAGCTAAATGCGCCTCATCTTTCGTTCGTCGCAAAACAGAGAAGCGAAAAATTGCAGAGCAGAGATAACTCGTATTGCGGCATAAACTCGCAAAGAGAATACTCTTTACATAATTCATACGAAAATTATTTGGATGATCTTATTTTGTGGTAAACCACGTGCGGTGTTCTCTTTGTAACAGTCTAAATCGTTAATATTACGAATTTACTTAAAAATATAAGTCGCTCTATTATTCCAAAGAAATTATCGTAACAAGTTATATAAGTACTTATAATGCAATAATTTCAATAATACTATAAGATTTTTTCTTTTTTTTTTTTTAAACAGAACGTGTGTCGTATTAGAAAAATTGCGGAATATGTTTCTAATTATCGCAGATAAACAAAATGATGTAAAAAATGAATAATAAACACAAATCATAGTTTATATAAAATTTTAACATTTGTTTGAAAACAATTTTATGCTGTTTTTTTAATATATACAGGGTGTTTCTAAAACTATGTCAGAGATTTTAAGGGCCTATTGTAGGGGCCAAAATAAGAAAAAAAGTTCCTATAAACATGGGTCCAAAAATGCTTTCCCAGTTGCTGAATTCGCACTGCCGAACCCACGCCGGACACACGAGGTCGATCGTGGATCGATTGTTCTTCCCTTTTATTGGTGTTTTGATCTTTGGTTAGAGATCTCTGTAACTCATAATTTTTGCTGTGTTTCTGTGTGGATCTTTTTTCCCCCAACTTCAGGGGGCTATAACTCGGACGGAAAGCATTTTTGGACCCATGTTTATAAGAACTTATATTCTTATTTTGACCCCTACATCAATTCGCCCTTAAAATCTCTGACATAGTTTTAGAAACACCCTATATATACGTTATTAATTTTAAACCGCTAAAAAGTATAGAAACGGAAATTACATACATATATATGTATATAATAATTATGTTTATAAAATTTCACAAGATTATCGAGCCATAAAAATATTTTAAACTAATGGTAATAATGTTCATTAAAGAATGAAGCACACACAAAATCTATTACTCAAAATTTTTTAATATTTAAATGTTACATTATTCAAATTTACTTTGTAAATAAAAAATATCGTTACTATGTCGACGTATATAGAAGATTTTGTTAACGTTCCAGGTTTAATATTTAGATATCACATTGACCAAGGCTAGGTCAATGTGATCGGTTTTCTTAAATAAAACACCCTATTTTTTATTGCATATTCTTGTAGCCCTTATCAAGATGTTTTCGAAACACTATAATAAAGCTCTCTTTCGTTAAGAATTTCCCGAGATATTTCAAATTTTGTCATAATATTTTTAATACAAAATAGGAAATATCTCAGGAAATTCTTAACGAAAGAGAGCTTTATTATTATAGTGTTTCGAAAACATCTTGTACTTGTAATGTACATATATTAATCCGCTATCTTAAATTAATACTCATAAAAAACGGACTTTAATGTTTTAGCTCACTAAACATATAAAAAAAAAAAGAATAAATTCATCCGTTTGCAAGGAATTGCTGAAAGTCGCGACAGCTTGCCTGATTGTGAGAGAAACGTCACACAGCGGCGAATGCCATATATCGTGAGATCAGCGCACAGAAAAAGACACCCCCATGTATACAAGTATGTATGTAAACGTACACGAGGAAATATATGTAGCCGTTCCAACCATATTATTACCGCGCATCCATATTTACCACTCACACGTGCATGTGCATGCATCATCGCGACAGCAAAGAAAGGAAACGCGCGATTCGCATGTAGGTGACTCGCAGTCGCACACAAGGTGGAAACGTACATATGCGGGTAGCCGAAGGTGCCGGAGGTTAATACGAAGGGGTACGCGCACTCTCCCGAGCCGCGTTATTGCATGCATTCTCGTCGGTGGGCGACGGCATGACGGCAACCGGGTGCGCGCGACGCGTGTCGGGGCGAGGAACGCGAAATGTTTCATAGTTTGCTACGCGATGTTACGCCACCGCGTACCAGGGTGCGCGCGTGATTCCGCCTGAAATATTGCGTCGCTTCCGAAGGGAACTTACAATCGGCTGAAAAATAACCATCTCGCAAACGAAAAGTAGCGTCGAGCTATTGCTCAAATATCGCAGCGTTAAAAGATATACCGATGAACTCTTCGTCGATACACTCGTCGAGACGAATTTCACGAGGATCGAAGTGATTATTAACTGCAGTTTATACAATTAAAATAGTTTCTTCGCAAGAAGACCATAAAAAATAAAATTTTCGTAAAAGTACTAACAATAAGAATACGAATTTGTAAAATATATTTAAGAAAATAAATAATTATAATACATTACTTAATTCGCCAGTGATAATTAAACAAATTCAGAATCTTAATCGGCTAAACTGGCAATATTCAAACATCTTTTCGAAATAAACTTTTTTGAAAGACTGCGAGCCGACCAGATTTGTCAGATTCACACAGCACGTTTCAGATCAAATCGAGATGATGAAATTCGACCATGGATTTGGTCTGTTGATGTAGATAGTTTTAATTTAATTTTTATTTTTATTGCGAAAAATATTACCCCAGCCAGGGATATTTTTCGCAATAAAAATTAAAATTAAATTAAAACTATCTACATCAACGGACCAAATCCATGGTCGAATTTCATCATCTCGATTTGATCTGAAACGTGCTGTGTGAATCTGACAAATCTGGTCGGCTCGCAGTCTTTCAAAAAAGTTCATTTCGAAAAGATGTTTGAATATTGCCAGTTTAGTCGATTAAGATTCTGAATTTAAAATAAATAATTGTTTAGACGTATGTATAAATGGTCTTTCCGTAGGAAATGAGCTTTTCCTTCAGTAAAGAATTCAATGCAAAATTACGGTTTCAGAAATTATCTACATTTTAATATGATAAATCTGGAAACACATTTAAATCTAAACATGCATCTCTGTAATCCTCTTCATACTAAATACTTCGCAATCTCTTTCACTTTGATGGACTTAACATATATAGTACTTTAAAGTACATCGGTATCACTTCACCCTTTATTTAGAAGCCTCCTAATAATCGTGACCTTTACGATACTATATTGTTTATATAGCATAAAATTTCATTTGCTCGTCCTCTTCCCGGTAGATCGAAATGTCTAAAAGACTATGTCGGCAAAACTTGATGCGGATCGAGAGAAGGCTGAATTTGTCGAGTTACTCCTGATTCCTGAAATAAGGGATAGAGAAAAACCATTTTTCGACCGTGCCGCGATGTGCGAGAGTTTGACGGCTGAAAACTCGTTGTAATGCCTCGAAATGTTACGTGTCCCTGCAATGGCAGCGCGCGCCTGTATTCGTATTCGGTTAGTACATACGCGTGCACACGTGTACGTACCAGGCTGCATTTCGCACAACGCGCTATGCACCGAAACAATATGCATAAAACATAA
This sequence comes from Leptothorax acervorum, assembly GCA_035220615.1. Taxonomy (NCBI): domain Eukaryota; kingdom Metazoa; phylum Arthropoda; class Insecta; order Hymenoptera; family Formicidae; genus Leptothorax; species Leptothorax acervorum. The sequence goes on from JASTWQ010000018.1 coordinate 99,686, forward strand.
ACCACGTATAGGTAGTAGGTACGTATATGACGACGAGATCGGTTCATCACGGAGAGCAGACGCTCGATCGGATTTCGCTCGTATAATTCCTCGTAATTTTACGCGTCCTAAGACAAGAGAAATTAAAGAGTTGAGAGGACGCGAGGACATTTTATGCAAATGACACGACGATTACGCGGCTAATTAGAGCGTATTTTTCGTAACGTTATTTAATAGGGATAAAAGCTACTTTTATCCACTCTTAATAAATGTTCTGCATACTAATCAAAATAATTAAACTTGCTAAAATAACAATAATAATAACTATAGTTAATAATCAAAACAAGTAATTTTACGCATCAATTAAAAGAATTTAATTGTTTCTATTATGCACAGATTGCAATTACAATTATTTGATCTAACAGATTTGACAGGATGATAATGGTAAAAATGATATTAAGTAGCTGTTATCTTGTAATAAATGAACAAAATATGAAATAAATTTATTAACCACGTCTATACTATAAAAGAAATCTATCATTCTTATTTTAGCACATGGTGCAAAAGAGATATACTTACATGAATTTTGTATAAACAAATTATAAAAAAGGATTAACAATTCAACTGGTTTTATAATTGACATAGTTTTATAATTGATACGTTTTCGAAATAATGACCTTGTTATTACATAATAATTAACATCAATTTCCCGATTGTCATTCTATACGTCGTTAAAAATACATACATAGATATATGACTATAGTAAAAAGTAGAATAAATTAAAAATCTGTAATTTTGGATGCTTATTTTTCAGTCTTAACTAACTGAATACAAGGGGAGTGGAGGGAGTGAAGGAGTTAAAGAATAAACTAATTTCGCTGCCATAAATGTATTAACCAGCTGATTTTTCCCGTTTATGTAAAACATCAACTCACATATATCCACCCGCATAATGCGACATGCGACAAATCCGGTTTACGTGGTGTACTCTTAGATATTCCCCCCCCCCCCCCCCCGCCACTCTTTCTCTCTCTCTCTCCATCATTCTCGCATTTAATGCACACGGTTCCCCTATTTTCCGGCGACAAATACACCCATTACGTCTTTATTTATGAATCGAGTCTCATGCGACTTACTGGCGGCAAGACCCACTTTGTCGTTCTCTTTCGAATTGACATTAGCCACGTCTAGTGCACTTACAATTCCCGTTCAAACGAAAGTAACACAGTCCCCTACATGGAATCAGTTTACACTTTGACTCCCTACATCAAAGACTTAAGACTAAATAAATAGAAGCAGTAAGAAACCCAAACATCAGGAAGAATTGCGGAAATGTTAGATCAATAAAGTTAGTGTTCATGCACATAAAATATCATGTAGTTCTAACCAATCTATATTTTGATGCAACTACCAAGTAATAAAAAATATGTTAACGATAAAAAATACGTTATATAAATATTTTATTCAAAATATGTTAATATTGCAAACTACATAATATCTGACAAGTCAGTTAATTATTTAAATATCGCTTAAAGCAATTATTTCACTATTTTATTCATAGCGTACACATATTTGATGTAATGTACCTTGTAAGATAAATATATGGTGTTTAAAATAATAAAAGAATAAAAATCGTAAACATAAAAGCTATAATTGCAAAGTCATTATTGCTATTAAAAATTAGATCTCGATTGGCTCAAGTTTACGAATTAACTCCTGACGGACTTTACTTCGATAGAAATTTAATCGTAATCTAATCGCCGAGACGCGTGAAAATTGAAAAATTATGAAGAACAGCTTCCAATATAAAATATTTGCAAATGGAAAGTCGGTCGCGTGAATTCATTCGAAGAACATATACCAAATATTGATTTTCCGCCCGAGACCTCTCTACAGATGTAAGGATGATGAACCGAGCGCATTCGCCGAAAATGCAGTACTGCTCGGAAGTAGTAGGTCGGGGGCAAAATCGATGCATTTTCAGAGCAACAAATAAATTCTTGATGACAGTGCCACGCCGGGGTACAACACACCCGGAAATAGAATACCTTCGGCTCGTCGCTTTTCCATGGCGATTGCGCATCGGCAAATGGAAATATCGGCGCATCGCATACCCATTTTCATCCGCCAACCTTGTGGAAGGTCAGCTCCGCATGAAACCGCAAAATCTATGTATCTATATATATGTATATCTTCGGAGATCATGCACGAAGATCGCTCTTTTCACCCTAGTTAGGAAAATTAAAGAACTCGCGAAATATCGCGATCGAAATAAATTCAATGATATATCTTTATCGTTTTCTTGCAATTGAGAATGAGATATCGCCAAGGCTGATCGCTGAAATCTCAAACGGGATTCGAATAACGGATCTGCAACGAAATCTTATGTGAAATGTTACAACGTATCGACAGGTTTTCGCAAACATTGCGAAACACGTTCATGACGGGATATCGAAGCGGAGGATGAATAAAACCTCGTCGGTCCGACTCGCAATAACGGCTAAAGTTCGCGCGCGACTCTGGCCGATACATCTTAAAGCCCCGTAAAGCCCCGAAAAATCGACTGACCGATGAGTTTTGGAATTGCTTTTGCCGACCTATTCCACTCGTGAAACTCGAGAAAAGTGTGGTAAGTCAGGGACGGTCTACAAGCACGGCACCAATGTATGCACAACGAACGAGAAAAAGGATGGGATGAGATGAAAGCAGTTTACAAAGCGGCTACATTATCCGCAAGAATTTGAAAGACTGAAAGCAATTCCCGTCTCTCGTACACAAAGGAGGGATCTACGCTTTATTGGCTCCGAAGCTCATCCTGTCCGTGCAACGAGACGACCGGGGATGCGAGATGCGACAGCGAAGCGGTGTTTTCGTAAAACGCCGTGGAACACGTCCTAATCCTCGGAAATTGTATCAGGAAATGCCCGAATCAGTCAATCCGCAGCGCGGTGAGCGGTGCGTTGCACGCAGCAAATTAAATTCCCTCCTATCCGCGATGTCCCAGTTTGCTCAAAATAATATTTTTCAGCAGTTTTACTGCACGCTCTGAAATATCAGGACGTCTGTATCTATCAAATATTTCACAACTATTTCAACGGAAGGCCGGTTGGTTTGGATTTCATTAAAAGTTTAAATTTCATTTCGCTGTAAAAGAAAAAAGCCTTATTTTGCAGCAGTCAGTAGAAAATATTTGTATGCATCGCGAAAAAATAATTCTGGAATCTTGAGAATACATATAAACTAGGGAACAATCCGATCGGTCTCGCCGTTCTTAGATTTCCATAAAATCAAGATCGGTTAAAAATTAGAATTTAATTAATGTAACTTACAATGCAGATCCTAATTTAAAATAATAAGAGAGAATCTTCTTCTCATTCTATAAAAAAAACTTGATTTATATATGTAAATTCTTTCTTTCCTTTATAATAGAAATAAAAAATAAAAACAAAAACGATAGTAATAAATGAATAATATAAAGCAATATTATCATTTTAATAAATACAATGTTGCATCTGTAACACAAATATTCCAAGTATATTGAGATATCAAAGATTCACAAAATGTCCCGATTTTTTTATATAGGTAGGTACTTTAAGGCCTATATTTAATTAAAAGAGTGTGCCTTTTTTCTCGGTGGTATCTAATAAGCTTCTCCACATATCTCTGTTATTGTGTAAATCTGGCTCGGCAAACATTGTGGTACGTGGTCAAGCCATCCATTTCGCGGGAGAAACTCATTTACAGAGAAATGCTCGCGAGTGCTTCGAGCATCTGGATACGACGGCCCTGCCGAATCGGTTAATCGCGCGGGTCAAGATGTTCAATTTTCATGACACGAAGCAAACGGGCGACCAATTCAACGATGTCCCGTAGGTAAAGCAAACAGAAAGCGAATTCGAACGGATGACGATGTCAGGGACAAGGATATCCGGCCTGGGATACTCGGGAGCCGTTAGATTCCTGTCGGGCAGGACAAACAAACCTGCCGACGCGATGCAACTCCGAGGAACTGGAACTGAGGGAACATAAATGGATTTGCGAGGACGAAATTGCGAAACGGCAGGAAGCGTCGGCCGAAATTCACCACCACTATCGCGAATCGGCCGAGTCTGTCGTCTCGATTGCGACGGTCGATCGGTGCAGTCTGGAAGCAGAATTGCTCTAAAAGTCGCTCAATGCAGGTGAAATAAATGGCTGGCTTGAAGTAAAAATGATGGTTTATTTCATATTCGATATAAAGACTACAATCGAAATCGAAATTTGATGTAATGTTGCGTCAAAGTAGCGTTGCAATTCATTTATCAATGATTATTTTGACATAATTAAAAGAGCCTAGTTTATTAAACTGCTGATAATAATTTTTATTTTTATCCATACTTTGTGTGAGAAAGTTTCTAACTTTCTTTCAAAATGTAAGAAATAAATTTTTAACGTAACTTTTAACGCACACACGATATAATCAACTCGAATCAATTAAAATTGCAGCATTTATTTTTTATGCATTGATAATATTGAATTCACCCACCATGTTATAAATCCGCTTTTGTCAAGATAAACGCAAAAAAATTCTCTCTCTAATTTATGTATATTATTTATTATCTTAGCTTCAAAATTGTTACAATTTCGCAACGCCTTGCTGATTTGTGAAGTGCAGCAGTATTGATTTTAGCTAAAGAAAAAAGAAGTCAAAGACCGGTTGTTTATCTATTTACGCGCACATACACATGAATTGGACAGTCGATCGAGGGCGGATGATTCCTTCGCAATTTCGGGTTCACCGCTCAGTTCTGAATTGCGAGGAAGACGCAATAAAGAAACGAGAGCATAGCGAAGACGAGTCCAATGACAATTTGAACTACAATAGTTCTGCGGGCGATCGAGTTCCGAAAGAGAGCGAAGGTGAGCTCGAAAACCTATGATTGCGTTTCTCTCGGTTGGCGTTCGATAAGGACAAGTGAACCAATAAGAAAAATGAAGAACAAAGGGATAAAAGAAGAGATCAAAACCGATAGATTATTAAAAAAGAAAATTTGATCGTACATTTTATCTCGCTTGATCCGCAGAAACGTTAAAACGACGAGTATTGGTTGGACAATGTGATTTGCGACTTATTAAAGATTACAACTGCAGTGACAATTAACGCCAAATGATTTGACTGCGCAAAGGACAGCGTTGTCGCATTAATATTCACGTGGCGTAGATGAACGCAAAACATGATGGAAGCTCCAGGCAAAGACTTTCGACATTGATCAGTATACGACAATGTAGACACCATCAAAAGCGATTACATCATATATGAACAGGATTTCCATTGCAGATAGGTATGTTACATCTTTGCGTGCAAATGCGCGATTAAATTTCCATTTTTTTTAGAAATCAATAAAACAATAGATAATTACCTAATCCAAATCTAAATTACTGAAAGAGAAAAATCTTACTAAGAAAATTAAAAATTTGTTGCAAATAATTATTTCTTTTAAAAAATTATAAGAAAAAAAGCAAATTTAAAATATCGTAAAACAATATTTGTTAGCTTTCTTTATACCGTAAAACTGTATGCATATCTATGCATAAATATTATTTTTAAGAAGTCCTATTTCTTAAATGTCAAAATTTTTATGTGTGCGCAATTCTCTTATGTTGATATAAATAATATCTTTTACATTTTTAATTTGTTTTAATATGATTTGAAAGAGAAAAGTAAAACACACGTACATTATGAATATCGTAATTTCTATATTACATGCATAAAACATATAATCTCTAATCGTAGTGACACACATACATAAATATATGTTTAATTTCGCTCAACATACATTCACTTAATTACTTAATCAATGTTTTATCATAATTTATATAATATATTTCTCACATGGATAAATGTTTTATCAAAATTATTCGCAATCATTCGATTGGAAAACGCCGTTATTAAAATCATTAAAATATTAATGCAGTTAATATAAAATACAAATAAAATTTAATTGTGTTAAATAAAATTAATGTGGATTTAAAATATTAGTTGGAAATTTCAGGATATCTTGTAACTTAACATTTTGACAGCGGTTTTTCTTACTTCTACGGAAAAATAGAAACAAAAAGAAAAGGACTTATAACACACTTCATCTTCTCTCCGTCCGTATAATGCCATTTACAGAAATCCGCGATTTCCGCACGAATGCGATCCAGGAAAGCGGAAGGCGTCGAGTAGCGGAAAACTTTATTGTCGGATTTAAATTGCAATTCGCGATACACGTATACACGGGTGGTGACGGTGGTGGAAGTAGGATCTCATGGAGACGCGCGTTCGAGCACGGATCGCCGGCAAATTGTTTCCCCGATTATTCCGGAAAACCAGACCGCCGACCGGTTGGCAATCAGAAACCGTGCGAATCCGTATCCGCTTGGCTCTCAATGCAATCCGCGCGAGTTCCACCTCAGACGATGGTCATTCGGCGGCGTCCACCGTGTATGCACTCAACGAGTGTATTACCAACAGGGTCGATCGAGCTATCATTGGACCGTTATATCTTCTTGCACTTCAACTTTGAGCCATCCTTAATAACACTTTAGGCTTCTAGACGTATTTCTAAATCATTTGCAAATTACAATTACAAATTTTTATCCTAAACTACGAGTGTCATATTGCCCAATCGTATAGTACTAAATCTTTCGGATCTTTTGATTAACGTTTGATTTTTTAATATGAAAGTCGCATTATTGTAGCTTGAAAATTAATTTGCAATTGGCACTATTATACATATATGTGAAATACCAAAATATGCCTTTATATTTATTTTAATTTATATACTATTTATAATATATTGTATAGGATATTCTCTCTTTCCTCTAATTTATTTTCGTTCCCGTAGTTAGCCAGCTTTATTTAATACTTTTTTCGCTTAAATAGTAATTACCATTCTCGCGCCAGATCTCTAAACGCCACAAAATCGCTCGTTGAATTCGTAACTCGGAATATAGTTAGCGCGGTCCCGTAATCCGCTTGTTTTTACGCATTTTACGCAAATGCCCTACTATGCGCACCGTCATCGTACCACTGTTGCTGCGGATTCACCGCGTCACGGAGAATTAGACGGTCTTCTACCGGGCGGATACACGTGTGCAAACGCGAGAGCGTACACGTCAGCGTGGGATAAAAACGTCCTGGTAAAATGTTCCTCGAGCTGGTCAGTCACGTATAATTAGGGTGAGCAAGTACTATTCCACCGTCGGGAAAATTTGACCAGCGTTACTCATTGTCAGGCAAGCAAAATTGCCTTAGGCAGCGCCGCGAAATAAGAAGCACGCGCCGACGAGAAGAAACCACGGCGAGATTCTCACAAGGATTTTCCGGTTAGATTATATTTTACCATACGCGGGATGAAAGAGAATTTAACGTAGACGGCGGTAGACTCTCCTATATATGCATGATATAAAGTACACATGCTTTTAATCTCTATATATATGTATATCAAAGAAAATACATATATATATAAGTCACGAAAATATTAGACCATATGATTCTACGTTGCGTATTAAAATATCGGACTACATAAATGTGAAGATACCTATAAGAAAAATCCAAAAGACTTATAAATAAATAAGAGAATAATACCAATAATTTTCTTGTGCTTTGTTCAAGCGGAAATCTTTCTTAATATAAAGTGGAACTCATTGTCTAGAATCTAGATGATTATCCGAATGTTAATTCTTTCTGACAACAGATATCCACACATACAAATATATGTATAAGCAAAGTAATATTCTTAGTATTAAATTATTATATTCTTTAACTATTGTTATATTATACTTATACTGTTTCTATTATTCAATATTTCGTGTACGTACTTCTTTATCTGGAAGCTTTGTGCGAATAAATATACGAGTGACAAAAGAGAGTAATAATAAAGCTGAGTCCGTTGTTCGTGTTTATTTGAAACGGCATGAATTAAAAACGATTGCATGAAGTAATAGCGACTTGACTAGCTTGATAATGCAGTAAGGTCTCTATGCTGTTGATTCAACTCACTGTGCTGTATATAGAGAAACTTTGAGATATAAAGCTCCACGTTTAATAGCGCAAGGTATATTCCGTTCATCGTACGTTATACGCTCGCAGTTTATACTCTTTAAACCAAATAATTTTGCCCTTTTACTAAAAGCATCTGCCTTTGGTTATTATCCATATAACCCATTACGCCAACGAGAGTCGCTACGCGTGTTGCAAAATATAATAATTGGAGAATGTGCAAAGATAAAAGCATTCTGCCGCGTGATCGTTATACGAGATTCCACCTATTGTGGGAAATTACTCCGGCTGCTACATTCCCTGCTACAGATGCTTAATAATCATAAACAAACTGCATGTTGTATTTTGTTCGTTATCGACGACTCTTACTCGTGGTAACGTCGCCGCGATATTCATGGCTCATGCTGACGTGCTTCTCATTGTCAGAAGGCAAATTAATCGTTCTCGTACATTTCTCAATTTTAGTACCAGAGCATATAACTAGTTTGGAATTTCACATCAAGTTTCCCTATACATACTTTCTGTTTGGAGTCGATTAGTCTAGCTTTCGAAAAGCTCGTATCTCTCGCCCTGTAATGTTATTAAGCTGTCGGTAACGCCGTTTATCGGAGGAGAGTTTTGTTGGGAACGCGAAAGCAAGCGGCCCTCGCGAGACAAGAAACACCGCGCCGCGCGAGCATGGCATCGCGACCGAGTTTGCTGCGAAAAGTTGCGCGAGAAGTTTTCATTCGGAAACTTTTCCATCGCTCCCGCCCTCACACGCAGCTCTCTCTCTCCCTGTACGTGTTTCAATTCGATTATAAAATAACGTCGCGCCTCGCTGCTCCTCCGCGCCAATTGAAAAATGACGAGCACGTACTGTAACGCAGAAATATGCTTGCAGAGTGCAATCGCGTTCGATAACTCGTCCAACGCAGCCTGGCTTATACTTGTTGTCATAAACACGATGTATTCTCGTCAATGTTTTTATTAAAAAGGGGGAAAGAGAGAGAGAGAAAGAGAGAAAACATATAACAAAAATAAATTGATTTATATAGAGTAAAAAAATATTTTTATAGTTATTTTTCTATAAAACTATATTTTTCAACATTTTCTACTAGATATAAAATATAAGCAGAAGATTAACAGTGTAAGATTGTACCTAACATTTACCCTTTTAAAAAATTTCAGTAAATCTGCTTTCATACATTAATTTAACAATTTTTGTAATCTTAGTCATATTCTTCTTATTAATAAAATTTTTCTTTAATAAATAATAAACAAATACAAAAATGTGAATTAGTAAATAATCGCAAAGCCTTGATAACTTAAAACCTGCATATTATTGTAAAAAAATTACTTTAATAAAGCTAATAAGTGGCTAATCGACATTAATTCACAAACATATCCACCGGAGGGATGCTAGCATCTCTAATTAAAGCGTAACGCACGTCGAATTATTGTCTAACAGTTCGTTAAGATCCCTACCGCGCCTGCGACGGCTTTTCAATGTCAAGCATAGGCATTCACCATATGTTCATGCCATGGCACAAGACAACGGGACAGCGACAGGAAGACAGGCGCGTTACGTACGTAAGAGAATAGCTGGAAAGGGAAATACGCTCAATTATAAACGAGGAGTGATATAGACCTGGCGGCATGTAGGCCCGCCCTTGGGACCACAATTCAGATGAGAGAATTTCATGGAGGACGAAGAACAGTGGAGGCTCACAAATAATCGTACTATGCTCGCTCCACGTATTCCTTTCTTCCTACTGGTGGAGATACACAAGACGCACGTCCGCCCAGAATTCTCCTGACACTGTCCTAACCAATCGACTCCTCTCACACATCACGTCTCGCAGATAAGGATCTACTAGGTCAACGTAGAACATTTTGAACGGCCAAGACGAAAGAAGACAATGTGGAGGCAATGTGCAAGCAACATGAACCCAAAATGGTCCGAAAGCAGATACTCATTGAAAATTTGAAACATATCTCATGGTCATCACGATTTGCATGACTAATTTCGGATAATATACTAAGCATGTATTATACTATTATTAGGTAAATTTTGCAACACATTGTATTAACACAAGATGCTTTGTATATTTCTCACTCAATATTATCCAGATTTTTCAATAAAGCACGGTACCAAATTCTCATCACTTCAGAGTAAAATTTTTGGTCAGTATCTTGAATGCACAGCTAACAGAGTCTATATTTCTGCAGTAATTTTACTTTAAGAAATCTTAGAAATTTTTCTAAATTGAGGAAAAACGAGCAATAGCTAACACAAATTCAGCGAGCAAATCAAGTTTTACGATGCTTTCGAGGGTGAGATAACAATTCCATTTCTGTACGGAAAACTTTAATGAAACAAAACGGACATACCTAATATAAAGTTTCGCGAACAAGCCGCTCGAAAACGCAATAACAGGACCTAACCGTAATTAGATATATAGGAGGCGTAATGCGAGCCTACCCGTAAATCGCAATTAACGCGGAGAGTGGACGGACGCGGACCGGAAGTCAACCGAGCAATCGGTTTACTACTCCATTAACGTACAATCAGACACTCCGCTGCTTGGAAAATACGAGTGCTCTCACAGTTCGACGAGAGCAAAATCGAGAGTAAAATCGATGCCCGTTCGCTACTATTATAGAGCAAAGCGGTAACGTGGTTTCCTTTTAAATACTTAAAGAAGTCACACAACGATCGTTCGCTCCTTTTGCCAAAATTTCTGTCCTCTCGCTCGTGGTCTAAACAAGGATTCGAATGTTACCATGCAATCATAGATAACGCTCTGGCGCGATAAAATCATGACGCGCCATTAGGAAAATTGCTGAAACGAAGCGCCCAGGGGGCTTGAAATTCGCTCCAAATCGAACAGATCTCTACGGCCGCGGCGATGTGATATTTATAATATTTGCATTCGATTGGATTTTATTCTCGATTGAGCGCGATACTGTTCTTACGTATATTGGTGCAAATCAATGAATTAACGAAGGTACGGAGAGAAGGCGGGATTGAGTAACAACGTTCCGGCGTACACTGCATATGCATACGGCGGCGTAACGAGAGGCGCCCGATGGGACGATTGAAAGCCCAGAAATTAACGAAACGACTGGCGAACTGCGCGCGAATTTGCATTAACGAGATTAAACCCGCAAAGTACTCGCGCCATTTATATCTCGTCACTCACGCCGTTTTATCTCTCACTCGGGCGGACCGCATATGAAAAAAAGATATGCCTGGCATCAGTGGCATCCCGACGTTCTCGATATTTCATCGCGTATGCATAATTTCGATGTTTTTTTAATGCCCGATGCGTATTGGCGATTTATCGTAAATTATCTCGACCATTGTTGGGAGCAGCGACGTGAAATGTTATTTCAATGAAACAATACAGCACACGGATTGTATACACCTGAGCATAATTCTTAAGAACGCGAAGAACCCAATCGCGACATCCATAAGATCTTAATCAGTATATTATCGCGATAAAAGAAGAATTCTCGAAAACTGCAGGGAGTTACGGTGAAAATCCGGATATACAGAACAAAGGGACATTTATACTACTCGCGATTAAACTGGCAGAAGCGACGAACTATGGTTGCAGTGGCTTTAAACCGATTCCTTTTGTCTCTTTGTCTGGCTCTTTATCCCGCTTTTTTCTCGAAAGTATACGAATATCGCGGTAGAGCGAACGAATACATTCTTGGCGTCTACGATAGACGGTGCATCTCTTTTTTTTACGCAGCACGAGATATGCTCTGTATTTCTAGATATTCTCGGTAATTTTTTTAATATCTATTATACCAAATATAATTTCTTAAATTACGATGTGCCATGGAATTTTCCATGCAATATAACGTGACGCCTGCTCTAACATACAATATTAATATTCTATATAGTATGTAGAATTATTAGCATGTATGATGTGCTCTAGTACGTTATTAACGCGTTACACGATATTAAACATTTATAATATAAGCACGCGGTATATTGCAAATGTTCATCAAACTGTAATGTAACATTGAATTACATAAACGTGATCACATCTTATCGCTCCTGGATGTCTCTTATACAGTTACGAATTTTTTCAAGACTCTAGAATGAGCGTTTCGTTTAAAATGTAAAACTTTCAAAATTAAAAAGTTATCAAACGTTGGAAAAGTTTCGGTAAACTTCGAAGTTTAATTCAAAGAAACTTTAATTTTAGTTGATTTTAAATGAGTATCTTACTTTAACAAAAATGTTTAAATTTAATTTTTAACGTTGAAAATTCTTTCGTTAAACGCGCACTTGTACATATTATACAACTCAGAATTTCATACAGTTTGTACTTAACAGCGTATTCAATAGCGATATTATGCATGTTTCATTAACACACGTAATGTATTGCGTGTAACACAATCGCGACGCAAAACATTTCAATATTAATTAAGTTTTTCTCACGTACTTATAACGAAAAAATTTCTTTATCGTACCTGCCATCGATTTTCCAATGTGCATCTACCGACGCATAACATGTAATGGTACGTTGCAAAAAAAAAACCCGAGTGCATTAAGAAGAAGCCTTAACGCTTCCGATCTTTTAGAAAAAGAAACATTTCGAAATAAGGTAGCTGTTTCTATAACACTCGCGATATTCGGTGCACGTACAATACCGTGCGGAAGGTCCACGAATTTTGTAGCTAATAGTATTTCTCATGCCGTTACTACAGTATACGTACGTACAGTACAGGCTAACCACCGTGACCCGCAGCCATAAATTACTAATCGGCTCGATATTCTTTCAGCAATTTCTGGATCGCCATTTCCTTTTACCGCAGGCACGTTTACGAGTGCTTACAATCCACGCGTGACCTCGTATCGAGGGTACATATACGAACAATTTTCCGATATATTGTTTCTCAGTAATATATTTTACTTATATAAAAAGTTGAAATTTCATTACCATTCCGGAAGCTCATGTTTCGAGGCTCTTGGTACTCCAATGGTAGTACTCACGTCATTTACCAAAATAATCATTTTACCAAAGATATACTTTCACAATAGCTTCAGATATATTTCTCGATGATCTTTCATAAACGTTTCAATCGAGCCCTTTTCCTTCGCGCACTGACACAATTTCAGCAAAATTCAAATTCACCTGTCCTACATCAAGATAGTCGGATTATAAAAAAATAATCGCTCGGGAGAACGGCTCGGGAGGAACGATGTCGAAAAGCCGGCGCGGCGAATGGTTACGCGTTCCAGCAATCGGTTTGTTAGAGGCGAAGCGGAGCGCACTTGGAAAATCGATTATCAGCGAAATAGGTCATACCAAGCGCACGTTCATCAATCCGTAATCAACGTATGCCAAAAATTCGGTCTCGCCGCGCCGCACCCGCGCATGAAAAAGTAATGCATCACAAACGTCATACAGGACGACTTCATACAATCCCAGCGATGTTGTGATCATTCACTGCGCGGTTTCACCTTGAGTTTTTGCCGCTTGAATTAGTAACGAATATCGATTATCTCCGATCGGCATGCACTTCCGCGATCTCGCGGGAGAAAATATTCTCTAACGCCTCATAATGGCACACGATATCATGTGCACGTTTACGGTTCCATCAAATTAATCCTCTGCCGAGATAAATCTGTCATATTTTCCGTTTTAACAAGCGACGAATCGTATCGAGTCAAGTTATATCATATATCGCATGTGCAATATCCATCATATTCACTGTCGCAGTTGTTTATATAGATATCTGCAGAAATTCTGGCTATTTATAAAATCAAACGTTGGCTTTTGACGAATTAGAGCTGGAAATGTGTGTGTTCTACATCAATAAAAATACACAAAAGTTGTTAGGTTCAATCGTATCTGACATTTATTTAAAAAATAAAAAGACTATCAAATTATATATAATTAAAATAGATTATACTTTATTATTTCGAAGAATATTGAAAGACGAGTTGCATTTTCTCATTTCAAAACACGCGTTTTTACAATTTTTGTGTGCTATCTTGCAGCGTTTTTCTTCTACTATGCATTTTTATAGTGCTTCCGGTCAAACCGGTATTCATTTAAAACATCGTACAGTTAAGGATGCGGCTCTTTACGGGTCAAACCTTATTTCAGCGAATATCAGGAAAATTCTCTCCGATATATTTTTATCAACGTCAACGAATATCCTCGAAGTTGATTTTGGAGAACCGAATTGGGCATTCTCGATATGCACTCCGTTTCAGCGGAATTTCGCTCGCGCACAAAGCCGGAGCGTTTCTCTTTCTCCCCTGCTTTTGGAAGCAGGTTTTTATTCCACCCTTTTGCACGCACGATCTAGGAAGCGACGAGCTTTCCGATAAAGGAAAGGATCGATACACTCCAACGAGATTGCGTTCCATGGAGTACGAGCGCTACGAAACGAAAACGCGCTTTATCGCGATCAAGAGCCATACGTCGGCCGAAACTAATTTGCGCCCATCGATATAACACGATTCTCATAAACGCGGCGGAAAAATCTGATCCTCTCTAAATCGACATGAAATACAACCGATCATCGTACCGAAAGATGGAGAGCCAAGGAGAACGACAGAAAGAAAGAGAAAAGGAGAGAGAGGAAATAAGGAAGGGAGGGAAGGGAGGGGGAGAGAGAGAAGAGAGAAACATTGTCGACAGTACGTGGCGTCTGAATTCCGTTAGAATTTCATTTTTACCCTACGGCCGAGATTTGCGGAAGAGAGAAGTGACCCTCGGTCTCTACAGATCTCGGATCTCACGTTCATGCGATTCGCCGTGGAGCTCCGTGTTCATACACACTCATACACACATGCATATACACATCTCACTCAAGCTATCGCGAGAGCGCACTGTTATACGTTCCAATAACGATACGACGGCTGTAATACATCCTCGTGATTGCGCTCGCGACAGGCGTGCATTTTATGCGGCGCATAAGCTTCGAGCTATCATTTTTACGTCAGTCGTATATTTGCGCGCCCGCATTATCCGCCAGGCAAGTGGATGGAATAAAATTCCGTTCGGACCCATTCCCTCCTGATCGCAATTTCCTCCTTTTTCCCACCGCGAATTCCGCGAGGATATATTTCTCGGTGCGAACAGAACGCTGCAAACCGCCCCGGTCCCGGCGAAAACTTTCGACTCGACCGTAATGATTACGAATCAGCTTTCGGCGCTGCATATACGAGCACGATATAAGGGATACCGAATAGCGCGATCAACTTTACAATTGCGACTCGATCTCTTTTATCATCCACCCGTGTCGCTTATATTAAAGTACCTCTCGAATCGCTTTCTATCGAAAAACGATATGTGAAAAAAAAAATAAAATGAAAAAAGGTTATCTCGCAATTTCGTCATAATACCTTTTCTGATAGGTATTTGTGCCCGCGCCCTCCGTGCCCTCCGTGCGTTCGCGAAGAATGACGAAGCATGAATGTCGACGCAATTAACGAACGTGGATCTTTTCATTTTCGGTACACTTGACGGAGATATGATCACGGTTTGATGGGCGGTATTGACAAAAGCGAGATGACGAAGGATTGGGCAATCGATCAATGTCATCGACATGCCCGAATTCCGGGTGGCTTTTTAGCAACGACGTTGCTGGGAATGGTAACGTGAATCGAGAAGAATCATAGTACTTGTCTCTAAATTGTCGAGAACATTAGCTGTGTATAAGGGATTTTGTAACGAGTATTATCAGTTACAATAATTATACATAATTGTAAAAATATTTTATGTCGCAAGTTTTCGATTTTCAATGTTAAACGTCTATATAATTTAATTAAGAGAGAGATAGTATCTCTAGATTAAAATATTATCTTAAAATAAAATCTGTTTAAAGCCTAAGGTATTTACAAGGATTAATTCGTCAAAAGTTTTTTAATTTCTCCGTTAAATTCTATAATGAAAGACTCCGTGGATATCGATCCTAGAAAATATTGACTTTGAAATAAAGTGTGCACTCTTGAAAAGTTTGTCACATACATATTATTTGTAAGATATTTTGTTATAAAATATTAAAAGGAGTTGCAAGGATCAATTATAAAAACATATATTTTTGCGATGTGTTAAAGTATAAAAGCAGATTTTTCGAGTAAACGTGAATAAAGAGGCATCATTAGTGAAGCTACAATGGTACTTGTAGCCGGCGTATTGAAACTAGCAGAACCGATCGAGTGTCCTATTCAAATGGCTAATATCATATATCAGTATGAAACGAGCAAAGCTGCCAGGTCGCCATGTCGAATCACAGAGAATATTACGCCTTTCACGAGTGATGTGCATTAGCGTGCATTCGTATTAGCGAATTAGAATGTTAGTTTGAAGTTGAGGTTGATGTACCCGCGAATCTCAGCCTGGAAGTTTATGCTGGCAAATTCCGACATAGTCGGATTGTAGTTTGACGTGTCTTATAATTGCATGAGTTCGTGCACTCTCAGTAATTAAAGTGCGGCGTTAATGAACATTTGATAATGCACTCTATATAAAAGATTAATGCAAGAACTATTATAAAAGATGTGTTACAAACAGCTACGATATTTTCTTAGAAAAGATAATAAATATTATACTTAAAAAAAATAAAATTGAACATTGTCAATTACAATATAACAAACAATTGAAGACAGAAAGAGACTGAGTGAGAATTTTATTTTTTAAATACATTATTGTTCACGTTTTAAAAATAACATAACAAAATGTTATAAAAAACGCTATGAAAAAAACTATTCTGTTTTTTAAATTTCAAACAAATAGTTGACAAAAACATAAAAATAGCTAGTAACACGAGCAAATGCGTTTAACCTGTAAAAACTTTCTCGTTTATGGTAGATTTATTTCAAGATATTATTATCAATACAGGTATTTGAAAGTGTGATCATTTAGCCTTTCACAGCGTGACTAATGAATAAAGGATAAACATCGACGCATTGAGTCGTCGATATCGAGCGTAGAGGACTACTGGTTCCGTTAAACAATCGAAGGCTTCTCTCACGCCCACGCTGCAAATGCTGCAATCCGTTCCACGGATTATAAAGGAAATGAAACCGCGTTTAATTTTGCATGACTTGACTCACACTGGCCTTCTTGGCACACTGTAGAAGGTAACCAACGACGCAGTCATAACGAGATGAGTCGTTTAAAGAACAGACATATGTATGTAGTTGTACATAAGCATATACTTGAACGCGTAAACGCTACGTATGACGTAGTCCATTTGAATAGCAAACATATCACACATTTAAAATGATCGCCTCACTATTAAAGTATTTAAGCAATCGCTTAAATAATCGAGATCACACAATCGAAGCTAGCATGCTAGCGTGAGGCGATCAGTTTCGAAGACTCGAATAAGGAATCATAATATGCAACAGTTCGATTACCTTGTAAATATATACCTTCGAAAATATATTGTTTTATGTAAACATCATTGCAAACGCCGAGATGTTTACGAGGTAACTAAATTACCGTACAACAAGACAATTGTATGAGTATTGGACGATTAGCCGATCTCACACGTTGTAATTATTTATAAGGAACGGGAAGCCAGACAATTCGCGCGGCGCACTCTAATTAGTCTAATTAGATCGGATTAAATCTAGCCTGATTATGTTCGTTAGTTGCGGCGAAACCAGTTAGGCGTCCAGACCGATACCGCTGTAAGCTGGAACGGGACGAATGATTCTTGGGACGCAGCCGGGTCGTTTCTCATTAGCCGGCAAAGCTTGAAAGAAAAGAGAGAAGAAAAAGTGGAGATTGATTCTTTCAAGGAGGCTGAGCGCAGACCCTTCGCTTCGTTTGTCGAATAGAGACCTCAGACCTATGACTTGATCGCTAGCTCGTTGTGCGAGGATAAAAGAGGCCCCGGGAAGGGTGCGAGGGCTAAAACGGCCTTTTCAACACGAAAGGAAAGTGACTTGGGTGTCCGTCCGCACTATTCACTAGCGAGGGACTCTCGTGAAATATAAACTACGCAATTGATACGTATTTATCTCTTCATCATCGAAAGCACGTTACGTTAAACATTAATTACTCCATCTAAATTTCACTTAAATTAAAATATTGTTGCGTTTACGTTATAAAAGTGTAAAATTGATATTATTAATTAACTGATTTTATTGATAGTATCAAATTCACACTTTTAGCGCATAAAACGCAACAATTGTAATATGTAGAATATTTCCATTATTTGTAAGCGCGATCCAGTGTTTCATCGACATTCACTTTTCTAAATGCATATAACGAATCTGATCTTTGTTATTTCATATAATAATTCTACTTTGATGTCTCATCTTTGTAACGCCTTTACAATTTTACCGTGTACTTTAATCAAAGAGGTATGCACTACTCGAAAAAGTATTGCAAATGCAATTTTATAACAAGCCCTAGATAAATTAATAAATTATTTCCCTCTTCTATTTCGGTGATCGTTCATTTTTGCATTTGAATGATTATGCAAGTATACTTTGCATATTGTACGACAAACAAGACATAAAATAAAATCGAGAAATATGTTATGACTAGTACAATGTAATATCTGTTGCGTAAGACAAAAATAGAGCTTCGTGCTTCGTGAAATGAATTTCCGTGCGGCGCGACTTGTACGCCGTGCACGTCGTGCCTTCCTATGCCGTTACCTTCGTACGTGTTGAAGAAATCGTACGAAACCAATGATCTCAACTCCTCATGGATGGAGAAAACGACTTAACCGATATCTTCGCAGGATATCTTTATTACTAACGCCGATAGCGTCGCGTAAACGTTCAGACTAATGTCTCGATCATCATGTGCTATGCGAAAACCTTTAGACAATTAATCATATTCACAGAATTAAATGTATGCGTATTATTATTAATTCACAAATCTAATATCAAAAATATTTAACAGCTGTATTTAGTCTAAAATATTAAATATATGTATATTTTTTCGAATTAAAAGCCGGTGAAACGTCGATAAAAATTCTCCGAAATAACAATGCTATGGCTAATGTAAAATTTATTACTCGATAAATAATTAAAAAATTGACGAAAACTGTAGTTGTCTAAAAATTCAAGAAACGATATATCTAGAACTTGGAAATTAATGAAAGACAATGCAACTGCGTTATTTATCTCGTTCGCGAGTCTAACATTATTTATTGTTGATGAAGCTTTACGCGCGCTTCGCGTCCCTGTTCGCCAGTAAACTTTGGTATCCCCGTCGCGCATTGGAGAAACGAGAAACGGAAGATAGTGGCGGCGATGGCGACGACGGTAGTGGTTTTCCGTGGATCGATGACGTTGACCCGACCGGGAAGACTCCGGAGGAAAATGAAACGCCACGATAAGGAAAGTACGTAGGACACGGAAAAAGAGAAGCACAAGACACAGGAATGAAGAATGCAAAGTGCTGCGTGTCAAGTCAACGTTTGCGTCTACGTGCAGACGTTAGATCGAATCGCGAATGTAGAGAATATTCGTACATTTCCAACTGTGTTCCTTTTGTTCCTATGAATTTTTTGAATAATTCCAGATATATCTCCAGATTTTTGACAAAGTATAGCTTTCTCGTTAAACTAACAAAAGCGTGCAAATATTTAAAAAATATATGCCTTCCTGAAAAACAGATATAACGAAAGAAAAACGAACGAATAGAAAGAGAAATAAAATAACAAATATTTCTTTATATATCTTAACGCAAAAATAGTTCCGCGAGAACGGAATCTTCCCAGTCGGTTACATATAGGTACTTAAATACTAAATTTTTAGCACGGATTTTGTTTTTCTTTATTTGAGGAAAATATACTGCACTTTTATGGCGACGTGTAATAAAGCCACCTAATTAAAATCTGCGAATATAAAGTACGCTTAATATTAAGTAAAGAATAAAGCGTTTTGTTCGCTTAAATCCATTTGTAAGTATTCTAAATTTTTAAAACATTGTTAATTTCTACTTCATCTCTCGCGGGCTTTACAAGCTAGTATACCTCGATGTGTTTGCACAAAAGGGTCACCTCTCAATTCGAAAAATCCGTAATTGAGAAAGTGTGTACCTAGTTACGTTCTACATATACCTGCCGGCACGTATCGGGGTATCGAGTGGGTCGACAGGTGGATCCAGGTATACGAAAGGCATACGCGCGCGAGAAAACGTGTCCGGCTCAAGGTCGACAGGATGATCTCGCTCCATGAAAAAGAATCATTTCGAATTCCTAACGCGCCGTCTCGTGTCCGTGGATTATCGAAATTTACCATCCCGACGTTCGCGCTCTCGTCTCGTTTACTTCACCCGCCCTCCTCGCCCGGCAATTATAAATAGCCGCATTTTAAATCGCTCGAAATTAAGCTCCTATTGAAAATTTTGCTTCATTCATTCGCGTCACATCCACAAAACGTGCGACATCAGTCTGACTCCATCGCAATTCTGCCGCAACGTTTCAAAATGCATTCAAAAAATGCACCATTAATGATCGGTTGCAAGTGATAGCTATATTCAAAGGAAATATCAATTTTATATACAATACACTATTTTAATATACTTATACGGAGATTTTTTTATCTCTGCTTCATATATATATAATTCATAACTTTCGAGTTGTAGCGTAATTTAAATCGATAAGCTAAAAAGGAGAAGAGGGGGAGTGGAAGAGAGAGAATGTGCTTAAACTCCTTTCTCGATGCTCCAGCAAATAAACGACTTTATTACAGCCAGTCTTATTAACTGCTGCATGTACGAAGCGAGTAAATACCTGTAGGCGGTAAATAGAACAAAGAAGAGCTTCTTTCAGAGGGATCCCGGTGTAAGGGATTACCTCCATGGCAGGCGTGCACGTGTATGGCTGCAATTATCGTTACCCTTAATCGAATTCAGCACGTACCATTCTATGTCAATCGTATCGACAGCTCAGTTGCGCGGGTAATATAACGAAGGTTTCTGCGAGAAGCGTGCGCAAGTACAATATGTGTAACAACGACACGAATTCGAGCAAATTAATTGCGCTTAGAAATACGAGAGATGCGCGAGATAATGAACACACCCGATAACTTATAATTATATATAATTATATATAGTGGCACAATTACGAGTTTCTGGCGAAAGCAGCTTTCGCGGCGACTTAGGCTAATGCCGCACACTTTTGGAGATTATTAAAACTAACCGCATACGTTAACAGCCGTAGAATCGGCGGAAGAAGTTTTAATTAACCGCGTTTGCGCGCGTACAGAAATAACTCATCCTCGGACTTGGATGTGTCCAACTTTTAATTTTCTACATGTTCAAAGTCATTTAGCAAGTGTGCAGAGGGAAAGGACACGAGAAATAGAGATTTTCTATACCTTATTAACTTTATTAATTAATTTATTAAATATTTCGTGCACTGAGCTTGGTGATTCAAGATATTATGATAATTTTGAGACTTGTGTAACATCTCAATTAAACCTAAAATTACATTAAAAGCCACTTAAAATATGACTTTTAACGTGTAATTTTAACATTTATTTATATTTCTGAAACTTAATATGCTAGAACACTTAAAAATTTCAGTAATTTAATTTGAATTTTACAAATTCAAATTTCAGTAAATAATTACTAAAGCCTTAAACATTGAAATAATCGATTCTCTTCTGTTTTACCTCGCGGTACCTATTATTGAGAAAATTCTAAGATGATCTTTTGCATCGTTTTCTCGAAAAAAAATATAGAATTCATAAGCAATGCGCAACATCAGAACACACGTACAACTTGGAGATTCGAGCAAACGCAACGAGTGCTCACATACAAACATGCCATATTCTCTCAAGACACCGCGCAGATTTTGAACACACATTGCAGATGCGAGGTTGCCTTTCATTAAAGTGCATAATCTTCAGGCCGACAGACAGTCTCTAGAGATACAAACAGGCAACATGCAAAATCTGGCTTATATATCTGTCGTATACATATCGTAGAAAAGGGGAGGAGGAGGGACGAGCGAGATATGCTCGTTAGTACTTCCAGAATATCCGAATATTAGTGGATCGCATTGCTCATTAAATTCGAGGGCCTATCCAATTTATCATGCGCCACAAATCAAAACGGTAATTTGCGAGAATAATTTTCCCTTCACAAGAAGCGTGCGAATTCTCGCGGTGACGTCAGTTTACACATTAATAGCAACTTGACTTATTTTTGTACACGTATATATGAGGTCCTGCTCCAAGATATTAGATTAAAGAAAGTTTTTTTGATAAATTTGAAATAATTTTTTCTATTAAATTAACAATGTAATATTTACAGTCATGTCAATCATTATATATTTTTTATAAAAAGATTAATATATTCTATATATAAAAATTATATAAAATTGTATAAAAATAAAGTTTTGCTGTTTATAGAGAGTTTAAGTTTAATCCGTAAACAATTAATGCTTACATTTTGTATGATTTAAATATTAATCGGTAGATTATGTCTATAAGAAAAAAAGTATCTATAAATGAAAAGAATTATTTTTTATAAATATACAAAGTTTTCTATCTATGTGTATAAAACTTGCGCGTCTTTTGAGAAGCTTCAAACTCGATAAAAATATTTTCTAAAGAGATAACTCAATCTAGAAAAAAATTCAATTATACTGTGTTTAACAACGTGCAATAGTTTTCTTTTTTTCTCTATTACACTTTGAAATGTATGATCTTAGAATTTAAGTTAAAACATTCTATATATATGTGTATGCAAAAAATGAATGTAAAAATAATTTCCCTAGTAGATCGATTTCGCTAGTAGAACAAGAGACGACACCATCCCATCCGCGCGTCACAGCAAAATTCGCCTCTCGTTCTACAGGAAGCGAGCGAACTGTTTCTGGAATACTATGTTTACTTTAATCCCACACACACACTCGAATGTGGTATATAAAAGCCTTTTATCTATCGTAACTCTCGAACCATATAACGTGCGCTGCCACGGAACCCCGCATGACCGTGTTTATATAAGAGAACACAGAAAATCAACACAAGTTAATCAGGTTGGCCAGGCCGAACACGCAAAAGCCCGAAAGGGTAAAAAACGCCGGAGGAGGAGGTCTTCTCTATAATAATTATCCCTACATCTCACACACGCTATCCTTTTATCCTATAATCTTTGTACTTAATTCACCCCCAAATATTTCACGAGCTGATATTAACAATGCAACGTTCTTCAAAAACATATTTGATCAGGAAAATAAAAATATATGTCATAAAAGAGATTCTGTAGGAAAACTATTTTAGTCAACGTTCAGATAAGCGATTTAATAATTCTGTTGCACTAACAAGGAAACCTTGCAAATTAAAAAAAAAATTTTTTTTTTTTTAATTTTTCTTACCATGAAACTTCTGTATAAAACATTTCTTGATATCTCGAATACTTTTCGAGATATATCAAGAAAAGCAAAAAACCGCTGCACATATAAGAAGTTCCACCCTTTAAAAATATTTTTGGGCCGCAACTAAAAATTTCCAAATTCGTCTGTTTACCTGCCCTTTACATGTGTGTAAAGTTTCATCAAAATCAGAATTTCAGGTTCGCAAGGTTCCTTTGTATTTCCATATTTCCATGTTTTTTAAAAATAATCCAAGAAATAATCTTATATTATTGATACATATATTTTTTAATAATTCGTGTACGATCTATTTGTCGAAATAAAGTTCTTCGACACTGCTTTCGAAAACTGGCAACTGTGCTTTAGCAATGAGAAACCTGGACATGGGATCGTCAACTGAATCATGGTCCTGAATGAACAAAGGACAGAAGGAACACCGAACGATGACGAGAACGATATGTGGAGTACTTTACGCGACAATTCGACGGCAATTCGAACGCAATAGCACGCTTATTGCGAGTGCAGTGCGGAACGCGAGACGTGCTGCGCATAACGGACGGACGGTGTCGCGGCGCGTTCTCTAATCGGGTCGGTTGGGGGCGAGAGAGGTCGAGAAGAGTAGAGAATCGCGTTGTGCCTGGTTGTGCCGAGGCGGCCACAGCCGGCGCGGGCTAATGTGTTTACAGATCTGCCAATTGTAAACTAAACCGCAATGAGAACGCGCTTCCACCTGCAGCCCGTCGGCCTGCCATGCGCCAGTTCCTCCAATGCACCCCGCCTGACAACACGGCCACGGTCAGCGCCGAACCGTTTCCACCCTTCCGTCAAGCTTTCCCCCCCTTACACTTCGCCGCCGAATTCTTCCACTCGGGCAAAAGTGGAAATGCCGCGTTTCGTCCAAAGCAGATTTGTATGCGCCAGAGCCGGCCATTATTCTCGACTTGGATCGAGCAGCGCGCGAATAAACTTCCCCTCGTATATTTATCGAGGCAACCTCGATTTCTCACCGTTGTTGTGGCGCCGAGATCCTCGTCTCTCGTTGACGGCTATCGTCCATAGCTCCGCGGAATTTGACGCGACCTTCTTCATCGGACCTTTCAGCAAAACCCTTCGTTGATAAATTCGTCGAACACGAACCGCTTTTGTTACAATTAGCGCGTTTACTACTATATCGCGATGCATACAATATGGTATTAAATTGTTCTCGAAAGAGAGGCGCGCGAGAGGATTAACCGAACGGAAATGAAAATCCTCCCCCTTCCCCCCTCTCTCACCACTCCGTGCAGCTTTTTTTCATCGTCGTTGTATTTTCGTCGTCGCGGAACCGTTGACGAGGCATTCCGTGTGGAAATGGATCTCGTCGGAGCAGCACGTTTCAATAGTTTTAATGCCAGTTGCAGCTGCTAACTTGTACAATGCCCTGGGACAGCGACTGAGAGAACACTCGCTTTGGCACAAACGATTCGGCCGCAAGTGCAACTTTTCTCTTGAATTTAATTCCGGTCGCTCGACAACCGCCTCCAAATACGTCAAGTATCTATCGAAGGATTTCAGCGCGCTTTTACGCGAGTTACCATTTTGTATAAGAGGATAATGAACGACGGCGCTTCAACGAACGGCACAGTAAAGAGGTCAGAAATAATTTTAGAGAACGGTTAAATTCAATTGTAACGTCGATCAGTCCGGCAATTTGAAAAGAGCAGAATGTAACATCTTCGCGGTCCAATGGTATTCGAAGCTCCGACAATGTTCGCAACGATTTGACAGGCCGGCGTTGAGAATGTGGAAAATGAAATCCCTACAAAATTCTAATTAGGATCCAGCACGCGTAGGTATAACAGTCGGTCTCGTTACATCGTGAGTATTCGAAGAGTACGAACCAAAGTTTCAATTTCAGTCTCAAACTCGCTTCGTTCGACATCGTCGTTGCGTTACAACAGCAGTTTGAAACTCATTCAATGTAGCCGTAGCCGGTCCGCCGAGTACGATTCACGAACATTTTCCTTGAAATACCTATCTATGGAGACATGAATTAATGAGGAAGAACAAATATCACCAGGAACATCGGCGACGCTTTAACACCGGTGAATTATATCGTCCTCGGTAAACAAGAAGATAATCGATTACCAACAGTGCAAATAGACGAACGATCCATCAATGATAAAAATAATAACAAATATGCAGAATCAAGTTTGTATTTTAAAAAAAAAAGTACAAGCTTTGTTAATTAACTCTTGGGATGTTAATGTATCGACTCTTGATTCTCGCAAGCAGTACCTATATGCAGCGATACATCGTCGGATGAAATTTTACGTAATCTCATATATTCTCTGGATACACGAAATCTCACTCTCAGAGCACCAAATGGAAATCAACACGAACAGGTAGACGACGAAATTTTCGCGTCCGCGCGTAGCGGCGTCCGCGGGACCGGACGCCGCAAGTAGTACGTTCTAATTTCTTCGCCGCGGCGGCAGTATTTTCTGTTTACGCCGACTGCTTCTATAACGCGATGTGCAGCAAAATCGATATGTTCATGCCACTCCCTAGCAAAATACGGAGTCAGAATATCCCTCCGGTGCAGCGACGACACGTCGCGTTCACGCGACCACGCTAAATGCAATCTGCCAACAATAAGATATAACAGTGCGCCCCCGCGCATAAACTATGACAGCGTGTATCATAATAAAAGGAGATCTTAGACTTATGTGCGACTGTATACACAAACGTGCTTCGTAATGAAATACGCGATCGAACCTATTCTTCATTATTATTTTTCTTCGCTAGACAATACGTTGCTAAAGTCTTGTTCTTTCTCGCTGAAGTTTTTTTTTTTTAATAAAGCTACCGCATTTTCAATATTTAAAAAAGGAAGGAATATTACAGAAAGATATATGTATTGAGCAATTAAAGATATAATTCATAATTCTCTCTTTCGCCATACGATCGAATAAATATATATGCAGATCATAAAATAAACGCATTATTGAAAAAGAGATATACGATACATGCGATGTGAATCATGCTAAGTAGACGGCTTAATTTTAAAATTCTATCGAATCATTAATTCACGCTTTTCAAAATGTCCGTTATTAACAAGCATACGAAATCTTTCAGTCTCGCGCAATTCATTGCGATTGGACGGGCAAGGTTTGCTCCGATTTGGAGCGTATGCGTTATTGATCCGGACGCGAGTATATGGGACGTCCTCTTTGACAAACGCTACGTGGACGTAAAACTACGTCCACGTTTCCTCCTCGCGTTTAATAACGTAAAATACGATCTTTGAAAATATTACGGCTAGATGAGAAGATGGAGATAGATGATCTTTCTCATTACTTTATTGCAAACATCTGAGCAAACCGTATACCTACCCGCTAAAAAGGCATATTATCTGCTTTTTGTTATTCATGTAACGTGATGCACTTAATCTAATTTTCTTATGTCTCTCTATGTTCCAATAGAAACCTGATTTATCAAATGATAGATCATTAACAGGTACTGCTAATTCCATTAATGGATAGATCAATAGAATTTTAATTGTGATGGCGAATAAAATTAAATAAGCTTATAAATAATTACGACAAGTTCACTTTAAAGCTTTAATCTCGGATAAATTAAGGTTATTCATATAATTAATTTATGTAACATTTTAATATTATATCAATTTAAGCTAAAAAATCATTGTAAAATAAACTTGTGCTGTCAATATTTACATGCGTAAATACTTATACTAATACATACTTATCCTAAAAGCGTATTAATTTTTTATCAACATAAATCTGAAAGATTGCTTCAGTAAAAATAGCTTTATAACAAATGTACATAAATAGTAAAAAGATTTCTGGGACTGTTCAATACTTAACGAAATAACCAACAAGCTTTAGTTTCACTATCCACGGGAATTCTTGATATTTACCAATCATTTTCTTAAGACTAGGGGATCGTGAATCGTTGTTTACCAAAACGCGGTACTAGAAAGAATACCACTTCAATTTACGATATTGACAATGGAATTATCTTTTAGTAAATAAATAGTAAAAATATTACTATTCTATGATTAATTGTATATGTACTAATATGCATTAAATTTTTTTTCAGGAGAAAGAGAAAAGACGAGATTTAAATAGTAAGTAGTTTTTAGAGATATAATAATGCGGAAATATATCCCCCCCTAATTGATTGTGAGTCACGTTGCATTATTTACGCAAACGTATGTAAGCCGTCATCGTCAATTACGCCGATAAATGGAGGCTGTCACGATAAAATTCTATAGCGCTCGTCATTCTCAATCGCTCACAGTCACGATTAGTGCCAATTACGCACAATTTCGCACGGGCACGCGATATAGAGAAAGACGATTAATGGAAAGCGGCGCGGACGATGTAGCGGCGTTCACCATCGCGGCGAGTTTCAGGCATTCAAGTAATCGCGCGCCGTGCCGCAAACACGGACACGACGGACACGACTGCTTGACGCGGCCGACGCGACGCCGACGCAGCGCAAGAGTTACGGGTAAATGGCGAAAACGACCGTCCGTTTTGTCACGGGAGACAAACGGGCTGGAGGAAAAGCGCGAGCGGAGCGAGCTAGCACGCGGAGCTACGTCCGTCGTCGGAATAACGATGTCGAGATTGCGCCGAGCGATGCGCGTCCTCGGGCTTTTGTAGCTTGTCGTTATCGCGACGCGAGTCAAGCACTGGCGCTTTCGTTTCGGTCCAGATCGATCGACGATGTAATGAGATTACGACAAGTAATGCGTCGTTACAAAAGGTAACAAAGCGAAGGATCTTAACTTCGAGATTGCCCGACCCGATTACTCGGACGTTAATCGTGAAATGCGAATAATAACTTATATCTAATGACGTTAGAATTAGAAATTATCGTTATGCTCGGTTGCGATATATCCAACAGAAACAGAAACTAAAATGTTAAATTTATGAGGTACTTATAATAAAGTTGATTAATATTTCATTAAGAAAAGAATAATACGGGCAATAATGGAATCATTTCGCAGTCTATTTGTGAATCAGGTAATACGATATATGAGTTACATCTCATTGTCAGTCATTGTTCATACCCGCGCGTCTTTTTTAAATAAATCGCATTTCGTTTATCCAGTTGTATTTTATATATCGCCTGAATAAATGGTATAAATATGAGAGGGAGAGAGAGCAAGTATTATAGTATTATGTAGATAAAGATTTTGCTCCTGGCGTTCACCGTGTCACCGCACAACTTTTCGTGACATGAACATTCATGGTCTTACGTGAAAAATGAGATGAGGACACAGGTCATAGACATCAGACCTGTAAGAGAAGAAATCGTATATCGCGACCTACATTCGTACTTTCTGTAACAACAAGGCGCAAAGAATAGCGCGCGCATGTGCTGTTTCTCGAATTTATTTTATCTCTTGAATTTATTTCGTGCTTGTAAGAGAGGACGCAAACAGCAACCGCTCAACCTCTAGACGTTTTGCTTTCCACTGGAGAGAGAGAGAAAAAAAAGAGTTTTTCCACCCCTGAATACACGGCGGTCTCGCGAAGGGAATATCGAACGGCATCGCCGAAGACAACCATTGCCAAAACTCTTCGAGCAAACAGACCCTCGAGGAGACGGAGAAAATTCGGAAATACGCAAGCAAGTTGATTTCGGTTCGAAGGAAGAACGCGTGAAAAGCCCGATGTCTTCCTCAATATTTCTCGTATTACGTTATCTCTACCGGAAAAAATTATTCCTTTTCCTTTTAAATGTTACGGTCTTCGCCGCGTCGAAATGTTTTCGCATGAATTGTAAGTCGAAAGTTTACGTCAGTAACTTTGAAATAAAGTTTGAAAGACAGAAACGAGAGCAAGCCGTTTTTCTGATGTATGTATAAGTTATACGAATGAAGAAATTTCATCAGAGATAAAGAAATATATAAATTTTCTCTTAATTTATACATTACTGCATATGCGATTTTTAGTAAACATTCTTCTCATAATTCTGAAAATTCTATCGCGATGTGGTTTTGAGTAATCACCGGTTGATTTCGAAAGCGTTGGTGTGAAATATGCCTATCCAAGTAAATCATTCTTGTGATTTTAATAATTTAATATGTAAGTTTTAATGCAAATACATATTGAAAGTTAGATAATCCCACTTAACCGCAAAATGTATGGCGAAAATATGAATCGTATAGCATTATTCATGAAGGACACTGTTTTGCATCTATTACATCCTTTACTCATAATTTTTCGTGATTACGCTGCCTTCTAACGGGCGGAATTGTTAATTTGTAATATTATTATTTAAGCGAATGCATGCTGCGATGTGTGCTGGGTAACAACATATTCAAATTAAACTCGGGAATGTTTGCACGCGCGTATCTCGCATGGCCAGAGAATTACGCGAAACACAATTCCTTGCGCCATATAAATAGGATATATAGGCCGAGTAATCTAATTAATTAGATGCGATATGTGTAACAACGTCACATTTCGTACAAATGTTCTCCCGGTTTCAGTTACGTACATTGCGTATAACGCACGCAACTGTTGAAATGTACCCAGTTATTGTATTTGCACCATCTATTCTTGAACCTACCAGAAGATCGAAGTTACTTTTTATACCAGAGCAAAATCTTCTTTATGACAGCAACGTGATATGTCATCACGGAGAAAATGCGATGCGGTAATAAAATAAAAACTGTATACGCGTCACAAAAATACAACTGCAACTTGCAGTAGACTTCGCGAGAGACAGAATTATATTCTTAGCACACACGCGATGTAAATTCTTATCGATTGTTGATTATCGGGACAACAGGAGTAGGTACGTTTCGCACGTATTTCCGTAGCATAAATTTATTACAAATGGAATAACGTCAGAGACAAACTCGGAAAAGTCTAAAGATGTCATATAATATGTTACCTTATATATATATTATAATATCAGGATATTAATTTTTTTTTTCACGCAAAAAAACATCACACTTTTTTGTTTAAAAGATGTTTTTAAGAATGTTTTAAACAATTTTAAAACACAAACACGTTTGAAATATGTGTGTGTTTACATAATGCAATATATACTACGTATTCTGCATATCATATATTCTATATAATTATACTCTATAATATGTATTTTATGCGCATATTACATTCTATATTAATATGATTTGTAAAGATAATTCTAATAAAAAATTTAATGCAACACAATATGAATAAATATTTACATTATGATATAAAAAATGCGTAGTTTATAAAAATATAAAAATATATAACCACTTATTATTATAATACTTATATGTATTATAAAATATATAATATATACAATATATACATATGTATTGTACATTTACTCTGTCGTTGTCTGGCGTCTTCCACAAGCCTTCCTCCTATTCCCTCTCGGCTTCCCTCAATCGTTATACTGTCACAATGCTCACTCGCGAAAATGCGGTTAATTACGATCGCGCGCACACTAATTACGAGAGTACGATGATGGCCGAACGCTTTAAATGACGTTCCCCACGTTCGTCACATCACGCAACGCGGATTTTGCTACATCGTGACAGATAGAGTATATTCGACAAAAAAAATATGATTGCACAAAGCTGCATTACGATGTTTCTTTATTGTAGCTTTCTAACAATAAGACTGATTAGCTGATAGTCGGATACTTCGCGGTTGCATCAATCTCGTATTGATATCGTGCGATACAATTAATAAAGTTCGATTTAATGGCTATGTCAAATGCAGTAAACCGCCCGAAATATACATATGTATACAATCAAGTGTTGCGTATTCAATGTATTTCGAACGCATAAATCCTATGAAATACGCAAAATATTATTAACAAAAAATATATCATGGGTTTCTATTATTCGATTCACTTGATTCAACAATTAGTTTATTATTTCATGCTGTGTATGCAAAAATTATACTCAAATCGACAAAAAGTTCAAAGCGCGATGCAAAATATATCTGAATTCAAATATCCATTAAAAATTATTATAGTATCGTAATACATATGTATACAAACACGAAATGATAACTTATAATTTCCATCCCCTACGACACTATAATTCCTACTTGAAAGAAATAAATCGAGCGAAATAATGCCTCAACAAATAGACGTCGAACTTTGATACGAAGTTTATGTCATATAAAGTTTATGTCATATAACGTCATGTTAATTGCTGGAATTATTCAATCCAGTGGGTTGATAATCGCTAATTGTTCGTAGGGAACGTTTCGCATTTCGAACGCGACGACACGCGGAGTAGCTCGGTGATGTTACCTGCTCACTATACGAATGGTAGCGCGGCGACCTTGTGTAAACACAGCGCGCTGTACGCCGCAATAACAAACACCAAGGCCGAACGTCAACAAGGAATTATACACATTGTCTCGAAATATTCAACACTTTATAACACAATCACACCGATATATGTATATTCTATTCGGTCGATCGAATGTCGCATTAATATTGCAAATCATTTAGCGTATCTAACTTAGCGTTCAGTATACAACAATATCGTAATAAAGAATAGTATTTTATAATTCTTAATTTTAATGTTTTAAAAATCTATTCTTGGATTTCAAGACGTTTTTCATGAAATAATCCTCCTTATTTTAGGCCCGCTTCGGAAGAATGTTACAAGATTCAAAATTAACTATACATGGACGTATAATCTTTTCTCAAGAATTATTTTACGAGAAACTAAATTCAAGTTGTATTTTAAGATAAATTTCATGCGAGTTCCTTAATTGAATCGCGATTGCAAATCTGATGTAACGAGTATCAAATTGATTCTTAAGGTTTATTTATTAAATCATATCGTATCTCAAACATTAATATTAATTATTATTTCAAATATTAATTATTAAATCATATCGTATCTCAAAATTTTAGCTGCGTTCTTTAAACCTATAATTGTGAATATGGACCTACGATAATAAGAATATCAATCTATAAATATATAATTTTTCTTTGTTTTATTCATTATTATTTATTGTACATATTATCTATTTCTATTTTTGTGTTTTACACTTTTAATCTTTAATATTTAACGATTGCTCTTTTACGATTATTTATTGAAAAATAAATTTTACCAATGTACACGATTTAAAGCAATTAATATTTTTACTCGAAAAATCTGTTTTTCCCAGTTTTTTAAACTTTTTAAACATTCGTTTACGTTCAAAACAAATATTTATATATTCAAAATAATGTAATGCTTAAAACACATTTTATTATTAAACATAAATGTTTTAATCATAACAACGGTTAATATTGCTTAGCACAAGAATATAATATCGTCATTTCATCAGAAATTCATGTACCTACTCGAGAGCTGGCATCTGCATCAACTTCCGAAAGTCGCTAACGATAAGTACGAAACGTTAACGCGCATATCCCTCCCCTCGATGAACAAAGACACTGGTCGTATATAAATCATAAAAGTTTCAGGATTATGGTTGAACGGGCGAGTCAGGCAAAGACAACGGGAAGAGTCTTGCGGAATTATCGTTCTCGCGCGCGCAACCTCTCGTTAAATTTTCAACAAGCTCGTCATGAAAGACGCTGTCGCATTCACGAAAGGGTAAGTATTGAAACGAAATCTATTTCCGTGTCGCTGTTTGGCGAAGCGATATAAAAAATATACAGGAAACGTCGCGATAAATAGAGTGAAACGCCTCTAAAAGGGAGGAAAGGCTGAAAGTTTCGGAGGCACGTACCGTCGCCATCGGTCTGCGGGGGGATGATAGCAAAAGAAGCGTGGAGCGCGAACGAGAGGGGGGGGAAAAGAACTCGACCGGATGGG
The DNA here is from genome assembly GCA_035220615.1 of Leptothorax acervorum. Classification (NCBI taxonomy): domain Eukaryota; kingdom Metazoa; phylum Arthropoda; class Insecta; order Hymenoptera; family Formicidae; genus Leptothorax; species Leptothorax acervorum. The sequence goes on from JASTWQ010000018.1 coordinate 132,814, forward strand.
GAGGAGGGTCCACGAGGACGAGAGAGAAAGAGAGTGAGATAGAGCAGAATGGGGAGAGATCTAACCCATATCGGAGTAGTGGTAGTGCTCGTTCTCGTTGTCGCCGGTCGTCGTCGAAGCGAAAGCGTTCGATGAAAAAGTCGTTCGTCGGCGCCCGCCAGTCTGGCCAATATTTTACTATCCAGCAGCATCGTCCCGGTTCCGCCCGGCTTCCAGTCCGTGCCACCATTATCCGCAGCTTCCTCTTCGCTGGGCAAAAGAGACGACGGGAGGAGATAGAGGAAGAACACCCTCTTCCTCTAGGAAAAGGGACTGAAGGGAGAAAGGGCGAAAAGAACAGGACGATAGGATGGTGACGGAATGGTTCGCGGCCGATGAATATGTTCCATCATCTGGATCGTGCACAAATATCCAGGAGAACCGAATAATCCGCGCAACGTCGCGATAAAAGGGGGAAACTTTTGCAGTTGCCGCCACCTTAATATCAACATGGAGACGAAGGATAAGGGTCGAGTCGTGACGTTCAGGACGTTCTACGCTCGAGGTTCTTACGTGAAAACACGAAGAAATATTGATTTCTGTTGTGAGATCTCGCAAGTTTCCCAATCGCCATGACTCGGCGTTAAGACTCGGCGTTAGATATGGGATCGTTTACATGTCCGGGGTATATGTTACTGCGTTTATCGTCATTACACCTGCGGTCGTTCCTTGCGTTGAGAACTTACTCGAGCTTTACGATAAGATACGTATCTATTGCTTTCTCATGGTGCAGCAGGTTTTATCGATGTCAATATTATATTGCACAACGGATCTTGATTTACGTAACAAACTCTTCGAGTTTCTGAGCTGGACTGAAGTATCGAGGTAGGTACCAATATAGTTTCCGAGTTATGAGCGATTGGAACTAAAAAACTTGACGAACTGAGAGTTATAACTGAAACGTAATAAGACAGCGAGGAGTTTGTCTGTTTAACTTCAAATGAATTTTACTTTTCCAGAATTGTTATCCCTGACTGGCAAAATATGTTTAATGTGTATGATGTAAGAAATTTTCATAATTTACAACAAATAATAGGAATCTTCCCGCGGGAGAAATCGATGAATACGTATACGACAAATACATGAAACAATGTTTTATTAAAATTAAGGTCGGGGTTTCTAAGAAAGCATTCGTCGACATAGATATATATATATATATATACAGTAAGTTAAAATAGTTAGAATAGAGATGAAACGTAATTTCGGATAACGAGATTTACCGAGATTTACGGCACACAACGCTGCATTATTCGAATTTATACGTCAGTCATTGTTAATTAAGAGTAGTTAATTAAGAGCGCGGATAATGTCACGGTACGGTAACCAGACATTCCGTGGTGCTTTTCAACTTCGCGGCGGGTAGAAGCTAGATAAGATTTTCGCGCTCGGCAGGAAGCCTTGCGAATAGGTATAGGAAATTTATTCGCGCGTAACTCGAAACTTTGTTTCTAAAATCAATTATACGACGGAAAACTGCTTAAACGACGAAGGTCGATCGAAGTCCCGACTTCAACATCTTCCCTCATTTTATACAATCCGATTGTGGCACATGCTTCCGGAATTCCGGAAAAGTCATCTTCGCCTCCCGAAAGAGCATCCTTCTCTCCAAGAGGGAAAGTTTCGGGGAAACTGCGCCGATTCCGCAGCATACGAGATTATAACGACAGGATAAAACTTGTGCACAGTTTCTCGATTGTTCGGCGGGATCAAACCTGCAAAGTAGATCCCAGGGGATGATAATAAAGTTACCGCGTAGCGATAGCCCTTGGGATTAATTTTACAATTGGTCACGCGGTTATTTTACTGTGCCATGGGTCGCGCACGAATTATCTCGATCGTATATCTTAAAAGTTATATAAGGCACAGTGAAAGAATGGAAACTAAAAAATTATTTTTTCTCAATGAGAAAGCAGTTAAAGATAGTCGCGTGTACATTTACAGCTGCACGATTTAAGAGAAAAAGACTATATTTTAGTGCTGTTTAAGAGAATTCTTTTAATAATAAATAAAAAATTTTTAAATATCCAATTAAGCATTTGTAATTCACAATTATAAATAAGTTATAATTACATATTTTTGTCATATATTGTTATAATCTTTTTCATATATTTTACAAAAAATCAAAAAAAGATGCATTACTGATATTATATTCATTGAATACCATATGCGTGTTAGTGTGTAATTGCGACCTCTTTAAAATACATAAAAAACATTTTGTAGTGAAAACCTGATGAAGTATTAATACGAGTCGCTCAGTCGCGCATAAATCTTTCAGAACATTATAAATTTTAATGAAATGCAAATGCAAGCTGATGCATTAAATTTGACAAAATTTCCGAAAAACTGGGTACGAAACGCTCCGGAACAAAACGGCTCAATTTACGTCGACACGAATCATCTGGGTCGAACTCGCGAAAAGTAGGGTATAACTCCAAGAAACGCGAAATAGATGCGCAAACAGCCAATACCTACGGTTAACCCCTTAAGCCAGTAATCGATATTCCTGGGCGATCAATGACGCTCTCATACTCGACCGTGGGTCGTCCGCGATAGGAGGAGCCGCGTTTGGAAAATTGGAAAACTATCGGTTGCCTGACGGGGCGAATCACTACGAAGACAAAGGGCCGACGAAACTTGGGCTACGGAAAATGCCTTTGCCAATTTAGGGGTTGTCAGCCCGCTGAAGGACGGCGGCAAATAAAGCCAGATATGCGCCTGACACTTGGAAATTTCGAGTGCCGTGAGCGCGAGACGAGAGGTAGAATCCCTTTATGAACTTTCTAACGTACTTCGACGCATACTTTTATGAAATGCGACGTGAGGATGTGATGCGGAAATAGCCGAAAATAGCCTGACTACGGAAAAAAGCTTTCCGCGATGCTTCCGATGGCTTTACCCAGCTGTGAGTCACCGATTGTGAATAATTAGGTATATGGAAAATCGTGACTTGAAAAATGTAGCAGCAGTAATAGAAAGTTTACTTACAATTCCACAAGTTTCATAAACGGTAATTATAGGATTACAATTATCATAATATTCAAAAGAACAATTATGAATATCCAGATAAAAGAAATAAAATGTAATATAAAATAAGGAAGAGAGATAGTAGGTATATAAGTATTCAAGCACAACGACGAAATTGGCAATGACGTAATCTTATAGGAATTGAATGGATTATTAATAAATGACAGTTTTCTGACTCATCAAATCCCAATATAGAAACTTCCAATAGATTGTGAAAATACCTCGTCGTAAGCGCGAGCGTATAGCTTTATTATAGATTTTCTATAATAAAGAATTCTAACGTGATTGGAAAACCGGAAAACTGGACGAGATGCAAATCCATCTAGTTTTAAGAAAAAAGATGAATGATATTTAAAAATTGCAAACTATTCTCCTATATCCGTATAATGTAACATCGTTCCAGAAAAATCTTTTTAAGAAAAGATGCCTCCAAAAGCATTTAAAATAGGACAGTAGTCACAAAATTTTAAATTGAATAACAAAAAAATAATTTAAAAAGTTGCATGATTTAAATATGAATGGTTTGCACAGACTCGTTGATTGGAATATCAATATTAAGCAACATTGCTGTAATATTTAAATAGTGTTTAAAAGCAATTAAAACTAATTGGACTGCTCCAAAAGAATTATTAATTTTGTTTTATTATAAGTGCACAGATCTATATCTATCATTCTCACAATGTCAGTGATTCACGATTAGAGCATCGCAGTCACATCCCGGTAAAAGCTTTTGCCACAATGTCGCATCCAAGTGTAAAAATGGACGATATGCTGCGCCTGCAGGTGCGTGCTCTCTTGCCTACAATAAACAATAAACTCACCGAGCGAAGGTACCGCCGAGTGTACGATCGTAAGGCGAATGGATGTGACACGGCGAGAGTTGGCAAATGTTGTCTAGAGGTGTCAGTCGACATTCCCGACATTCCTACCACCTGCCGTGTTCGAGGCGATTTGCTTCACCTGTCTCTGTTGCAGTGCACCGGTATGCAAACGGCGGTATTCCATAATCCGCGATTCCGCGACGTCAACCGAAGAGATGCCGACAATTTGACATTCGCAAAAAAACGTAACGAAGGCAAGGAGGAGATTGAAATTAATAAATAAAAACCTTTGCAGCAAACACGCAAAGATGACGATCGATATAAAGATGAAAATATGTAAATTAAATTGTTATATCTGTATTGAATAAATAGTAGAAAAATACACTGTGTTAAATATGAATAAAAGTATTATAAATCTATGACGTAAAATATATGTGTAATAATTATATACATATGTTGAAAATATCAGTAAAAAATATTTACAAAATTGTAGGTACATAATATACATTTTTATAATGGAATTTCTTCTCAAGTTTTAGATCGCGTTGCCATTACTAAAATTATATCGCATATTTCATCCGCTACATTAACGTCGAAAATATTCTATCGCCTGAACTTGTGCTTCAGTAAATATCGATGGAAAAACAACGAAGACGGGGAAACTCGCGAAGTAGCAAGTAGTTTCTACACCGCGGTAAACTGCCGTTCGAGAGAAACTCGAGCGAATTTCGGTCGAAACGGTAAACTTGACTTCAAACCGGTCTAACCGAATTTTGAGTTAGGATTAACCCGATGCATTCGATTGGAAAATTATAGATACCACACGCGCCTCAAGAACGTACATCACGTACGGAAGCGATCGGGTCAATTTCGAACGTCTCTCGACGTTATATACCATATACTGCCGCGATTAGGAATACGGACAGACGATCGGAAAACCGTCGAAATTGTCGCGGTCATCGCGAAGTTTCTCAATTACAGAAACGAACGAGACGACTCTGCGAAATATCCCGCGATGTGGAAACGAATTCAGTCGCAGCGATCTTAACTTTCTGCCGTAAACCGCAGGCAGGATCTGCGAAAACGAGAGAGAAATCGTCGCGAATTTATATACGCGCGTACGTTTGTCTCGCGTCACGTGATATATCCGTCGGAGAGAAAATGGGAATTCCATGGCACGAGTACCCCCGATCGAAAATCACAACTTTACGTCGAAAACATTGCCTCGCGCGTACGTTTCATCGCGGAGAACTGTCAACGCGCGGTGAAAAGTGCAAGCTACAAACAACTGTACCGTAGTACAAACCTACAAACGCGTGTTGTACTATCGATACCGCGGTGGTATAAAAAAAAAAAAAAAACATTTAAATCTTCCTCTCTCTCTTTCTCTCGCGATAAAATAAATTCTTTTGTCTCGCCATCGCGGCCTGTCGCCCGACCGAGTCCTCGGATGCGGTCGTATCGATACGCGGAGCATCGATCGCGTTCGGGGAAAGCTATATATGCAACGACGTGATTTATACGACCGTACGATTTATGCTGTGTACATTCCGTATTCTAAAATATAATTCTCTGCACAAACAGTTCGTGCACGGTATGAAAGATTACGATGTATTTCCATGTAAATTTAATTTAATCCGACATTTCCGTAGTATAGCGTTACCAAACCCGATGCGCGAGCGCATGCATGTCGGATTAAGCATGTAATGATATCTTAGTAATACTTAATGTCCTAAACTTGCGTTAATTCTTAAAACACGGAAGGTATGTATAAAATAATAAATATAATATATAGAGGTATACAAAGGCAGATATTAGATATAAAATATAAAAGTTATATCCTTTTATATTGCTTCGTTTAAGGTAGTTTGTCCGTAAAACCCATTATGTAAACACGCTCTACACACCTGTGCAATTAGAAAAAGATTGACCATACCGAAGCTGAGATAATTGAAATCAAAGTTAGTACTTTTTATATGTATCACAGGTACGAAACGGTTTCCAATACCACATTTTTAATTGTAGTGATCAAACTAGTCTTGCGATTTTTATGAAAAACGAGAGGACGATAGAAAAGAATTGTAAAAATATACTTACAAAAATACAAGACCTTTGACCATCTAGTTTCGAAGTAATTGATAACTAAGCATACAATTTCTCAAGCAATTTCTGATAGCGGTGAACGCATATGACAGCTAACATATGAAGATCTAATAGCACACAATTAGTGTGAATATATCTGTACATATGAGATTCTTACACATACATGCATAACGCGGACAGTCCCAGCCAAATACTATATGTCATTTGTCTATCATTAACTTTGTGACAGTATTGTCACGGACAAACTACCTTAATCTCAGAATGTGATGACAAAAATTGGTAAAAATTTCTCTGATTTCTGAATGTAGTGTTAATATAATTAATATATTTTTAAACTCGAATTCAACTGTCACTGTCATTCTTAAATCATCCTTATATTTTTGCAGCAAAATTTTTCAAGATTTAAAGTTGTTTTATCCCGTGTGACAATGCAAATTACATAAAACAAGATCTATGTATTCTATTAAAGACCATAATTCACGAAACTTGTTGGAACTTGCTAAGACACAAATTTTTAATCCGCATTACGCGTATTACTCACGAATTATCACGTCGACGAAAGGGAAGAAACTGACAATCGCGCAAGGTGGAGAAGCGCACAGCTTCAAATACAAATCTCTATTAAAGGAGACACCTCACATCAAGAGCGGCCGTATTTTCGCCACGCATTCAGCGTTAAACACGGTTGCGTGGCACCCCACATCAACGTCCCATTCAACGTCAACGTGACGTTGAATGGGATTCTCATGCCGTACAAATGAATCAACAAGCTTTTCGGAATCGGACGAGCGTGCGGCGTTTAACGTTAAATGATCGGGGAGGTAATACACGGATCGCGCGGACGGAGGACGTACGCGAGAAAGTAAGAAAATACAACACGCGACAACTGTACTTAACTGCGCTTAACTATACCTACACACACCCGTTTACCTTCGAGGCATTTACTGGGTCGCGCACAACGTTCGCCGAGGATCGATATAGACGGCAGATTCTTTCGCGTTTATGTTCAGGTAATCGATTCGCCGGTATATACTATATGTATACAGTGAAAGAGACGGTACACGTATCCATAAAGATCGTCCGGCGGCATACGATGTCGATAAGGGACCACCGAAGTCGATTATTGGAATTTACAAATCGCGGAAACGCGTAACGATGCTCGCAATAACTCCGGGAGAGGACAGGCGGTCCCATTATTCGCGCTCGGAAGCTCCGCAAGGCCGACAATTCTTATCGTTTCCTCGCCCGAGTCAGAGTGGTTATACTGCGTCTCTTCCGTTGTCCGTTTCACCCTCGCCTGCCCTCGTGCACGCACACAAAAGAGAAAAGAGCTCGCGAGTTTTACGCGGTGTCTCCTCTCGGCGATGGCGCATTCAGACGCGCCGGTAAACGGCGACAAGTCGCTAAGAGACTCGAGATATTTATGCGAAATGTCTCGCATAAATACTGCGGCGGCCGTGGAACGAACGGCTCTTGTGCAAGTTTGCGATCCCAATGCCGATTGCTGTATAATACTGCAAGGACTCCTAATTATTCCCGAATTATGCCAGATTAATCTGGCATAATTGAAAGAGTAAATAAAAAAAATGCTCAAGGACTCTCGAAATTTAAACAAACGAAATGTAAAAGGGCAATGAGAGTCAACGCGGTTCTTGATGCGTAAAAATATCAGATTAACTGATTTATTATCCACTGTACATCCAATCCGATAATAAATCAGTTAATCTGATATTTTTACGCATCAAGAACCGCGTTGACTCTCATTGCCCTTTTACATTTCGTTTGTTTGAAAGAGTAAACTTCTGATTCCGTTGGAAATGCAATTAAAACATGCTAAAGAGAATTCATTGACAAGTAAAAAACCCCCCAAAAGTTTTCTTCTTTCTTTTTCTTTTAATGCAATCCTATTGCATATAACTGGAAACTGTATAGTAATATAATAAATATAATGTATACAAATTAAGTCGAGAACTTAAGAATTTTAAGGCTATAAAAGGGAAACCAGAAATTCTGGAAACAGAAATATATATTCAGCACATTAGCAAATTCAATTAAGAAAGCAGATATAAAATTAATAGTAAATTGATTTTCTCCATAGTAATTTATATCTGTTATAAATTCTCAAAAATATTTCTGAGTAGGTGCCTATCTGTTAGAATTTGTTCTTAATCTTATTTTTCTAATAGCTCTTTCGATTTAATTTAGCCACAAACCGCTGTATTAATCAGATAGATAATAATAGAGAGGTTCTATTGAAAGAATCCCTTTGGATATTCTCGCATTTATATTTGTCGGTTTCCTTGCGCATGCCACCAGGATTGTGTTCTATTTTCCCTACGGTCTCATGCTGATTTCGAATCAATCAATGTTGCCTGCGCTTGTCTCGTGTAACACCGAACTCGGTGACGAGGCTACGATTGTTTCGGACCCCGCGGTGCAACCTGGCGCAAAGCAGCACGCGAGGAAACCGCTATAGCGAAGCACGCCTCGTGCCCCGCGGGCTGCAGAACTCAAACCGGGGCGCATCGAAGGCACTCACGGCTAACGAAGAGAAAGTCGCGCGTCTCGTTAAGCACGTCCAAAATTCAACACAAAGGAAAGAAAAATAGACGGGACTCTGGGTATATTTTGCGCAAACGCCAGCTTCGTTGTATACGAAATACAGGAAGGGCGGAAACGGGGACGAGTGTTCTCTCTCTTTAACAACGCCCCGATCGCCCGGAACGGAGCCGAAAGGGTTGAACGATGACGTACGCGATTTCTGGTACCGACACAGCGCGCGGAAATTGTGATTCGATCGTGCCCGTGTGCACGTGCGTGTGCGTGCAATGCGAGCCACGCGCAAAATAAACAATTACGTCGAATAACCCATATTTCAGTCGGGAGTCCAGTTACGCGAAAGTAAGAGCCGCGGACACTCCGCAGTCCGCGTTTCTCTCTCTCGCGTGACGACTTGCACGTTGCACGCCGTAATTGTAGGTATGTCGCGGCGCGGCGTTCCAACGCGATCGCCACAGGAGCGTGAATCTCAACCGATCGCGTGTACGTTCACGATCGTGATTCAGTAGCAAAATCGCGACAGCGGGGACCATTGCGAGCCCGAAAAAGGAGCTCGTGCCTCGCAAAATTCGGAAATTTCATTCCGGAGAAATTTCATTTCTCATTGTCAGATACGTGCGAGTACACTCGCGGTGAAGATTGAACCCGTGACTCTCCCGCGATACTATATCAGTATATCACAAACACAGATAAGGACAAGTACCTGAAAGATATTTTAAAGAATCTAAAGGGCGTCAGAACGTTCATCGGACATTTTCTTGAATGCTTCTTGGTCATCGGGAACCGATGGCAATCGCTACATTGTAATGCGAACATTTGAAAATGCTCGTTAATTGGTCGTTTGCTAAACATTTCCGAATAACAGAAACAATGTCCAAATATTGAATGTAAATAAAGGATAACGGGCGTGATTATTTGCTAAACATCTGGGGAATAACAAAGATAGTGTCAAAAAAATCGAACATAAGGGATTTCGAACGTAAACATTCGTCGTTTACTAAACATTTGCGAATAACAAAAGGCAATGTCCAAATATTGAATGTAAATAAAAGCTAACGGGCGCGTAAGTATTTGCTAAACATATCTGGGGAATAACAAAAGATGGTGTCAAAAAATCGAACATAAAAATTCATCGCTAAATATTTGCAAATAACAAAAGACAATGTTGAAATATCAAATATAAATCAAGGATAACGGGCGTAATTATTTGCTAAACATGTGGCGAATAACAAGGATGGTGTCAAAAAATCGAACATAAAGGAATTCATCTTAAATCGATCGCTAACGATTCTCGATGGGTAGAAATACGGCGGAATAAATAACATGCAAATATTCTTGAATAATACGGGTGCTTGATGGTAATGATATTCCACTTGTGGGATAAACGCGTATAAGTCTATACTTACAAGCATTCTGAATAGGAATGCGGAGCACCGTCACTTTCTCCCCTTTAATCGCGAAAGCGCTTTTGTGGAAAATCATAACGCGCCAAGTTTTGTTTTGCAGCGCGTAACTTCGAATCGATGAATCGCGGTTTCCCCGACACGAAGGGGGGACCTTGGATTTGGATTTCGGTGAGCGGGCGGCGAAACGACGTCAAAAAGCGGTTGTTTCGCAACAATTCGCAACGGCGAAGCGCCACCCTTCGGCGGGGGTCGCCGCTGTTGTTATTGCCGATTGTGACACTTTGCTTCTCTATCAATTTTACTTATTTATTATTCTATCTGCTAACGAGCGAACCCCGCCGGGGCACATCCCGAGGAATTCCGGCTCCCGGACCGGGCGATCTTTCGAGAAATTGGGCACCCGTCGTCGCGGTATCTTTTTCCTCCGCGAGTCGGAGAAAAAGAAAGAAAGAAAAAAAAAACCTGTCAACCACCGTGTCGTCGCCCGTGATCCGTGATCCGCGACACGGGAGGGTGTTGAGAAAGAAAGGTCGCCTCGACTCACCTCATCGGCGAACTCGAAATCCCCGTCGAATTTCCTCTTGCATCTCACCCCCGTGGCCAGAACAAGCAGCACCGCGGCCGCGAGCATCCACGAGAATCGCATGGCTGAAGCCGCCGTCGGGTTTCCTCCGAGTCTCTCCTTAAATCCCCGGAACCGTCACTTACTTCACCGCGGAAGACGCTCGCGCGCGCGGCGCGACGAAGAGTAAAGAGACAGAGAAAAGAGAAGAGAGAGATCGGCACGCGCGAGTACACCGTCAAACGTCAAAACGGAAGGAAGAAATATCGGGGCGGTTGACGCGGACGACGCAACCGATGATCGACGTCCGGCGCACGCGAAACTCCGACTTGCCGTTGTATGTATAGTATATATGTATATGCTCGACGCGGAACGGAAACGCGCAGCTCGATAGCCGAACGAGTTGTGCTGTAACCGCGCGAGGCCGCGAGGTGAGGCGACACCGTCACTGCCGTTGGCTGCGCCACTAGAGGCGCGCGCGCGCGTCCCGCCCGCTCATTGGCCGAGTCTGGCCGAGTCCCGACGAATCGCGCGCCGGAGCGGCACGCGGAGAGAAGGGCACGGCGCGCTCCTCGCTCGGTTGATCTCGCCGCTCGCGGCTCGGCGTGCACCTGTTCGGCCGCCTTCGGTGCGGATAATGGATATACCGCCGCCAGTCAATACCTTTATTCTCCAGCTGCTAGCTCACCTACCTACCTACCTGATGTAGCCCGTGGCTTTGACGGAGAAAAAGGGGTAGAAAAAGGGTTGCGGGGAATTCGTCGGAAAAGGGCACCGGGGAAAAATCCAGTCCCGTTCTCCCTAGACGATTTCGGCCGTTCGGTGGGTTCGGCCTGATCGACCAATCTTTTTTTTTCTTTCGTTCTCTTTTATTCTCTTCGTTACAATTGCTATTGCCAGCATTGTTCTCTCCTGTTACCTTACTTTACTAAATCGTGGTATTGCGTCCCTTAGAGAATGGAAAAATCTACATAAATAAAAAGATTTTACTTTTCTGGAGTAATGGTCTTCCATTGTTTTCTGATATTTATAATGGTCCGAATCGATGTGAAATACTAATGTAAGTCCCAGAGAAGTGTATAAGCCGGCCAATACACATTTCAATTACTGTAATAAATTTATTAACAATGTCAATTTTATTAATTTTAGATATGCTATTTGTGTAAGATATATGCTCTCCGCATATAGGACCACGCTTTTGTTACGTTACATCTTTCATTGTGCGTTGACCTAAGCACTTAACGTAACGTAACGTGTTACGAATATTCTGTGCGGAGAGCCTAAGCTACGAATATTCAGTCGTCCCTGTTAATTTTGCAAAATGCGGCTGCTTAAAAATTTAAGAGAATGTGCTCATCGATTCTGAATTGAATTTCTTAAAAATCGATCTTTTCTAAATAAAAAATCGATTTTGATACGAAACTATTATTTTAACAGAAAACAAATTTTTTATTAATTAAAAAAAATCAGTAGTACGTTTAATTTTTATACTTTACTTTACCTTTTTTATGCATTCTATAATAAAATATGAAATATTTTGTTAATCTTATTTATTTTAATAGTTATATACAAAATGCCTCGAAAAATTGATTTATGTATAAAACACGATGTTTAAAAAAAAAATAAGTTTAAATTTTGAAAATGACAATCTAGAATAAAGCTAATCCTTTTATTTGAAGCAACTTAACTCTGATATTAAATGTTTTTTAATAATTTTTTTAATTATCATAAAGAAAGACTAAAAAAATGGGTCATTCTGTATATTAGATATAAAAAGCATCGTGTTATGTATACTTATTTCTTAAATTGCGCAGAATTTTTTAAAATCAATTTTTGAAAAACCGATCTTCTTTAATCCGGTTTAGTGAATCATTTTTAGTTACTCCGATTCAAAATCGATTACAGTAATCGATTTTTATTATGAAAGACGAACATTCCTACTTAAAATAGCTCAAATACCATTTTCATATTAAATATTTTAAAAAAATATATGTATATATGTATAATATGTATCTAATATACAAAAATGTCTAATATTTCAGTATTAACATTTTAAATTTACTACATCACATATATGCAGAAATATACTTCTCTTAAATGTCATAGCGTGTTTTGTATATATAATCAAACTAGTCATTAGATTATATTCTAAAGCAATACCTCAAATTTAATTCTTCTACTCCCAAAAATATTGGCGAAGTTGCCATTTATTCGATCCTTTTAGTAGAGACGGCAATTTGCTTTTATATATACTCTCGAGAACTGCAGAATTTATCGCACCAAAGGGCTCCTCCACTTTGTACATCCACAGCGGATGCGTACCACGCTAAAGAATGTATGTAGTTTCTAGTACATGTTGCCAAGTACATTTTCAGCAGAACACAAACGTCTCTTTGGAGACCGATATCTGTGGAACATTGTGTCCAAAGACGTGATCTTAGTAAAAATTATAAAATTAATTTATAATCACGTCTATTTGCCCATCCAATCACTGCTTTATCACATTATTTGAAAAATATCGGAAAAGATCATCTTTGACCATCTCATCCAAATTCGAGATAATATCATGTAGAAAATATAAATAGAATGTGTCTAAGATACAAACATTCTCGAAATGATATGTGAAAAATAAGGATAACTCTTGCAAATAATACATATGCATTTGTACTCAGGCCAGTTTGTTTATTATTATCTCCATATTAGGAAAAATACTGAAGAGAGAACCGCGGTTTTTTACTAAGCCCATCTGCTTAAAACTGTACAGCTATATCACAACCCTAATGAGATTATGTCTCTTTCATAGTTTAAACGTGCTGTTATATCGATGTAATATCATTGGATAATATACATGCGGAGCATATCCGAAAAGGTGCTATTTTTATAAACACTATAAACAGTTTATCTCACAATTTAAAATAATTAGTGTATCTATTACAAAGGAGTGAGATTTTAATAACGACAAGCAATAGCGCCGCATGTACATATATCGAATTGTTTAAATGCTATTTATAATTATTTGAACAATGAAAAAAATGATGTATTAGTGGAAAACATAAAGATGATAAATGAGAAAGAACGTTGAATATGAGCGAACGGAGTAGCCGACTTCGATATAGTTGACTGAACGAAGATATATCCTTTTTTACCTTCATTTAAGATGTACGTAATGCCATTTATCAACTGAAATCATACATTATAAAAACAATTCATGAACAAGGGTTTTAATTCACATACATTTAACATTAATAATATCTCCATATAATTCAAATATTCAAAAAGTAAGTGCAATTGTTAGTTCCCATCAATCAATCGTTACAATTTGGGGTGCATGAAGTAATATTTCTCAACTGAAAGTGAATTAGAATATTAGTACTATTACATGTAGAAAAGAATTGAAAGAAAAAACTTATTCCAATTCCATATAAAAAAAAAATATTCCAAATAAAAAAGGAAATTTACATTTCTTTTTATTATGTTATGCTTGAGTTATTACCTATCGGTTCTACAGCTTGAGGTTCTACTGGCTCAGGTGCCTTTTCTAAAATCTCCGCTGCAGCTTCTGCGGTAATCTTGAAAGGACTCCCCTCAACTGTTACATTAGAACTGTAAAAATAATATATAGAATAACATCTCAATTGCTTTATTTAAGACAATTTAAAAACTAATTTTTACAAACCAGTCTATTTCACCAGATAAACCTTCCTGTTTGATTAAATTTTGCCAATGTTGATGCACCTCATTAATAATGTGCAGTGCAAAGTCTCGTGTTTTTGCTTCGCCATTAAATGCAAACTGATTTTCTGGTTTTCCATCCGGAATTTTGTATATCTTAAACCATTCAATTGTGGCTTTCAATAAGCCTGGAAAATGCGTCTCCATATCGCTTATATCTACAATAATATTTATCAAATTAACGATATATACGAATGAAAAATCTCCTATTTGAACTTTCTGTATGTTCAAGAATTTAGTAGGAAAAAATGTATTATATTAAGTATTGCGCATATTTTTTCTTAGTAATTGTAAATTGAAATATAATTACCGTTTATTTGATCCGCCAAAGGATCATTAACATCAATTACAATAATTTTCCAATCAGTTTCGCCTAAAATAAAAAATGTTTGTAATAAAATGTACATATTATAATATTTTTTCTGTACATATAACATATAACTTATCCTAATATTGTATATTTTAGGACATATATCTGTCCACTAGTTTTAATTAATAAATAACTTCAATTATCTAACCTTCATCAATAAGTGCTACTGTTCCAAGAACTTTTACTTTTAATATCTCGCCTCGTTTGGCAACCTACATCAATGCAAATACATTTTTATCAATAATTATTACATGTCAAATAAAACTATTTGTGAAAATGTGTCACTGCAGTTATTTCTCACCCTATATCCTATTTCAAGAACATCAATAGGATCATTGTCACCTTTGCAGCCGGTTGCTTCATCCAAAACATCAGGATTTTCCCATGTCTGTTAATTAAATATATTATTTAGTACAGTTACCTTTATTACAATAACCAAGTTTGAAAAATAATAAAAGATAAAAAATGTATCTTCTAAGAAATCAGGAAACGAAATAGCATTTCAATAGTAATGGAAAAAAATGATTGGCAAGTATAAGTATGCGCCTTGAACTACAAGCTCATATATGTGCAAGATATATGAACATGAGATAAGGATTATATATAGATATGTACTTAGTGTCAGTTCAATATATAATTGCTCATACTTCCTTTTATTACGTGATAAATCAATAACATTATCATTGAATCATATGTATTATTGGGAAAAGATGATAAATCAATGAGATCACTAATTGTAAATCACGTATTATTAGGAAAAGAGTAAGTTTATTTGATCAAGTAATGAATAAAAAGTGTTATAAATGCAAACTTTTAAATTTAAGTTTTAAATTAGCTTTTTTTCTTTATTTTGCCCAAAAAAGTTCTTTTTTGTTTTTAAGGCTATAAAATAAATATAAAAATATAAAAATAAATATATATAAAACTTGTATTTCATACATAATTTTCATATATATATATAAAAGTGCAGAATAGCTCAGTAGCAGAGCAGTTGCTTCTTAAGCAAAAAAACTCAGATTCCTGTTTTTGTCATTCCACATGTGATGTAAGGAATTTATGATAAATAAATATTATTCCACTGTGACAGAAATACGAATGAAAAACAGCTATCAAAATAAATAAATAACAACCAGGTGCAGTTGCTAGAATTATTACCTGTGGCAAAGCTCCATAATTCCATATGTAGCCATGGTGAGGAAAACAATTAGCGACAAATCTCAATTTGCCCTTCTTGACATCCTGCTTAATGGGATTCAAAGGCTCTTTAAGACATATCTCCATTTTGGCGTTTGTCCATCTTGGTATTTCGACAACCATGTGCAAGATTTTGTTTTCTTGGTTGGCATAGAGCGGAATGTCATGCATGGGCGAGATTGGGACACCCGACTCATTTTCTATGTATAAGAAAAGAATTTTAAAAGTATTTTAAAACAAACATATATTGTTTATTCAGAATAGTATGTTATTCTATATGCTAATTCAGAGAATAATACGTTATTCCATGTACAACAATAAATGTCTCAGAAAAATCTCTCTGGTATACTGGAAGAAAACGATAAAAAACTTGGGAAAAATATGTACACACACCGGCAGGAATGCCTGGACATTTGATATGTCCAGGCATTCCTGCCGGTGACCTTACATAAGAACATATGTCTAGATTGCATAATCAGGATTACTTCCTCATTCATAACGCATGCAAATATTGTACTTTCACTCAAGAGCTTAAATGTCACACGGTCGTATCGAGTCGGATCGATGCGGGGACCGTGTCAAAAATCGCTCATGAACCCTTGCCAGTGAAAATATCGTTATTTCAGCGCGAAATGCGTCGCAAGTAACGCGGTAACGAACTTGACACCCGGGATCGAAATCCGACAGTTAGAATACGGCGCGCGATCGATCGGAGCATCGGAGGTTCTCTGAATTATTCACCGTCAAGTCATACGCGAAACTTCGCTTGCGGTGCCGTGTCGTTCGAGGAAATTCGAGCAAGTCATTAATGATAACGACGGAAAGACGGAAACGCTAATGCCGCGATTGCCGCGCACGAATGTGCAGCCGTGACCTCGCGACCTCGAAGTTCACGGCCTCCTCTCGGCGCCGACTTCCGCGAGCGCTTAGCCGCTTACTCAATCATATCTACTATCTACGTCTACGTCACGTCGAATCTACTCACTGAAAAATACTCTGTAGTCCGTGCTATTGAGCGCACCCCTCTCGACGGTTGTGTAGGACATGTCTCGGCAAGGTTTTGCGAAAACAGCGAGCCTCGTCAACGCCGGCCTGCCGGTTGCTATGAATCGCGGCGGAATAGCGCAAGCGAGCTTCGCCAAACCGTGGCAACGTAACACGTGCAACGTTACCAGAGACATTCTGCCATTTCTGCCATCTGTCGTCAGTGTCGTCCCGCGACTCCCGCGCGGCGCTCCGTCAACACTGCAGGAGAAACGTTGACTTATCAACGGTATCGTTGATAAGAACGATAACGTCGATATATTCCGATCGACGTATATTATTTATATTCAATTGTAGATTAATTTTAATCTCGGTTTAACTTTCTCAAAATTTAAAAATTTAAAAAAGATACAAAGTAAGTATAGTATAATCTATCGGGAACAGATTCTGAAAGTGCCTATATCTATCTGATCGTTGATGTCATAAATGATAATCAATTGCAACTTCACGGAAATGTACGATATATTTTGCGTTGTAGATGCAGTACATGTGTGTGTGTGTGTGTCATACTTAAAAACATTTTTTTACTATAATTAAAAAAATTTCTCAAATTGACAATCTTGGGACAATATATACGATATATACGCTCATTGTCAGACGGCTAATGTTTTTCAAATGGCACCTATTCGAATCGATGCACTACCAGAAAGATTGATATATTGACATCGAGTGTATCCTTTCAATTGCATACAAGTTTGCATTTAATAATTTTTAGAGCGATTTGATTCGATTTGTTTTGATATAAGTTGGTGAAACGCACGATAATAAAGCCACGATTATGAATTACATAATAACATCATGCAATATTAGCGTGCCGGTCGCTTACTTGCGAGCCTTCGCAACGAATTGCTAGTTTCGCTCGCGACGGCGACCTTGTGGCGCATAAATTCGGAGGATTGCACTCGTTGCACTCATACATACTACATGAGTCAGCTGTTAAGCCGTGTTGTTTCCGTCAACGGACGACGGTCGACGTTCAGTTGTTTTTCACGAAGCTTTCACGTATCATCACGAAAAATGGTTATTGCCGTGAGTATTCCTTGGTCTGATTATCTTGGTAGCGATTCATTGATTATCTTTCCCTCCTAATTGTGCTTTGAGAGATTTCTTCTTGTAATGCATCATAAATGATGCACGATATATGTCCAGATTTACATATCATCGTAGATCAAAACTGATAAGATCAGAATACGATCGACTTTGGACACTACAATGACAATGTTTGGCCAGTTTTACAGTTACTCTATTTTGATTGCTTATGTATATTGCATCAGCTTAAAAATTATATAATTTAAGTGGAAAAACGTAGCGAATTATGATGTGCTAAGGCAGACAATGTACAATGCTTGTAATTCACGTTTGTGACATATACACGACGTATATGTTAATTTTCAAAGTGACTGCTAATCGCTGGTCGACTTTCTCATACTCATACCAATAGATACCTTGTCAAATATGATGAATGTTATTGCATCTAATATGAATATTTCTAATATTCATTATTTAAAGACGAAAGATCAATTATAAATAACTTTCAAGGTTGGAGACAAATTACCCGGCGTGGATCTTTTTGAGAACACGCCAGCAGATAAGGTGAATCTAGCAGAGGCAGCTCGATCCAAGAGCATCATAGTGTTTGGTGTGCCAGGTGCATTTACACCTGGTTGTTCAAAGGTAAAGAGAACTATTTTTTAACATATGTATAGCATACAATAAGATAAGTTTTTTGAACCATAGATTATGTCAGTATTTGTGACTGATTTAGTTATCAATATTGATTTTCAGACTCATTTGCCTGGTTATGTTCAAAAGGCAGATGAACTGAAGAGTAAGGGAATTTCAGAGATTTTCTGTGTCAGTGTTAATGATCCATTTGTTATGGCAGCCTGGGGAAAGGAACATGGTGCAGCAGGAAAAGTATGCTCATTTGATTATTGAACCTATCGAATTAAAAAATATATATGTCATCAATGATCACTATATTACAATTTAAATTTTCTTAGTCTTTTGTAATTAAATTATTTTTTAAAGAGATTGTTTTTATTTAGGTACGAATGTTAGCTGATCCTAAAGCGGAGTTTACAGATGCCATTGATCTTGGTATAGACATAGCAGCCTTAGGAGGCAAACGCAGCAAACGTTATTCTATGGTTATTGAAGATGGGAAAGTAAAGGAGATCAATGTTGAACCAGATAACACCGGTCTATCCTGCTCCTTAGCGGATCGCATTAAAGTTTAAAGCAGGGCTATCTTGATATTTCCTTTTTTTTTTTCATTTTTCATGTTTTTCAGTGTGTGTACTGTTAATATTAACAGGTACTTTTATTCCTTGAACTTAGCGATTCCGCTTTTAAATTGAAGAAACTGTTGTGATACGTTGCTTTTAGTTAAGTTTTTGTATGTTGAGATAGAAATATTTCTATATATACGTTTCTCTCCACAATTTTTTTAAATTAGATACACGATAGTATATCTTATGAAAATGTCAAGAAATTTTGCAAAAGTAGCTACTAGGATGCTTAATAAATCCAAATGACAATTTATATTATTATAATATTTCATAACTATACATATCTATAACTTTTGAAGAAAATTAGTGAAGCTTACATTGTATGGTAAAGGCTCATTAATGAGGAAATTCATAATTTCAAAATCAATAAAAGTTCTGAAAAGAAACTGCATTGTGGTCAAACTTGTTGTATTATGTATTAATTTAAAGTATATTGCGCGATACATATATACATTGTAAACCGTTTTTGCTTACATATGAAAATTTTATTGTAAAACAACTATAAATAGATTCTGTGTGCACTGATATATTTTGCACTTAAAACGAAATAAGTATAAAAATACAATGTAATAATTAAACGAAAAAAAAGAGGAAAGATAAAAGGAACAAAAAAAATTCAATGTCAAATACTGGACGTTCAAGTTGTATTTCATAATTTATTCGACCTGGAAGTGACTTCTTTTTATTAACGGCTTTTGCCTTCAGTCGAAGGTCAAAACGGTCAATCTGGAAGTGACTAATTTCAGGTATGTACATAAATTCATGTGATAAGTCATTAATAACTGAGTATGTATGCAATTGTACATACATACACATATGAATACAATATACATATACTTTCGTATTCCTGCCTGAAGTTAGTCACTTATTCGAGACGAACACGTTTCAAACGGTGCACTACCATTTTTGTCCGCGTAGCGATAGGAATTTCATTTCTATTAATATATAAAACATGGCGTTCGACTACTATTATTATTTATTTCGCTTCACGTTCACGCGACAAACGTGGACAAACATTCCAAATGCAACCGATATTTGTCTCGTCGAGAGATCGAGGCTGGCCGCTGGCGTATTCGCGAACTGCGTGATGCGAAATGCGTATGCGAATATTGCGAATCGCGCGCGAGAGCGCAGCGCGCACGCGCGCGCGTCGGACCACCACACGCCGCCGAACCAATCGGCGCGCCGCGGCGCGAGGCAGCTGGCCGACCAATCCGCGATTGCATGCGCGTTGCGACACTCGCGACTCGCGACACTGTGCTAACCGTGCGCTTTCCGATCTGTATTCTGTCAACGTCGGCGCATAGTTCACGGCGGAGAGAAAAGAGAGAAAGGGTTCTCGCGGCGGCGCCTGGTTTGCGTTGCACTTGCATGATCTTTTACGCCTGATTCCTGATCCTGAGATTCGAATCTGCTCTCACAGCCGTAAGTACAGAGTGTGACCGTTATCATGCCGATGCTCGAGTTTTGTTCCGCGGGCCGGGACCGCTAATGGACGCGCCGCAGCGCGCGCGTGACTTGCCGAGCGATCGAGAGGATTCCAGGCCAATGTCAGTACGCGTTGGCTGTGTGCGTGCCAAGATGTCCAAAGCGGACGATCGCGCGCCGCGGAGGATCGGCGACGGCGGTGGATTGCACGCGTCGTGATGCAGGCGGCACGGCGACGATGCGTGATCGGCGCGCACGGGACGTTACCTTCGCTCTTCCTCCGGGCGGCTTCCCCGCCCCGATGATCTTGTCGTCAATTAACTCCTAACCCTCACGCGGAATCCATTGTCAGATGACTGACCGACGACGATGATTGCATCGCGATTCGCTGCCCGCCTTCTATTTTTCTTCTCTTTCATTCCGAAGCGAAACTTCTTTTCCCTCGCGAAACAGGTTCCGCTTGGAGCATCGTCATTTTCGCCGCTCGCCTTTGTATTCTTGTTCACATTCATATGACGAATACGTCAGTTCATCTATGCATGTGTATGTACATACACCTATGCACGCGCGCGCGCGTCGCATATTTGAAGATATTTTTAAACGAGAGAGAGTGTGTGAAATTAGCTTCCCTTTTTACTTAAATAATTTTCTAGTATTGCTTATATGTTTGATATAAATAGTTAAATAAATGTAACTCTTCTCTTTTTCTTGCGAAGGCAGTAAAGCAGTAATGTAAAAAAAAATTGCTTCTATTTTTATTGTCCCTAAATAATGGGGAAATGCTGATGTTAAGGGTTAAAACTGTTACAATTTTTATTTTTTAAAGAATTAGAATTAGTATGATATATATTGTTTTTTAAGATAATTTCCACAATAATTTTATATGTATTTCTATAGAGATATACTTGGCCTACCATGCATCTTTCTTTCTTGATATTACATATTGATTGAAAACTATTATAACTGTAAAACTGTAAGTTTAAAAAGATTTGTACAATAATTTTCTTCCTGGGAACAAGATTTTTATTTATTTATTACATTAAAAATTAAAATATTAAATAATATAAAGATTAGAATTAGCATATTTTTTTAGACATATCAGTGATCAAGTATTACATGGTAACATACAAATGCAGTTGTAATATTTATCATTCTGGTATGTTCAATATATTATATAATCTATATAACATATCTATATAATAAGTAATTTTTTTTAATGCTTCTGTAGTAAATATGAAACCCCTTCCAAACTTTTGAAAATTTTAAATTTTTACCCCCGGCTGGGGTGATATTTTTCGCAATAAGTTCTTTACAGTGATTGTAATATTAAATCGATATCGATTTAATTATAGGGAAGGGAGAGGGAATTTCTAATGTTCCAACAATAGCTGTTTTAAGTCCGACAAATAATCGGCGCGCAGTTTAACATGTTGGAAAATACATATTGTATTGCGTATTTAAATACATATAGAAAATAATATTAAGCTGCCTAAGATCCAAGCTTGGACCGTTTAAATTTTGAGATTGAGATGTGTACAAGTATATAAAAATATCTTCTTATAAAAACTGATAATTTCGATGTAATAGGATATTATAAACTTGTAGCGTTGAAGATTGATTGTGATTACATAATTTTAAATTCCTGAATTATATCACAACTTTTTCTTGCGCTATGTTCAAGTTTAATAAAGGAAAACTTTTATTAAACCGAAATGTATTAATATAATATTTAAAAAATAATATAATAATAATAATGTAAAAATTTAATATGTAATAATGTATAATTTGTCATTTATATTTTTAGATGTCAACTGGACCTACACACAAACATCGTTATAAAAACGTAGGATTAGATTCACAAGAACTGCGGAGACGCAGAGAAGAAGAGGGAGTCCAACTAAGAAAACAGAAACGTGAGCAGCAATTATCAAAACGTCGCAATGTTCCTAACATTGTTGCGGATGAAGATAATGTTACAGCTACAGACGAATATTTACTTCCTACAGCACAATCGGTAATATATTTATTGCATGTATTTATTTTTTTACTTTTGTATGTAATTTGTTTTATAATAATTTTCTTCTCTTTTACATAATAAAATTTATATTTTAGCAGTCTCCTGGTATTATAACATCTGAGATGGTAGATGCGTTGTACAGTCCTAACATACAAGATCAATTGGCAGCAACACAGAAATTTAGAAAATTATTATCAAGAGAGCCAAATCCACCTATAGATGAAGTTATACAAACAGGGATTGTACCACAATTTGTTGAATTTCTTAAAAATAATACAAATTGCACTCTACAGGTACATAGAAATAAGTAACATTTTATCTTTTGTTGTGTATCAAGAATGCACATAAATAATAATATTAATTGTTAGTTTGAAGCAGCATGGGCCCTGACAAACATAGCAAGCGGTACATCTCAACAAACGCGTATTGTGATAGATGCAGGAGCTGTCCCTACTTTTATTTCTTTACTTGGTTCTGAGTACGAAGATGTGCAGGAACAAGCTGTTTGGGCATTGGGTAATATTGCGGGAGATAGTCCCGAATGCAGAGATCATGTCTTAGCCAACGGTATCCTCACGCCACTTCTGCAGTATGTCTCTTTACATTTACAGTTTTCACATAATTATTATTTTTTGACGTTAAGAAAAATTAAAGTATTCTTACATACGCGTTGCATAACAGTATTGTGTCAAGTAATATCGCACTATTTTTCACAGACTGTTATCAAAGGCGACACGACTTTCTATGACCCGCAATGCGGTATGGGCATTATCAAATCTCTGTCGAGGAAAAAATCCAGCACCGGCTTTTCCAAAGGTTGCTCCATGTTTACCAGTGTTAGCGCATCTTCTCAATCATACTGACTTTGATGTACTTGCTGATGCTTGTTGGGCTCTTTCTTACTTGAGCGATGGCCCAAATGATAAGATACAAGCTGTTATTGATGCTGGCGTTTGCAGACGTCTCGTAGAACTTCTCATGTATGTTAGAATTTATATAAGGTTTATTATGTGTAAGATTAATTTTATGTAAATACAGATTATAACAACTAATGAAAATGTTTTCAGGCATGAACAGAATAACGTAATAAGCGCGGCTCTTCGTGCTGTAGGAAATATAGTTACTGGAGATGATGTGCAAACGCAAGTTGTATTAAATTGCTCGGCATTACCGTGTCTGTTACATCTCTTAAGTTCGCCACGGGAAAGTGTTCGTAAAGAAGCTTGTTGGACAGTATCTAATATCACTGCCGGTAATCCCCAACAAATACAAGTACGTCTCAATCTTCCGAGCATAATAGAATAACTTCATTTCATTTATATATTATATATTAACAACTTGTTATAACGTCTTTTTTAATTTAATTTTAGGCGGTAATTGATGCTAATATCTTTCCGGTTTTAATCGAGATTTTGAGTAAAGCTGAATTCAAAACACGCAAAGAAGCTGCATGGGCAATTACAAATGCTACTAGTGGCGGAACGGCCGACCAAATTCGATATCTTGCAATGCAGGGATGTATTCCGCCACTATGCGACTTGCTTACTGTTATGGATGTCAAGATCGTCCAGGTTGCTTTGAACGGAATAGAGAATATTTTACGTCTGGGAGAACAAGATGCAACTATGCATAACGGTCTCAATCCTTATGCAGTTCTTATCGAAGAATGTTATGGTAAAATATCAATTTAATACAAGTTTTATATGAAAGATATGTCGATTAATAAATATTAATACGGTAGCAATCAATTTTTCTTATAATGTTTCAGGCCTAGACAAAATAGAATTCTTGCAATCTCACCAAAATATGGATATATATCAAAAGGCCTTCGATATTATTGAACGATTCTTTGGGTCTGAGGAAGAAGATACCAGACTTGTACCTTCAATCGATTCGCAAGGACAAGAATATCAGTTCACCGCAGCAGATTCTTCCCAACTACCAGTGCAAGGCTTTGAATTCTAATCAACTATCTTTCTTAATATATCTGTTTCGTTAAATATTAACGTTATTCGTTCTACAGAAATTTACAATATTTTGAAAATCGGTACATCAATAGTAAACATGATTTTACATATTTATTCATATGAGCTGAATTTATTTATGTCAAAACTAACTACTACACAGTGATCGAAATCTATTCTTCATCGAATTAAAAACAGTAAAAAATCTTCATGCACTTTTAATTGATTTTTTTTCATTATTTAAGAGAGAACCATAACTCACTATATGTTACGATCTAAGATGATTATGTTTTTAAACCTACGTCAAATTGCGACAATGTCTGCGTTAGAGCCTTGAAACAATTTGTGTAGGAACACTTACAGACTCATATCTGCATGTATTTAGTATGAGACGTTCAGTTTTTTTAAACATAAACGTCTTAGTGCTTAAGTAGAAGTGGAGATAATGATCAGAACAATTTGTCGAAGCAGACTCATATCTCGTCTGACATGTGACTGACGCAGAATTACGAAAAAAAATAACTTGCATTACCCTGCAAGACACTAACTGAATGACTGAAGTACGCGACTATGTAGCCAACACGGACAACATTACGCAACGCGGTACTCACCTCCTTACTATACTAGATAGAAACATGACCAATTAAACTTTTTTACTGTAAATACGTATCTCGTAATTTTAAGGCTATTCTATACAGAGTGCCCTTAAGAAGCGAAACAATAGTCATATCTGGCCGTCACGCAACATTGCAACAGTTTGCAAGAATTTGTTGAAGTATTTGGTGTAATTTGTGATAGGCATGATTTGTACTGAGATACGTACAAAACATGTTTTGGTTTTCTTATGAATCTTATGTTAAGTAATCGTGCGGAATGCTGACTCCAGTTATTATATCTATACTTTTGTTAATCCAGCATCACGCGATCAATTACTAGTTGTTCTTAATTATAATATTTGCAGATGTATTAAATAAATAATTTTTATCTTATGTTTCATAATTGAATTTTTAAACTATCGCAAGCGCGATATTTTTCAACCCTTTATTTGCATGCGATGAAAACGTCAAACGGATAGTAATGAAATTGTACAGCACATAATTAGATTTTGGACATTCTGTATGAAAAGTCTATGACTGTATATATGAAATGTATTTATTATTTAGGTTTGACGATACCATACTATATTATACACAAACCTTATATATACTATCTACTTTTAGTTACCGATTTGAATCATTATGACGGAGAACGACTGTACTACAGCTCATTAGTTGAAACTTTGCTAACATGTCACTTTAGCAAAGTGTGCAGCTATGGATACTTGTTGCCAATTTATAAAATGCTTACCAAATAATAATACATAAACATAGAAAAGAGGACTTTCCACTATGTTGTGCACGTTATTTCTAACTAAAATTTGGGATAAATATGTATAATGGGTGAAAGCATTATATATATTACATGAAACGTATAGGGATTGATCTAAACCAGTGTTTTTTAATCAATATAACCAACGATCTATAGATACATTACGAAATTTTTATCGAAAAGTAATCTATAATTATAATTATTTTAATCAAAATAAATTTTATTTATGTACTATAAACTTTTTCTATTACTGTTTTTTTATAATTGAAGTAATTTAAATCGACCGTGACTGGCATTATATAACGTCTTTCCGATATGAACATTGAAAAACTGTGAGCCAACTTGGTTTGTCGGATTCACACAGCACTTTTTCGGATCAATCGTCGAGACATTATTAATTTCGACCATGGGTTTTGGTCAGTTGATGTAATTTCTAAATTAAATAGTTTTAATTTTTATATTATAACTATTTTTTTATATTATATTAATGTTAATAAAGCAAATATTACTATTTATTTGATACGCAGGTAAACTTTTATACATAGATATACATATACATAAATATATGTATGTGTATATCTATGTATAAATTTATTACAAACGTTTTCTTCCAGTATTCTATTGCTCAAAGAAAATTAAAAACGCTGGTCTAAATAATCATGAATATATTTTTCCCAAGAACCTGTAATAAGATGTTAGAGAATTTATTAAAATAGAAATAAAGTATAAATAGATATTGTGTATTATTTTTTTAAAGCTTGACATTTATTTTAAATTTTTTTATATGTACTTCTTGAATTTCGTGAGACGATAGATACTCGTATTAATAGTCTTTCATCCAAATCACGTAAAGTCGATGGAAATAATCTGTATGAAACAAAATCTGTATTTTATATGTATATTTGATATATACATACCTTGATATTCTCAACAAGATGAGAGTTAATAAATAACGAATATTTGTTTAATGCGTGCTTAATCAATATTTGTGTATCGTTCATTATACGAAATTCATACAAAATGTTAAAAATTAAATTTATTTTCGTATATTTGTAAATGATTATGTGTTTATAATATTTTACAATTTGATTATAAATAGCGCGAATTATTAATCTAATTAAAATTATAAATGGCTTGTAAATTGGCAATGAGCAGGATACGATACTCGACATTACTTCATTGTATGGACTGCCGACTGACACAAAACGAAATCGAATATCATACACACATACATACACACACACACGCACACACACAAAGTAATCCTAATTACTGTATTTTATTTTGAAGCTAAATAAATATGTCATTCGGAAATATGCGTGAAATCGCTATGTACAACAGTGTCGTTATATTTTTCGAAAATAGAAATATGAAATTGTGATTAGAAAAACTCGCTAAAAATAAAATTTATTTCGTGTAACATTGGCATAACAAAATAAAGTTACATTAACAGATCTATAGATCTTATATTTCCTTAGTTTGCAACCAGAGACGAATAACTTTATCATAACTGTCATAACTGCTAATATAATATGATACTGTTGCAGATGCAAAAGAAAATTAAGGTTTTTAAATAGATACTCTATAATTATACTTTGTATTATAATACTAAAAAAAAATTTTTTTATACAAAATAATCATATAAATGAATTAGTAAAAAATATAGCTGCTGATAAAGCTTATTTATTATGTATAATGCAAAAAAAAGATCGCAGAAAATATTTCTAATATTAAAATATTCTATTTTTTCAGTTCTGACAGTTTTGATCTGACAACAGTGACAACTACAGCAACAGCTTAAAAGTCTCCAAAATGTTGCATTAAGTACATCTGCCATATAAGCATTAATTTATATTTTGTACTATATTACCAAACTATCATCAGATTATGTGCGATTCGTGATTTGTAATACATTCGTAAAAGTTCGTCGTTCGTGGACTTTCCAGTGTTCGCGGGTGGCTTATTGTTTGTGTAGTCTAGTTCTATTACGATACATAGATATAACAGAAAATTCTAATAGACGAGATAAGGTAATAAACTGTTCATTCGCAAAACTGTGTCTCACAATCAGAAAGAAAAATGCTTGTTTTAAGAAATTTAAATTTATAAAGGGTTTAATAACTGAAATTAAATAGAATGCCAATAGCTTTATTTTCTTCTTTACGTAATGGTAAAGATGGTACTAATTATTTTCAAGTGCAAATAAAAATACAATCCATACACAAATGTACTTTAGTACTATTTAAATCCGAAAGTAATTTTATAATCAAGATATCTGGAACCAACACAAATTGATTTAATTCATGATGTTTTGCGCTCTTTGATCTCGTTAAAAGAAAACCTGGCAAATCAGTGAAACGATTGAATGGTAAACGAGCGCAAACTTAATGAATTTGCCGTTTACGAGTTTTATACGAATGCTGAACCGCACATAAGACGTTAATTTCAATTGAACAATTTTGTTATTTACAAAGCAGTTATCTAACTTTGTTATTTACATAACTATCATCAATGCGCTATTATAACTGTATACGCTTATTTTCTTGCAACTTATTGTTAGATTAACAGTATCTTAATTGTGGCTCAGGTTGTACCGATATAATTGCCCCGTCTGTAATGCGCGTTACAAGTGCCACTAAAACATCCTGATCGATGCTCTTTGACAGTTTTTTATAAATCTGATTTTCCACAAAGTTTAGCTTTTTCTGTGATGGTTGATAATTGTTAGTTTGCATAGTAAGAATATAAATAGCTTCTGCTACTAAAGGGTTTATTCTATCGCATAAATTATGTAATGCCTTTATCGCTTCTGCATTAATATTCAATATATCGTGAATCATCTGCAACAAATTTATTTGGTTATATAAGTCAGCTCAGAGCAAAATTTATGTTCGGAATATGTACTCATACTCACCACAACCTTTTTTTCCTCCGGAGAATACTCGTTTAATCTAGTTATGATCTCACCAGCATCGTTTCCAAAATCTTTTGGATTAAATACCAGATGACTGTCTGCATGTAAAATGGTTCTGCTCGCAAGTGCCAGTTTAGTAGCTAAACAATCCATTGTGTTTGTTTCCTTTGCAAATAATAGAATTATCGAAGGTATCTTGGGAGTTCTTGATATCACTTCGTTTATTGCGGATGAAATATCATTCCAGACATCCGGTTCTTGATTATGAAATGTTGCCTTGATGCTTTCAATTGATTCAGACAACACTAAGGTAGGATTGCTTATGGACTGTGTTTGTACTTCATTCTTACTTCGAGATAATACAAAAAAACCAATCACTATTGCTATTATGAAAATGAAGAGATAAAAAATGTTGCTTGTATTCTGTTCAATCTCTGATGGCTCAGTATTCTCTTTAGGTTTCGACCTTTCTGAATAAACATTTCTTTCTGGAGAAATAGTTCTAGAACGATCTAGCGAACGATATAGAAGTGCCTCTTCATCTTCCTCGCTAAAACTATCTGTCATCCATGTGTCATAACTAGCGCCCTGATCTTCAGATGATACTTCAGTTTCTGATTGATTTGATCTATTTCGTCGTCTAGGTCCTTTTCCCTCCATGTGTGAACTTTGCAAATTATTGTTTATGGAACTTTCCTCTGTATCTTCTGATCTTAAAGACCTTCGACACTGAGGTATACGTGGTACAGGCACCACTTCAGGTGAATTGTGAGTCTGCAAAATAATAATGCATTAACTGTATTTTGAATAAATCAGAGATAGTAGTGTAATTTCGATAATTTGCAATCAAATTAGTCTAGTCCTGCAATATTAATATAGATCTTAATTAGGATCTGTTTGTTAAACTGTATTCTAAAGATAAGCATTGCGTATAAAATGCAAGTGACACATTTCGGTCAATATATACCTTAAATATACTAATAAAAAAAAATAAAAAGTAAATACATTGTAGCATCTTGGAGAACTGTTGTACATTATATAATACATAAAGAAGACAGGACAGGATGCCAAAAGTTTGTCAGCAGATTTGAACAAAATATTGTGGTAAGTTGATATCAACTGTAGTGTCTACATCAAGTTCATGTTCTACTAGCAGAAACTGCTAACATAAGGTTTGTTTTTTATTGCTGCATTGGACTGTATTAGTAACTTCCCTTCTCGCTTTCGCCAAATTGCAAACATATACCTATTTCACTTTAAGTACAGAGTGTATACTAGTTCAACAATAGAAAACAGACCCATAATCTAACAACAGATTGTCGATGAGAACCGAGTAGGTTCTATCGTTCCACAACCATTTAAATGGTTACAAAATGGCAGATTCTACTTGTCAGTTTCTGCAGTTAATTTGCCATCACAACTTGCTAGCAAGTTCTGCTTTTATTCTGACAAAATATATAATACGTAATTTGAAAAATCTATTTTCGACAGATTCGGCTATCAGGGACTGTGTAACCTACGTAACATAAGAGAAAATTCTGCATCGGCTTCGCTTCGGCGAAACCGAAACGAGAAGTCGATACGACTTTTAATAATTCAAAAGTTGGTGAGCAGTAATAGAACTCAAAGATATATACCTCATGCATTCCGCGGCCGGTGAGATCATTTCTTATCGTCACGGGACAACATAACCTCGTCGCAGCGTCAGCGATCGGCCATGTCACGAAATTTGCCGCAGAAGACGCGTCGCAGTAGTGCCAACTTGCACTTTTTATTTTTTCTCCTTTTCTCTCTACGATGGAGAGAAAAGGAGAGAAGATAAACGGTGCAAAAAGTTCAGCTAAAAAGAACAAATCTTAAAAGTTAGCGCCAGACTGCGCGCGATTCGTGATAATCGTGATTCGAGTTCAGCGCTAACTTCAGAACGGTCGCCGGTCGCCGCTCGATGATGTGATGTAAATGCGGCTGTCGTGTGCTGTCGTGATAACATCATAACAACGCGAGACGCACGTTTTTCGGTTGCTGTCGTCGTCGCTGCCGCTACGAGATTCGCCGGTGTCGTCGGTCCTGTGGACGTCAATGGGCTGAATGGGCGTCGAATTTGAGAGCGCTATAAGGTGACAATATGTGCGTCGGCCCGCTGAAGAAGATATGTCACTGGGGACCGCTCTCCGCGCTCGGTACGTGACAGCCGTGACAGCCGTGACAGGTGTCTCCTGTCGACGGACTTCGGCCGTTTCTCATTTCGCTGTCGCTTGATCCTTATCTCGTCGACGAAAACGCGATTGACTCGTTGATTGCGTTCTAATCTAAGAATCTAAGAGTGACTATTAACTAACTTCCATTAGCATAAACGGAAATGATTAACGTATCAAGTACTGTTTTGTAATGTAGACTGAATTATTAATTTTTTTGTCCTTTGACATGTGAAGAAAAATATCAATGATATTTTATTAAAAAAGTGTGAAGAACTGACGGAGGCGATAGAGGAAGAATATATGAATACTATACCTAACTACTTGGCAGTAATATGACGTTCAAAGAACCAAGAAAAATAAAAATATACACCAAAGTTTTCAACAAATGAGAAATAAAGGATTAAGGGGAATATTGAAGGATTATAAATGAGACAATAAAGGGGAGGACCTGCAGAATCATTAACAAGGGTTTTGTTGGATTTAAATGCTAGCATTTACTACGAGTCATTTACTATTAGTAGATTACAAATTTATAACTAGAGTGCTATATAATTCATTAATTGTCCCTGATTTAATCTTTCTTTCCATGTATCGAACCACAAAGGTAAATAATTTTATCCATATTAAAGAAATAGTATTTGATAAGTTAATTGGAGTTTAATCGAAGTCACTCTAAAGTATATGACAGACATAATTTTCCATCAATAATAGCAATAAGAGATTGCAGGGAATGTATTTTAATGTAATGTTTTATTATATGTATTTATATTTATTTTTCATATAATTTTTTGTATATTTAACAAAATGTTCAACTGTACCCCTGGCGTTGTCAATCATAATTTGATGTAAAATTATTACTACAAGATCTTCGTAACAATGAAATTATTTGCTGACTGCTTTTATCACATTAATTTGTGTTGCAGCAACGATAAAGATAATCACGTTGATGACAATACACTGCAGCAGACAGTGGTGGCCACCGCAAGACAGTGTTCCAGCGGCTGCCAGTTTCTTGCTGTTCTTCACTCTCAGTGGATTGACTCTATTCCATTTTATCAGCGCAATTTTTGAAGGACCCGGATATCTCCCATTAAAATGGATGCCGGTAATATATTGCACATTTACCATTGAACCTGTTTGAAGAAAATCCTTTTATTTTCAATTCTTATTTTAAAACGGCTGAAAATTCATGAGCTTAATTTCTCTTTCCGTGTTCTCTCTCATTATTTCATATTTACCATTTGATTAATGATAGGAAATTGAAAACGATAGATTTATATGATCCTGATATGAAATTAGAGAAGTTTGACTGTATCAACTTAATTTCATATTATTTAGGCGGTAAAAAATTATGTTGTTATATTATTGGACTTACTAGACTTTACTATATTTTAATTATAGTATTTAATGAAATATTTGTGATATAAAGTAAAACAAATAAATTATTGTGTTGTTATTAATATGTTTGCATTAAATATGATTTGTTTTCAGGAAAAAGCTACAGATATGCAATATCTGCAATACTGTATTGTCTGCCAAGGTTACAAGGCACCGAGATCACATCATTGTAGGAAATGTAAGTGATTTAATATAATACAAACAATAAAGTAACAATAATAAACACAGATATTATTCAGTATGTTTTTATATCTATATAAAGGACTTGGAAATTTTTTTAACACGATAATATAATTTAATAATGGATTCTGGTATTCTTGCTGCTTATCAATGTATTATATTATTATTATTGATAGAAAAACAATATTTTATAACGTAGCATATGTAATGCTAAAGAGCATTGTTGTATTATTTCCAAGCTCAATACATCAATTCTATTTTAATTCTTATATAATTCTTTTCTTATTTACTTTTTAGGTGATCGTTGCGTGATGAAAATGGACCATCATTGTCCATGGATAAATACATGCGTTGGACATTATAATCATGGGCATTTCACAGCATTTTTGGCAAGTGCAGTCGGTGGTTGTTGCGTCTCTTCCGTTATATTAATTTCCTGGGTAGCGACCGTGCTATCACTGAGGCCTTTGCCGTTTCCACCACCAGCGGTTTATACACTAATATTAGTAGTATTTAGTATTGGT
This sequence comes from Leptothorax acervorum, assembly GCA_035220615.1. Classification (NCBI taxonomy): domain Eukaryota; kingdom Metazoa; phylum Arthropoda; class Insecta; order Hymenoptera; family Formicidae; genus Leptothorax; species Leptothorax acervorum. The sequence continues at coordinate 165,950 of JASTWQ010000018.1, forward strand.
TTATCAATCGGCGTTGTACTTGCAGTAGGAATGTTACTATATTTCCAGGTAAATGTTCTTAATACTATATGTTTAATTGATACGTTCATTCCATAATTCTTCAAATTGCATAGATATTAGCCATCGTGAGAAATCGAACGGAAATAGAAGATTGGATTCTAGAGAAGTCCCGATATCGGCGAGATGATACAGATGCCAAATACATACATCCATATTCAAAAGGATGGCGTTTTAATATTAGCCAAGTTCTTACTTGGGACTGCACTCCCGTCGGCGATGGCATTGCATGGCCCGTTATTGATGGCTGTGATCAATATACATTAACGGTAATTTTATTTAAATTTTAAGCGATACAAAATTTATAATAATTAATAATGTTAACTATCAATTGAAGAGCATATCTGATATAATTTCTATAATTGCTTGCACGTTATACAATATTATTAACTCTTGAAAACTGTATTTATAATATGCTAATCATTTTTTTGCAGAGAGAGCAGCTTGCACAAAAATTAGACAAACAGAAAAGAGCACGTAAATATAGGATTATAAAAGCTACATCAGGGTCCAAGTTTCCAATTGGACACGGCTTTGGCGTATTTTTTCATCCGCTTTGTACCGATGAACCTCGCATCAAGTTAGATGTAGATGATATTGTAGTCGTAACACGTTGGAAGAAGTATGCACTCTCTATTTTACATTAAATTTCTAAAAATTTATTTCTTTTAATAATTTGCTATTTGACGGAATTTTTTTTTAATTTTTTGTAGATATTGGTTATTTGGAGAAAAGGAACAGAAGGAAGGAGGAGAAGATGCGAAATCAAAACGTATAAAGGGATGGTTGCCGCGGCCCTGTGCGGTGGAAGTAATAGAAAAATCTGTATGGCTTAGATAATTTATCCAAGAAACGATTTATTAATTTTTGAACATTTGTATGACAATATTTGTGAAAATATGAGAAACTTTTTATAAATAATTTTGCATTTTTTAAACTGTGAAGAATACGTGTCACTTGTAATCGAGAAAGATTGTACATTTTATGCCTATTTGTGTTCAAATAGATATATTTTTCTTGTATTTGCCTCAAACTATAGATTAAGACATATTTTCTACGTTACAACATTTTTGTATAAATAAAGTAAAAATGTGTATACGTTTTTACTTATTGAGATGTTTTTTATCGTAACAGTTTTGTTATACAAGGTACATGTAATTATAGTATACATAGATATATATATAATTTAATATAATTGTATACATATATATATATATATTTTATATACATATGTTAATAATTACATATAAGTGTAATTATTAAAAAGTACGGTAACGTGTAAATATGAACTATTTAATAGCAACAAATCTTGTCTTGTGAAAAATAATGTTTCAATTAAAAATATTTTGAATCATTGATATAAGTTTTTTTATCAACTTTTTATGAGAACAAAATATGCGTATAACAAGAACTTATATATCCTGTTGTCTAACGTATACATATGTTAGCAGTTAGACAACAGGAAAAGTATTTGTAATGCGAAACAATATGCAAATAAATTGTTTGGTCTTATGATGAGATTACGAAGTAATCTGAAGGTATTTCTAGCGCGTATACAACCGACGGCCTGAAAAGGCCGTGGAAAATCAATAACACAGTGTGAAAAGTCACATTGACTGATTGTGAGTGAACTCGCTATTGCATGTGTTGGAGCATGTGCCTGTATGTGTAATGCGCGTACGCTTTTGTATTATGCGCGCTCGTTCGAAGAGCTTAACACGCAATACAATTTCTTTGCACGACTGCAGAGCGTTTTGTATATATTTCTACTCATCCCTATCGAACGCGAATGTTATATATATATATATATATATATATATATATATATATATATATATATATATATATATATAACATTCGCGTATATGTATATATAATAATCGACGGACGAGTATATCACACACAAAGGGAAGTATTGCGTAAGGGTCAATGTTACAATTTACAATCCGGATGTGATGCAAGTCGCGAATTTACGTGCGTAACAGCGTTATGCGTAACATTTAATAATCGACAGTGAAAGGATCGTATTAGCGACTCGTGAAGTACGTAATCGAATATGCAATATGCAACAACTCAATTTGTTGCGAATGCTTGCAATTCGACAAATCGGTAAAGAAAACGAGCCACTATATTATACTACAAAACGAATATCTTGCGATATCAGGAGCTATCCTTTGTCGAAATATATTCGTTGCCGTTCTTGAACTCCTTTTCATAATTTTACCTGTTTTATTTAATCAATATAAACATAGATTCCTTTCATCCATTCACTTAACATCTTGGAGTTTAATATTCATATATTCTCTTGCGAAATGTATTTTAAAAAGATATGCGAGAGAATATTATGAGAACGAGATATGTATTATGAATACAGAACGAATTGAATTGCAATAGCTTTAACAGCGAGCAAATAATAGCTGTTCCGCGTGACAATATAGTGATAATGAAGTTTGAGGCTGTCGTGTTCGATAAAAGGCAATGCAAATAGCGTGATGCAAAATAAATGTCCAAGAGTGCACTACCTTCAACAAACGCATTTTTTATTTTGAATTTTTACTTTGCATCATTTAAACTAACTTATCCGCAAACAAAAGATGCTGTATGATGCAATTATAACAAAATTACTAATCTCATGGGAAGGAGGATGATGGTTCTGAATTAAATTTAAATAAAATTTACGTATATTCATATATTACATATTTTCTAGAAAGAACAAACAACTTTATAAAAACATTTTATTTTAATTTCGTGTTTAATAATTAATTTTCTAGATCTTATTCTTTCTTTTTAAAGGGAATATAATGATTGCTTTAATATTACGCACTTTATATCTAATATCCAAAAATTAAAAGCCGATGAATTGTAGGAGTTTTATAGAAATATATAAATGTATGACTGAAATGCATTTTTAAATTTGTTTTTATTGAGCATTATATAAAAGTATTTAAGTTTCTCAAGATGGCAAGAAGATAAATAATTGTAAGATAAAATCTCATGTAGTTGTGCGATAAATAACGGCATGTTTTCCAACAAGAGATTAGCTTCATACCTGCTTAGAATAACGACAGCGTTACATCATGTATCGTTATGTGAATCGATATACGTAAAAGGAAGTAACACATTTACGGGAGTATTTTTTGCTACGCGTAAAACTCGTAGATATTCTCCTAAACGAACGAAGAGTGGAACCGGTTACAGGATTGACGAAGGAATCGAGTGAAAGTGAAGGATTAATTTAGCAAAAGCGAGTGTGCGGCTTTGTGATCCTATGGTGGGATCCCACCAACGTTTGGCTCGCCGGCAATTGATCGGGTACCGCAGTTTCTTACGCGCGGATCTGTCACGAGCACGAAATATCTTTTTATCTTTGCGCGATTGTCGTGTAAACACACAGCTTATTATAACTGTTTCGAGTAAGTCTCTGCAGTTTATTCCGTTATCCCGCGAAGTTCAATTCACCACTTGTATAAAGAAGAAATTGTTTCCGACAATCTCTTTACGGTAATTCATCTTTTCTAATCAGATCATGTTGTATTAAATTTCCGAAGTAATATTTCATTATAAATTTTTCTGTGTTCGTCAAATTAGGTTTGTAAATTAGAACTTTATTTATATGAAATCAGATACGTGTAGCAAATAATTTATAAATTAGTCAACGACGGTTTAAATTTGGATGACGTGGACGATAATCAACTTGATATTATATACATATACAGGATGAGTTTTTTAACTTGAGACTGCAAAATATCTGGAAAAATAAGCATTGTACGAAAAAATGTTTTAGACAAAAGTTGTATGGTTTTAAGGGGGACATAAGATGGTGGCAATGATTTGACCTTTCTTACAAAGTTGGAAAAAGTCAATTTTTGACCTTAAATTACTCCCAAACGGGTTAACGTATTGACCTCTGGTTAGCGCCAAAAATTTTCTTATTTTATGCCCTTTCAAACGATATACTACAATATAGGGGGTTGCGTGTAAGAAATTAAAGGTAACGTTCACGTGAGCTTCAAACGACCATCCAAGGTCAAATCATTGCCACCATCTTATGTCCCCCTTGAAACTATACAACTTTTGTCTGAAACATTTTTTCGTACAATGCTCATTTTTCCAGATATTTTGCAGTCTCAAGTTAAAGAAACTCACCAATTGTATATAGCTATTTCTGTACATGAGCTATTTGATCTATATTAGCTACTCTGTGATATTAAATCGCGTGTAGCATAAGCGCGGATAAATGATATCAGTATAATAGGAAATAAAATCAATAATATAGTAAATGAAAAACGTGTTATAATTAAAACGCGACGGATTACTTAGAAGCTATAGAGAATATTGTGCATCTACATATGTTTATCGAGAATATTTACATTCCACTCATTGTCAGATTCTTTCCGTCAGGGATGACCAATATTAATGAAATTTTGTTGCATGTATTTCTCGCGTCGTCAAAACAAAGGAAGCGATCAAGATGCATCTTGCCGGACACATTACGATTTTATTCTCATTCATCCTCTTCTCGTCGATTTCCGTCCTCGGGTTCCCGGACGGCGGGCCGGTGGACGCGTGTGTGAAACCACGGCCTAATCAACCCTATCATGGCGAGGCGCGGTCACAACCCTTAAACACGAGTCCTTACAAGGTACTGGCTTCGTCGTCGCAGTATGGACCAGGCTCGCAGGTCACAGGTGGGTCAAACGCGTCTGGCGCTAATTATATTGTATTAAGCACCACCTGGTATTCTGGGTTAATTTCTCATTACGCAAAATAAATGATGAAAATTTCATTAGAGAAATTTTCATTCATGGAGTCTAGAGCACTTCCGAGCGAGAGATAGCAATACAATTATAGACTAGAAAGTAATTTTATGGAGTACGTAAGTCTAGGGTATACAAAGGATTCATTATATCGTTTGAGGTGAAGTTAACAAGATAATGGAAGATTATATATAGACTCTATATATGTATATACTGGCGACGAGAATCGAGAAGCTGTTAAAATAACTATAGTTATTTTACAATAAGAACCACAGCTCAACGGCTAAACGGAACGAGATAAATTAAACACTAGTCTATAGAAAAAAACTCATTATTTTTACATTTATAAACTTGTAAAAATAAATATATAATAAAGTCGTACCTCAATGATATATGTTTGGATGAATTCAATACGGACGGCCATTTTTATAAAAGGAATTTACTTGTTTGTTTAAGTTACAATTATTAACTGTTAGAAAATGTAAATTTAAAGAGGCTCAAAAAATTAATAAATTAATTGAAATAAAAGGGATTCAGAGCCTCAACTATAATAGATGTTCGTGTCGATGTATTTAAAAAAAATTATTATTTATACAAACGCTTCCGCGGTTTATATTTAGATATCGATATGTGTGTTGATTATTAATTTTTAAAATGACAGTTTATAACATGTCTTACCATAAAAAAACATTGAAATTCTTTTTATTACTGCTTTTATTTTTTAACATCTCCACACGGAGGGAACTTGATTTGCGCTCTATGCGATTGCGTTGAATATATACTGCGAATAATACGTTGTTACGTGTTTATATAACTTTTAATTACCATTTTCCTTTGTTTAAATTACATGGAAGATGATCTAAAAATAGACCGAAACGTTTGTGAATAATAATAATTTTTACATCGACACGAACCAGTTGTGGTTCCGAGCCCTTTTTATTTCAATTGAGTTAGAAAATGTGTTTAATAGTTTTTAAAAGTAATTATTCTTCAGTTATTTTGCAAGTTTAGATGGCCATTATACCCTTTTCTCTGTATAATATTTATTTTTTAATTTTATATATGCTTCTTTGACGACAGATTTTTTTTAAGTGCAATGTTTAATTTATTTTACTCTGTCTACTCATTATGCAACAATTTAATTTTAGCAACTTCTTGATTGTTATTCTATACATTAAGAAAAAGAAATGTTGCAAATATCTTGCGATAATTAAAAAAATATAATTCTATAAGATATAATAAATTAAAATAATTATTTTGTAAAGGAAAACAAGGCAATCGTAATGCAGAGTCCATTTCTTTTTCTCTCTTTCTCTTTCTATTGCCATCTCTCGCTTAGAGTTCAGTGCAATTCATTGCGAATTGTTATATATAAAAAAATATATAATCTAGTTTGCCTCATTTTTATCACGAAAGCATGCATTTAATCCGACACGAGATAATTGGACCCATTATAATTACACCCGCGAAACATGTTAAATGTCCGTAACGATGCATTCTATTAACTTCGTTGAACACATCTGCGCTCGTAGAACAATGGCGAATTAGGCCATTGCAGGACAAGAGGAATAAATGCACCTGCTCGTTTTCAAGCGTGCGAACAGTTTGCATACGTGGGTCACGCGTGGTTGAACGTAGATGTCATTCATCCGAGAAGGAAGGTTGAAACGAAAGTCTAAGAACTGCGTAGTTGTGAAATGACATGTCAATGTGAGATTATTTTAAAACTCGTACTGCAAATCAAATGCGTGTCAACTAATTCTTATAATAAGTACCATAATGCAGATCTCACACAAAAAATAAATTTAAATGAGTTTGTTCCTTTCTTTCATTGTCTTGCGACTTCTTAAAATAACTTTAAACGAGATAACTATAATACGCGCTTTCATAAAAACAGAGAAATAAAATGACAAAATCGCATAAATATTGATATTTAAAAAACGCAATTTTTTCTAGAAAATTGCGATGAGTCTATTGCAATATTATGACCAGTTTTATAAGACATTTTTTTACTTTCTACATGTTTCATTATTAGCAAATAAAAGATACAACAGCAAATATTAATGAAATTAATATGGAGGATAAGAGATTAAGTTCAGACGAAGTTTAACGAGACGTTTCATTGAACGTTGCGAAAGTCATACGACTCAAATATATCAATTTGATGAACTTGAGATGTGCTTAATTTGTTTTAATATACTAGATTATATTATACTGCACATTTAAACGTTATGTAGGATATTTTACAAAAATTTTTATTTTATTGTAATCGTTACTCTATACCTATATATTTGATAATACGATATATATTCCAAATGTAAAATTCTCACTCGTTATTTTTGCTTATTGTTTTCGATTTATTCTTCTGAAATTAATGTAGGTAACTTAATTCTTTTTTATTGTTGCATTACGCTATCTGGTAACCAATTCGATACTATAGGTTTACACAGCGTAAAAGTTCAAATATTTCCAAGGTAAATCAAAGATTTTATATAGTTACAGCATCAATAATACAATTTCAGCATTTCTTTTGGACTTATTTTTCTTCTTCGTAGTTTATATCTAGTTTATTCGTGCTAACATTTGTTCCAAATCCCCTGACAGATATAAATAGCGAATACTGTTGTTATGTTGTTAAATTCGACTACCTACTATTTCTTTTATATGAAATCATTTTGCCGATATTGCGACGGATTCGCGCGCGATTGCCTTGAGCACGTAAAATTCACATGTGCCACGCCACGGCAATGTGCGCTATATCATCTCAGATACAGATATACACCCGCGGTGATAAGGGGCAGATTGAATTTTATCCGAGCGATGATGTCCATCTTTATTGGATCTCGTCTATTTTTCAGTCACCATCGTGGGTGCTCCGTTTAAGGGATTCTTCCTGCAGGCACGTGACACCAGTACAAATGAATGGATCGGATCCTGGGCGCGTACGCCGAACACGAATATACATTCCGAGTGTAGTGCTGTCACGCACGCGGATCCACGCGATAAGGAGCAGGCTACCTTCATCTGGAACGCACCGGCGAACGCACGCGGCAGCGTTTACTTCACGTGAGTGCCACATTCTCAACGGAAATCCTGTGGGAAATACCATTCATGCATTAACGATGGAGTGTAGGAAGGACGATGTTGAGAGTTATCGCAAATTGCGTCCGTTGAGACTCTCATTGTCCATATAATTGTCAAGGGTTCCTTGCAAGATATATGACTTTGATGAGATTTAAATGCATTTACGTGTTTACGCTATAAATGCATATACATGTATGGCTGAAATGGTGGCTTAAGAATTGTGCAATAAAATTTCCCGCAATTTATACCTTGATTGCATATTTCACGACAGTTGTGAGTATAGGTATAGTTTAATGTCACCATGATATAGTTTATTTTACCATATAGTATATGTATTTTATGCAACACAGCCCAAATTCCAAGCTACATAATAATTATAATTTAATAATTATTCTTGATTGAATATCTTGACTTTTTCTCACTTTTATTAAGACATTTTTATTTTAGGAAGAAATATAATTTTTTAAATTATAAGACAAATTTCAAAAAATCAAGAATTGTTTGTATTATTTTTATGAATGATAAATAACACTTGCGTATATAGTTCTCTCTATAAATATAAATAGTTTTGTAATATCATCAAAAGTCGACATGTTCTAAACCAGTTTTTTAAAATAAAAATAGTCCAAAAATATGGTAATCGATTATGCCATGTTATTAATATGTATGACCTTAATAGTATCTTAATTATTACTAATTGTAAGGATATTAAAATATTTGTTTTCATACGCATTTTAAAATTCTTTTTCATGGATATGTATTTTACAATGCATCCGAACAAAGCAAATTTAATAAAGCGAGCACATACAATTTAATTGTACGTTCAGCTTTAATAAAAAATGTTTATATCACATTTTTTAGAGAATTAATTTTGTATAGAGGGATGAATTAGCATACTTATTGTTAGTTCTTTAATAAATGAATACCAAGAGTCCTAAAGTATCTTCTTAAATTAACACGAGACGTCCTACGATCATCTTAACAGTCTATTGATCGTTAATGAGGATATTTAGTTATTTTTTTCAGTACGCATATTCGCGCAAATGTATATTTCATGGCGCAGCTGAATCAAATTTAATGACCGTAAAATAAGGTATACACAATGCACGCGCAATAATTCGCAATGGCGCAGCGGGACTAATTGTACGACGTTGACCACTGGAAATAATTGCTTTTACTATTCGGTCATTCGTAATTCCACGCATACGTGAGACGTGTTAATAATCCGTTGAATTCCCAGTACGGCTTTACATTGGAAAGTCGGACTGCGAGTGGTCGGTCTCTCACCTTGAATGCTTTGTACGTCAAGAATAAATGTTATAAAATTGTTTGTTATAAATTACCTCAACATTCAGCCACATTATGCAGATGAAACATTTCTATATAAGGCCGTTTTCCATTTAGGACTAGTTTTTCAATAGTCGTTTAAACTGAAGTTTAGCTAAACTCACTCTCCGTCTTTTTCTAAAAGGGATAGTTAGAAAGAGACGAAAAATGAGTTAAGCTGAGATTAAAGTTAAGCGACTATTGAAAAACTGGCTCTTAGTGACACAAGTTGACATAAACAAAAGGTGAACCAGAATTTTTTGTTTTTTTAGAAATTCTTAAATAAATTTTAAGTAAACTGACTTTTTCTTAACAAGGAAGGAAACAGGAGAATAAAAATTGAAAAAATATAGTATATCGTTTTTGGATTACCTATTATATAAGATGAAATTATATCAAAGGATTCTTCATGAATTTTAGAATACAATTACAAAATAAAAGCTTGAAATTGCTTTATTTTTATAGAACATTGCAACAATGTAAAGTACTTTTAAGGAAAAACCACAATGGTAAAGGAGGAAGGTCAATATAAGGCCTGTTTTCGACCCTATCCAAAATTGGACCAAAATGGGTGGAATCACTTTCTTAGACCCTTGGAAGTAATATTTAGTCAAATCCAGCCTAAACGGAAGTATTTGGAGCTCTACCGGTATATATATGTGTATATAGATATATAACTGAATATACTTAATATAAAGGATGAAAAGACTTCAAAGTCTGATTCAAAGTACATAAATACATATATGGACACGCTACGGTGCTGCTACCTCCCCGCCCCCACTTCCTAACAATGGAACCCGCTTGATTGTATGGTTCCCGCAGGAACCAGGGACTACATGGGTTCCTGGTTGGTTCCTGGAACCATGTGGGTTCCCTAGTGCTTCACCTGCAACCACGTCGGTTTTCTATTGATTCCTGGAGCAACGTTGCTTTCTTGTCGAAGGAAATCTTGGGTCCACGTGAGTTCCTGCGGGAACCATACAATCAAGCGGGTTCCATTGTTAGGAAGTGGGAGGGGGGGGGGGGAGGTAGCAGCACCGTAGCGTGTCCATATATGTATTTATGTACTTTGAATCAGACTCTGAAGTCTTTTTATCCTTTATATTGAGTATATTCAGTTATATATCTATATACACATATTGTATATGCCGGTAGAGCTCCAAATACTTCCGTTTAGACTGGAGTTGACTAAATATTACTTCCAAGGGTCGAAGGAAGTGATTCCACCCGTTTAAATCCATTTTTGGATAAGGAGGAAAACAGGCCCCTTATTGACCCTCCTCCTTTATAAGAAAATTATTATTTATACAACTAAAAGAAATTAAGTATCTCTTACGATAGTTTATATATTATATATATGCAACTAAACATGTCAAAATATATCACATCTTTTAAAATGTATGTAAAAATAATTTTATTCGGCTATTCCAATTTGCTATGCTTGAGATTAAAAATGGTTTATGAATTGTGGAAGAAAGTTAATGTGACTTATTAGGTATGATTTATATACTTAAGTTTTTAAAAATATTTTATTAATTTATTACAATAATATGTATCTTGCTGTTTCAGTGGAACTGTACTAAAGGACTATGCAACATTCTGGTCGGACCTTGTATCGGAGGTTGCACAATAATTCGTCAGAATACTGTCCGCATCTTTACTCGTTGACGAAGTGCTTTCGCCAAAGGATAGATTTCATCTTTAAATCTTTAAAAATAAAAAAATTTTAACTTTGTTTATTCGTTGTGTATTTTAATACATCTGCGACACGCAATATATATTTTACATAAAAATTGTATTTTTGTACCGTCACAGGAACGCCGGACGTTTTAAATAATAAAAAATTACTAAAACGGTGTTGTTTATTCCAGGTATTCGTTAATTACGTCTCAACTTTTATTAATTATTCTCTAGAGAGAGCAAATTATTAAGGAACAGTCACCGTGATATTTATTTAATCAACTGTTTTTTCCTATAGTCAGTTTATTTGTTTCCCAATAAAATAATGAAGAAGAATCACAAATGGAAGAGATTCTTGACCTATCAGACGTGTTTGCGTAATAATCGATTGGTCGACCGAATGTGAATTATCATTTTTGCAGCATTCTAGAAGAACTCGTTTTACCTCGAAATGCCATTAAGGAAGATTACTCAAGTCGATTGGTAAAACATGTGTATATAGTTTGGTATCGATAAAAAGGAGATAAATGATGTCTTCGTACTTTTTATATAAAATTTCACAATAAAAAAATATTTTGTTGTTTATTATTCAACTTGTGAAGAGATCCGTTTAAATGTATGACGGATTATTTGAGTAGGTCAGTTCATGAAACTTCAACAATTTCCGCGTTTCACTTTTACAATACAACACAATTTTATAGTTGACTATAAAGCTAGTCAAGCAGCGTAATGTTTAACTAATTACTAAAATATTTAAAAATCATAAAATTTTCTTTTAGATATGTGTGTGCGCTTTATCGTAATAAAATATAAAATTCATCTATCTTAAATTTTTATTTATTTAAGAAATAATTCTGTCTAAAATTGGGAATATATCTACATAACAGATATTTTTTTAATTACGCTATTATTTAAAGTTTGTGCGATTACATGATAAAGTAGCAGGAAACTAGATCATGCATGATGTTTGACTTTCTGCTTTATTTGTCTAACGCATGCATTGAATGCAAGTGTAATGTAAATTACAATTTTTAATATGAATAATCTAATTCAACTATTTCGTAATAATTTCATAGAAAATAATATGGAAAGTTGTTATTATGGTAAAAATCGATTCTTTGCTCTACAAATTATTTCTAGAGATTGAACGTCACTCTGGGGAAACATGTAAGTAAACTTTGGTAGATTACTACACATTTCGCAGCGTCTCGGCGAGGATTCCGCCATTTCTTCATCCCGCTAATGGAGCTCAGCACACTTTTACGTGAGCAGAAGGATCGAGGAGCGCGTTACATAAGACTTGGCTTGTCGGGTAAAAGTGGGCCACACTGGTATTACAGACCTGACAAGTCTAACACTCCTTTTTTCTTGCTCTTGTCACTTGGCTCTGCTCAAAAGGATTCAGGAAATTAATGCCGCATCGTCGTTATATTTCTCTCGATAGACATCGAGACGTTGACATGAATGTCCAACCATTACACGGCCCTTTTTACTTTCTCTTCTTACCTCTTAATGAATAATAATAATCGCAGAGTGATAAATTATATGCGCTGTTGTAATTAGGTAACAATGTAATAATTCGAATAACTTATAATTATCGATCAAATCTGTCAAGTCCAGCTTATAGTATTTTGAAGAAGATTGGACACGAGATGCAGTTATGCTATAGAAATACGCTGCTTTTTAGTGAGGAAAGAGTTAAGTATATCACATAATCAATGAAGTTATTATTAGGCTTATAGATGGATGTTAAAAATGGATGGATAATAAGGAAGCGACGCTTTAATCACATGTATGTCCAGAATGAAAATTGAATGATAATAAACCAAAAGATAAATTATTTCCAAAAGCATGATGGAAATTATCTATTGTGACCCCTATACATAAAAACGGTAATAAAACTTTAGTTTCAAACTATAGGCCTATTAGTAAACAAAGCTTAATTTCAAAATTATTTGAAAATATTGTGGCTAGTAAACTTTCACTATTATTTAAAAATGTAATAATTGATGAACAGCATGATGGATTTGTTGCCGGCCGCTCTACATCAACAAACCTTTTTTTATATCTTGATTTCTTAATCTCATCCATTGAGGACGGCACTCAGGTTGATGCTGTGTATACCGACTTCAGAAAGGCCTTTGATAGTGTCGATCACACTCTGCTATTATGTAAATTACGGGCATATGGCGTAAATGGGACATTGCTCAAGTTTTGTTACAGAAAGATCACAGGTCATTAAATTTAAAAATTTCTTTTCTAGAGTCATTAATGCTACTTCCGGCTTATCTCAAAGCTCTCACCTAAGTCTGCTATTATTTAATTTATTCATTAATAATATCAAAAAGGTCTTTAAATATAGTAGATTTCTGCTATTCGCAGATAATTTAAAATTATTTCGTCGGATAGTAAATCTTTTAGATGCAATTCTCTTTCAACTAAACCTCTATCGCTTGGAGTCCTGGTGTAACTTGAATAAATTGCATCTTAATCTATCTAAATGCCATGTAATCCGCTTTAGCAAAAAAAAAATGTTTATATTTATAACTATATTTTAAACGGAAATCCTCTTTCTGCGAGAGACATCGTACGAGATCTAGGTGTATTATTTTCTACAAATTTATCATTTGATAAACATATTCAATCTGTCACGAACTGTGCGTATAAAAAACTAGGTTTTGTATTACGATTTTGTAAATAATTTAAAAATATTTATACACTAAGTTAGACCACAATTGGAATATGCGGCCATAGTTTGGGCTCCGTATCATCTTAAATATTGTTCAGAAATTGAGAGGATTCAACATCGTATTCTCCGAAGAATTAGTTACTGCACGGAGAACCCAATGCATTATTACGACCATAATTATGATTATATGTTAGCTAGGATTAACTTATTATCACTAAGTGATAGACGAACATATTTCGATTTATTATTTCTCTTCAAATTGATAAACGGATGTATCACTTGTTTCGACTTATTAGAATGCGTCAAACTTTATATCCCGGCCAGATCTCTCAGAAACAACTTAAGTAGTCTTCCACGAAGAATCACATCGTACTTCTTACGGAAAATTTAAACCTTTAAACCGAATTTACCTTCTAGCAAATAAATTTTCCGATTATGTGGATTTTTTTCATGAGGATTGACTCATTTAAACGATCATTAATTCAATGTCTTCGTTAAATGTTCTTTTGCGTATTTTGCGTTTCTTTAATATGTATCATATCTACTTGTACTAAAGGGACCAAATCCCGTTCTAAATAAATAAATAAATAAATATATAAATAATTATATAGTAGATAAGAATTTTGGTTTGCAATATTTATCGCATGATACAAGAGCGTTTCAAGAAAAGGCAGCGCTAGATATGTTCGAATGACGTTGTAAACGCATGTACAATTAATATCAAAAGCGACCTAGCGACACAGCATTGCATTAGTGACATTAGTCGGAACATAATTACAGCATGTCCGTGTCCCATGCGACCAGTCTGTCTGCCGATAATTATCACCTGAAATTGATCGTGTGCATGACTCCTAATGGACTAGTTAGAGTGGTCCCGGAACCTTCCATCAAATCCCAACCACGCGAACCACAAAGATCTTTTAACAATTTACGCATATCTCTATAATTTAATCTATAATATAAAATAAATTTAATAAAATTATGGACGTCCTTTTGCATAAAGTATAATTCGTCGACATGTGCAATCTGTGATATTTAATAATTATTACCTAATTACGCTTGGAAAATATCGATTATTCTCATATCTTTGAATCCTGCAACATAAAATGTGATTTTTGGCAACTACAATACAGTTCTGGACGCATACAGATTTCAAATAAACGTAAACAGAAAGTTTGACTTGCATGCTGTAAATTTTTGATATCGTATAATATTGCATATTTATATTATGTAATATATATTTATTTATTTTAATATAGCGTATACGTATTATATTTTTAAAATTTATGCTAATGTGCAGTATATTTTATTCACGTCTCGTATTAATCACATAATTTTCTCCTGCTATCCACAATATTAATCTTAATTGGCAGTTATTTTATGTGTGTGTTTGTAGGATAAGCAATGTGTAGGTACGGCAAAGTTTTGCTGACGTCGTAATGTGGCAAGCCATCGATCAAGGAGTGAGATTATGATCGCACGGTTAGATCCAAAGTATTCATGGAAATACTCGTATGCGTCATCAACCTAGGTATAATGCATGAAGTCCTACGAATGGTGCTCATAGCACAGATGAAGTACTGAGAAAATATTCTCAAGTCAAAGTAAATTGTCAAATGTAGAACAATTTTCATTGAATCATTCATTATAATTTTATCTAAGCAGCGGCTATAGAAACAATTAGAAAAGCATTCAAGAATAGAAAAATATTTTTGAATAATAATTTATTATTTTTATTAATTTTAATTGTAAAAAATTTGCCGAAACAAAAGTTTCCACCAAAGAAGGAAAATAAAGAAAAAAATTTTTTCGGGAAGAAGTTAAGTTTAATTGATTTATTAAAAATTTTTAACAATAATAAGATATATTGCTAATAGAAAATTGACTTATGTTTATACACAATGTCTCGAAACCTTTCACATAATTTAATTGACAGAACTTACGAAAGAGTAGATTTAATTTTAAAGCAGGCTATCTTTTGTTGCAACTTTTTAATTACATATGTAACATATTTGACTTATTAAAGAAATTAATTTGAGTTAACTCGTAGAAATCTAAAAATGTAAAATATTTAAATTTTGATTACATTAAGATTTTCTCAGATTCTTGTGACTCGCGAGATGTCATCGTGCCGCTTCATCTTACTTAAGAAAGTGATTGATGAGGGATCTGTTATATCAAAAAGTGAAGATCTATGGTTTCGAGACTCTCCTGACATTATGTTGATATTCATATTAATATTTAGGTGCATGGCGAAACCGCCGCGCCGCATCCACTCCCAAGCCGCGACGCGACCCCTCCGATCGTGCGTTCCTTATAGAAGCGGGGTGCAACGCGGAACACGGGGTGCATGATCGTGTTCCATGCGCAGCGTCATTGCCAGGACACCGCGACGCGGGACGCCGCGCAACGACGACGGCGACGACGACGAAGGTGTCGCCTTGCGTCGTGGTCGCCTAAGTGACGGCGGCCACGGGTTTTGCCCGAGGAATGACTCAGAGGCACTGCGCTCCACCGCTGTCTATACGCGACGGCGGCGGCGGCGGCGGGTGCAAGGGGGTGGATGCCGCGGAGCAACATCGCTACCTGCACACCACCACCACCCCATATCACATCACACCGCGCCGCGCCACGCCGCGCCGCGCCGCGCCACATCGGCGGTCAAGGGGGTGGAAACGTGGCTCGGCCGTATTGCGCAGAACGCCGGCGCTCTGGCGTCGCGACGCCGACCCTCGCGTCGGGGGTGAGTCAGGCCGGTCGTTGCTTGGTGCCCGTGCCTTTCCGCCACGGTACGCGGCACAATCGCACGGCGTACGTACGAGTACAACGTGACGGCGCGAGCGCGTGATCGTCGGTCCCAGGTCCCACCATCTCGCTCAGCTCGCCCTTCGTCCGGACTGCGACCTGCGCCTCCGTTGTCCGATTAGGAAATCGCGCGCGCCAAGCACCCGTCGCGATCAAGCGAGGGAGTCTGGACACGCGCCGGCGGCGTGTCGCTTCGAACGACGACGACGACGAGGACCGCTAGATCGTGAAAGACGCGGGGAGATCCACGCGGGCAGAAGGGAGAGAGATAGAGAAAGAGAGACAAAGAGGAAGAAAGCTACGGCGTCGGGTTTCGCGGGTTCCGCGGCGGCGACTATGCGCGTCATCGATCGCGCGCGCCTCCGCGATCGGCCGGAGATGTGATACCGGAAGTAGGCCAGGCAGGGTTGACCTGCGTGGGCGTGCAGGTACGCGACGTACGGGTACGTGCGTGCGTGCCGTGCATAGGCCGCAGGTGTGCCGCGTGGACCCGCGGGGGGTGGACCAGCAGTCGTAGAGATGAGCGTCGCCGCGACGATCTGCCCGTCGCCGGCATACCCGACGTCAGGGACCAACTCCTGGTGCAGTACCACCGCCGTGCGACTGCTCTGCGTCGTCCTGGTCTCCTCCTGGATTATCCTCGATCAGCCGGCTCTGGGTCTACCGGATCCTCCGGAGCTGACGACCGCGGAAGGTAAGACCTTTAAGTTAGCTTCACTCGCGTAGCTTTGCGCGCCACGAGAAAGAGTTGACGTTTCTCTCGTTCCTCCTGGAAATAACATGCGTGGACAAGAAATATTCATAATTTTTTGATTGGGAGAAATTGAATATTAATATTCGATTACATTCTGAAACTACACAGAAAAAAGGAATATAGGAATATTCTTGATTTGAAATCTTATCGTTAGTTTCAACGTGGAAACCTTGAAATAAGATTGCATTGTTTTAAACAAAGAAAACTCGCTTGAATGAAGTCATTTTATATAGTTCAACCAAGAAAACAAGTTGAAATAAGAAGTTGAAATTTCTATAAGAAGATTATAGATTATTGCATATATAAGAGACAATGAATAGTTAATTTGAATACACAAGTTTTGACTTGACACTTTTTTTCTGTGTGGACAAGGTTACTTCTCGCACGCGACTTAATCTTTATTCGCTAGTTTCGCACACGATAACGTAACAATATATTTAAACGAAAATGATTAATTACATAATTTATTATGTGCATATATACGGTTAATAATAACAGCTTAAAATATTTAAAGCAAAAAGTTACAAAGGGTTGTTTATAGAAATTTGTTTACAGTTTGTTCCGTTCTTTTCCAATACCGCGCAAACAAGGATGCTTTATATTTTATATCCATGCAATATGGAAAACATAAACACTATAAATATCTGTGGCTTCTTTTTTATTTAAATTCGAATGTAATTTAAAGTACGTTCTTTATGTCAAACAAAAGAAAAAAAGTCAAAATTAAATAACTAACAATAAGAGATTATAAGTAACAATAGAAAAGTCTAATAATGTTTTAAATCTTCCTGTCATTTTGAATGAGAGTGTAACTAATTGTAAGGTTTCATTAAGGTCGCAGTGTTGATGATGATATTGCATGTAAAAGATAAGTGCACAAGCTATGTAATATAAATACCTATATCAAGTAAACGTGTCGCATTATTACCGTACTACACAACGTATGATAAGCTAAACAAATTTCCTATATTTTATTTATTTATTTCCGTTAAAAATTCGATAAATCAAAATTCAATAATTCTATAACCCGCATTAAAATTAAAATAAAAAGCTTTATGAAAAGGCTTTATGAATTAAATTAAGTCATTCTTTGCAATATGTGCATTCGGTTGGATATCTGGTTTTTTAACTTCTTTTGTGTGCAATCACATACAATGCGTGCGTTGAGCGAAAGATATCGTAGAGTGTCTGATTAAAGCGTGAGTAAATTCTTCTGATAAATTCAGTGAGTGATGCGGTATTACTGTGGTGAGACCTCGCATTGGTCGTTCACCGTCGCTGGTAAACGTTGTGTTTGTTGACGCGTGACATTTTGACATTGCGACAAATATTGCATCAAATGGCATATATGTATATCGATGACAGCGCGAAATGCGAACCGATAGGGTAGGATAACCGACATAGACAGGATAAAGGAAATTCGCCGGATTTATCTGATTAAACTTTCAAAAGTTACAGACCACGTGTTTACTAACTCTGCCGACATTTCGAAATAAAAATGTATTGATTGCAGCAGGTAAATATACTTGTCCCTCGATCTACATAATACACACTTTTTTGTGCAATTTACCCTTCACATTTACGTCCCTCGTAAGCTCTTCGGGCTGAGAATTGCTTCATTATTTCGGAGAGCGCGCCTTCTGCAATTCCGTGCTATAGAATACGCAGATGTGCCTGAATAAAAGATTTCCACGTAAACAGAGAGTGAATTATAAAACAAGAATCTAAATGTCAGGCTTTACAAAACAATCCTTTTCTTATCTTATAACGTAAGAAATTCCGTACAGCGATCTTGGTATTAATGTATTAACAGATGTGTTTAAGAGATCTTACTTTTCTTACTTTCTGCTCCAAAACGCAAGAGTTACGTAAAAGTATTAGCATAATTTCTGGAAAGTTTTGACTAACTCTAGTCCGTAACTCGCATATAAAAACCTATTGTTTTTATCAGTTGATCTTTCTCGTTCCGCCACCCTTAAAGTTTATACGGATCGGTCGTCGTAAAAGACAACGACTTATAGATAGTTAGAATGTTTTGCTCCAAATAGTTTCCCGCATTTTTTTCAGGGGAAATTTTCAAAGCTAGATAAAATTCCGGATTTTATCTAGCTTTCCGACAACCTGTATCTTTTATTCATTTTGATCAGTGCAGTTTCTGTACGCTAACACAATTTCGAAAAGAATACGAGATACGAGAGTTTTATACTTCTTTGTGCTGAAAATTTGTTGGTTCAGGGCTTTACCTCGGGCTTTACTAACGATTCGCATTCATACCTCGTTCAATTCGCCTCGATTTGTTCGCACGTTAATGCGTTTCTCGATAGATGTATCCTTGGATAATATTCACAGAATATTGGAAAATATTTGTTTAACTTAAAAAATTTAAACTTAACTCTGATATTGGAAAGCAATATGTTCTTCATGATTAAATTTTAAATTGCAAGTTGATATTAAATTGTTATATATCTGACTATAAGTCTAATTAACTTTCGCGCTTTTTGTGGTTTTTTTACAAAAATTTAAAGGAGTGTCATTTATAAATTATAATTATGTTATCGATTGTTTCAAAAAAAAAAAAATTATATATTAGATCGCTAATTAACTAAAATCTTAAAATTAACTTAAATCTCGTACGCAGGCATAAGAAAATGGTAATTATAATTGCTGCCATAAAGAACACAGTGCAACAAGTAAAAACATTTGTGAGATAACAGAACCTGTTGCGAAGACTGAAAAAATACTTACGTCATTCGAGAATTTAGTATGCTTATTTCGTCTATGTCAAAATTTATACGTATAACGTTAATCAGAATGACTGTAATATTTGCTTTGTTTTGATAATTATTCTGATTGACCTCCAGTTTACTTAAGGGTGTGTTCCGCTAACGATGCTATCTCATTTAAGCTGTTGCGCCAACTCAATCAAATTAGAATATACCTATTCAATTTCATCCCCTTTATACTCTTTTTCTACCTCTTTGTCTCTCTCTCTTTCTCCCTTTTCCTGTCATTCGCTTTACTATTGATTTGCCGGATTAACGTTAATCTCCAGATGAACTTTCTGTGCTTATTACGTTCCACAGAAACGTTATCGAATTGTCGCTGATGGAATTGATGGAATTAAGTCTAATGATTTTGTTTCTTTTAGCCTAATTTGTGTTCTAGCAAAATATACGTGTCTTATTGCTTATTAAGAAATACAATTTGAAAGCGAGAAGAAGAGAGAAAGAAAAAGAGAAATAAAACTGCAATATATTACATAATATTTTTTAAACCTAATGCTAAATTTTGCAAAAATTTTGGATCATGCACAGAAATTCTGAATTAAAACACAATTCGTCTTGCAATATAAAGAAATGTTGATGCATTTCGTATATTATACCTTAAAAAATTATAATACCTTACCAATATACACCTAACATAAAAATATAACATAAAATACTTACAACCATTTCTTAAATTAATAACAATTAAAAAAAATCAAGCTTAACTTACAAAATAACTTTCGCACATTACACTTAAACAAACATCTAAAAATGTTTAAGAGATCTCTGAAAGATATTTTATTTTCTATCCTGAATATATTTTTCGAATTTCTACTTGGTATAGGCACAGTCGCTACTGGGTATAGTTATACTGTGGTATAGGTATGTCACTTTTGTAAAGTAATCCTTTTTACTTTAGAAGATAAAATTCTTTTTCGTCGTATATATTCTTAACTTTATTCTATTTGTTGTGACATTTCGTGTTGCCGAATTTAAATTGATTGCCTCCGCGAAGTTTGTGACTTAAACTCTGTCCAAGTTTGCTAAGTTAAGATTCGATTCAACTTTTTATTAACCTTGATCCGTAACTCCATTGCTTTCTAGGTGGTTGCGACGATCGTGTGCAGCTATATACGTTTGCCTGACCGAAAGAATTAAGTAAAGAAATTTGTCATCTAGCTTTCTCGTTGAAATTAGTGAGAGAAAATGGGTCACGAGTGCAACATATAGAAATGACTTTTACAGTATCTCACGATGAACAATTCGCGATAAATGATAATGGATAATAAACAAAATTTATTAAATATAAACAATAATACATTTAAGTTTAAACAATCCTAATGGAAAAGCTATATATTGCGAAGAATTTTACAAAAAGAAGCCACACAGCTCACACGAAGGACTGAATGGAAGAAAATAGTTAAAAAGGCTAAAACTCATCCTGAGTTGTAATGTCAGAAGAAGAAGAATATTAAAGTTTAAAGAGAAAAACGCAAATCTCGCGTAAAGCGAGAGGATATACCTATAGACAAATATAGACAAATATAGACAAATTATTACTCAATTGCAATGAATATTTAATTACCTTCCTTTTAATAAAAAGATCTCGTGTGCTCCAGAGTACGCCTTTATTCCACGCTCTGGTTATTTGCTCATAATAAAGCAGAAATGTCGCCGCAACCGATGACAAATAGCTCTCAGAGAATAAATGTTGGCGCGTTGGTGGCATCAATTTGTATCCATTATTGACGTGCCGTATTCCTCAGCTTTCTGCTCGCAATAAATAGTTGCAAACTTGTTTATTATTCATCACATTAACGCCAATTTACCATACGAATGTGGAATCAGAGGAATAAATATTATCTCCATATTTGCAGAAAAAATATTGGTCTCAGCGGTCAAATTGATCGCACGAAGTTATGTAAGCGCGCGATGTCAATGGAGTAACGTTGCCTCTACCAGACTTTTAATCAAAAGATTGGGTTTAGATCACGTTTTACGAGCACAGGTCTGACATAACGTGCTCGTATACATAGGTCAGCCGGGTCATAACCGGAGGGTACACCTACAAATTGATCATGGATCACTACATGGTATCGACGATAACGACGATAACGACGCATTAAAGTTTATGAACTATCGATTTTGATTTTAATCATATCATCGTAAAAGGTGGCCTACGATATAGATACGACGTAAATATTAAATTTTGAAAATGTGAGTTTAGGCTGAACCAAAATTAACAATTGATACGTTGTAATACAGAAAAAGAATCACGAGAATCGTTACGTGGCGCACGTATAAAACAATTTCTACATTTCTGTTCGATTGGGTGCAAAAGATTTGTCGTTTTTCTATAAAGCTTTGTATTATGGAATAGAGTTAAAAAACTGGAAGTCTTTATAAAAGGAAGATTGAAAAATTCCTCTCTAAATGAAAAGGAAAATATACTGTAACCCAAGGCACAGTTCTACTTCGATTCTGCTGAAATCTTATCTTCGGCTTTATTCGACAAATATGACAAATATTTTGCACCAAATTACAATTGCGTTTGGTGCGCACGTGTCTTTCTTGCATGCTAATGCGTCAAATTTCGATCATAAAGTTTACATTTATCGTCACGTAGGTACAAGAGAAACTTTGCAGATTCGAAATTCGAATTCACCAAAATTGTATCTCCATTTCGATAATTTAATCCAAAGGTATCTCTCTCTTATCGTGTCAATGAGCGTAATTACGATCTAGAAAAGCAATTTCGGCACTCGCAATACAAGATCTCTCCACGACGATTCCGCGATGAAATTTCACGCGTTCAAGTTCACCCATCTCATAAGTCCGATCAAGCTTGATCGCATCGACCTCAACAATGGCATCGTGCCAAGCCAATCTTAAACGAGCTTGTATCGACAGTTCCCCGCGGTATCGTGGCAGGAGCATCAGGTAGGGTGCACGCAGACGGAATAATCCCACAAGAGATGAACGCGTGCGACACAGGCCGCTTCTAGATCTCTCGGAGTCGAGACTAGTGCTCTGGCTCTTGCATATGCATAGATCAGCTATCGAGATAGCATTAATGATTACCTTGCGCGTATTGTTGAACGCTTGGCTCGCAACTTGACACGAGTGGGCGACTGACTGTAAACACTGATAAATCGGACCTCCCCGGGTTACATGAATCGTTGCGGTTCACATTAAATTCTTAGAGGAATCCTTTAAAAGTTTAAACCTTGTAGCCTTTACTTTTTCACGATATTTTTCCAATAACCTCGGGCAAATGTTTCTTTTTTCTTAAGTAATTTTTAAAACTTTATATTAAAAAAAAACCCTCGAGGCTATTTCTCGACCATGTTTGACTTAAAATTATTGACGTTATTTTTCTGTTATTTTAGTTGTTGCAAGAATGGATCTACGTAATCAAAATATGATAAGTTTTGTAAGTTGAGGGAGAAACAGACATATTTTACATAACTCTTCTATTTGCATTGTTCGGCTGCTTCGGAGGTACCTTCTGCAACACGCGCATTCATATTTGCCAAGGAAAAAGACATACGGTGGAGTAGTTGGGATTTATCTCCCGTTCCATTTCATATTTTCTTTCCGTAAAGCTAATTTTACGTTCACGTTAAAATGTGAAAGATATTGGTCAACTTGTTACCCAACTCTGGAAACTCTGGTAACAGCTAATAGGATAGTTCAGATAGCTAATGCCGTGCGAACTGCGAATATCGCACAGAAACTGGTAACGATAATCGATTAACGTCTTTAAATGCTTGAACAATATTTGAATTTTTTCCAACGATGCAAGATGAAGTTACTTTTGTCGGGAACATTAAAGTGATCACGATGTTCTAGATTATAATATAAGCAACCGGACGTGACATATGCAAGGCGCTAAGTATAAAACACACTAAATAGATCAATAAACGACAATAACGTAGCCCTGTATATATAGCTGTTATTTACTTACGTCATGCATGCGGCACGTAGCACTTTTTTCCGTTGCGGTTCATCACAGCACTGTGTAAAGATTAACTTAAAAAATGGCATTACCTCGGCAATCCTACTCTCTCTTGCTACGCCATTATAATAATTTTCAAGGAAATCAGTCTTGCAGGCGCCTCTAAAAGACATTTATTTTACATATTCGAGACGCGTGTGGCTCATATTTTCGAGCAAAGTCCGATATATAAATTTCCTAATATATATTCATGAAGCACGCGTTGTGTTCCTTCTTAATATAAAAAGAATAAAAAAATCGGCTGTCACGTAGCAAGGAGAAAGCATCTGCTCAGCTGCAGAGATGTGAAATTTTAATCTTATTGGGTCTCAGGATTAATCAGTATTCAGATTAAGCAGCGGAGAGATTTTTACCAATTATTATATTTATTCTTGTACGCTAGGCGTCAATAATGCCTTCCCATTTGAAGATATGCCAGTACTGAAAATCTATAGTAGGTATACGTAATGTAAACTATAGATTTTCAGAACGCAGCCGGGAAGGCATTATTGACGCCGACGCCGTCTGCGTCTGTACGTTTTTTTTATTCGATTTTCGTATCTTGGGATTCAAGCATGATCCTGAAAAATTCTTCTGCTTTTACAATATCTACTTATATATACTATGTACAAATATATATATGTATAAATTATTTCCTACAACTCAGGTAGCAGAGTGACATCTCAATATAATACCTTTATTTGAAACGTCTTTAGACGTCATCTTGCTACCTAGAAATTTATTCATAAATTGTTGTTTACTGTTAAATTCGTAGTGTCAAATTATACTTAATTAATTGAGTCACTTTTAACCATTCCTATAGGTCGCCACTGCTCCTACTCAATATGTCGTTAATTTAATTAAAACAATGTTAATTTAACTAAACCAATGAGTTAAAATAATACTGTTTTGTGTTAAAATAATAAATTTTGACACACATGGTAGTTAAAAGTAACCAAATGTTATTTAACTTATGGTATTTGTTTAAATTTACATCTCTCTCTCTCTCTCTTAATATTTAACAGTGTTACACGTAGTTCGAAAAGTATTGAGAAATAGGGCTTATAAGTATATATTAGGTCTTTTTCATAAAAGTTCTATTGAGGTTTTTATTCTTTTCACGTATTCGCTATTTCATATTTGGTTCGGTTTCGAGGGATAAAACGATTCTACGTGAATACAGGAGGCTTGTAAGCTTGCTCTTTGTGAGATACACGTGTTTTTCTGAACAACAGAGAAGTCAAAAGGTCCTAAAGAATGTCTGCAGGATATTAGAATTTTCCTTTTATTTTTCTGTGCCTTTACGACGTCTACAGTCGTTTGAATTCGTTTCCCTTGCCGCACGTAATTTCCTGACGCTTGTGCGTGCGTGGACTACCTTGACGTATCACATCATTCTGCCTCTACACTGGAATGATCGATATCAGAGATATTATGTCTCGAAGCACTGCAGTAATCGCATCATTCAACTTTTGCGACGTAGGTAGATGCATTGCGTGGTTTAGCTGACACGTTAGCACAAGACCCAAGTAAGATTCAAGGATCGGTTAAGGAGGTTGGCTAGGGTCCCGCTGAGCGGCAGGCGGCGCGGCAAAAGGGGAAAATTTAGAGGTATGTTCGCATTGCTCGTACTTACGCGTTGCTTACACTTTTAATATTTTTGCTATGTATAAGTTATGTATAATGTTTCACCCGATGTATAAGAGTATAATTTTAATAATTAATTACTTGACAACCATGCAGACAATTATCTTGAAGTGCGTTGCTCAAATCAGCTAAAAAAAATGATAAGAATTAGTTTAAATTTATGGAGGATATTCGTCTATGGGAATGGAGTTATAAACTTCAATAATTAATAACTCGACAATCATGCAGACAATTGTCTTCAACTTTGGCATGGATGACAGATTTCCATAAACAAATATCCTCTAAAAATTCTAACTAATTCTTATCATATTGATATACTCTTATACACGGGCGACATAGCAAAAATGAATAATTCAATAATTAATTAATCGACAACCATGTAGACAATTGTCTTCAATTTTGGTATGGACGACAGATTCCCATAGACGAATATCCTCCATAAATTTGAATTAATTCTTATCATTTTGATTTGAGCAACCACCCTCCTTAAATTTGTGGTGTCAAATTATAATACTCAATTTGAGTCATTTTAACCATTCGTATAGTTCGCCACTGCTTCTACTTAATACATCGTTAATTTAACTAAACCAATGGAGTTAAAATACTGTTTGGTGTTAAAATGATATATTTTGACACACATATGGTAGTTAAAAATAACAAAATGTTATTTAACTTAAAATATTGGTTTAAATTTCATCCTTTATTAATATTTAACAGTATTATAGACTGGAAGGCTTAAAATGCATGAAAATAGACATCTTGTCACATTTTTTATATTTATATGAAACGTCATATAGTATACATGTATTTAAAGGTCACATAATATGTATTTATGTCTCTCTTGAAATAAATTCTTCAATTGTGTGAATTATGCACCCGTATCATATTTCCTAACTTTGTTTGCCATCGATTTCGATTATTTATTAGTAAAGATCGCTTTGATAATAACTGCCTTTTCGTAGCTGTGGCTGCTTACGAAATAAAGCCACGAAGGAGAAAAATATCTTTCTTTTTCGCGAGATTTGTGTCTGATTCACAACATAATTTCCGCAATATGGAAATGTCAGCTGTATCTTCCTTCAGAAAGTATCTAGCGTAGTAGGTCTCTACGTCGCAAGAAAGTAGACTAGATGGCATAGGTATACTTACTTATTTCTGGATAACTCAATCGCAAAACTTATCGCACTAGTACAATGAAATTGTAGACCTCTGCCTAATAATTGGATAAGATATGCTCCACTTCTGACGATAACTACTTTAGTCTGACTTAAAGACAATGCTTGATTCTCGGCATTAGCTGTGTCAGTCATTCTCTCTCAGGGCCATTTTAAAATAACAATCCGCTTTACGTGGCTTACAAGAAGAGACCGACTATATTAAACGTAGTGAAAATACATTACATTTTTATTTATAATATTTACACGACTTGCGCATACATTACATAGAGCAGTTTTATTTTTTTCATATTTTTCTTTACTTTTTTCTTTACTTTTTCACTAGTTATTTTATTCTGTGTTATATAGGTATTGTGATATTACGGTTTCAGTTTTTGTATATTTAAACACAGGGAATGATCGATATTCTCTTTTCGTCTTACTTATCATTGTCTGCAAGATGTTTTTAGCGAGATATTTTTTACTCCTTATCGTCTCGGTTCTTCTTCCCGCTGCGTTTCGTCCTTCTTTAGGAAAATAGAGACCCATCTTATTTATAATTGACGGCTGTCATTTCGTGCTGAATTATGTACCGAGTTATGCGCCGGGCGAGGTAGTCTCCGTGTGGCTTCCCTCCTAACTCGAACGTAAAAGTTTAAACAACGCCGCGTAAGTTTTAATCACCGTCAAAGCATCGATCGCTGAATGTTGTCGCATCTTTTCTGCTTCTAACATCGGTAGCACATATATTATTGTAGCACAAGCGGTGTTTTTTTTTTACCAGGTTACGCTTACGTTTAATGGGAGATCGACGTCGATATTTTTACCCGTTCATTATCTCTAATGCCGACGCGCTGATATTTACCCGAAAGATATCGAACGATGTATTTTGCTGCACCTTGCGGTATTTTTTAAGGAGGTTGGCGCGGTTGCCTATATACATATATATATAATTTTGTTTTCATGATTAAACAGTGTAAAGCTAGTCTCAGAAATGATTCATAAACAACATGTTATCATTGGGGCCAGAAAAAGCGTAAAATCGCAATTTTGTCCCATTTTTATACTTGATATTGTTTAAATAAATTATTTAAAAACTGAAAAAAAATCAAACTTAAAAAGTTAAAAAACCGTGATTGCAATTCTCGATGTCACAAAAGTGTAACATAAAAATTTCATTTATTTTTACCGTACACTGAAAAAAAGGCTTGATTATAATAATCCAGGCTTGGTGAAATAGTTTCAACTAAACGTTAAGTAATTATGACAAAATAATTTGGTTAATTTTAACAAATAATGTTAACATTAACCAAATTATTTCGTCAAATCACTTAACGTTTAGTTGAAACTATTTCACCAAGCCTGAACCAAAAACCTAAAAATTTCGTCATTAGTTAGGTCACTCTTCGGTTATATTTAGATTCCAGACAATTAATGTTTACGATAATGGATGCGATAACGAATATATGATAAATGAAGATATGGCTGCAATACAGTTTTTGCTGTGTCAGTAATGGAACGTTCCTAAATATCATATAAAGTTTTTGTTTCTGCTCATACTGGAGCAGATAAAACCGATTGCGATTTAACGATCTGCGTTTTCTATATATACAGATCACATTCTAAAATATTTCTCTTTTCAAAAGAGCTATCAATATAGTAACGACTACTTGAGAGGTGTCGGTGTAAAAGATAACACTTGATGATACAATGCAGGCACGTATACAATCTGCGCTCTGTGGCACTTAATTACGAACGACGTCTCTATACAGAGAGTTACAGGGCGTCGGAGCTCCTTTTATTCGAGGTTACAACGTAATTAGAACGCCTCGAGGCGCGTGCTACCTCTCCGAAATGCTCGGGGTCGTGCTTTCTTATATGCGCACGACTTGACGCAGACTGCAATGAAACTTTAATTCCGGCCACCGCGTATTCATTTAGCCGAGAAACAGATATCTTTCAAACGCGTTTTAACTAAGAATGCTAAATTGATGATAGGCGACAGTATCGCTATTTCGGAAAAAGAATCATAATATTGTATTATATGTATTGTTATTAGAAATTTCTTGACTTACAATGTTGCTCGAAACTTCGCTCGTACTTCGGGAACTAACTTGAAGAGCTCTCCGAGATGTGTTACTCGCGAATCTATAAGTTTTCAATGTAAATTCATGTATTCGTACAATCTTCCCTTTCGTCTTTCCGCATAAAAACAAGGTGAACGAATGATGGAATTGCAATAGACATGAGGTTACTGCAGTCTGCACTGCGGATTCACGTGCACCCAACTTCCTTCGATAACGTGTAGGTACAATTGTACATGTTCTGAATTCGGACGGCCTCTGGAAATCGCGTTTAACATTGCTAATGCAAATGTAATAGCGTATCAAATGCGCAATGAGCGTGTCATATTTTCACCGTGTAACGAGGGAATAATAATTTTGAAGGATGGGATTGGATGGGATCATTAAAATTATAATATTAACACGAAGATATGATGTTATATTTGCGACCGTGGTTAAGTTATCGAAAGGTCGATATAAAATTTATAATTTTCCGCGGTTGAATTATCTACATTGCGATATTTATTAATAATGTAGATATTGATGCCCTAATTAATAACCAGAATATTGATATTGTTGCACTGTTTTTATCATTAATGTTCATAAATCATCAATTTATTCTCTATCAAAGTCAATTTATCAAAGGTATAGCATGTTACGTCAATATTTGCTGAAACTTTTTATTTCAGCTTTATTTACGCGCTAGATATTTTGATTATTCGTATTATTCATTATTACGGCGAATATGTGAGCGACTAATTAACTCGTATAGTATTCTAGTTAATCAGCATTTTCAAGCAACATACGATAGATCGAGTTTATTGCTGATATCGACTAGTTTTTATTGCACATTTGAATATACCTTAATTATGTGGAAAAGAATGCATAATTACGACTTCAAAGCGGTCCAATTATTAAAGTTATCCAATTTGCAACAAATATTGTAAAGTTATCCCATTTCCAGCCAACGTTGAATTTATCTATCAATTTTAACGAAGTCAAATTCTTCATCGCTTACAACTCAACGCTACATTTTTCACGAGATATATTTCTAATAAAAAATGTTTTGATACAGTGTAAATTTTTTTCTGAAGGCGCGTCGTATCTTTACAATGCGTAATGTTATGCACCGATATAGTAAGCAATTTTAACAATTAATTTCCTTTCGCCGTTTCCCTTAATCGTTTTTTCCTCGATTAATCATCTTATGGCTGACCATCACGCAAGCATAAATACAGAGGCACGACTGAAACTCGTGGAAATGGATGATATATTTCTAGACTGGGTAATCTTGTATATTAACGTATGAATTGCAACTTCAACACAAGCAAACGTAGATGGGTCAGTATTTTGCATCTATAGGTATTATACAAAAGTGCACTGTATACATTTCTGCTTTCGCTACATTTTGTTACACTTTGCACTTTGTAATAACGAACGCAAACTGATCGATCAGTCCGCGATAGTTTTAAAATTAAGAATAACAGCGATGAACCAAGCTGCTTGATGTGTTACGCGGTTCCATTGTTATTTTAATCTTTGTTCCCACGCAGACAAAATTAATTTTCTGGTCTTAGTTGCTCAGTGAATTTCGTGGCGAAGCTGCTTTGATAACAGAGTCAGGGTATTACGCAAGACTCGATGTGCGCCTATCTATTTCGGAGGAAGTTGAATGCTTGTCGTGCTTCGCATCGCCCGCAGCAATCTGTTGCGCAGTACTTCCGCAAAATACTTACGTACGTCGTCGCTTTTTCCCTCGCCAGAAACACGTCATCGTCTTCCCGGCAGCATTCACTACGTGAAAAGCACATTCTAAGACCTAAGATAAGCGCGACGGAAGAAACAAAGTTTAGATTATTGTGTTTGACTTCATTTCTTGAGTTTATTTCGTAGTGATTACAGCATTTGTATATATTAATAATTTGTTTTAGCAATTAATTTTAACTGACTGCATTTATATAGAATTGATATTTGTATGTGGAACTTGAATATTTGTTTACGTATAATACGATAATTAGATGACGTGAAAAATTATGCATAAATCTATATTACAATGCGACATATTTTTATTATAAATATAAGCCTCAAAAAGAGATTAATTAATTATTTATAATTAAACTAAATTGTTTTATGACTATATGGAGAAATAATAATGTTTTATTTTAATTATTTTTTATTAAAATAGATTTTATTAAAAAATGTCGTTATTATCGTGCAGTCAACAAAAATTCAATTTGTTGTGTTAATGATAACAAACTTACAGTTGTACGATTAAAAGCATGACCCTTTAAAGAGGATTACGAGATCCCTGGGTGATAGTCGCCTAACACTAATTCCGAACTCGTTAAACTCCACAGGCTCATAGGCTTTATCTCATCTTTAGCCTGTAATTATTGGAAGGAAATTGTGATGTACACCATCATCGGACATAAGTTGGAATAGCCCGTAACACGTTCAATTAATAAACGATACCTCCAACAGTTAGCTGATTTCTAATTTCACAGTAACGATGCCAGCAGGGAAAATGAAAAGACTTCTCTTCATTTCCACCTTCATTTTTATGCACTTTCAGATCGATCCCAAAGCTAACTAGAAACGGGGATAATATGAAGCGTCCGATTAATAAGCGTGATACATCCAACAGTTAGGTGAGCTCTAATTCCACGATAACGATGCCAGCAGAAAAAAATAAAGAGAAAGATTTTTTTATTTCCATTTTCATTTCTGTTTCACTTTTGGGTCGACGCCAAAGCTAGCCAACTGGAAACTCAGGAAAGGGTATATAAATTGTTCAGTGGCAGAATCCGTAATAAATTTTGTAAAAGAATGTAAGCACAACAGCATTGTTAACCGCAATTATTCAGTTTTCAATTTTTTATATATTGGTAATTGGAACTGTGCGTAAATATAGTCAATCTGCTTTCGATAAATTTGAAATTGAATATTCTTTTAATTTTGCCTATAGAAGTTTGCGTTTGTTTCGCAGATTCGGAATTTTTACGTAAAAAATGTCTGTCCCGCGAAAAAATCGTGATCTATAAGTTCGCGAGGAAAATTGCGTGACGACGACGATGCCGCAATATTAATGCGCGCACGCAAAGTTTACAGAACCGCATGCAGTTTTTAATATCGTGAACATTATTATGCGACTTTCCAACCCGTGAAAAACACAGGCGTCGACGATCCTGATGACACGAATGAAACGCGGTGGGAATTTATCTTCTGATAAACGTTCTGTCGTCGCTCGGTGATCTAGCCTCGCGTGATTGAGAACCTGACGCCGTTAAATGAAGCTCGTTATAGTCGTTATTTTCATCTCGTGGATCGATCTCTTTTCTTTTTACAGCGATAAGCGCGCCTATTGCGCCACTGTTGGCGTATTAAATGTTGACCGCGTTTCTCGGATAATTGCACCTTTTCCCTAATACACCACATTTACATTTACATTTTCCATGATAATATGATTTTTTCAGAAAGAGATATTTCCTTTTTTATCTTTTAACTGTAATGGGCGATAAAATTATAGAAGCATAACTATATATTGTATAATGCTCGGGACTCCAATATATATGTATACCTATATAAATTATTTAATTTTTTGCAAATTGTTTCTATTATGAGCAAAAATAAATAATTAATTTATTATAATATAAAAAATAGATAACCATTAGAAAACAATAAAAATGAATTACTTAAGCTTGAGCTTATTTATTTTACTTAAAAAATTAATTTACTCGGTTTATTTTATTTAAGACTTTAATAAGGCTTAACGAAATTTTTTATGATGGTAGCTGATGAATTATCTTTGTTCGCTCTCAGAATTAGTTACATTTTAAAAAAAATAGATTAGAGGTTACGTCTTAGAAAAATAGGAGGACGGTGGTACCTCGATATCTCAGGGTAACTGCGCCTGTCTTTAGGAGGAAATTTTGGTCGGTTGGTTCCGACAGTTGTAGTCATAGAGTTATCTAGTATGCACATATTAGACGGAACATGCATGTAGGAGCAACCGCGAACTGCTTGTTCGGCGGTCGTACCGATCCCGAAATTCTGTTCTCCAGAGAATCGTAAATTGCAAAATAAAACTCCTCGGTAAATTATGCGTTCGAGAACCTCTTAAGTTTCCGCCTCGTTCGTCGCGTTTTGAATTCTCCAAGGTACGAAAAAGTGACCTCTTTATTTTACTTCTGAAGATTAAACTGATATTATTTTATTTTGTTAAGCGAAATCATTGCAGAAATGTTTATACACATGAAAAGTTTAACGGGTTAAGCAATCTTAGCCAAAATGGAAAAAAGAGATCCCGCTTGATGCAGAGGCAGGAAATCGAGTCCGATTCGTCGTCAAGGCAAATCGATATTTCAGCGAGGACCCTATCTGTTCGCGTGCCAATTCGTCGTAAAGGTCTTCGTTGAGTTTCAGATAAACTCGACAGTAGCTATCTTCGAATCACCGGAAAAATATTTTCCTTCAACCTACGGTTGATTTGAAGCGCAGGTATTCTCGTTATAACCATGTCGACGTCGTGTCGAATAACGTGCTATCTACAAACAGTTATAACAATGTAAGATAGTACAAACAGAATGATAAAAATGTAAAAAAAAAATTTTAAACTATAATTATGCTGCATCTTTTCAACACAGATATTTAGGATACATCAGCCTGTCGAGTGCCTATACAGCCTTCTTTTTTTTTATCTTCGGTAATAGATTTCGTAGAACTTAATTGCAAAGTATTAAATACAAAAAGTTTATATTTTCATCAGGCTGTGTTAAATAAAGTTATAAAACCGAAGTTTTTTGAAAAATCTCTAAAAACAATAAAAAAATATATACTGAAGCGGTAATTTTGCTTTTATTTTCGACTTTATTTAATAAAATATGACAGACCCTTCGCGCCAATTTAATATTTCATGCGGTTCTAATTGTAAGAATAAATATATTGTACATAGCATTAGTTTTCTGTATATCTATTTCTTGTTTTTCTCGTTGCTACGCAGAAGCGTTTATAAAAGTAACTTGTAAAGTACGGTGGTCTTTATCAGTCTAGAATACTCTAGAAAAATTCTCTCTGTAAACTCGTGCACATTCTGAGCATGTTTATCATCCTGTCGTGACCCAACCCATTCCATGTCATGGAACTAAGTGTCCATGGGAACACCTCGAGCATCTTATAACGATTAATCTTCTCAAGTTACGAGCAATAATGAGAGTGTAACGAGAGTGTAAAGAGAATGTAATGGCATTGCTAATCGCAGGTAAGATCGCCGTCCCGCCGAGACTGAGCGTCGCCATTGGTCGCCATCAAAACAGACTATCAGTGCTATGGGCTATAATTAAAAATAGTATTACTTTCAAAGTTAGTATTTTTAGCAAAAATCTTTAGATTGTAATATAATAGAAAAACTTTGCATAATATTAAACTATTGTTTTTTGTTCTCGCGGAAGATTCTTATGCGACTCAGAACCAGTTTTTTAATAGTCGCTTAACTTTAATCTTAGCTCATTATTCGTCTCTTTCTAACTGTCCCTTTTAGAAAAAGATGAAGAGTGAGTTTAGCTAAACTTTAGTTTAAACGACTATTGAAAAACTGGCCCTTAGAAAGTGTTTTCCTACGTCTCAAATCCGTTTTCTATCTCATTTTATAAGGTCACTAGTCGCAACCTGTAGACAGTTTCTCTCAAGAAGAGAAGAATTCTTAAGGGGTAATATCACCTTGTGTTCACTAAAAGTAGGGTCATTTTTCTGAATTTATTATAAAAAAATGAAAAGATTTATTAATATTCGGGTTTTTACATATGAAAGTACAAGTCTTAAGGTACATAAAAATATTCTTTTAGGTTTTTTAAAAACAAAATGGCAGCGTGGCAGCTCTCGCAAAACAATCCTTTTTTTTCCTTGATCTTCCTTGCCGTACCGCTACAGGTCGCAATTTTGCACCTAGATTCTAGAACAAACCAAAAATTTTCTGAAAATGTGGCCCAAAAGCTAGTGAGCATCGTAGGATTTTTCCGATAAATTGATTTAAAAAAAAATGGCGTCGATTTGAATTTTTTCTTTTTTTTTTTTGGAAAAAATTGCTTGAAAATCGGCCATAGAATCGGCAAATTTTAATTTATCGAAAAAATCCTACGATGTTTACTAGATTTTGGGCCATATTTTCAAAAAATTTTTGGTTTGTTGTTCTAGGTGCAAAATTGCGACCTGTAGCGGTACGGCATTTAAAATTTTTTTCCCCTTATAATCAACTTTTTATATCATTTTTGGATAGTTTAGGGAGTGTTTAAGCCAAAAAAAAAAAAAACGTAAAAAAAGTCACAAGGTGATATTACCTCTTAATTAATAATTGTTCTATCTGTCTGTGTCTCAGAACAGCGGAATCCACTTAATGTTTCAGCTTGGCATATTAATTCTGCATTAATTTAAGATAACTTTTAACAAAATATGTAAAAGTGAGCTGAGCTTAAATGAGATGGTTGTTATTTGTAACAATTGGTAACAATTTTTAACAATTGTAACAATAAACAATAACAATATATTAACTTTCAAAGGAAAAGCAAATAATATTCACTATCTATCTTGGTGTGTTGTCAAAAATGATATTAACAAGATTGATTAATCTTTGAATGATTAATTGTCGAACTTTTTGCGATAAAAAGAGAAAAATCTGTTCTACAGTATCGAGATAGAGATTACAAAAGCAGAAGAAAGCGTGCATCAGAATAGGGAAGCTTATTCAGAATCAATTCAGTTTAGAAAGTTAATTAATTACCACGTGAAACTTTATGAATACCTAATGTTTGAAAAAGTTAGCGCATTGTGTTTGAAATAAGCAAGTCACAAGTAACGCAACAAAGCTATGTAGCACTAAATTACACCTGCTACTACGATAACAATTCCTATTTTAAGATATCGATACTCGGAGGGAAAAGTAATATCCCTGCTTGGTATTCCCATTTTATCAAGTGCGCGACTTTCGATTCGATTTTCGATACGCCGATTAAGAGACACGCACGAACAATGAGTGCATGCATACGCCTTCAAGTGGGTGAACGTATATGCAGACCAGAAAGTAATTCGAAAGAAAGAAAGAGGGTATCTGACGATGGTGGCGACGGTAGCTGTAGAAGGTTCTGCACGTGAGAGCATTGGCGGCGTGCCATATAAACGGACTGACCCACTTTTAACGCGTAGATTGACCCGCCTGGCGCCATTTTAACTTCGAGCCGTCGAATAGTCGCCACCCTTGATCCCCAGTCTTTCCAGGTCGCCGCGCGAACGGATTGTTTAACCCTAAGAGAGGCCTGGCATTTTCTGATAATTTTCCTCGCACACCTTCCTAATTGCACGGTGCAATTAGGGAGGTGTGCGAAGAAAAATGGTTGTGCAAATAATCAGTTTGAAAGTTTTCTCTAAAATTCTCACTCTTTGAATTCAGTATGCTTCGCGTTTTCAATTAGAAAAGACGTTAATTTGCAACCCTCATTTGATTCAAAACTCTATGAACATAATAAAGTCGTTTAAGTTGTAATTGATTAAGTTATAGTTGGTGAAATTACCTTGGAAGAAACAGATTTATTCGATTAAGAAAGGGCATGAATCTGTATATCGCAGATAAAAGAAATACGAAGGAAAATCAATCTAAACGTTTGTGTAATTGAAATCGGCACTAATCAAATTTCCGTGGTTGGCCAATTTGTAATCCGCGTGTAAACTTTCCAGAAGGTGCAGCCCGTGCAATATAGTCCTTGCAGTTCTATGCAATTTCCATGATCCGAATCAATGAAATGGATATAAATATCATGCAAAACATATTGTCCGAAAGCGTTGCTGTACTGTTATCAAAATTTAAAAATAATCCGGATTGAGCGAAATAAAAATTGAAAATTTCTACATATATCTGCAAGCTATAATTGCCTTTTGGCGAACGGAGCAGTTTGTATAAAGCTGGGTATACACTTAGCGAACGAACACCGAACGAACAGCAAACGCAAATTTTTGTTATCATTTTTTAGCATATCTATGTGTATAATAAAAAATCTCAAATTGCTACATGCAGCAAACACCGACTCTGGTCGAATTTTAGTGTTTGGAGCAACCGAGAAAAAGAACAAACAACCTAGGAACACGCGAATGTCCGAACGTTCCGAAATGTGATAGATGTCACAATAGATATCACACGTCAATTGCTAATGCGAGAGTCGGAACTTAGCCACACCGCAGGGCTGAAACTGAAAAGGTAGTAGTCACCCGCGAAACTCTGACTTAACAAAACTCGTATAATTTATAAGATAAATATGTTATATCATACATCGTTGTATTCCTTAGAAAGAACGCTACAACTTTTATTATATCGAAATATTTACATTACAGTGAAAAGTTATGCGTACTACTTCGTTCTCTAACATAGATAATTTTTATAAGCAATCACTATGCTCACAATAGAGTTCAATTAAAACCATTTAATTTGATATTATATTTGTTCGGTCTATCTCCTGTAGTTTGCGATATAGAAAGGGGTGGCCACTTACACGCGGACACCCTGTATATTAAAACGATTAAAGATGAAATAACGAGTTTTATAATTAGTAGCCCGAAATGATATCCAATTTAACGCTCAGTTTTATTTACACACCGTTTTATACTATGATATTTAGTGATTGCATTTTTACGCGAAGGCGAGAGACACGCGCTGTTTAACGTCGGTTTAACGTCTCTTGAGAAATTTATGACAGAGATGAAAGAGCTTGCCTCCTGGCGAGCTGGAATCATGTCATTCATTTTAACGACTCCCGAGGATTATAAAGCTTACAGATATTTTTCCGAATATCGGCACAAATTATGAGAGATAAGAGTCCTTCGGTCCTCTGTTGAACGTCGTAGGGTGGAACTTATTGTTATAAGCCATTATTCATGGGCCATTATTCATCGACAATACTGCAGCAATCAGGCGTCCCTGAAAGAGGGACTTATAGTCAGCTCTTTTGTATCATTAACATACTACTAAAAATTGAGAAATTGTATATATGGGTCATTTCACGGAATCCGCATATGAAATCCGGACCCATAGTCACCGATTCCGTTCAAACTGCAGAAAAATGTTCGTCAATGTGAGTTAAAACGTGAATATTTTAAAAATTTTAAAACTATAGGTTCAGCGGAGGCGCTGCTATCAATTCTTTGACATATCGCGTTCCTTGTAAGGGAACAAAAATATTTTTAAAATCACGGTATGCTACACACAATATAGTGAAAAGCACTCAGAGTCAACACGCAATAGTTTCCCTGAATAACATTGTAAGATACGCGCGTGCAAAAGTAATTTCAACATCTTTGAACTCTATAAAAATAAAAATAGACTGATGGCTGTACAACTACTTTATTAAAAATAATTAATAAAGACGAAAATATAATTAGAAATAGTCACTAATTTATTTATTTATTTCATTTTGGTTCTACCCATTGAGAGCAAAAGCTAAAAACTACATATATTATGTAAAAAAATCTCTACCAATGAAAATATTCATTTTGAAATAAACTTTGGAGAAGACATAAAAAAACAGGGTTTTTCTTAAAAATCATTGTTTTTAGTGCTTTCTTTAATTTTGAGGGAATTGAAAATATTTTTATTGGAAAGAGCAAGAAATTTTACATAAAAATGTACACGTTTGAGAAAAAAAGCCGAAAAGAAAAAATTGGTAAAAATTTACTTTGAAGCGATGTCGGAACGCGACATGTCAAGGAATTGATAGCAGCGCCCCCGCTGAACCCATGGGTTTAAAATTTAAAAAAAATTTACATTGTTTTAACTCACATTGATGAATATTTTTCTGCAGTTTGAACGGAATCGGTGACTATGGGTCCGGATTTCATATATGCGGGTTCCGTGAAATGACCCATATACCTAAAGGAACTTTGCGAAACCCGCAATCCTTGTATATATTGTCAGTTTTATTGCATCTCTTACATGCGCGTACATATTTCTTTTTATGTGCACTTGAACATATGTGTATCTCGGGAAGATGTTTGCATAGTTATCGCGACCGGAGATTTTGTTCAAGATATCCTGTTTTTATCTTTCAGCTTTTTGCGTGACAGTTTTACATAAATTTGAGCTTTAAAAACAATCAGGATTAAAAGAAGCAAAAGAAAAATTGAATAATTTTTATATATACCGACTGTCTATAAAGCAAAATTAGAGGATCTATGAATCTGAAAATAGGATTGTATTTATAATTTTATATGCCATGTAATTTTATGTGTGTGTGTTTCAATATTTTATATACATATATATACTCTGATTCTTCAAACGTTTATTATATTCTACGACATATAAAAATATGAATAGAATTTTATTCTGAATACTGATGCAAATTATTATAGATCGTTTAAAGTGAGCTAATTCATCTATAATTATTTTTGAAGATAATATAAGATTGATTTTTCTTTTTAATGAAAATGCCAGATATACGATCATTAGTAGTTATATTAGAAGTGCTTAATATGCAATATAAATATGTCCTGAAATGTCTTATTCGTTTAACAATCGTATTTTTTCAGATCTATCTGGTAGGGGCAAGCAAAAATTTGGCGATGACTGTCGGGTAGACACAGAGTGCGGCTTCGCTGGCTCCTATTGTGAACCGAAAAAGAAAAAGTGCACTTGCAAGGAAGAATTTGAGGCTACGAACCATCTCGATAAGTGCGGACACGGTAAGTTGGTATTCTTTCTGGCATTCTGCATGCGGTGTTGCTTTACGACTGTATACCTATATAAAATATATGAGAACCTCCAAGGGGAATCTCAATTCATAGGGAGAAAATTGAAGTGGCTTTTTTTCCATGAAATTTTTAAGCTGCAATGTTATAAAACAGTGTCGTGTTTCAACATTATTACTGACAGCATATACCTAGTTCGAAAGAAACTAGCTCTAAAATACTGTGT
Organism: Leptothorax acervorum; assembly: GCA_035220615.1. Classification (NCBI taxonomy): domain Eukaryota; kingdom Metazoa; phylum Arthropoda; class Insecta; order Hymenoptera; family Formicidae; genus Leptothorax; species Leptothorax acervorum. The sequence goes on from JASTWQ010000018.1 coordinate 205,673, forward strand.
TAAGATATTAATGTAGCTATTATAGTTTATTAGCTACGCACAAAAAATAAAGTTTAGCAGACAAAAGAAATTTTATCCAGAAGAGGCGACCCAGCACGGCGCATATGCCAGTGCGATTAATTTCCATACGCGAATGCACTTGCTAGGTAAATGGGCTGGTGCTATCTCGATCGAGAATAATTCTATTTCCTTCTTGGCCAAGTTGCTACATCCATTAATTGCGATTTCGCACAAGATATCATTACATGATTCACATGATAAACCGTGTGAATCTCGCAATCAAACAAGTCGACCCGATTATCGGGGCGAGTAAAGTATACCTAATGCCGAAGCTCAAGAATATTATTAGTAAAATCGTGAGAAATAAATTCCATTACGTTAATAAATTCACATAAATTAAAAGAAAGGATTTTTAACGTGTTCAGCTGAGAAAGAAATGTTTAAAAGTTATCTAATGTAAATACAATAGCTTAGAATATTTAAAAATTTTTGTTGCTATTCAGAATACATGCTCGGAATTCATACTTTAGAGTTATATTTTTGAAATATTGTTTTACAGCATATTTAGAATTTCCCATTTACGTTTCCATAACTTACAACGAATGTACTCTGAAAATTATTTTAGCGGCGAATGTGAACGAGTCCTGTTTTTTCCACGAGCAATGCGAGGCGCGGGTGATCCAAACGGAATGTCGCGACGGCCGATGCATCTGTCTTTTCGAGAAGATCCCGGTGACGCAGGCGGACGGTGTAATAACCTGCGTAGGTAAGGAACGGAATTCTCAAGAAATGAGGACATGATAGCTTTAATGAAAATCCTGTCGTGCCAACACAACTTCGACACGGTTCGGCGAGAATTGAAAGCGCCGGAATTAATGATGCTTCCCCCACTTGCTCGATTCCGATATCTTTCGCACGCCAAGAATATCTTCCTTGCATGAAAACGCAGATAAACAAAAATAAGAAATATAAAACGTTAAAGAAATATATATGCAATTATTTAACTCAAGTTTTTTTGCTAAATATGTATTACGTTGTATAATATCATGTTATTTTCATCGGCTTTGCTTTTTAATAATAAGTATCGAATAAGATTTAAGAATTCAAGTTTATTGTTTAAAATTGCTAACAAAAAAAGAATGCTGAAATAACAAAGTCATCAGTGAATGACAATTAACTATCGTAAATGATTAATACATAAGTATATTCCACGGTATATTCTTTGTACTCGATACACACACATTCTTCTTCCTTTAAGTTTGCCTTCTATTTTACATCGATAGTACGGTGCGCGTTTGACTTTTAATTCCTTTAGAACATGTGGGCTTTAATTTACGAGCGTCTAGTTCCGCGGTCCCTGGTGCAAACCCAGCAAACCGACCGATTTGTTTTCAGCCGAGGTCAAAGAGCCACCCAGCCTCCGGTACATCGATCCGGCGATGATCGGCGTTCTCGTTGGCATGGCACTGATGTTTGTCATCATTTGCGTCGTTCTTAGACTCTTCAGCAAGTAAGCAGATCAGTTTGATTAGCGTTAAAAATAATTGTGTGCAATTCGTATCAAAATTAAGCATGCACAGACTTCAATTAAATTTGCAATGTTCTTTAAATAATAACGCAACCCAATTTCGATAAACCTCTTGCATGTCAGCTACGAATAATTAAAATGTTAATTCAAGTTTAATCGTAGGATGGAATTAAAATCGTATTCTGGTGACAACTTTAATTGAAGTTGTTCAAATTTGAATAAAGATATGCATTTAGTTCGGATGACTGTTGTTTTATTTGAGAAATCGCAATATCGACATGTGTTCGATAAAATAATTGCCTATTTATAAAATATTTTCATGCAGTACTCAGAATAATTAAAGTTTCCAAAAATATTGTTATATAATATATGCTATTGTGTATGTGTTTCTGCTGGTAATAATGCAGCATTATTTTATAGTACCATTTATCACGGAGAAATGAGGTCGCACATAAAAATGTTTTAGCATTTACAAAATTAATCGATTTTACAAAATTCTTGCTCAATTATTCGTATATTCTGCTAACAATACGTTTCTAGACTTTCTTATTTCTCGTGTAGAAAACACAATTATAACTATATATAAAAATTGTCTATTTTCAAAGCTGAAATAAAAATATTAATTCACAGAACATTTGTAAGTCTTTATAAGTGATAAGAACATTCTAAGATATAATTGGAAAATTTAAAGATTTTATTCATAAGTATGCCAACTATATTGTAAAAATTTTGCTATGCGAAAAGAATTTAACTACTTGTTGACAACAAACGGAAAATGGCACTTGTGTGCAATTAAATAAAAAATTCGTCGCGGGTACCCGATCTGTTAATCATCTGGCACGATATGAAATTGCAGGGCCCGCTGGCGAGAGAACCGCACTATCTTTAACACACCCAACGCGCGACTGATGAACGTCTCTCTGCTGAGAGAGAACAAACTTTTACATGCTCAGGAGAGACGCGGTTCGAGAGCGAGCGTACGAGCTCCGTCGAGACAACCCTCGATGGTGTCCTTGAGGGCCCACTCGCCGAACGCCTCGCAAGGTGCGAAACACTCTCACCACTCACAGCACAGAATGAGCCGTACGGGTTTTTCATTCACTTACTAAGCAAGCAACTTGTTATTCAAAGCCCTGTTGAAATAGAGCAAGCGACTCTCTCCTATCTGTTTCGCGATATTTCCGGTGCAGCTTCGTGAAAATCGATGAATCCAGCAGAAGATAGTACTAATTATCTGCGAGATGACATGGGATGATTAATGAGTAAAACTTTTAATCTAATTCAAGACATTGATGTGAATGGTTACGAGAGACGTGGTTAAAATGTTTGCTATATAGTTTTATTCTTAATTTTTCTGTATTATATAGCATTCGTGTTATTGCCGTTGTTGTTTATATATTCTCTCCTCTCAAAAATTCACTTATTCGAAGTTGCGTGTCGCATGATTGATTCACCACAAATGTAACGTTTCTCTAATCTCAGATTCTTATTTGCCAAATTTAACAAGAGATTTTAAGTTAATTTTCTATTAACAATTTCAATTTATTTCGATCATGATTTTGATATGCCTACAGCTACACACTACACAATTTACAATTAATCAATGATGTGCGATAAAACTTCGTCACTATATCGAAAATAAATATGAAATTATATGGTGCCATTGCTTGCTTCAGTATCTTGCTAACAAATAAAGAATCTCTTTCAAGCTTTTTGATGTTCCCTGGAATGTTTATTGTAAAAGAAAAGATTTCAGGTCAGAGTATTTTCTTCAGAATTCGCAATTTAATTAGATTATTGTTATGATCTGGACAAAATTAAAATATTTTTATCATATATAAAAGTATTAGCGTTTGTTCATTAAATATTTTCATATTTTGTATACAATGTTTTGAGAAAAACAAAAATTTTGTCTTATATTGTTGGGCATGAACAAAACTTTAAATATATAATTAAGTTATCGCTAAAAAATCTACATATTTAGTTATTTAATTATTGTTATTTCTTATATTTCGTTTTTATTATAAAAGTTATGTGTTTTATAATTAATAATTACATTAATTTTTTTATTTAAATTTATTTGATATTAAAAGTTGATTTACATAGACATCCTTTTTTCTTGAAATTATTGTCACTATTTTGTAAGTATTCATAGATTGATGAGCCGTTAACGGCAATTTGCATAGTAAACTTGTAACGTAACGTGAGAGCAAAGCATATAATTTTCCCTCAATTTAATCGAGGGATTTTCTACCGCCGAAGGGATTAGGATTCCCCGAACACATTTATAGATAAATGATTGCGTGGCTCGCGTATGGTCGCGTAATTTGATTAGATTGCATAAGCATCACTCCATCATACTCCATCTACGAGGATTCGTTTGAAAGACAAGACTTGGAGAGCATCGATTTTCACAGGACTGCGTATGTATTATACATACAAGTATCCATATTTAAGGGTGACTATTTATCTACCTGTCTACTTTTATGTAGAAGAGATCTTTTTACGCTCCTTGGTACAGAATCTTCTTGTACTTTACGCATGTACAGTCGCCTGCCAAGAGGGTAGCCTAGCTGCCAGATCGAATCGAGGAATTATCCTTTTGCCAACATTAGAATCGTCGAATTCTCTATCCAGAGTAACGTTTTTGACATTTTTTAAATTAAAATTAATTTTTAAAACATTATTACTTTTTAATTGTAAAAATGACATTCGAATTATTTATATTGTGTATGTTGTCATTTATTCTTTAAATTAAATTTATTACGTGACCAGTAAATAACTATAAAATAATATAATTATGCATCTAATTATATTAAATATAATTTCTCATTCACAAATTGATTTGATTCGAAGTTTAAGTTGGCACAGAACGATGTACCTTGATTTATCGTTAAAATGTACTTTCTAATTAACTAAACTCTCTTTGCAGTCAACATCTAAAGTAGTTCTTAAAGATTCCAACTGTGACCATCGTTCTTGACTATTCTGTTGATCGAGACGCTCTATTGTAAAAATTCTTCCAATGCGACATGATTTCTTAAGAGGGCAAATCTAGTTTTTTTTCCTGACAATTTCATTTCCACGTACTATTTGTTTTGCAAAAGTAAATGAAGCACAAGTATAAATATATCGAGACTAAAGCGTTTAAAATGTTATACGATCCAGTGTTATACACGCCCTATTGAGGACACGTCGCAACTTCAGTTTAGTAACTTGTGAGTTATACTAGAGAAAGTTTCTTGTAAACATAGTTTATTGAAATTTGCGAATATAGTTGCTTGCTATAGTAAAATATCGTTGTTTGCATCTGCATGATAATTCGTTCATAGAGACATCACACTCATCAATAGTAACTACATAGAGAAAACATTTTAATCAGAAAAAGTAGATATAGCATCAAGAGGGAATAGGAACATTTTAAAATTTAATAATTTTAAAATTTAATGTAATAAAAATCAATGTAATAAAAAGTGAATTCAATAATTTTAAAATTTAATAATTTTAAAATTATTGAATTCACTTTTTATTACATTGATTAACGTAAGAGAAATTGCAAAAGAATATTCCTTTTAATTTCGTTCGTGCACAGTTATTGAAAAAGATTCTCTTATTCCCTTTAATAAGAAGTAGAAAAGTGATATATATAGTGCAATTTAGTACTGTTAAAATTTCTGTTTGCGCAAACATGCACTTACATTCGTGTGTTCACATTTTCGCACAAGTTCATGAACACGTCGAGGCAATCACTAAACTTGTAATCTCATGAAACACTTATCGATTTAATTAAATAATAAAGGAGTTTTTCTTACCACAAAGATACTGAAGAAATCATCTACTTCTCATGAGTTGATTAGTTAGATAATTAAAGTAATGTGCTGTACAATATTGAACTTCCTTAATATTCTTCATACAACTTCAATCATGGTTTATATATTACTGCATTGAGAACAAATTGCTAGTTCTTGACTGCTTAATGCTTAAATCGAAACGTTGATTTCTTGAGTTTGACAGTAACTTTTATAGCTCCAAATTGTGCAATAAATGTGTTTGTAATCATTTTTGGGAAACTAATTATGAAAAATATCGATATATTTTGAAAAAGAAAAAATGCATAAAGAAAAATTTCACACAGCACGTTTTTGCTGAGTACCTTTCGATTGTCGAGATTCAAATTATTTCACTAGGAGAGAAAAAAGTGTAGCGTGCTCATAATACATATGCCATATACCTATACAATACATACACACAATGCACAATACATACCTACGCGAGCACATTCAGATACATGCATTCACCGTTGTGACGATTGACTATTTTGCTCTGACTAAGTAATGCATTTCTTCCGCGCAGGTCATCATGCTTAAAGTTATTCTGGCTTTTCGTGTCGTGCTGCTGCGCTGTCATGCTAAAGCACGCGATACTTTAGCAAGAAAATCTCTGTCGCCAGGGTCACGCACAGGATCGCGACGTGGGAGCCACAACAGCAGCGGGAATGCTTCGGCCGCCTCGGTGAAAGATAACAAATCTCCGAATCATACGAACAACGTCACCAACCCGGTCCAGGAGAACGTCACCGTCGAGATTCTCGACGCGAAGGCATAAAGCTAGGACCGTCTTAGCACAAACGATCCGATCGACAACACATTCCTGTTTATCACTTATTGTTAGTCCCGCGTAGATTAACGCGCGGCGCTATAATACATCGCATAGATCGCCGTCCGTAAATAAATCTTCAACCCGCGTATATAAATTGGCCCGCACGGTCTCCAAGTTTCCGTTCAGCGGCTGAAGAATGAAAATTTCACGTTCGATAATGCAAATATCATTGGTAAATACTTTGCCTAGATAAATCGCGACGAAATGCCGACAACTCGAGCCTGACGTCGAGATCTCGACGAGGTCGAGGTATAAATTATCAGTAATTGGGATCGCCTAAAGACCTATTGCCGCTGCTTTAACAGTAGCAGGAGAACCATCCGATTAGATTAATTGCGAGGAGTCTTTTCAGCGCGTCTCTCTTTTGATATAATTCGATATTCCTCTACGTATCTAATAGAATATAATTGAATAATGATCAGAATATTGATTTTTGTTGAATTCTCTTATTTGATAGGATGCTAAATCAGAAAGCCATCTCAGAAATAGAAAAGAAACATAGCTTATTACAAGATAGACGTAAATTATCAGTAATGGAACGCCTATTATGCTGTTTTTAGCAATAGTAGCTGTGACAAAAACCGGACGATTAGATCGTATGATTACATCAAGTATGGATTAATTGTCTGTATTAGCTTGAACGGAATGTTAATAAGCCGTTTTAAGAACAGAGAATTGTTTAGCAAGAAAGCGATTCGGTACACATGATTCAATATACTTAAGTTGCGAAATATCGCAAAAGATATTTCAGGAGAGACTCTATTCGAAGAACATTACTAAAAAGGAGAAAAAATAGTGAGCGCGGTAGTACTTAATGCTGAAAGAGAGATGCAAATTTTCATATCTCTTTATACTGTGACAACATAATTCTGTTGCTCGTCCGACTATCGATGCGGTTTCTCGCCCGTTCGCTTCGTGGTAGCTGTTTCAATCGTTTCTGGAATCAAAGCGCGCTGACGTGACAATTGCGGCGATGGACAATTATCGAAACTCACCTGTAACGCGAACGCCTTTCGGACCAAGCGGTTTTAGCACCGCATTCGATTGTTCTGTTTAACGAAAATGCACGTAACGTATGTAACACGTAATTGATACCATCGTACGCCAATGTATATCAGGGTTGCACAGAGAACGCGATACACACGCTCGCAGAATATCCCGCGAGGGATGATACATCGAGAAGAAACATATACGGTAATACACAACACAGTCCGTTAAGGAAGTAATGAAGAATAGCGATTGCATTTGACTAAATTGTCGGTTTATATCCTATACCAGACCAGCACGCATGTCGAAAATCGAGACATAAGACGTTTTAAAGATATATCTTTAAGACATTTTATGATATGATGTCTAAAAATGTCTTAATAACGTATTTAACGTCCTATGTCCCGATTTTGGACATGGTGCTGTCTGGGTAGCAGCCAGTTAAGAAAAGTATACGTGACGAGCTGAAGCAATGATAGTTTTCTTCTAGTGCCGACCAGTCGGATTCACAGTATAGATCACATTATGGATTGAAGCGAGGACAAGTCATTCACAGTGTCGATGCGATGATCGGTACGATCAGATGCGCATGCCTTTTCCCTGAAAGTTTTTTTTCGGTGTGTGACGTGGCGGCGTCGAGACGCGGCAGGGCGACGATCGCGGGATCAATGATTAATCCTTTACATCGAAAGCGATGCTGCGGCTCGACTAGCTCGCGACAAGCCAACGCGAAAGGGACCAGAGGAGAGCCTGACGCACGTTTTTGGAGGTGCGAAATTAAGAGCGAAGTGCGTTGCCGAATTCGCTAACTAAGACGGTGCCACGCGGCAGTGAATAAGAATGCATCTGACGAATATTAAGCCACAATCATAAGCGTAGCACCGAATAATAATCGTATCAATTAAATAGAATTAAACAAAGCACGAGTAGATGACATTTCCTCGAGATGCGCACAGATTTCTATAGAACGAAAAGAAAGAGAATGCTTGCCAATAAAAAATTTCCCTTACGATTAGAGAAACGTTTTTAAATTCAAAAGAGTTTTTCTTACTTTTCTCTCTCTCTTTCTATTTTGGAGAGTTTATTATAATATCTACATTAAATGACAGATACAACTGAGGTACATTAGAAAAGTTGAAGGAGAAATATGAATAAGAGAAAGAGAAGAAAGAAAAAAAGAGTTTCTTTTAAAGAAGCGTATATCTTATTGCAAGATACATATGTACTATCATTAGAAAAATCGAAGAAATTGCAAGATTCAGGAAGCTCTAAGAACTTTTAGAGAAACTTTATTTGAGGAACTTTATTCAAATTTTCCATCTCTTTTGAAAACCTGTAGCTTACCGTTTTATAGCGCCCGGTAGAAATCCGTACGAGACACTACGCGCATTTCTATCGAATTAAACGAGCGAAGGAAAATCGTAGAATGACCAATAGACACATATATTTCTAGTTTGTTTCATATGTGTATCGCGATGACGTTTGACGTCTAGAATCAATATTTACGCGACAGAATCGTCTCTTCTCGCAGCCAAATTTATCGCTAACGCCGAGCTCGACAGTAATTAAATACGACCGGAATTCGAAGTCCGATATTCGTGTATTAATAATAAAGATTCATTGAACACGCAGATGGAAATGTACATCGAGCTCGATATTGACGCAACGTCGGCAACGACTAGTGCTCGGAAATTTACGGTTTTTTCCTCATCGGTGACAAGAAGCAAGAGAAAGAGGGGTTGAAGTAATAAAGAATATATATTAAGAGACATAATTCCTTAAAAAAGAGGCATCAAAAAATAAATCTAGTTTGTAGCGGTCCAAAGAGTACGCATATAATCCACAAAAGTTCTAAGATTTAGAGTAAGTATTTTAGGATAATATGGGAACGTTATTGCTAATTATACCATAAGCTTTGTCGTTCATTCTCGCTTTTGCCTCCTACAACTCCTCTCTTCTCTACGACACAAGTTTCAAAATCTTGTCAGATTTTGCTCACGCGACATATCTCGATCGCTAGAAAAATGCTTTTAGCTTGCTTTGTTGGAAAAAAAAAACATACAGCATTGTATACCATTGGTGAATGTTGCGTATGCATTTGTAAAGTTTAACGGAAACCCGTTAAACTTTTATGTCCGGCGTTACGTGAAAAAGAATCTCTTTTTGTGTAAAACGACCAAAAAATGCGATTTATACACAAGTTTTGACACAAAACACGCGACTTTATATGAATATCTTATTGTTAATCGCACAAGAATACATTTCGGTATTTCGAAAGCTTGCAATGCCCGTATGCGATAGAATTGTGAGGGCAGACGAGCAATCGTAGCCCAGTACGATTAAATCTCAACAATTTAGTGCCTGCGCTGTCGCGTTCCTAAAGATATAGATCTAAATTTATCGACCATATATTTATGACGAGTACAGAATATATAAATAAAAAAAAATATATATATATATATGCATCTACATGCATACATAGTATCGTGCGAGAATCTATAAAATATATTGATAAGTACGTAAATGCACGATTATTTATGAAAGCTTGGCACTATCTGCACTATCTGTAGATTACTTCTGTAACGCCTAGTAACTGTCTCCACTCTGTGATCCGTGTGCAATACGTAGCTGCGATTATCCTCGCGAGCATTATCGTGATTACATTGTTATCGTCACTATTACTGTCACTATTATTATTATTATTATTGTTATTACTGTTATTATGATTACTATCATCATTATAGTTGCTATCGCTGTTGTAATCGCTCCTACGAGGAGCATCGAGCAAAACGACTCGCTTAGAATATTGCCGCCCCGCACCTGACATCGTCCGCGTTTAAATTCGTCACTATCGTGGCATGCATCCTATGACCATCCAGATCGAACGAGAAAGCATTATTATCATGTTATTGATAGTACCTTTAACGCAGCGATGAGGCCGAGGCACCGTCGCCGCGGGACTCACTATATAAGGGATGCGTGCGTGCGCGTGTATGTGTACGTGAGGTGGCCAGAATCTAATAGATAACGGCCAGAAAATATAATTGTATGTACTTGCAAATAAGAATCTAGCGCGTAAGATTGGGGGATTTTAACCGATCGAACCATTGAAGTCACCGTCGAGAAATCGGGACGATCCAGAAACGAAATTCGGGGAAGGTTTCCGTTCCGGGATCGCGCGATTTCGGGGCACGACGTTCTTCTTCTAGAGTATTATAGTAAAGTCTAACGAGAGTTAATAAACACACTCATATACACACGATCCATCGATCGCGCAAAATAATCTGCACGAAATCTAGATGGATTTCTCGAGCTTCAGGATAAATTATCTATATAGGGTAGTTGACGCTTCGACGATGCGGATATACATATATAATGATAATCTAAGTATACTTTAATCCCCCCGATATCACTTATCAAGAGTATGTTCGCGAGCAAGTTCGCGTACAGATCTTTTTCTCCGCCCTTGAACAAGAAAAGAAACGAAGAAAAGGATGAAAAAGAGAAGGAGCAAAATGGAACAAGCAGAGTGCCTATTCTTTATCACTCCAAGACGCTCGCTCACTTTTGTAATAAGTCTCTAATTCTAACAAGTAAGGGATTAAGTAACACTTTTTGCACACTTTACTCTACTCCTTTTTCGATAGAAGCTCGATGATATAACAAAAGTAAAACGACATTTTCTAGCGTTAGATACTTTGTAACCTCGTAAGTGATTTCCCTTATTGTTTGACGGATCGATTTGTTCGATGATAAACGAATAACATGTAATTACGACGTTCTTCTGTTAGAACTAATTTCGTTTTATACACAGTGTGTCTCACAGTATATAATCAGGTAGTTTCGATTTGATAAGTCATCGGCTCCCAAGCATTATTATTCGCTGAACAATTTGTAGACGGGAGAATAGGCTCTAGCGAGTTTGTGGTATGCATCTAAAAAGTTCTTTTGCATTGCGCATTATCGCGTGCCAAACCGATTCACTGCGCTCTAACATTAATCGACGAACTCGTAACTGCTGAGGCAGAGTCACGATCTTTTCCACGACCAAATTAATCGCAATGATAAACTGATGTAGATTAGAAAGGTAGAGATTTCGAGATTTTCTTGATATCGAGGAAAAATGCATGTGAATAATATAAAGAGGAACGATGCCGTGATCCAAATATGGGGAAGTGTTTGGATCATCGCCCGTTTCTAAAAGAAATATTTCACAGAAAGGATCAAATGCGAAAAAAAATTGCAAACTATATGCAAATAATCTACTATTGTTCATTGACCAATATACAATAGTCGCGATTAGGGAAAAGCTATCGACTATCATAGAAAAGATAAAGAATTAGCTTCTAATTAGGGCATGCAAAACTTGCAGAATTTCAGAATAACATCTCTCTATTTGATATTGATTAGTTTCGATCTCCTAATACGAAATACGGATGTGCGTTAGAGATCACCATGTCCCAAAATTTACAGACGATCACCGTCAATAATCCCCGTTCTGCGAGGAACGGCGATGGATAAAATCAATGCATTTGGTATAAATGACAATTATTTCGACGATGAGCATGCGAACGCGATCGTATTTTTTACCGATGTCGAAAAAACGATCCTTCATCGAGTACAATGCAAGTACCTAATTGAAGTAATTGTAATTATAATTTACCTAACGGATTTTTTAGTATCTTCAAACTCAGCACAAATATTGTCACCCAAAATCGTACTCCTACTTTACACAGTAAACGTTAATTGCCGTGCGATATATATTATATCTTGTAAGCCAACGAAGTAAGTTGTTTCTTCTTATATGTAACCAGCGATAAGATTTAATCTAAGCTCTAAGCGCTAAAACTGCTTGCTCTCAAGAGACTATGCGGTATGTGGTATTAATACTCTATTATTAAGCTTTTGCAGATTGCTAAAGTCCATCGTATTATATATATCTTAAACTTTATGCTTGTATTTATTATTATCCACGAGATAGATAGAACTACTTCTGTCTGTCTTACCGTTGCTCGAGTAGCAGATCGGCAACGGTACTCACGACACATTGTGATCTGATCATAGAGTATAAACTTTCAATAATACGCGTTCAAAATGACAAAAAAAGAAAAATATATATATACATATATACAATATATATATAGGTATATATATACATATATATATTTAATTGTATCTCGATGGACGCGTAGATCACTTTGATCTAAGCGTAAATGCTGATTTATGTGACGAGTAAGTCTATGAATAAGTTCTATATTACAACTAATTAATAATCTAAGGATATCTACGTAGTGACGGTTTTTAGACAGCAACTTAAATCCCAAGGAACTATCTCTTTCAATCATCGAAAAATTGGTACCAGAGATAATTATTTGAAAGCGCGTTAAGCGCGATAGCGTCGATAGCATGTTTAGAAGACACGGTATGAGATTGGGTGCGGGTAAAATATACGCGAGTCCCTCTTTCTCCAATTTTCAGTATTTTATAATGTCCGGTATGTGCAAAAACGAAGATGGATATCGTCAAATTACGTGATCTACGTCGTAATTACCTGTACTAACTTTATTATAGCGGCTTAGCGTAATCTTTATATCATACTTTTCATATTACATAGCTTACGACGATCAATAAGTATAATCTATACCAAAAATGTATCTAAAACTCAATTATATTCTGACTCTTCAAATTCGTTTTAATAAAATCTTAATACACTATACAAGTTACATTGATTTAATCTTCCTCTTTACCGTTTTAGTCGCCTAGCAAAAATGACAAGAAATCACAAGATGTAAAAAAAATTGAAAATCTAGCTATAAAGTTTAATCAGAAAGATAATATACACTAATTATAATAAGTAATAAAATGGTTTTATTTGCCTTTTTTGAAATAAAAAGATATATATTTAATTACTAGTTTTAGTATTGTTTGAATCGACTTTGTGTAACGCACCCGTGTTTCTTTAGTTTATAGCAGAATTCATTTACAATGAACGAAGGAAGGGATCTGTTAAATGTAAATTAATTAAGAAAAAACTTATCATTTTATACAAATAATTATTTAGCTAAAAAGAATAAAGAGTAATATTTACAAAATTGTTACATAAAACCTTTTATTTATACGAATCCTTTGCTCGCCAATCGAGAAACTCGTCAAACTCAGCTTCGTCACCGCTTGATGCATCATCATCGATATTTTCTTGCTTTCTATCGGTACCCTGAACTTGTTCCATACGTTTTGCAAGATCCATTACCCTTTTATAGAAATTAATTTACAATACATTTTCTTATACTTCACACATATATTTAAAATATTTTTCAAATATAAATTATATTAAAAATATACTTACCTAGACCAATGCCTAATTTGTTCCTCAATTTCGTCTAACTGTCTTTCTGTTGTTGCTTCTTCCTGATCGTCAGCTATAATTTGTGCAGATTGGGCAGTCTCTTCCTTAATTTCTTTTTGAAATTTCTCCCATTCCTCTTCAATGGGATCTTTATATTCAACGTTACGAACCTGAAAAAGCAAAAAGGATAATTAAATAGGAGAAATAAAGCACATTTCATTTTGTGATAAATTGAAATATGTTGCTGTACTTTAATAAGTATAATGCTTGGTATAATAATTTCTCTAAATTGTACCTTAATACCTTTTTTATTTTCGTTAGTGTTATATTTGTATTTAAAATTTGCTATATACTTTTTCATTCATATTAGTTTAAATTTTGGCATCTGTTTGCTATAGTTTATGGCAATCTTACCTTAGCATCCATCACTGGATCATCAAAAAATCCTTCTGGAAGAATAGCTGGATTTGTATCCTTTACTTTTTCTTTTTCTTCCTCTTCCGTATGTTGCACATCCATAGTATTAACTGCGGAATCTTTATCTTTGATCTCTAACCTCTGCGTTACGACAGAAGCACCGTTAACTTGCTTTAAATTATCATCAAAAAAATCTGCTGGTAAATTTGACTTGACCTGTACTATTGGCTGGCTAGAGTTTTTCAATATTCCTTTTATCTTTTTACTTGCGGAAGTATCTTGAGTTGGCGAGGCAGGTCTTTTGAACGTTTGAATATTAGGTGTCTTTACAGGGTTTTCTGTTTCTAGTTTAGTCTTTTTCGCTAACTCGACATTATCCTTGTGCACCTTGGAATTTAAGTGAACGGGCCAAACTGTTTCACTCCGTACAACTGACTTGCACAAAATGCACATAAGCTGTCCTGATTCTGTATACGTGTTTATCAGTGTTAAGGATGCCTTCAAGATCAACTATGTCACAAGAATTAAAAATTATATCGATAAACAATAGAATTTATAACAATAAAATAAGTGAAATACATGTGTCAAAGCATTTCACTTTATAACTGTACTAATTTAATGTTATTGATCATATTGTTAATGCTTGTCAAAATGCTATAATGCACTACACTACTAAGGTTTTGAAAAGTCAGTGAATAAAATCTAAACTTTATAAGAGCATTGTACAATGAGAATCTCTAACAATGCATTTTTTATCAATTTTTTAACATAATATGTTAATATAATCACTTTGAAGTACAAGAAACGTACGTTAACCTCAAATTGCGCTATAGGATTATAAAAAGGATATTTTGCCAACGGCGAGTCGATCTTCTTAACTATACCGAGTTTCTTCTTGTGTTCACTCATCGCCTTACGCAGATCGTTCTGCGTCAATTTCCTTTTTAAGGACATTTTCACTCGATTAAATCACCCCGTGCAACGAGACGCAACGAACGACTTATAGGTTATGTCTTATGTTTTGGTTTTGATTGCGATCGCGACGCGTTTCATGTCACTGGAAAGTGGAACACTAGAAACCACTGTGCCTTAACTAGAAACAAATATTTAATCTGATGCATTTAATTATTCTTACTTTATTTATTCTTACTTCCTAATTATTCTTAGTTTCCTTTATTCGCGAATATTAATAAATTTAGAGATTTTAGACGATCGATCGATGTTCATCGACTGATTGTGAGTAAACAAAAATAAGTGTGACCAAACGGATAACATTTTTTAAAAAATTATTAAAGATTGTATGAATAAACAAAAAATATAATAAAATTCTTGATAATTTTCTATTTAATCGAAGCTGATTTGTAGATTTTTATATTGTATAAATCACCGCATGCAGTAATAATGCGCTAAATATATGAATTATTTTATAATTTACATCTTAATTACATATTTTGTGAATTAATATATTTTTAATTTATACTCTTGTGGCAGAAAAACAATATTTATTTATGAAATTCTTTTTGGTTTATTTATTCTTATACATCTCGAAAATGCGAATTACAGAGGATTTTACAATTTGACTTTCTTTATTTTTCTTAATTTATAATAAATAAAAATACAAACTTTTATGACCAGTTTTACTTTGTTTATCAATTAACAAAATTTTTATATTAAAAAAAAATGGTTTTGATAACGTATTATGAGCACAGCCGATTCGAATATCCAATTAAAAATATAATCTACAATCATTAGGATCGAGAACTACCCCTCTATTGAATCTCTTCTCAAATCTTATTCCAGATAGTCAAATCTATCGAAAATATTTTGCAAAGTGTCTGCTACAAATCTTGTCGGCAGAAATATAATAAACATTTAAATAATACATTCTATTGTTAGATTATGTCAGCAGATCCTGCAGAATACGAGCTTAATGCAGACGTGATCGGTGCCAATATTGTGCCGTAACATTCTACTCGAATCGAATAGCAAACTGCTAGCATATACTGCTATAGCACTTTGCTTACTGGGTATATTATAATATGGCACGTGCGTAGAATTTGTAACTGTAATATAAGAGCAGAACTCCAGTTTTCAGAAGCTACTTCATAATAGAGGGAGATTCAAGATAGAGAGGGTGGAGTTCTACCATATAACGCGATTCTCTGTATTCTGGATATAACGTGAAAATTATACGAATCTGTCGTTCGCGTCAATTCCCAAAGAGGTCTCCGTGGTCTCCACGTTACCCCTAAATGCAAATTAAAATTCTACGGAATTTGCTGTCACGCACCAGTTGCAAACATTTGAATAGTAATGAGCGTATATTTGACATTTGAATCGAAACAACGAATAAATTGTATTTAAGCGCGATAGGTTTCGGATTTTACGACTAACTGCACGTTTAGTTCGTCCACAATGGAAAGCTTGCGTGCATGCCAAGAAGAATTGCGCGAATTATCGCTGTCATAGCTCGATCTGACCATCGATCCCGAGTGATTAAACTTATATTAAGCCTGAGAGCTTTAAAATGGATCTTTCGTGTTTTGGTCATGGCCGCGAAGAGAAAGCGCGTTCGGTTATCGAACAAGCGTCGCTTAGCGACATTTATATACATTTAGATTCATATTACGCGTCACTCGATATTTCGTGCGGAGGAAGCGAGAACTGAAGTTGTTGGAAACAGTTTCGCGATACTTTAGACATTCAAACCTAGGCGCATTCGAACATTTATAGATCTCTGTCTTGTATCTCTTTATGCAGCTTGGCTTGCGCATTGCGACACCCCGCGGTATAAATTTTTATTTTAATTCTTCACGTCATCAATAATAATTTTTTTTAATTGAACTATTATTACAAATACACTGTTAAATAAATTCACTGTTAAACTCGTAGTGTCAAATATATTATACTCAATTTGAGTCATTTCTAATTATTCTTATAGGTCGTTACTGCTCCTATAACTTTTAAAATATGTCGTTAATTTAACTAACAATAATGTTAATTCAACTAAACCAATGGAGTTAAAATAATACTATTAAAATAATAATGGTGGTTAAAAATATAACAGAATGTTTTTATTAACTCAAGATATTAGTTTAAATCCTTTAATATTTAACAGTGTAACATTGTGCCCGCACGATCGAATTAACGCATCGTGCGCGCGACTTCGAGCGCGTATTATTCAAACGTTATAAAGAATACAAATAATTCGGCGAACGTATAGATAATTATTTTTCGATCATAACGCTCGTTCGAACGGGGTGCGTGCTAACATATCAGTGAGTGACGGAAAGAGTCCGCGTTGAAGAGCGATTATCGGGTAGAGTAGAGCCGGGAACAATCGAACGTCGTCGGAACGTCGCGTCGCGTCGGCAGGTGCACGAGGGGGTTGTTTGCGCGGTGGCGCGGTAGGGCGATGGGGATGGTGGGGGTCGGGGGTGCGCGCGGGTGTGCGAGCGAGCGAGAGAGCCGAGCTTCACGAGCGGGTGACGTCACGTGGCGGCCGGCGGACCAATCCGGGCCGGGCGTTCCACTCCTGCCAGCCAGTCGGTTTTCCGGCTGCTAGACCAGGCGGACGCCATATTGCCCGTGGCCGAGTGGTGGCGGCGGCCGCCTGTGTGTGTTTATATCCGTTCGCTTGACGCTTACGCGGTTTCCGCACGTTTTCGCACCGTGTCGTGTCGGCCGTTCGCGCCGCGGATTCCCGTCGTTGGCGTTGGTTGGCGTGACGTTTACCGTGCCGGGTGTGCGCGTCCGCGGAACGCGCCGTGCGCGAAACGAGTGCTCCGGTTTCGGTTTAATCGCGACAACAAAACAGTGCGCGCGCGGTGCGTCCAGTCGTGTTTCGCGGATCCACTCTCGCGGTAATTCGCGGATTTTCGAGCGGCATCCCCGGCCCCGGCCGTGCGAAGGGAAGTGACAGACCGCGGCGCGGCGGGCAGTCGTGTTGTCGTTGTCGCCCGTGCCGCTCTCACGCCGTTTTTCGTCTCCGTCTCCGTCTCTCTTTCTCACTCCCTCTGTGTGTGTCTCTCTCTCTCTCTCTCCCGTCGCTCCGTATTGGACCGTTCCGGACTATTCCGGAGCACCGACAGCTCCGCGCCTGGAATCGCCGTGTTGAGTGTTCTCGTCGCTCGTCTCGTCACCCCCCTGCGAGGACCTCCACCTGGGAAGGATGCCAGTGCGTAAACAAGGTGGTAAGCTCGTACATGTCTTACGAACATCATTTGTCAGCTTGTCGATTCGGAGCAGAATTGCCGGAGTCGCGTGGGGAGGGGCGGCTGCGGCTCGTGCGGGTCACTCGGTCAACTGTCATTCGCGCTGACAGATCGCGTGCATCCCCCGCTTCTTTGCCGCTTCCTCTTGTCGCGACCCCGTTGTTTTTTACATATCGAATTTGCATCAATCTTGCGATTTACGAGTGAGAGAAAGGAGCAGCGCATGTTAATGGGGGTTGGGGGGGGGGGGGTGGGGGGAGGCGGTCAGGTGTTCAGGTCGCCGATCGTCGCTCAGGAGCTGCGCGCCACCTCTCGCGACCTTGAATTCGCGCACCGCGGCGATCGACGGCGACGGTTCGGGAAGTGACGTATTTTGACGAGCGTGATGCCCTTCGCTCTAACCGGTCCCGGATGGTCGCGCGAGACTCGCACGGGGGGCATTGGCCAGGCCACGTGTAACTTGCGACTCTTTTTCGGGGCGGAACGAGGGCTTTTAAAGAGGATAGCTCGCTCGCGCGATCTCGTAATCCCGCGCCTCGTTATCATTACGCGTTGCGTATAAATTCCGACGATGTAGAAAACTTTACTGCGAAACAACGCGACGCGACGTGCCGTCGCACATTTCCCGTTCCGATCACACACGCGTGAAAAGTATAAACGCGTTTTCGGAGTCCGCGAAATTTTGCGGAAGTTGTGCGAAATCGAATCATGAACTACGCATCACGCAGCCGGAATTGCATCTCGCGTGATTTGAATGAAAAGGATGTTGGAAGTGTTTTTAAAAGCGTTTCTTGTCAAACATGTCTCATTAATTTTGTTGTAATTTACATATCGTAATTAATAACATAAAGATATATCGATACACTGTTAAATTCGTAGTGTCAAATTATACTCGAAATTTGAGTCATTTTTAATCATTCCTTTATGTCATCACTGCTCTTAATACTCATGTCATTAATTTAACTGAAACAATGTTAATTTAACTAAACCAATGGAGTTAAAATAATACTGTTTTGTATTAAAATAATAAATTTCGACCCACGTGGTAGTTAAAAATAACGAAATGTTATTTAATTCAAGATATTGATTTAAATTTAATTCTTTAATGTTTAACAGTGTATTGTGCAAAGATACTCAGATTTATTATGTTACTTAGGGCCAGTTTTTCAATAGTCGCTTAAACTGAAGTTTAGCCAAACTCACTCTTCATCTTTTTTTAAAAGGGGTAGTTAGAAAGAGACGAAGAGTGAGTTAAGCTAAGATTAAAGTTAAGCGACTAGTGAAAAACTGGCCCTTAATCTTGTTAGTTTCTTTTATTTTGCGAGGAAATAAAAATGCAAAATTACAATATATTTATTAAATAATATGTTGAAATTTACAATAATGTAAGTGATATACATATATTGACATGCAATAATTCAATGTGTTACTGTTAATAGTATTATTAATTTACCTTGATTATTTATTACGAGAATATTACGTGAAGGTAAAGCAACGAGTAAAGTCGAGAGTAAAGTAAACAATCAAAATAGAAAAATTTCTCCATAAGTGCAATCGCACTTTAAACTAAATATAACTCATCGATCTTATTGTTATTTAACTTGATTTTTATCTTCGAGATTGTACGAGCTTTATGAAAGTAATTAAGCCGCATATTGGTATCGAGTAAATATTCGGATTATAAATTTATTTCTACCTTGTCTATCTTTTTTTTATTGAAGAGGTTGAGGTGAGAAAGTGAAAATTTGTCAACGGTCAGACACAATCGCATTTCACGCTAAGTATAGTCTGTCAATCTTGGACTTAGCTCAATTTTCATCCTCGAGATTACGCGAGCTGTACGGAAAGATAATCGCATTATTCTCAAGGCGTTCGATTCTCGTGCATGAATTATATGGGGTGATATCGGGAAGCTCGATATTGCGAACTCGTCTCTTCTACGAGATCACGATTCTCATCGATGTGGGCCAGTTGGCTGGCGGCGTGTTGCAATAATCGCGCCGTCATCGTCGCGGGATATAAGCCGTCGTTCGTTGTTTGAACGGGGGCCAAGAAAACGCAATAATTTCGGCTCTAGGCGAGGCTCCCTCGCCCGCGGTAATGCCGACGTGTAACTCTCACGGCCATGGGCTCGGTCATCACCAGGCGGTACCGACAATTCTGTTCTCGAAATTGCATCGCTCTCTCTCGGTCGCCTCGCTTTTTCTCGACGACGGCATACGTATTTCAGCGGGCGCTTTAGAACGCCAACCTTGCTCCATAATCGTGAGAGATTTTCAGAGCTTCTTGTCGACATTAGCGCTCGCTTTATTACGCGCGACCAGCCGTGAGATAACATTGATTACGGCGTCTCGTTACGTACAGATTCTTATTTTATACGTTCGATGTTCGCGAGTATACGATTATATGTAATTTTATCCGGTCTTATCCATTTTAATGAAACGATATATATATAAGCACACTTTAAAAGTATTCTTAGCGGAAATTAAGTTGAAGAATTTTACGAGCTACGGCGAAGACGGCGATACTTATTAGATTTCCCCTTTCGTTTCTTGCAAATTTACTAAAGCGCTGCTAGCGTTGTTTTGTTCGAGTCGAAAGGAGGCCATCCTATTTTTGCAGAATTTCAAGCTTAATGTCCAGACGTAATTCACTTTGGCCATTTAATTAGAATCGCGTAGTCGACGATGTATGGGTGTTTACTTAAAAGCGCGTTTCGCGTGTAAAGTTTAAGTGGAATGTAAACCTGTTGTTTGGTTTAAATTTAACTTCTCACTTAAATCGCGTGAGCGACGGCGATCGCGGGGCCATGAAAGTCGCCGGAATATATTTAACGTCGATTCAATGTTTAATTATCGTCGGGGAGCGAAGGGAAGAGGGAGGACCGATCGTACTAGAATGGGACGGGTTTCGTTTTAGATAGAAGTATAAGATCTCTCGGAGAAGTCGGAAGCGAAACTTGAGACTTCGCGTACGTGAAGCCAAGCCGCACCGAAAATGGGAGATCGCTTTTAATAACTTGAAGATTCGTCCTTGCCAAATCCTGCGGTAATTTTCCCGCCGTTAAACCAATTAGTAAGACGAATGTGGTATTTCCGAGGGTATTTCGTATTTTGAAGCGTTCGCTGAGCTGCGGACAGCGTAGGTTGTCTTCGTTGAAGGGTAAGAAAGGCGTGAATAACTTAAGCACACCCGGGTTCCTTGGATGGCGTAGTTTACGACGTCGCGGTCGGTCGCGTGGAGTTGTGCGGTTCTGAGGTTAATCCCTGGACGCCACGTGTTTCGCGAGCGTGGTGCAGCGGCGCGCGTCAAATCGTCCCATACGAAAAATCGATATTTCATGGGGCTCCGGTACTGGGAGAAGGCCTCTTACCGTTTTTCGCGGCGTCTCTCCACGAGCGTGTGGCTCGTGTCGCACTCGAGTTTACAAATTTCCGCGAAACGTTGTTCGCGCGACACGATCGCATTCGAGAGTAAGTACGTCGTGTAGAGGAATAGCGATTGTATAGCAGCACGTGCTGCGAGAAAACGAGGTAGAGGTAAAGGTAACGTATTGATTCTCTTTTCAGCTATGTACTTCTGTATAGGTATGTAGGCCAACGGCGGATGTATCTAGAAGGGCATTCGGGCGTAAACAGCGTTAACGCTAAAATAGACACATTCATTGGAGCATCCATGTAACTTCGACAAGTCGCAGATATTTTTTCTTTTTTTTTTATAAAAGACTCACTAAAGCAAAAAAAAAAAAGCGCGGAGAAACTCTCACGCCTCTCCACGCCTCTCTCTAATGACTTTCAATTAAAATATTTATAATCCGTATTATAGAGTAATTTTTTTACATTTATCTACGCAAACCGCTGTTGAGAATACGTATTGTTCTTGCGCGGAAAAAAGCATCCCGAAATTATATATTGTTCTTGCTTTTATTAGTTACGGTCAGCGAGTCGTTTTATGAGAATTTCTATTTTGTACGTTCGGTTACCTACTTGGTCAAACGTCGTGGCGCGCTTCTAATTTGTAAGACGAGACACGCGGCAAGGTCGTAGCGCTGGTTTTCAATTTCTGCGGTGCATGCGTTTTTGCAGACGAAGACGTAGAGGAGATAGAAGCACGGAAAGTCGCGGATGGTTTATGGCTCGGTAGCCTCGCTTAGCCCGACACAACCTGCGGGCTTTATATATTTACTCGTACATACTGCACTGTGCAAGCATTCACGTACAGCCGTACAGTATATAACTCCACGTGATCTTTCACCCCCTTATCGACTAATTAGGTATCGTATGTTATTTCACAGGCCAGCTGTTATATATTTCATCTCAACATACATATACATTAAAAATAAAAAAAGTCATGTTATCGAATTGTAAAACTCACAATCAGTCAGACATGAATCGCCATTATTAATTAATTATTTGCGTTAAAATTGCTATTTACTTTGGAATAAAATCGATAGACACGAAATCAATTAGATTTAACGAAAAACTAAGATTGTAGATATAATATGTTATTTGAAATTGAAAGCTCGATGTATATATGATGTATATTCTGCCTGTAGAATTTTCAGAATCTAAATATTGAAGAAAATTATAATATTATTGAATAAAAAGTGTACTCTTCCCGTAATAAAATATAAATATCGCGCTCGATAAATTTGCAAAATGAGGTCGCAGAGCGACTTGGAGCGAATCAAATTCGAATTCGATTGATGTCTGAAATATCGGGAAATATCGCGGAGACCGTGGGCGTTCTATGTGCCGACCCTTTGTTCTTACACAATGTATTACTTTACCTTCGTATATACACGTATATGCGCAACGGCAGATACACACTCTCGCGTATGATAGAAGACGCGGCGATGAAGGACGAAAGAGAAGATGACGTGCCTGATAATGAGAGCAATGAATGGGAAGTGGGGCGAGAGCGTATGTATGTGTTGCTTTTCCCAAAGCAGAGATGTGCTCGCCGTGTTTTACAGGAGCTTAGATATTTACCTATGTACATTATATACGTGTAGGTGTATGGCGTGTGGGTGTTTCGAGACGGCCCGGTTCGTCTATAGTTATTGCCCGTCGTACTTTACGGCACGATCTCGTGTCCGGGAAAAAGTTTATTACTTTCGGCTTGAATATTTCCGTGCAGAGTCTTCAAACTGCGCGCTGCTTAGTCGAACGCTTTCGCTGCAGCTGTTTGCAATGATAATGTTCCCGCGAAGCGTAATAAATATTGTTGCACAGTAAAATGATACGTATATATCGTTTTACATTTAATGGTAGATCTGTTTTAAAATTTACGTACTCTCAAAACTTCTGATTATAAATTTTGTCTCTGTTATACCGCAAAAGGATTTATATTTGCGATTAGGATTTATATTCGCGATTAATCGATTGCACGTAAATTAAATTTCATGGATCAGCATTCAATATCTTGAGATATTTTTCGAAATAGCAATCAGTTGCAAGGCAAATAACATTGTTTCAGAAGAAGAAAATTGTCAGCGGCAGAGCAGAATAAATTTATTCTTGACGCTACAGAATAACAATAAGACGCAGATTCGCTGGATGGCAACGGGGGAGATCTTATTAACTGTGTATGTGAATCATTAATACTTGTAGGAGTTTGCGGATTTCCCTGCAATGCTTCCAACAATGATGCTCGGGTTTCTGTATTTTCATCATACGACGCGACGGTAGCATAATTCGGCGAGCTTCATAATAAAGCACTACTGCAAAGCCCTGTTGTCGCAAACAACAGCTGCTTATACCGTCTATAGGTTGGCACTCGTTATATTCAGCCCGACGACACCCGTCACTATTGTTCTCAGCGACATCGTCGATCGGGAGTGGCATGTTGGCTCTATTCTTAACCCGTTAAAGAAAATAGACATTTCAGTAAGATTTCTAGCAGGCGATAAATTAAACACGTGTCTCGTTATATCCTCGTTAACATCTGATACTTCATCCATCTGTAAATCACTGTCACAAAAGAAGTCGCGCGAAATTCCGCGGTCAAAACGGATTTTGCGAGTCCGTTCGCGATTCTTTTGTAATTTTTGCAAATTTATAATACGACGTTAAATCCCAAATCTCCTTGAAACGCAAACCAACTAATGGTCGATGGCTCTATAAATTCTCGGAATGAATCCATCGAGGCTGAAGTTGTCACGGTTCGGTGCGTTGGAACGAGTTTCGATCGTTCTCAATTAAAATCCAATTAAGAAGTTTTTGTAATGGGTGATGCATCGATCTCGTGGGCCTCGGAATAATTTGCGGTGTTAAAATAAATGCGAACGCTACGTCAGGCAAGAAGTATATTGGGATCGAATTTCATGCAGATATCTCGATTCTGAGCAGCTCTAGGAGTACACCTATTTGCAGGTGCACCTGTATACCGGCGCTTGTGCAAGTTCCGCCGAAACAATTCTCGCCGGTGCTTCCTCTGCGCGCGAAGTTCGTAGATATTTCATCGCATTGGTTTCTACCGTCAGGCCATCGTGCATCGGGGTTAACCGACCTCGTTAATGTTCGTTCAAGCCAACAAGTATGCGTTGTTCCGCCTTTCATAATTTCCTACCCCTTTCCAGTTCGCTTTCTGTGCGTTTGGTTTGCTCGCGGTATTAATCTCCGGCGGATGCGACGCGATTAAGTGTGCGCAGCTGCGATTTTGTTCCGACTTCAGATTTGTGCCGTAAATCGAGTTTATGTAACAATTAACTCGATAATTTAGTATGATATACTGGCACTGAAGAATAGATATATGAGAAAATTGAAAAATATAGCGCGATGCCGAAAGCCTTAATACGAGCCTTAATATGTATAGGATTCCAATGGTGTTTCTTTATTATCTATATTCTATTATTATAGTTATAATGTGAGCTCTAAAACACGCAGTTGTACATTACAAATGAGATTTGCTGTTTTGTGATTGAACTGAAGGAAAACGTTTAACCTTGCGTTTAACGAACAGAATTTCGATTTATCGATCAGATTGGCATTTTACTCTGTGAGAAAAGTTAGATCGAATAGTAATGATTTGTGTACTCGCGTACGCGATGACGAATTGTACTGTCGTGCGGAATTTGATAAAGCAGTAGACTACTCTGAAGAAAAGCAGTAGACTACTCTGAAAGAAAAGTGCTCACAAAGTCGACGCATGTGAAAAGGTCGACAAACTAGATGCGAAGTTGAAAGGCACCGTCGTAGTCCACCGAGTGTTGGGCGGAAGGGTTTTTCGTGTCCCGACATTATCGGATAGAGCTTGGCAAAACTCCCCTTGATCGAACTGCAAAATGACTGAAGAAAGAGGTCGGAGTTGGTGATCGAAAATGCGAGCTCTCCGCTGAGGTTTTGCGAGCAAGCGGGTCGATGCTCTTGCGTATTCTGGTGTATCTCGGAAGTGGATTAATAGCCCAGTCAAATCAGCAGTAGAATGTGAGAGCGATCGTTAAGTGGTTATTAGGCGGGGCCGCAAATAAGCCTGGAATCTTTTCTTATTTGATTGCGTTTTTTTGGATGTTATATTTACTTTTTTTTAAAATATAAGTATATATAGAACATACTTACAATAGGAAAATAATGGCTTTATATATGTCTCTCACACAAAACGCGCCAAGAATAAGTATCTTTTATTTTGAACTAATCCGTAATGCATTCGAGGCTTATCGAGATCGCTATTGGGATGCATTTTGAACATTTCCTTGAGGCAAATTCTGAATGGCGAACGTGTATTATGGATGGAGCGTTGTGCGAGAATTCGATCGCTAATGGATGGCGCATTTGCGGAGGGGATTCGTATCGATTAATATCAAGGCGAAGGGTACAGCAAAATCAATAGAATTATTCGTGTCGCAAGCATTACTCGTGATATGTCCCGATGGCGAATCTAATTATGCACGTGCAACGTGGGGGGAATAATGCACGCCTGTACGTGCGCGCGAACTCGTCTGGTTTTCGTATCCGATGGCGAGCGATTAGCACGGCACAGCACGCAACGGAAGGATAATTCTCCATTTTGCTTCGATATCGGTACATATTGCTATTAGCCTCATTATTTGCTCATACGCACCACAATACGCGCTTGTAATCAAAGCGTATGACATTTTAAACGCGCTGCAAACTATTTTGTTTTGCCTCATGAATTATGCTTCCTATTATTTACGTCACACATCACTCAAGTGTATTATTAATTTGATCAATAGGAATACCACTCGGAATACCAGTTCGCTTCTGTTATACTTGTTACGGCAGACCTTTCTACCACGTCGCGTCGCGTCATTCGTACGATACGGTCAGTCGCATATTGCTCCATTATTGGCTTCTACTACCGCTACCGGGTTATAATGGTTTCGATACATTTGGCACTGAACACTAGTCGTGGCTGCCAATTAGTATCGATAGTCCATGTCTCGGGACCGTAGTCCACTGACTGAGCGGGGCTACGCCACGTGGTGTAGGTACATTCGCGTATCGTTCGCACCACTCATTTGTTACATTCGTTATACACATCACAATGTTGCTATACTAAATCTCACGCGAGACCGACGTTTCACTTTCGTAAGCTGTCGATGATCTATTCACGTCAGAATTCAAAATAGAATTTTAATTATAATCTTATATGCCAATATGAAAAGCATTTAAAGAATCAGAATATAGGTACACATATAGGTATAAGATATGTATATTAAATTCACATGTATACATAGTATATAAAATTGTGAATGAAATTGTATCCTAAATTTGACGCAAATTATATTGTGGACTTAATACATTTTTTTTCTTAAATCGTCTCTAGTTTATTACGTAGGTATTACTGTAAGAGAAATATTATTTTTTTAGTAACCTACTTGTAAATATATTATGATTAGTATAGATTAAATAGAGCAATGAAGATTTAATGAAGTTCAGATTATTAACGTATTAAAATAATATATATGTATATTTGGTATTTTAGAAATATTGTTACCAATACAGAGATGCGCTTTAATTTAACTTTTCTAATGGAATAGATGCGTTTGCAATTCTAATAATGATAGGAGCACATGAAGACTTCCTCATCTACACGTGTTAACAAAGTTATACAATCCTAGTGCAGACGTCGATTTCCGTTTCACACATCGCCACATCGGCCCGACATCGCGGGACGTCATTAAAGTTACATACCCGCATACAAACACATATACATACAAGTCTATACACACACACATGCAGATCCTTCTAATGTAGGACGCAGCCGGCAAGGCTAAATTTAGGATAAGATGCAGCAGTCGAATTTCGAAGCGTGCCCACGCTTGTCGCTAGCGGGACCGTCGAAGCGATTTTTTTCGTTTCGCGAACACCTCAGCCTCAGTCGCGAAAACTCTTTGATCTGCCTGCAGAGATTCGCTTCGGCGAGCGCGAAAAGAGAGAGCGACTCATCTTTGTCAACATCCGCGACGCGGAGAATCGGCGGAGTTCGCGTTCACGTAATCTCCGCGCGTCACGTGTCGTCAAACGCCACGTGTTATAAGCACGACAAATAAATACGAGTCGGCTGGGCGGATCGCCAGGATTATTGTAAATTTTGAGAATGTATATTATACCTATACATACATGTATACCTATATGCCGTGGCGATATTGCGTGAATTATGAATTAAAAATGACGGTGGAAAATGATGATTTGCCACAGTTGCGCGGAAAATCATGGAAATTGCGACGCAATTAATTGTGCAAATTTAGTGATTGTTCTGACATAATATTAAATATTTTTTTCTGACCTTTTTTTAAAGGAAAATCTTTATTTAATCGACTCTGTCTCAATCACAGAGTAGTTAGTAAATTTTTCTTGAATTTATTGAAAAAGGTGCTATTCATTAGCTAACAACGTGATGCTCATTGACGATGACGCTTTTACACACGTGTGTGCAACTTTACGAATGTAATATATAATGGTATCTTGTGCTGACATTCTTTTCAGAGTGACCTGTCAAGCCAACTGTTTATTCGTCACGGTCGATGACCACAATCATTTCTGTCAGGCTTGAGCCTTAGAGTAACTTTTTCGCTTAATTGTAAACTTTTTACAATTTAAAAATTTAGATAGTTAAAACAGCACTCTACAATATTTGATTTTAGGCGATGTAACGTACAATTTTTTGATAATACATTATGAACTGATTCGCTATTACGAGATACATATAGAAGTATTAAGTCACGCGGTGTGTGATATTTGCGATATGTGGGCGCCGGTGATATCTGTGGTGTGGGCCATCATGTATATGATGCAACGAAAAATAATGCCGGAAAATCTAGGCCAGGAGACATCGAGGAATTTGAAGGGTAAATCATTCTAAGTTGTATGTTCTATTGTTTTGAATTTGATTCCTTAATCGGTTTGCGCTTCCTTCTCGATCATAATACAAATAGAGACATAAGAAAATTCCATTAATTGTAATTAAATGATATTATGTGAAATAGACGAAATAAAATAAAGGGAAAAATTACACACAGCTGATTCAATGATACAAAAATTTCTAAACTTATAATTCGTGGATTGACTTATATTATTGTGTAATCTATTCAATGTGCTCCGACGACGCGACGGTCTGATTTATAATGTAATCGATCGTGACCAACTGAATAACTGTAATATCGTACGTGCTTGGTACAGCGCGAGGTCGAAACGCCTATACTGTGGTGATAATGAAATAGTCATGTGCCTCGTGTGGAACTCATTGACTGTTTCGCAACGGAGATTTACGAGGTTCCACAATACGCAGAATTCGGCTGCAGTGCGAGGTTGCGGCGGACGTCGTTATGCGACTTCTGTCTCGATTTCTATGCCTGAATACAATCTACGTGATTTAGATGCAAGGTCACGTTAGGCTTGGTGGAATTCGTTACGATACGGGACGTGCCATTCCGAACGTCGAATTAGCGGATTAATTGGAGAACAGCTGACCGTAGGAATGCGTTTATTGTTTCGTATCTTCGATATGGCATGCATGTTGGAAATTGGCCTTTTATTAGCGGCTCTTTTACAGGAATATTGAGGCAAATAATCAGATTTTTCGAAAAGAAAATTATGTGTGTAACTATTGTCTAAAACTTGTTAATATTTCGCAATTACCGCCCTTCGAGTTTAATTTTCTGTTATTTTACCTGTTGGTCGGAACAAATCTAAGTCAGTGTTACGTAAATTAACATTTGGCAGTACTTCAGACCAGTTAGCCTAGTGTACGTTTTCGTCGAAGGTCGAGAAATTTTCGTACAATAGATTCAACAGTTTTAGAATTAACTGAAATTCTCGTTTTTTACTTTTAATAGCCCCGCGTGTTCAAGTTCCCATAAAAACGATTGGACACTGTTAACATTTTATTTAATTTGTTCTATATTGTAAAACAATTTTTCAAAGCAATTTTACAGCGATAATAGAATTTCATTGATAACATACTTTTTACTGATTGCGATATATTTTACATTAATTAGCGAGAATGAATTCGGCAATTTGCAGACGTTTTTCTAATTTAAGAAATTATGAATTAATTATGTCACGTTAGAAGATTTTTTAAATCGTATATTACTTGGTATTAAGACTTGCATCAATTTGCATTAATTACTTGCAATAAATTACATAATTTTTCAAATTTTATGTAAGTTGTTCATGCGGATATTTCAAAAGACTTACCATCCTTGGAATGGAAATCAGGAAAACCAGAAGCAGACGAAGTTTAGGTAATGAAGGTGGAAGCTACGAGCGGCGTAACCTTCGTTAATTGAATAACGCTGCGCTCGCGCACCTAGAAAAGTACCCTAGACATGCCACCTCTACCGTTCTCTCTTATCCCCTTGCTCATCTTCATCGTCTTCCCATTTCCCATCCTCGTTCTGCGCGCTTCTCTTCCGTCTTACGTTCGTATAACGTAACGAGACGACGAACCGCCACCCGGTACGTTTGGTTAACGGAATACGAATGAGCTCTACTGTCGAGGGATAATCTTCATACGGCATCAAGTCGATTTGCGGTTTGAATATGGACTGGCGAAATATGGCAGAACGTTAATTAAGAGCGGTGAATCGTATTTATCACGTCCCGTATATTATCCTAGACTTCTTCGAATTTGCATAACTGAGCGGCATTATTATCAATTTTTGCTTAGCGCAAGTTATCGTGGGAGAATGAGATACGCGATCTTAGACGACAGAATTTTGCTACAAGTTTGGCATCAGTATGTGCCGGGTCAGACGATGCTCACGACTCGTGCACTTGCAAGTCCACGAAAGACGGGCCGAACAGCTGACGCCTTCGTGTGCTGTCCGTCTCGTCGGCTACCTTGTCGTCTGTCTCCGAAATTCGCCGCGCGGGTTACCCAGGCGTGACGTAGATGTACGCTATTCTGGTCGGCTCGTGACGTCGTCCTCGGGACATCCAGAAATAAACTCGAGTGGCGAGCTGCTGGCTTTTTAGTCTTTCTGTCTCTCGGCTATCTTCTGTCTTCCCTGTTATCTCGAATGAGAGAGAAATGGGAAAAAGAGAGATGTGATTATTGTGTGACGGGCAAGCACGTCGACGATCTGAGGAAAACTCCGATTTCGCGTTAATGATGTAACCTGTAGAAAGTTTCGAAAGGTGCTTGCGGAAAATCATCGAAATTAGATCGAAAGCTTAAAGCACGTTGCTGTTCAATATTACATCTTTTCCGAGCAGTAAGGTTCATTGATGTACATTCGCCTTGCGAAAGTTCCTTCCGGATTGATCAATAGGGGGGATCGTAAGGGAACGTAGACTTTGTAATGATTTCGACCGCCACAAGAAAGATCTCCGGATCTTGCTTCACGACGTTTTCAAGGTCTTTTATTCCCGCTGTCGTAAAATCGCATTATGCTCCCCAATAGCGGACGGGCGTTGCCGATCGATTCACTCGATTGAGAAAAGGGGGAAAATGTTCGCTGTAGCGCGATAAATCTTGGTCGTCTATTTTCTCCCAGATACTCTCGTAGTCGTTTTTCTCGTAGTTTCGCGGTTAGTAGTTCGAGATCCAATCGAGCGTTCTCACTCTCCCTTTCGTTTTATTTATCACGATAAAAATTCTTTGTTCTTTTTTTTTGTCACTTTGACGTGGTAGATCTTTGATCGTTTGATTCTGTTTAGCGTAAGATAATAATGCAATCCAACAATAATATCCTCAGCATTAAAAAGTAGATCAAAGTAATTTTCGATACCTCTAACATCGCTAAAAGTATATTAGAGATACGTGTAGGCGTTTATGTTATGGGCCGTAAGGCCGGTTAGGTATTGATAGGAGAGCGGGGAAATTAACGTAGTAGTGGAGCAGCCGTGGCGTCGCACGCTGAGTGTTAGGCGTGTGAACGAAGGATCCCGAGTTCGAGACCAGTCGGCTCCGTTAATTTTTCCCGTCTCTTACATACGCAAAGGCAAAAAGTTTCCTTCAGGCAACTATTTGATCCAAAGTGTTGAACCTGAAGGACGTTACAGTTGCGGGTGCGCAAATAAAAAAATAAAAAAATTAGCTCACTGCAATTCCGCGCGGGGTGCTTTTCTCTCCTCTCGGATAATGAAGTAACGCAGGCGGCCAGCTGGCCACTTGCGGGCGCTGGAAGAACGGCACGGGTAGAACCGGAAAATGGCAGAAGAACGGTGGCCGTTGGTACACGCTACGATTTTGCTTTATTTTCCTTTTCCCTCAAAGCGGATCTCGCTCCGGCGAACGATGGACGCTTTTTCGCGGCCAGCTGCATCAAACCGGCTCCTTTTTTCTCCTCTTTGCCTTTCTTTCGCTATGGTCCCGCCCTTTCCTGTCCCTGTTCTCCGTTTCTCCCTTTATCGCGTTTTACGTCCTCTCTTATCTCTCTGGTACCAGACATAAATATATTTCCGCACGGCAAACGGCCCTTTAAACTTTGCGACCTGCGCTCCGCGCACTTATTCTTCGTAGGTTCGAACTTCTCGTCGAAAAAATGAAATGTAATCTTTCACATACATGTTTGCAATAATCATATGCATTAATGACCGTCACGACCGAAACTGAAAATAATAGTTGATCAGGAGCGAATTTAACACACAAACTTGCTTTCTTTCTACTCTTATAATGGGAGAATTACGCGTAAATCGAAATATCCTATATCGAAAATATTTAGCTCAAAAATTATTCGATCCAATATTCAAATATTATGAGTTCCAATGTTATTATTTTTTACTGCGAAATAAAATGTGAAATAATAATACGTAAAACGAAAATTTGTATACATATATTTTTGAATGTATGTTTTTGTGGAATATATTAGATTAATTAAAAACTTGTTTATTATTGTTTGTTATTTTTTGGCTGTTAAAATAAAAGAAGAAAATGTGAACTTCATGATCAACTAATCAAATTGTTGATCAATTTTTGGACAAATTGTATTTTTTTTTTAAATAATATGTTTTGAAATAGTACCTATATTTTTTAGAACAGTTCTAAAAGAAGTGGTTCGTAAAATAACGGCTAAAGTAATAACGATTTAGAACGATCCATTTGATGGTAGCAGGACGCTTTTGATGGCATCTCATCGTAGATTGTGCAGCTTACGCGGTCGTAATCAGCTTGTAAAGAGCGTTCAGTTTGATCCTGCTTACTTTGAGATTGAATGTTTTGCACATAAATATCTCTTGTGTGGTGAATAATAGCTGCAATAAATTCTTTGAATTTATTTCGTATATGTATAAGAGAGAGAAATATGTGTTTTTCATTATATCTTTTTCTAACTCAATCAAAAGTACGACGTTTTATCATTTATATTTTAATTAATCTTTTTTATTTGCTCAAAATTTTGTGCTCCTATTTTTCATATTTATCATCCTTTTTCTTAATAAGATGTAAATAACTAAACTTTCTTATAAAAGTTTTATAAGTTCTTGGTCAAAGTACACGCAAGCTTGATTATACCTATATAATTTAGAATTGTATCTCGAAAATAATGATTGATATTGTAGGTACGCATAGTTTTTTATTTGTCAAATTTCTTCCTTTTTTCGACCAAACAACATATTTTTTTATTATTTTTAAATATCATACCTCTGCTTCAAATATGACACTTTTTGTTTGCTTCTTTTTTTATTGGCATACAGAATAGGGCATACAAGTGGAGTTTTCAATCAGATATATGCACTATATACAGTCACGTATTCCTTTTGTTTTCAATAAAATCTATTTTGCAAATGGAATCAAAAGATTGCGTATTACAGTTTTAGACATTTTTATTTGCAAAGCATTTCTCATCTCGACTTTTTATTTCTTAAGTGTCTTTCAATGGTTGTGCGAAGAATCTTGTGTGTTGTCTAGGTATTTTAGTACAGTTTAGACAGACTTTTAAAGCCGTAAAAATAAACTAGTAGAAAGTTTCTCGAAACCTCTTTCTATGTTTGATCTTACAAATATGCGTCAAGACACACAATTTTTGTCACTTGACGCATATTTGTTAGGATTCCAAATAGTTGCCTGGATGGAGAAATTGACAAAAAATTTATCGGTTAAACCAAAACAATACAGAGATCATATGAACAATATACAAAATTGCCTCACAAGTTTAGCAATAATAAATAAGTAAAGACCCGGAAGTGATTCATTCTCTTATTATATAATTATGGAATTCGGAAAGTAATTAGTTTATTATGGAATGTGCAGATCTTATGGATTTACGTATAGAGATCTATAGATTTGCATTTCACATCAATGCTGGATATAGGTCAAGGCTAAAATAAATCGAATATCGCATTTTCTATTATCTTTATGAGTGATGATTGTAATCATCTCTTTTAATATTGCATATGCATAAAATTTTATATTAGACACTTTGTATGCATAAAGATTGCTCTACGTAATTTTCACAGCATTTTAAAAATATATAGGTACGTTTATTATCTAACAGATTGTTCGCATATTTTATCTTTTTCAGTCTTTGACGTCATAATTACTTCATAAAAGCTTTTCTGTGTTATGAAAATATGTATGTCATATAACGTGTTTAACATCGGGAAAAACTATAGAGCCTTTCGAAAAATAAAAATACGAAAATTAAAAGCAGCTTTTTGGGTAAAAATCTGTAAAATCGATTAATCGATTTTTTTCTTCCTCCGTTACCGCAAAGAAGTCGAGAAAAGGGAAGTCGATTACCTACCACTCTCGGATAACGTTCTTCTG
This sequence comes from Leptothorax acervorum, assembly GCA_035220615.1. Taxonomy (NCBI): domain Eukaryota; kingdom Metazoa; phylum Arthropoda; class Insecta; order Hymenoptera; family Formicidae; genus Leptothorax; species Leptothorax acervorum. Next base: position 239,997 of record JASTWQ010000018.1, read on the forward strand.
TGACGTCATCGTTCAATAGGGTAACCTGCGTAACCTCAGAGAGTGTAAAAGTGGGTCAGGGATGCAGACCACCGGGTATCAAGTCGATGTAGCCTGCAGTTGCACCGTCATTGTTTATTCCTTTGTTCTTGTTTCATGGCGACTTTTAAGACTTGAAGACTGAAAGATGAAAGTTTCTGTATCTCTCCAACTTCTTTTCTTATATATATATATAGTTTTACATCTAACGATAATTATTTGCTATTTAGTCGATATTTCAGAAGGATCATAGGAGACAATCGGGATATTGCTAAGATTAAATATATCTATTATTTTTTAACGAATGAATAGAAGAAAATGAATTAAATATTATTCTGTAATAAATCCGTCATTTTTATTAGCACATAGTGCAAAAGGAATATATATATTTAAAAAAATTTTTTAAATAAACATAAACATTCCAGAAAATTTAGCCGTTTGCATAGCTCAGAATATATATGTTCGAAAAATCTCGACATGAGTGGCCATTTCTATGAAAAGAGTTTACCTAAAACTTTTCGAAGAACACAATTGCAGTTATTAATATTTAATAGTTTTCAAAAGAGCCTCGACTAAATCTGTGCAAGTTCAGATAATCATTATTTCAAAAATACGTATCACTGAGCCATGCAACCAGCCGAATTGTTGGCTCTTTTTTATACTATTTAATTTTATAGATTTATATATTAAAAAAAAATTATGTTATAATAAAAATGAAAGGTTTTTTCTACTATATAGAGTTTAATTTATTTTATTTTGTTTATTAAAAAAATAGTTATTTAATTTCAGCAACGTTCCGATGTCACACTGTATGAAAATGTTTGATACATTTTTGAAATAACGATATTTAATTGCGACACATTTCTAAAAAAAACATTTTATTTGTGATTTTTGTTTCAGGTGAGTCTAATCACTTTATCGACTGTCAAGAAGTTCCTGTAACTATGGGCTTCACGCATCGTCCAGCCCGAAAGAACGCAGGTATGACCGTATGACTTTATGTCTTCCTTGAAAAATATTGTTTACCTTGTATAATATTTATGTCTATCGCTGCTGGGATCTATGTAACAAGTCTCTTAGCCTATTTTATGTTTTAAAAATGCGTAAATTACCCAATGGTCGTAAATATGCTCGTGGAAGAAACCAATGTAAACTTTCTTCTATTAGTTTCATGGTTTTTATCCGTTTTTAAAGAGAAAATATTTGCTGTTTTTTTGCTTTTAAAATAAAGACTCGTGATAAACAAAAGTTATTCTTAAAAGTTAACTATAAAGGAATAAGCGAGAGAGTGCATGTTAAGAATCCTTTTAGGCATACACTTATATGTTAATGTAGTATCATGTAGTCCAATGATTACAATCTTCATGAATCACGTACATATTATTTAATTGAAATGACTAGTAACACGTGTTAAAGTTAGTCAAACATGTTTCGCCGTGTTTAAAATATCTTATCGCGGCGGAATTGCTCACATGGGAATCGAATCTTGAATCTCCAAGACAGTAAAAGCTAAAGTACAGTGATTCGCGCTTTTTGCCCCTTGATTCAGCTTTATGACTGTAGAAATGCACATTTGTAATGCCCGTGAACCGGTCAAGCTACATTGCTTTTTCGTTACAATGAAACTACAACCATTCGCCTGTGCAACCGGAAAGGATGCGCCGTCGTACGGGAAATAGCGCCATTAAATTTGACTGCAGCTACATCGTACGACTCTTGCGTTTCCTGCCATATCGCTTTGGCCTGTATTCTTAATACATCCGTGGAGAAATTTTACTAGTTCTCTAGACTTACGACTGTTTCCTTCCTTTAGAAAACTTGTATGTTCCTTCATATCCGATGTAAATAATTTAATAAGAAGATCACGTCTTTAGAATTTAATTTTTTTCCTGAGATTTACTGTGTTTATTTTTTTTAAATCTGTTGTTACAAGCAAATTGACTTGCCAGATATCTGTAGATCGTTTCTATCTTATCTACTTATCTAACGAAGTGTTTATACGTTCATTTTTGTACTATTGCTGTTGCTCAAATATCTGCTGATGTCCCATTTTACGTTAGGCTGAAACAAGAAGTATTGGCATGTCTCTCGTTATCCTACGACCTACGATGTACTCTCGCGGAGTAGATACATATTGTACGACAGCTGCAACCGAGACATCCGTTGAGATTTCGCTTCGTCAGAGAACAACGGCAACGTCTTTTCTGTGATGGGACAGAGGCACGAAGGGAAACTCGAATGGTTATTGAAGGAAATAAGGTCGCTGAAAGAAAATTGCAGACTGTCACGTGAAGCATTTCTCATGTTTTGATTCTTTGTCGGATCTCCTTGAAACACGAATCTGACAATGAGAATTTGTATTGTGAGAAGTTTGTTTATACTTGAATCTTTTTGATTAAGTATATTACATATATAGATATATTTGCATTTGTGCAATAAATATTTACTTACATCTATCACTATCGACACACTCATAATCATTTTATATAGCTAAAAAAATTAATTGCTTTTTATTCCAATTTTCTCTTGTTCGATAATTTTGAACGAAATTTTCGTACCTATATAGGTATGTGCTGGGCACTATTCGAACGTATGCGTTTCCTTTTATTGCCTACTGCGCGATTTTATTATTTATTACTTAAACTCACGGTCGAACGTTCCTGATTGACGTAGTTAATTCTTGAGGAGCTAAACTACTGGATGGAGAAGCCGTGCAGGAAGGCGGATCGTTAAGTGAAATAGAAGGGAAGCGTTCGTAGCGAGCCACAATTGCTGCTTCTCCGACGAACGATTTTCATGAATATTCATTTCCGCATCCTCTTATGAGCGTCGTAAACACGCTTAGCTTGCTCCTTCGAAACGCGAATCTATACATTCATTTCCGCGATTACGCGTTTCTTTAATTAACGAAATTCAACTGTCTCCAGCAAGATGGAACACTTTTCGCGAAGTTCTCTCGTTTATTACACTTTAAGAAATATCTAATTTAGTTGTGCTATTAATTATGCAATAAATCGAACGTAACCATCGTCACTTATTTTATTAAATGCGAATAGATGGAAATAAAACTTTTCAAGTGAACTCGAAACTCTTACCCTTGTTAACAATTAATGTTAATGGGTTAAAGGCAAATTAGCAGAGAAGTTAGTGTTCTCTTCCAATATGCAATAATTTGAAGCGTCTCTCGGGTTAATTGTCGTGTCAGTGCGCGTCTCTTGGTTGGTATTTCGTGATGCACCAAATCGTCTGATAATAATGCTTCCACCGCCCTCGCTCGTTGACCTCCTTCGCCGTCAAGAATACTATTTCAAACGCAATCATCTCTTAATCAATTTATTCTACATCTCTCATCGAAAAATCGATATATTTATTCATCTCAGTTCGGTTCGCGATAACACTCACGGGATGTTGACTCACCATTATAATCGCGCTTTTTCCGCAGCTGCATTTTTAAAAATTCTATTACGCGTTCCCGGCGCATAGCGGGTACATCGATTGATGGTTTAAGCGTTAAACAAAAAAAAAAAACAAAAAAAAAATTGCGAACGAAACATGTATTGCATGGTAAATCTGCGCTTAAATTAATCCGCTCGCAAAATTTACGTGAATTTACCGGAATGCAGTATTCCTTTGTCACGATACTCATGATTATACACTTCCAAGTATGCGAACTTCTTACGGTTCCATAGGGCTGGCGAAATATGCGGGCGGCATGTCCAGCTTCAGAGCCGTTATCCATTGCATTACAGCGAGACGACGCAGCTGCAGTTGCGCCATCGTGCTCGGACCGCGATCGTGCTGCACTGCGGTTTCCTGAACCGGATTACCCGTCAGCGGGGTGTAAATGGCACCGGTCATCGCTATCGCGCGTAAATCATAGGCGTCGTACCCTCGAACGTGCGCTCCGTTTTTCCGCAAAGTACCTCAGACGATGTGCACTGGACGAGAATTAAAAATACGGGCGCGGTGTCCCTCTCCACATTTCCGAAACACGTTCGCGAGTTGTAACGTCGTACGAAGTCGCTCCGTATTTTCCTCGTTCCTATGTGACGCGCGCGCACGACTGTCTCGCTCTCGATCGCATTTTCACGTGGAATGCACATAAGGATATAAGTTTCCATTCGCGATCTATCCAGTTGTATCAATGTTGTTTGACGTGCACGTTATTCTCTCTCTCTCTATCTCTCTCTCTCATCCGCCATTGATGCATCTTTGAGCATCCTCGCGAGAACATATTCGCACCGCTTACGATTTATCAGGTAGACTAAGTCCTTTGCTGTACCAACAGTTAGGGTCGAGTAAGCCGGGATTAGCGAGTCTCTCGCGCTACTGTTTCCTTCGTAGATTAGAGTCTCGCCCTATGATACAGACGAAGAAAGAAAATTTACTTAACCAAGTTGGCGCTAAGCTAACGTTGATGCAACCGGCTTCCCGGCCGGGCCGGGGAATTTCATTAGATTAATCTCGGCGTTTCTTTGCCTGCGTAAAATTTATCCCATCGCGAATGCTCGCAATCTGGAAAGTGCAGCAATGATTATATGTGCTGCCGAAGACATTAACGAGAGAGAAAGAGAAGGGAAATTTAAGCTCGTCCATAGATCGCATGGACGCAATTCGCTCGCAGCTAAGCTCCCGACGGGTCATTTACTTCGAAACAATTCAGGACTTAGATGCGATGCCACGCCGCGCCGGTGTCGTATACGTCAGCGTCAGGAAGGCACGATCCGACACCGACCTACGTACAGCACCGAGAAATCCGCTTTGCTTCCGCCAGCACTTTCCTGGCGTGTCGTTTTTCCTTTTTTATTCTCGCAGCTCGCGTTCCTTATTTAGCAACTGCGAAAAAGCCAAAGCGAAGAATTGCTCGAGCGGACATCGAAAACATGTATCTGTGAGAATTTGCACCGTAAAAATACTAAAGCCGCAAAGAAATGCGGTTCGCGGCTATGGAAATTCGTGGCAAGTCCGTAACGCGCAGATATAAATTTCTTTTACACTTGTCGGGACGTAAAAGAAAAACGCAGTACTGCAAACAAATGCGCGATAAAATTATACCAATTATTAATGATACTAAAATAATATAAACTAATTAAACTATTAATTGGGAGAGGAAAATAATAAATTATATGGATATATCTCTCTCTTTCTCGCTCGAAACGTTGAATCGTGGCGATTATGAATTGTGTTTAATGATTTGCGATGGTTTCTATATATAGGTACATTAAATTTTAAATCGATTGCAGATTGATTAACTGGATTCCATTACGAAATGCCAGCGTGTCGTTTTCGAAACCCGACTGAATTTAATTAATGGCATTTGAAATGTTATGCGGTTTTGTATTTTACGAAATGCTAGCGAAGAGTCATTGAATCACGCTCGAGTAATATCATCATTCACGGTATATGAAATTTTGCATAATTACAAATCAACTAGAATCATCCATCTTGCACCAACGAGAAAATTATATTCTCACGAGACTTAATCTTCCAGCGAAAACTATTTTCAACGTCAAGTCGAATATGCAAACGTAGGCGAATATCGATCTGGAAGCGGCAGTCATAATTTTTATAAAGTTTACGGCGTTCTGACGTAAATTCTGACTCCACCCCTCGTAGATTGCACGTTGTTACAGCGCAAAATAAATCTTCTCTCCCGAAAGGCGAATTTAACGTCGTGATCTTCGCGAGTGCGACATTTCGCGAGGCGCGTTCCTCAGGCTTTACGATCTCATGCTTTTTATTCGTGACTTACGGCTTGGCGTGCGGGTTGATTCATTTATGAAGGTGCAAGGCGCTCGAGGAGACGTCTGGGTCCGCAACAGCCAGGAAATCGATTTCTTCAGGGGAATCTTAAATATCATTTCGATCCGCTTCCGTTAGCACGGCGGAGGTCCGCTTGAGCGAAAATCTTCCAGAGCAGACGAAACGAGACAGTATAAAAGTTGCATCGAGATAAGGCGAAAGTAGCCGCAAATCATATTTTCCCGCCGCATTCCCATAACACGAACGATGCGGATTTATGTTTGTAATAAAAAAAGAACTTTCAAGTATAGTTACGGATGTAGACTTTCAGTCGCGAACTTCAGTCATTGAATTGTTGCTTCAAGAAAAGGTTACAAAAAGAAGTTCAAGGGCAATGAGACGTATAACGTTTTCTGTGATTTATCGATTAAAAATTTCTATCAATTAAAAATTCAGCACACCGCGCTCCCCATTGGTCGTCGGTATAATTAAAGTGCGAGTGTTTCTTTGTTTTACGGAGATCTCCGTGCTTTGTTTCAATGGCCGGGCTCTTTCGGGAACGTTTTGATTGAGATAGGAAAAAATCGAGAATCGCGCGTGCGGCTGTCAGATGCGATACCGAAGTCGATCATTTTTCGTCGTCGAGCTTTAACGGATCGTTAATTCACAGCGCGTGTTTCGCTAGAGTCGGATTATTGGCGAAGTTTTTGGCGTCTATCAATGATACGTAGTGTCGCGGGAGAAAGAGCTCCGAGTATCGGCATTCGGCGGAGTGTATTGATCATGCGTATTGGAAATAGTCGTAGCTTCCGGTTGAATCGAACATTTTTCACTTGACGCATTTTTTTTAACGCTTTCAGCTTTTTACTGACGCCTCGTTTATTTGGAGGTGCTCGAAACGCCAATCATTTAAATATCCTAAGCGACGTCGATGTCGTTGTCCGCTAGGACAACAATGGATCTCGTTTAAGAAAAGTTTACGGGTAGAAACGAGAGAAAAGTGCCGCAGGCCTCTCCATGCAGGGCATTCTCAAGGGAGTGCCCGGGTTGTGCACTAGACTGTCACTACCAGACGCTTCGAACAACAAGTTTATTCGCGGTAGAATGAATATCAATAATAATGTCACGGTTCCCCAATCCAGCGACACGTTGGACGGTGAGAGAACTCCGCGACACTTCAAGATTTTATGGCAAGGGCATCCAGTGGCGCATAGGAAAAGACTTGAAAGATGCTCTCGAGTTTCGCGTCATCTTCCACGCTTCCGCGCATCGTCTGCTTCTTCGGTGCATATAGATCGTTGCGTTTATTATTCCGGCGCTAAATCGTTTGTGAATAATGGTCGTCGTGAATCTTTCCTTGAATGAGAGACTTGAGGCTTTCGTTTAGGAATTCGATTTGCGTGTTCAGTATTCTGAGTCTGTTCAACGAACATCTGGAAAAAAGGAGAATATCTGTTAGGAATATTTATCATTTTTGCGAGAAGATGTGACATTGATCGCATTGATATTTTTAGAATCTTTTTTAGGAGAGTAAAATGGAAATCATCAGTAAATAAATATCCCAGAAATATGGATCTTTCTCTTTTTTTTGTTGTCAAATTTAATCGACTTTCAGATTCGATAAAATTTTGAGGAAAACGAGGAAAAAATCATGAGAACGATCTATCTACTTGAGAGACAAATACGCGATAATTTTTGTTACTTTTCTGGGCTTTGTATTGCGTGCGAGTGAAGTGTATCAAACATTTTATCTGGCCTTTATATCTTTTACAAAGGAATCAGCCGACACTGAGGTCGACCTTGATTCTGCGTCAGTTTCATGTTCGTGTCTATGGCACTTCGCGGAGGGGAACGATTGAGGAAATAAATCGGCTTTCGCATTGTGTCTACTCTGCGAGCATCGACAAGTCGTAGCGAGATAAATATCATAATCTATAAATAATTCGTGGAATTCCATTGCAATCTATAAATACGTATTATGTATAAGTTATTTATCCGAGTCTCTAGATAGCTACACGTTTATAATAATTTAAATAAAAATAATTTAGAATAATTTAAATACTGAATAATTAGATTATTGCACACACAATCTGGTGTATCCTCGGATGTATCGATATATCAGGTATTTCATCTAGTTTAATTATTTAAAATCTTTGTTCCTTTGACACAGGAAAATATTTAACGAAATTAAATCCGTTATTAAAATCATTTTGTTCTTTTTTGGATTTAAGGGTTATTCATGGTCTTTTTTACGCGGAACGACTTTAATTTATTTATTTTTGGTACATAAAAAGATAATCTATACAAAGTAATTAATTTACAGTTATAATTAACAAAATAAAGACAAGTTTGATGGGTGCATAGCGATTGTCTCTAGCTTAATTCGAGACAAATAATATTTTTGCTTATTACGCATTTCTTTTCATATCGAAAGTGACGGAGATGTGTCAGATGGCCAAGTTTGGTGAAATGTTGATATATCTATTGGTTTGACAGAGTAATTATATTATAACCTCGATTATAACGGTTGTGAAATTGATCTTTGAGCAAAGATTCCACACTATTTATAAGAATAGTGTGGTGTTCTAAAGTCGGTCGAATTGGTCGTGAGATTATTTCGAATGTATGCTGTGCCGTGATGTTATACTGTCGCGATGCAGGTGCAGGTAAGGCGGTGGGGCCTATAGAAGGCCGTGTAGCGCAAATTCTGACGCCGTAGTCGAGATGTACGACTAGCCCGCCTATCTGGCAGATACTTCGGTCATAAATTCGGCAGGAATGGGGTGTCGGTATATCGTACAGATACGGGGGCCTCTATCTACGTGCCTACCTCTCTCCCTCCTTCTACTGAATACCCCAGAGGCCTCCACGTCCAGTGAAGGCACCCTCCGCTGCCTGTATCTCTCTCACCATCACCATTACCTTAGTCTGCTACGTGCATCTTGCACCTGCATCCGATCGTATCGTCGCTCTCACGCGCTCCCGCTCAATTATTCCAAGACGCCGAGGAAATCAATACTCGCGGAGACAGATCACGCTTTCTTGATGCATATTCATCTAGGTGTTTGGAGGAGACAATACCTTTTTTATCGCTTCCGATCGGTTTATAACGATCCGATAACAGAATACCGGCGTGATAACTGAATTTCTTATTATTTTGTTTATGCCCGCGCATTGTAAAGCAGATGAAGAAAGTGAGAGGCTAACTTTTAGTACTAACAAGATTTAGAGGCTATTTTCTTTTTGACGGTATTTAATATTAGTCATTAATCATTATAAAATCTTTCGATGATAATTAAACGCTTATGACAAATATTTGAAAATCCTAATACTAATAGGAGCGCTATGATTTTTATCAGATTGCCCATCAAAATTTATTTTGAAAGAATAATCGTAGTAGAAAGATATACTTTTAGGAGAAATAAAAGAAATAATATAGAAAACATTACTTATAAGAAGAGAATGATTCGAAGAGTGTTCCTGCTGCTAATATTGTCTTACTTTTATAGTTTTGCGAATACAAAATTATCACAATGGCAAAATTATGGACAAAATGATACAAAAATCACCCTTTTATTTAATCATGGCATTTTAAAACTGTTAAAACACCGCAACAATTTCAATAGATATGAACTTTCAACGCGAAATTCTTCTTGGAACTGGAAAAGCACATTTTCCCAGAATTGGTGGCATGCCAATCAGGTTAAGAGTTACATGTGTGCTTAATACTCGTGACCTACTGACTCGCGGGAACAAAGAGCTCCAATGTTCCATCGAAATTTTATTAAATCCTGAACTCGGTTAGTATGAACAATCGAGTTCCGCACCGAAATTGTCAAAGAAAAGATTGCGAAAAAGTATTCTTCGCTCGGTAATTCACGACTGCTTTTGGCAATCACCGACTACCGTTTGTAAATATTTTTCGCATGCGAACAATCCGTGATCAACTGAGCGACTGATTTCGTTCGCGTGTTGCCAAGCGTTGCAAAATGCCACGATGCCACCACCGCTGAACTATTTTGTGAACTACCTTTACTTTGGCGATAAAAGTGCATTACGACTGCCGGTTTACGTTATTCGAATCTCGTTCGAAGTATATCGTCTCCAATGATATATTTTGTATTGCGATTCAGAGAATAACGGAGCAACGATATTCGATTTCTTGACAAATAGAACGAATGTGCATGAAGCATGTATCATGTATCCGTTACCTTCACCAACGTGATATATCTTGGTGGTGCACTATCAAGGATTTACAAGAGTCGACCATTCTACAACCACCCAATCCAACTTCTCTAGCTCCAGCGCGATCCTTCAGGGTCGCTTTCGACTATCTCGTTTCGAGCGATTCACCTACGACGTATCCACATCCACTCACACCTGCGCTCATTCCTCTCTCGCGTTTACCTTCTTTTTCCTGCCGGCACGGATGTTCGTCTCGAGGCCGAGGGCGAGAAATCGATCCGATAGGACCGGGCTTTGCAGCGGCGGAGGGCTTCGGACTTCGGCTCTCGAGGATTTCATTGAAGGATTTCCGAGGAGTCGACGGAGGTTCTGGGCCGCCAGACGCCGCCCGCGACGACGACGACGACGACGTGGTAACGAAGAGGTAGCGCAGCTCGTGGGATTCGAGGGCGACGACCCGGAGGAACGAGGAAGGCGAATTCTCGTGTCTCTCTGAGGGAAAAAGATATTTATTGGGCCGATGGTGGCCCGGAGAAAACGGCAAGGAAGTAGCAGGAAATGAAGATCTGGCTGGAAGGTACACCGGCGAATCGCTAGAGATGTCGAAGGATGAAGGAACTGTGAGGTTGTGGAGAAGAGAGAGAGAATATAGATAGATAGACGGATCGTTGCACTCGGTTGACTCGGTACGTGAAAAAAAATGTGATGACACGGTGGCAGCGTGGAACCCCGCGGCAACGGTGGCATGAATTTCTTGTTGCTTTCCAGAGATTTTTTCGAGTTAAGATGTACGTCGCGCGTGCCTAGATGAGAATTCTTAACGCGTTTGAGTCTTGAAAATGTCTTAGATGTACAGACAGACCATGTACGGATGTTAGAATGTTGACCGGAGATTAACGAATGCTTACACAACGAAATGTCAGATTAAGGCTTAACAAGCGGGAAAAGTAGAAGCGTAGAAGATAAGGAAATTAATCAGAGGATGAGGTAGAAGTACATCGGAAAATGGATATTTGCTCGGAGTGTTTCCTGTTTTCGAGGAAAAATTAGAACAAACGGTGTCTGGAAAGATCGAAAACACGGAGAAGTGCAAGAAGCTTGAAGTCGCACAAAAAAAGAAAGGATATGAAAAATCGGAAGTCAATTTACGATGTGACAATCGCTTAGACTCGATGTAACTGCAATCTCAGCAGTACTCGATAGTCTGCTTGTAACGTTATGGTGAGACATATTTTCGCCGTACGGACACTCAGCAAAGCGTAGAACTTCCATTGATTTTCTATCAATTGTATGTATTGATACACGTATCGTGTATCAATTACCATGTAATTCTATCTGATTAAGTTCTGCGTATTTCGTGTAGCGCGTATAAATCTGGAAATTATTATTCAACGGAGCAATTTAACGTGAATAATTCCCAACCGTTGATTTCTATTATCGAATGATTTTGAACGAGTTATCGTTCATGAAAGTCGCTGAAACTAAATAGCTGTTATTTTGTAATAAATATATAGAATGAAATGTGTGTGTACGTGAATGAAACACGAAAGAGAAATTCATTATTTTTATTTGCACGTAATAAAAAAGAAAAATATACATTATAAGCTTATAATAATATCGTTCATTTGCTGCAACAATGACATAACTAAAAAATTGTTATTTTTTAATTGTTTGCAAAAGAATGGTGAGAATTCAATACACTGAATAAAGAGATAATATATAACTAGATCTTTTTATTCCTCTAATCAAGAGGAATAAAAAGATCATAGTTATAGGTATATAATTAGCTCTTTATTCAGTGTATTGAATTCTCACCATTCTTTTGCAAACAATTAAAGAATGACAATTTTTGAGTTATGTCATTGTTGCAGCAAATGAGCGACATACATATATTATAAAAAAGCCTAAAAATTAGTTAAGTACTTGATTCAATGACATATGTTCAGAAAATCTCGATGTAAGCAAAACCATTTCCATAAAAGAGATTTACCTAAAATTCTATATAAAAAACACAATTGCGGTTATTAAGGATGTTCGGGCATTACGACTAAAATGATGAAAACTCTTTGAATCCAAATTAATTCTGTAGATTTAAAAAAAAAAATTTTGTCAAACTTTGAGGCTGTTTAGGAAGTTTGTTGTTGAGAAATTAAATAGAGAAATTAAAGAAGTAAAACTATATAATTATCCATACCAATTTTTAGCTTTATTAGGAGACTTGTTTTTTTTTATTTAATAATGTTTCCGAAAAATTTCTCGGTTTGGTTAGGTTAGCCGAAAAGTACGCTCAATACATACTTACATACGCTCAATACGTACTTAAATACAATTACAGATGAAGAGACTATGAGATACACGTACATTATCGAAAATTCCACGCAATGTGGTCAAATTCAAAAAGTGAATTTAACTTTAGAAATTGATTGTACATAAGCAATTTAACTTTTGACAGGGAAAATATACCTGTACCGCCCGAACATCCTTAACATTTTTGAAAGTGTATTAATAATTTTTAAAATCGCCTCCCTTTTTGCGCTAGTTCAAATAATCATAATTTCGAAAATATATTAAATTACGCAATCAAATTGTTATAATATAGTTCTTTTTTACAATGTTTATTTTTACAAGTATATATATGTATATTCTTTCTACATTGGTTAAAAATGACGAGTTTCTTCTACAGTATAATATTTAATTTATATTCCTCTTTATTTATTCTTATTACAAAAGATTAGCTATTTAATTTCAGCAACTGGCCGATCGTCGTCTTGTGTATATAGGTACACACATTGAGCACGTACGTGTTGCAGCTGCGATTGCGAGTGCATGTCGTCGCGCACGTGACAATACAATATTTAAAAAAATTTAGTCCGAATTCTCCAACTCGCTCTGGGTCTGTCATTCTGGCTTACATTTTAACTTCCTGCAGAAGATTTCCGAGAGAAAATTCCCTGAAACATATTTTTAAAATATTTTATTAGGATAAGAAGATTGTACTGTGTGCATTTGCGAAAGAAATGAAAAAGTTTATCGAGAAATCCTCATATAAAATTCTCTATTGTAGGTTGCGAATAAATATGTGCAACCACGCAACTGTCTTAAGCTGATTCGAAATTTATAATTCTTTGTGGGTCATAAGGTAATAAGGAATATTACTTGAATATTACCCAATCGCTGACGAAACCTCTCTACCGAACACGTTTGCCAAACATAATCATTTCGACTCGGTGGAAGGACTCATCCGAGCGATGAAAAACGATCCTCGGGTCATATGAAAAAGGTCTGAGTACCTTCGCCGACTCGAAACTTCGCAATTTTGACGTACCTTGAGGGTAGAAAATGTCTCCCGGTAGCCGCACGTGCGGTGAAACTCGAAAACTGTTCCGCCATGGCGGAAATATTTCTCGCATGTTCTCAGAAAGCTCTCAAGCGTATGGCTTAATGATTTATAATATATTTTAACCGTTTTTTTCATGTTTGCTGCATTCGTATCCGGGATTGAATAAAGTTTTCGAGCTGGGTAACTCATTGGATAATATTAATCACATAATATTTTTAATTTTACTGTTATTAAAATACTGTTATTAAAATAATAAATAAAATTATTTCAGAGCTTTTTCTTCACTGTATTTGAATTTTAGTCAGTTAATTGTCTTCGTCGTTTCGTGTATCAAAATGTGTAGGTCGAAAATTTTGTAGCACACGAGATGAAATTATTCATCTGTAATAAAAATTAACGGTAAAAAATCATATCGCGCAAATGTTTTAATTATATTAATATGATCGCATGCAGTACAATATTAAGTGAGCGCAAAGTGCATGGAAGCTTTCAATGGTTCTCGAAACGCTAGGAAATTTTTCTCGCGCAGTGAATTGATAATGACCGAATCGCGGACAGTTGAACGGGTCAAGCGGATCGAATGCAGCGCGAATTTCGCGGGAATTAAAGTTAAATTGCATTGATTATTCCACCAAGTTAATTGCCACGACGTATCATTGATTGTACAAACGCCGTACGCAAACAGCAACTGGTGCGTTAACAATTGTGCGATAAACAGTGATTATTGTTGCAATTGGTGTTGCACTAAGCATCTCGTGAAAATGATGTGATTGGATATACGATGTGATCTCTGCAATAGGTATCTTTCCTATTCAATTATTTTCTCCTACCTTAATAAATAATGATCGTAAACATATGTATGTTAAATTTCATTTATCGTTTTTAAGTAGGTAAATCTCTTTTCTCTGAAAATGTTTTAGAAATTTTTTTGAAATTCTAGTTCAGGGGAGTATGCATTTTTCTTCACGAGAAAATTCACACAATTATAGATTGATACAGCTGCTATATGTTTTTTTTTCTCTCTAATGTTACTTTGCACGCGCAGAACTCGCGTTTGCTCTTGGAGATCTCTCGTATGCCTTAGGTACAATTCTTACAAACCCAGGATCTTAGAATGCCGAGGCGCTCGGGCGTAACATTTTATTCATCAGATCCAATCTCCAAAGCGCGAAGTCCTTTCTTCGCGAAGACTACAGATGCTCTTTAGCGATGGTTGGAGCGCTAGCATTCTTGAAACTCAATAGTCTCTTAATGCGCGCATAGGGTTCGTCGAACGACGTGAAACCTTCGTCACTCGAGCACGTACAATAATAACTGCGAGCACTTGAGTCTCGTCAGATATTTCGCGTAACGGAAGCTCGTCAGAAGCTTCATTTGATCGGCCTCGCGCCTTTTCCATTGCGTATTGTTTCACGGCGTTGTCGACTCCTTGTTAAATATCTTTCACTACGAGCGAGTGGCATTATCTCGGTGTCTTCTGGCGCGTTCTCAACGTATTTACTTTTCTTTAAAATCTACATTTTAATATTTTCTTTACGAATAATGTGCATTTTTATGAGCTAACTAAAGAGTCGCCGTTGTATGAGAAAACACTTTTTTTTCACCTGAATAGAATTGAATGTATATACATATATATTTAATTAAATTATGAAGATATTTGTGCACTACTAGTATTTATTATCCATCGATTTCTGGACCGGCGATTTTTCTGGATCGGCCAATAACTCGACTTCAGTAGAAAGCTTGCCTCGCGCGACCGACTGCGACAACACCGTAATAATTTCTTCGCGTTTTTTGGATAAGCCGGACGATATAATTTGAACGCGCAGCCGCGGGCGTAACTGCGGATTCGCTTTATCGCACCTAGCTAAATCCTCCCCTGTGGGAAGATTCGGCGAGATTTCTACAAGGAGATAGATAAGTTTGGCGGGGCGAATCCACAGTGTGGAGAAGCTGCGGGATAAACCGGAATAAACCAGTCACGTTTTTCGCAGAGCTCTTTCGTTCTTTCGTCTCGATTTCATCTCATTTACAGTGCTTATCTACCCCTTTATTCAATGTCGTTGTGCAGCGAGTTTGATCCCTTAATCAGTTTAGCACGATTATACTCACGTTCCGCAATCCCGTCTGGAAGTCAGCACGTGTCAGTATATCTGGAAATTCTGTGTATACATATTATATATTTTTAATCCGCACTTATCCTTTTCTCTAGAGATCTTTTTGTTGCTTTTTTTGCAGTGGAGTCCGTATTGTATTAAAGTCTGTATTAAGTTATTATTTCTTTACACTTCGTAATAGATATCTACATATAATTCGGTTGAAATAATTTTCTTTCAAAAATTTCTCGAAGAGATTTGCTTAATGCTTCTTTTATCGAGATACATGTATACATATACATATATGTATCTCGATATATGTATGTAGATTATTTATAAATATCCTAAATCGAAAGATTGAAATGCGACACTTCGCTGTGGACGTAAAGCCATTTACAGAAGAGGCTCTTTTAACGGCAAAGTAACAGATTAAGAAGCGAGTTTCAAAGCGCAGCTTACCGTAGGTCTCTAAGCATAGTCACTGTAAAGTACTGAAACTTATTGCGACGTTCTTGTTTCTCTATTTTCCAAAGTATAGAAAGATTTTCCCAGCTCCACGAGGAGTGCACGCGATAGTGTAATTTACACGTTACTGTGTAAGATAAATACACGCAGGTTTTTAATGTATTTTAAATATTTTACATATATATACCTAATGTACAATATATGTACATCTACCCTTAAGCGTTGATCCGGTCTTTACGGTACACCCTGTATAGGTATATGTACTCTCTAAAGTAGAATCAGTGACTTCAGTGACAATACACTGAAAACCAGTTATAGGTATACCACTGAATTAAATTAGACCGTCCGCGTCGTGAGACAGGTTAGTTTTATCCTACTGATGACTAGTCATTGCGATAGTAATCCTGCTCAGTACGAGAGGAATCGCAGGTTCGGACATTTGGTTCACGCACTCGGTCGAGCGGCCGGTGGTGCGAAGCTACCATCCGTGGGATTATGCCTGAACGCCTCTAAGGCCGTATCCTCTCTAGTCAAAGGTGGCAATGATATCTCTAGGAGTCTTATGAGTCGAAAGGCTCAAAACAATGCGACACTGCTAGGCGGCCGGTCCACGGACCGGTCGTCGTACGAGCCCGGTTTGCCGCACAGCGCCTTTGCCCGTCGTCGGGATATTACCGCTACGACGCGCGACGGCACGGCGTCTAACGGTCGAACATGAGTTTCGCGAGTTCGATTTCGAGACTCGGAATCGTCAGTATTGTCAGTATTGTCAGTATTGTCACTATTGTCACTGAAGTCACTGATTCTACTTTAGAGAGTACACGGAGAAAATTTTATATTAAATTTTACTATGGTGTCGCACCAACTGCGGACCATCAAGGAGCACAAGTTTAAATGCTATAGTCTTATAGTAAAATTGCTGTGGCATTTAATGCTATGACCATAGTATTTAATGCTATAATTATAGCATTGAATGCTATGGTCGTAGCATTAAATGCTATGGCCATAACAATTTTACTATAAGACTATAAGCATTTAAACTTGTGCTCCTTGATGGTTCGCAGTTGGTGGGATACCATAATAAAATTTAATATAAAATTTTCTCTGTGTATGTATGTATGTATATATGAGTTTATTTAATTGTTGATATTTCATACAGTTTACACGTTTCCTTATGCTTTTGACTGACATTTATGACAAACGTATATGTTACGTATATATAAATGTATTACTTTTTAAATATTTATGCAGTAATGTGTGGTGCGTCATTCGCTTTCACGCCGAGCGCTGCGCTTTCCTTTGAATCCTAGAATTGTGAATGAAATGCGCTTCCCGCATTAGGTGGAGTAAACCGCAGCCTCAAGGGTTCCGTGATTTTTGATGTTCGGTCCGAAAGTTAAACGCGACTCCGCAATGCTTGTGGACGTACACATATAAAACATTTTGAACATTTACGTTATTGCGATGAAACTCGCTCGCTCGCGCTCTGCCTTTTCGTACTTTTATTATTTCTACGAATGGCATGTAATCTCTATAAATCCGTTTCTTTCTTGTTTTTTTTTTATCCGTGTATTTGTGTTTAATGTAAATTATTTGAAATTATTGAGGATTGAGGATTATTATTATACATATACATATCTATATTATTTCTCCCGCGAGATTAATCATTCCAATACCGATAATTGAAAATTAGCATTCGACTTATAGCAAAAATATTAAAAAATTGAAAAAAGTGAGTTTTAAAGAATTTAGTTTACTTATTTGTTATTACGCATTTTGTATAAATTTAACTGTATCCCATCTTCGGCACTTTTTTTGTGTCAATCTCTCTCGAATTTGTTTGTTCCTGGCATGAAGTGCAATGTCGAGCGATTATTCAATTTTCTTCGAGGTCATCAGGATATTACGAGTAGACGCGCCAGCCTTCTCAAAGACGTTGCGTCGCAACGGAATTACCTTGTGTTAACCAAGTGCTCGAGAGTTCTAGGGGCGAGCAAAGCTCTCGAGGGACAAGTGGTGAACCTTGGCGTCTCCTTAGACTCCATCTGCGCTGCAACGTACCTAGTGGGCTCAAAGCCCGCGCGGAAGCTCTCTCGTCTCTTCTTGCTCTCCTTTCTCCGTTCATTCCACGCCACAGAGTTAACTCGTTATCAAGATGCTCGTTTAAATGCTCTTTAATGTATAATATTATAAAACAAAATTGGTATTATTTTATTAATAAATTGTTTTATTTTTTAGAAATTATTAGCTTTCTCCTTATACTTTCGCCTTGAGATTTGAAACGTTATTATAGTTTAAATGAATGGACATTAAAATTATTTTTCCTCGTGTGAAAGTGTGGTTTATTAAAAAAATAACCTTTTATTGTGCCTATTGCTCGACTTTAAACGTCTTCCTTGTCTCCAATTCTGCGCGTGCTTTTACGTTTCATTATCACTGGTTACAATCTTATCGCCTCAGTAATGAATTCCTGTTCGATCGAGTTTTAAAGTTATTTCGACGTTTTCACGGAGGAATCTTTTTGAAAGATCACATAATCTTGAAAGTATCCGACTCTCGTGGGAATTACCGGTAGTATTTCATTTCGTCGCGGTGCATCATGCGCGCGCACGAGGAAAGCTAAGAGATAAAGAGGAAAGTCGCTCGGCAGCCAAAGGGATATATTCCCGTCGGCATCATAGCCTGTTCCTCGCCTTCTTTCCGCCTAGGGTAATCGCATATGGAGGATACGAAGTCCGCTGGATCGGTTGGGACGACGACTTTCGCGCGCGCACTTCCTGGCCCCCCTGTGCTTGACTCTTTCCACTTGCGACTCTCTCCGCCGAGAGACTTATCCGCCATTGCGAGCAACCATTCGACGCCGCACTCTATTTCGAAACTTGTCAGCGCGTTGTATAAATTTAATCCGGATTTCATTTTCATCGCAGTATTACCGCAGTAAAGTTATATAGGAGTGGAGTTAATATTGTCACACTCAAAGATTTGATATGTTGAGGAAAAACTCGGCATTTATATAATTCGTAGGATATAGTCCATGATAGCGAACGTCTTGTAAGTAAAGACAAAGCCTAAAAATATTTTAAAAGAATTCTCTATTTTTTTATAACACTGATTCTTTTTATGACACAAAACGAGTATTGGTTGCAAGAATACCATGTTTACAACAAAGGTAAAGATAATGATATAACATAAAGTAAAGGTAAAGATATATTCGAAGAAACCGTGTTAGGAATTACTTAAGAAATTTTTTTTAAGGGTCTTACATGTAGGTATTCGCGAATACATCAGTTGCTGCTTCAAGTGCAAAGGTTTATGCGATTTTACAGCAATTAGATTTTGCTCGTAATTAATATAAAAAGAACGAATGGAATTAAGGTACGATAGTCAATAAAGATCCACGTCGTTTCCCGAAAATAGTAATTGCAGATCGCTGATCTTGACTGCTGTAGATCGAAGTCATTAGAACGCTCTGCGTCGAAACATTAATTGGGTTAATCGCGATTGTTCGTTAGCTCGGTCAATCACCTAAGTTCCGTCGGCTGATATTAATTGGGCTAATTACCTATGTGCATCTACCGTGGATTAAGATGGATTATTTCACGAGCTTTCCTCGTAGGTTTAAGGGTGCAGAATGGATCCTAAACAAATAGATAACACTTATAAACATTAATAAATAATTAGGGATCTTAACTTATTTATAAATATCAAATGCTTATGAAAGGATTACATATTTCGGAATTTAAATTATTTGGTGATATACTTTTCTATTTTTTTCCTAATAAAATTTAGTATTTTATAACTTTTAATCAATGAGTACAAGTAGACGAAATTACAAAAGCTCTATAAGGAAGAGGTTTTAAACTCCGAAAATATAAAGTCTTCGCAAGCGCTTTTAGACGGACTTGGCCAGTTTCACGTCTGCAAAACAAATATCCTATTGTGCCACAAAAGTTTCCTGAATAGAGGAAAACAGAAGCTACTCGCGAAACGCGTAGGCCCGCAATATAAATAACGACGTGTTTGGCTCTTGTCGAGAATGACGGAATGGAAAAAAGTGACGCGGATGAAGAAAATAAAGAGCACATGCGGAACAAAGTAAGCAAGAGCATGGTGGAAATGGACCAGAAAAGAATATTGGCACGAGAGTACCGTCGCGTCGGGCCGACTATCAGTATCAGTCCCACGCGAATCTTCACTTCCGCTCGTTTCCTGCAGCCTCATTTCCCCTGTGTAAATATTCACGTACTGGTTGGTGTATACGTGCACGTACAGCCGTTCTCTTTTATTTTCTTTCTTTTATTTTCCTAGGAAATGCTCGATTGTGTCGAAAGCGTTTATCGATTATTGAATTAAATTAAATTGCCGATCATTATTGATTATACTTTGTTGATGATGTATGATGTTACGATTTACTTTAAATATTAAAATTAAATTTAAAATTAAATTTGATTTGATTTTAATGCAATTGTATTACCTATTAGCGCTATTCTATTAGAGAGCTTTTTCCTAGAAACAATTTATTTACTTTATATGCAAAAGAAAGCAATGGATTAGATTTTCAGTAGAGAAAAGTTTTTATATTTTGGATCGTTAATATTAATCAGAAGTTTACCGAAATACTGGTTTTGTGACCAATAATGAGATAAAATCCAATCAAACCGACCAGATCGACTAACAATAATTATTAATTAATTTTGATTGGATCAGGTTGTCGAGAACGACACGCGATGGTCTACAACTCTACAAAGTTGACCACTAGTATCACACTCCACGAAAACGGAATACGCGGCTACGTGACACAATGTGTGGTTAGCCGCGAAGACCCATCGATCCGCTCGATGGAAACAGAGTAAGCTGCTTCCCGCGGGTTGTTGAAAGTCGTGCCACGAAAATGTAGGTCGGTGACCTTTCTTCGCTAGAGTCCTTAGCCCCTGTTCTTCGCCCCCGCTTTTCCATTGACTGTAACCGCAACTTGGCAGTGGACCAAAATCGGGTGCTTTTTTTCCTACGAAACATTAACAGTCCACGTCTTCGGGTCGCGACGTCGCGAGTGACCATTTTTCTTCTTTTTCTATCGTGGAATCTTTTATCTAATGGAAATTATCCCTCGTGTTGTTTCGATTTGCGTTTGCCGGGAATGGATCGGCGACTGGCGCAGTGGATGAATTTCATGCGGTATGTCGTCCTGCGGTTAGGTGGTTATTGAAAACGTCGTTCCATTTCGAGATAATGCGTATAGTAATTTAATGTACGTATAACGCTGCTTTCGCTAACTGCCTGTTTGTCCGGTAGCTGTTTTGTACAAATTTCCATCAATGCGCAACTCTCCCTGTTGCCGCGATGCCGCCGGTGGCAGAGCCAATATGGATGCGTCATTATTTCTGTTCCGGAGATATGATGTTGGCTGTTGTAATTTCCCCGTAATCGTTGCAGGATATAATGAATATGAAATAAAATGTCGATTTATCTTTCAGTAGAAAAATACAACTTTGATTACAATATGACTTACGTAATTATATATAATATAATTGTACATATATTATAATTATATATTATAACTATCTAGATCTTGTTACAATCAAAGTTTTATTATAGGTATAATATAATTACATTTTTTAAAAGTGCGAGATATCTTTTCTTTACATCAGTTGATTTATCTTACTTTTGAGTATATATACATATTTTTTTATTTAAGCAAAGAATTTAATTACAATTGCACGTAGGTGTATTGCTGTAACTACGGAAAGAGTAATATCATGAAAAGTTGAATCTCATTAGATTTTCTTTACCTTTTTTTTCTCTATCATATTTCTCTATCGCTGCGTAAAAGAGATACTCTCTTTTCAAAATATTTGAATTATCCTGCATGTAAATTGATATGTTGAAACTAAGTAAATAAAAATTTAATAAATGCTCGAGACTATCGTAAATATTTATAAATACATGTGACAGAAATATATATATAATTATATCAATAGATAATAGCTATATCAAAATCAATTGAATTATGATTCTTGGCGGAATTACAGTAATGACGCAAAAAATTAATTCTAAATCTCATGAATAATGTAAAGTGGCAAATTAATGGCTAATCTCATTAGAAGACATTACATAAGTTTTTTTATCTCGTTTTACTTGTAAAAGAGCATAATCTTGTTTGATCATGCTCATAAAAGAACTACAGACGTAATTAAAGACGAGAGAGAAACGTAATCTGTGTTGATGTGTAAGCGGATAAAACTGCGGTGATTCGTTACGCCTATGTTAAAGCAAATTCTTTGATTTTCGCGGCCGGTCGAGCGACTTGTGCAACGAGAACATCAAGGAAATATTCTGACAGCGAATAGAAAAACGATCCTTTCACACGGTTCGTTGAATTTTAAAGCACCGGGAAGAGTAGCGAATGGGGAAACTTGAGGAAAACTCAGGGAGATCGTTGGCGACAGGTAATTGCATTGCAAAATTGCGCGCGAAGGCTCTTCGCTCGACTCGCGGCTCTTGCCCGAATCAGAATCCCCATTAATATTGCCTGCCTGTTCGTTTTCGGCTCAAGCACAAACTATTCTTATATACAAAGGACGAAAGTATTCTTCTCTTTCGCGTATCACGCGAGGAATAGCTCTCGCGCAAATTAAGCGAGGGTTTAGATGAACGAAACGAATGGTTTCGTTTTAGCGGCACGGCAGACACGCATAAACCCTTTCTTTCATTAATATCTACTACGTGACTGTGCTATAAGTAGGTAATCAGAATAGAATGATTTACTCGCGTAATAAGAAAAGGGCCATGGACATCATTGATTTGTTACGAGTTACATACTCATATATTGTCTTTAATTGTCTTACCATTTTCCTTTCAAAACGTCTGTGTATACAGAGTAACAATCGGGACGTTATATCGAAACTATATAACTTTATAATGAATGGACAGAACGAAATTATAAACACTATTTTGCGGAAGAAATCCGTCTTTTTTAGCCCGTAGCGTAAAAGAAATATACATTTACGAACTTTTAAAAATAAACATAAAAAAATCGAAAACTGCATAGTGATATATCGGCATGGAACTCTATTTTCATGAAAGAAATTTATTTGAAATTTTTCGGAGAGGCATACAGTTAGAACTAGTGATATTAAATAACGTATTTAATAGTTTTCAAAAGCGACTTGATTATTGAAATTTAGATGGTTATTCAAAAATATATACAAGATTTGCAATCGGCCGAATTATTTGTCCCTTTTTACCAATATTTATTTTGTATAAGTTTAAACATGTATATTTTTTTTCATTGTGGATTAATTAAAATAACGAGTTTCTTCTATAGCAGTATTTAATATATTTTATTTTATCCATTTATTTTATGCATACACAAAATGTAATAATTATTAATTTTAACAACTTCTCGATTGTTATTCTGTACATAGAAAGTGTGGAAAAACTGAATTTAATTTAAGAATCCTCGCGTAGTTTCCAATTATATGTCTAATTCCAATATGTCAAATACTGTGTCAAACTTGATAATAAACTATCGAACAATATTGCATTATCGGAGGCAGGTGCCACAACATAGCTGTTGGGTTAGGTGACGTTGAAAATGACTGTTTGCCACAAAATATGAATACCCGAGTGGCGAAAGGCGGGGATAATTGTCTCGGGGTTTACTTGCAGACAGGTCTAATGTGATTGGTAGTTCCGGAGCGGACGTCGGAGGTTTCTCGGAGGACAATCGAGTTTGTGCTCGGATGGCAATTACACTCTCCGCTCGTTACGCGGTTTGACAAACTTTCTCGCGGCGGCGAAAGACGCTCAGTCCCGCGCGCCCGATCGAGGCCATTTTCGTTGAGTTGAAAGTTGTAGTAATTGCGGGGCAAAGTAGGTTCCGCTGCTCGGCTCTCTCATCGCCGCGTGCCAAAACCGAACAATAACAAATATTAAACAGCGGCGGCGCGTTTCCACTCAGCCATTTGTCTTCAACTCCCCTGACAATACAGCCTCGAAGCGTGAGAGAAAATTAGAACACTAAATTAATCCATTAATTTATAATATTCATCGCTCAATTCTGCAATTATGCATATATCGTTGATAATAGAGAAAGAACCGTAATTTAGCTTTTTTTATACATAATTTGAAAACTACTGTATATATAGAGCGAATATTACATTTACTGCTGATCGTAAATTTAGTTACTTTATATTGGAGTTTATCAAGTTCTCAGCCGCATAGATTGTCGCGTTTAAGTCCACGATAAAAATGACGCTCTTACGCGATAGTCTCTTTTATTACGAGTACTAAACTGTAACGACCCTTACAAAATAAAAGAATGAATAGAGTCGTAAAGGAAGCGCACGTGGGTACGGATAAGAGGCAGCACTCGGGTGGTATTCGTTATATCTAAATCTAAATTAAGTAGAACTGAGTACCCCGCAGAAATATTTCCGCCTGTTTTCGAGTAAATCGCGCAGTTTGCCTAGAATTTTATGTATGTATGTATGTATGTATGTATGTATGTATGTATGTATGTATGTACACTTGGCAAGGTTTGTTTAAACAACTGACTGCCGTGACTGCGTTTTTTTACTTCATTTGGTTTCATTTCTTTTGCATGAACAGTTATTTGTATACATTCTATTGATTCGCACCAGACGTAATTCCTACGTAAAATGACGTAATTCCTACGCAATTCCACCGACTTCGATATGCCCGAAAAGCGGCGCACACGCAAATAAAACGCAGGCGTTTCGACGCGAGCGAAACCCATACATGCGCGTAACCTATTTATCTCACACCCTAATTTAATTGGTGCATTACGGAGCATTATGCGTAGATATACAATGTTTGCCTATGATGCGGCGGTTACTGCAGTTATTGGTTTATGCACTTCTTGCAGCTCTAATGATATTTTGTGATAATGAATTTAAAATGCTAGTCGAGTACATCGGCCTATAGGTACGGAGAATACGCTCACGTTCTTTAATCAAATATTGCGGAAGAACCTGTTATGCAAATAACATCTGCAAAAATAAGAATTTGTATATTATAATGAACATTTTATTTATACTATGTCAGCTCTTACTTGTTTTTTTTTTCCACGAACTTGTATTTCAAGTGTTCATTTTTTTCCACGTTTTCTAATTGTTTATTTTTCGCATTTACTGAGATATGTTATATTGTGTTCCTTTTTTAATGCTCTACACTCATACAATACGTCCTCTGTGTAATTTAACGCGAAATTTTGTCTTGTTTTATCGCAGAGCTATTTTTAGATTAATTAGCCGCGTAATACCCACGTTGGTTTTGTTTTTCCTATGGTGTAAATATAAAGCGTCATTGGCAATGACCTGTGCGAGATAAGATAGTGTTGAATTTACGGCCTCAGATCATGGCTCCATTGCGCTTTTAATGTTGCCGCTGGTGACCGTCCAAGTGAAATATCGTCTTGTAAAATATGAATCTGGCTTAGTTCCATCACCGCCGTTACCGCACCCTATGTCCGGAGATAAAAAATAATTCCAACGTTTCTATTTGACAAGATCCCGCGCAAATGCCGCTTAATTATGCGCGAGTTTTGTCGATGAGATATTAATTTGCGAACAGCTTGCAAGAACCATTTTTCACATTATGTTATACCCATGATATATTGCGTACAGTAACGCGGAATGCGAGAGAGATTTTTCTTCGAAGTACTTTCCGCATCTTCCGAGAATCCGTTTCGCATTTAAAATTCTATTTGTTTTTGTGCAGCACCGATGATTCAATGCATCGTGTCGCGTATTTAGGTACAAACAGCACGTAACTGATAATGTGAAGATTAAATGCGTTTCTTACTTCATGCTTCTTGTTCATAGTTTTAAACACTAATACTTCGCCAAGTGATAATTTGCAGTAAATAGTTATATTACTGCAAAAAACATATATCTTTGGAATTAATTGTTATTATTTCATTTGCAAGAAAGATTAGATAAATTAATCACCTCATATGTCTACGACACGTCTATAGTTTTATTAATCACTCATTATTATATGTTAACTATTACATGTTAATATTGCTTTAATTATATCTATATTATATTATAAATTAATTATATTACAAATAGACATGATCTTTGTTACTATCTTTACATTAAATAATCTCTATTAATTATGTAATTCTAATGCAGTTGCGTATAATAAATAAACTAAGAAGTTAAATTATTCTTACAGTTTAATGCATGTTCAAAAATAATATACAATGAGTAAAAGTGAGTAGATGTCTATATATTCGTCAGATGCTCTTCATCAATCCATAGCTGGTTTTTGTTTTGCAACTAAATAGGTAATTTAGCTTTGCTCAGACGAAGTGAGAATATTGCATTGTGATTGCAATTTGTTGGATCATTATTTGTCACATCAGCGTTACTCGGCACCGATGTCGACGCATCATGAAACACTTTTTGTATAATAAATGCAAAAATGCAACTAGTTTTCTAGAGATCGATTATCAGGAGAATTCGATAAATGTATTAGAGCCGATTCAACTATTCCGTTTAGTCTTTCCGTCCAGTTCTTCTTGAATTTGCTGCAACGACTTGCCCTTAGTCTCAGTCATGCAGAAATATGTGTACGGCACGGCGGTCACCAGTAGCAAAGCGTACGCGTAGAACAAATACTTTTCCGTGAGCAAATTGATTAAAGGTTGATATGTCGACGTGGAGATGAAAGAGGATATTGCACCGACGATGCTGGCGATACAGCCGGCTACGCATTTAACATGCGGCGGAAAGATCTCACCTAATACCGTGTTGGGTATCGAGATGATGCCGATGTATAGGCATATCTGGAAGAGCAACACCGAGAAAATCGGTAGAGCCTGAAGCCTGGTGGGGTCATAGCCTGCATCAAGAAGCTGATATTGTGTACCCAGGCAGATTAGCGAGATCGAGACTGCCAAGCTGGAGAATATCATCAGAAGTCGCCTGCCGAACCTATCGATCAGGAACATGGAGAGTATGGCTCCGACGATTCCCGTAGCCGTGACGATGATTACGATCACCGACGGCTCTATAACGGTCACTTGGGCGTTTCGCAGGATGATCTCCATGTAAAACAACACGTTGTTCAGGCCGCACATCTGAAGATATACGAAGAGCAGGGACACGAGTATTTGCGCTTTCCAAATGTATGGAATTCTGAATTCCTTCATAACGTCGACGAAGGGTAGACTTTTGTTCTTTTCGAGAAAGAGTTTCAGCGCTTGCAGTTCCGATTCCACATCGCAATCACGGTGATACCAGAGTATCGAGGTTCGCGCTTTAGCCTCATTTTTTATTTTGATGAAATGATGCGGCGATTCCGGCAACCAAATGAAGATGATTATGAGTACGAAGCAAAGCGCGAAGCAGACGGCAGCGCTCGTCTCCATCTTTAAATACGCGCCCATTATGCTCATCATTAGGTTGCCTATTGATAACCCGCTTACAGCTGCAAAGAAAGAGTTAATTCTCGTTAATATATTTATATATAATTTTATATATTATATAAAATTATATTACACTTATATATTATATTTATCGTTAACGCGATTGCACACGCTTTAATTTTTTAGAATTTTTTGCTTTTTTTTTTGTTTTATATGTTATCTTACCACTTTTATAAATCAGAAAGCATTATTATATAGATGCAAATTAAAAATTGTATCTCTGTTATACATATACATGAAGACGAAAGATTTACATAAATAATATACTATAGTTAGTTATAGTTACTATGTATCAGCAAAAAAATTTGATAAAAATACTAATTTTATTTGCTGAACATTTTCGTTGATTGTGCGTTATTTTACTGTAATAGGAAAATATATTTGCTAGAAATATTTGGCTATTTTGCCTTGGCAATAAATTAAATTTGCTTTAGCATTTGTAGTATGAATTTTACACGATAAAATTTACTCGGTAAAATTTTTCAATAATACTGCTATAATATCAAATATGATAGTGAAGTTTAATTGTTTTAATATCGAACATGTGATATCTTTTATTTTTTATTTATGTAGTTATTCCGCATTATCTGAAGGCTATCTACTATCTTAATATCTGCTATCAAATTTTGGATGGAATATTTTGCATAATAATATAATCATTTGAAAAATAATTGAATGGAATCATCGGCCGGTTATCAGTTTAAAACATCTTAATATCAAGCACTCTTTATATTTTTAGAATTGTACTCTACTTTATCTATGAAGATTTACGCATACACACACGCACACGAAACACGAGTACTGAATTACTGAAGCGCGTACCTAAGACGACCAGAGCTCCGCGAATGGTAGGGTCCGCGATCTCGCCTAGATAAAGCGAGAAACAGCTGTACATTTTTCCCATACTGATGCCAGCTAGAAACCTGGCTGCGTATAGGTATTCCACTCGATTAGCCACAATTATAAGGAGCCAGCAAAGAGTTATTGGCAAACTCGTCACGAAGATCGTTGTTTTAGTACCGAGATAGTTGACAGAAACAGAACCAGAAATGGCACCAATTAACCTGCCTAGGTTCAATAGAGAAACGACCCAGGAAGCCTCGTTCATTGTCATGGGTATGTGAGATTCGGGTGAGGTCAGATATGCAACGTAGGGTGAACTCCAAACAGATATCAGGCCCATTTGTAACTGTAGAAGATTGACTGAAAATCGGAAAATTGTTAGCCGTTGTTTATATTTATTTCAATTTTAATGAATGACTATTTTTTTTACATACATATATATGAATTCAAGTAGATATTTTTTTAACTAACTATGAATATATTTTAAAGACCATATAAAATATTTTGATTAATATATTTAATTAATATATTTATTGACATTGATACATATATAATATTAATATTAATATTAAAGTTAATATTAATAAGGGATGCATACCTCCGATACCAGCGATCCATTGACACCATTGTACTTTCTTAATTTTTTCCTTTTCTGTCATATGATCCATCATGATCTTCCTGTACTTAGACTGCTTACGACTGATTGTGAGCTTTCTCCGGAAATACTATGCTCTATTCTATTAGAAAATGGAAGAATCGTAAAAGCTATTGCACGTCATTGAGATAAATAATGTAAACATTTTTTAATTAAGGTTATTAAGGTGTAATCTGCAGAAGATACTATAAAACTATAGAACTAGTGGTTTCTTATCATTCATTATTCAAGTCATCTACATACATCTTTTATATAACTTATACATTTTTTATACTTAAATTTATAATATGATTAATAGAATAATAATATAATAAATAAATTATATATATTATTGTTTTATTAATATACATGTACAGCAATATACATTTCTAATTAGATTAAGCGGATATTAAATTTTTATTAATTCTTGCATAATTTTTAATCATTATTACATAACGATCATTTTTTTGTTAACTTTTAAAATTCAGCTCACATTACTTCTTGTAGTTGGTTTCGTTTCTTTAGCTTGTTACGTGTCATATTTTTATATATCATCGTATATATTTACATATATTTACATATATTTACATATCTCTATTACTCTAGATAAGAGAGATGCAATGCACAAATGCACAATAGTGGAATATTTCTATGTGAGAAAGAAATAATCTTACATACTACACATATCATTATGCTATTAAATCAATTAGTATCTATGTTATCGTTAAAATCACACAATTTTTGAATCATAGTACTTATAAAATCGTCAAAGTGCACGATTTTTGCAGTGATAATAATTAATCGAAATTTGACACTGATTGTGAGTTACGCAAGACATAGCAGATATTATATTTTCATTAATTTTTGCGTAAGTTGTTAAATAGATGTAACATTTTTATATTATATTAATATAAAAGTACATCCATAAATGTGATATTATTATACAAAATATTAAATAAATTATTTTAGTTGCATGTCCTGAAGACTAATTACTGTTTAAAAATAAACACAAGAGTATTAAAATTGCAATAGTTTTAGTGTTAAGTGAGTTGTCAAAGTTAAACATTGACACAGTCGAGTACCTATTTACGTATTCAGAACCAGTTACGCGTACATTTAGACGTAGTAGTTACTTTATTAATGTTTACAATGTAGCTAATTATTTTGTAATTGGCTATTTTTTTAGTTTGTTTTGTGTTTAGACTATTAATAAATTAAAGCGTATTATTATAAATTAAAATACAATTTAAACTTTTATCAATAATTCTTTATTGATATTCATCTCCATTAGAGAGTTTATAAGGTTTATTATATAGAACTTTGAAATCTGATTTACAAATTAGAAATATAGGTATGATTATAAACAGGAAAATGTATAAAAGAAGAATATTTGTATATGAAAACAAATAATCTTACGTATATTATTGTGCCAAATAAATTATTTTCGAACTTATTACTAAAATTATTTATACACTTATGAATTCGTAGCACTTATTGAATTATTAAAATATATTTCTACGATAGTCAAAATTATTATGCCATTGAATTGCGCAATTATCTTAATTATATTATATATTTTTACATAGAATAAGTTTTTAAATAATTACATTTCAAATTTTTAAATTTTTATAAAGCTACTCTATTAAACATATTGCTTGTCAATGTGATGTTATTAAAACATATTAAATTATTTTAATTGCATATTACAATATTTGATTAAAATCGATAATCCTAATACGAAAATAATTTTGCCATAGTTTCTGAATTACGAGCGATTAAAGTTAGTCATTAGCGAATAAAATCTATACTTATTCAGGTTCACAATTTTGTATGTACTAGGCGTACACACATTGGCAGCAATCATTCTATTTATTTTTATAATTCAACTGATATTGGTCGGTGTTGCGCAACTCATTTTATTTTTCCTACAGATATTATGAGTAAACTGGCAATCTTTATAAATTAATACGAAATTTTAATTTTCAATTTGTAGGTATGTATCTTGATATTATATTGTTTATAAAATATTTAAGACTCTGAAATCTGATTTGATATCTTGCGGGTGCCGTAACCCTCCGAGGCCACACCTCTTTTTTTTTAATACGTCCCGGCCACACTGGGTGGTCGCCACCCAGACGGAGTCTCATAATTCCAATTAATGTGCACGTAAAAATTTATGAAACATCAAGGGTGTTGTTCAAAAATATGTATGGTACAGAACCCGAAATAAGATAATACACACCGATAAGAAATATACACCGAGGTTACACCTGGGTGGTTACTGGTTACCACCCATAATAATTTTCAAATGTTTACCAAACATAACTGACATGGCTTAAAGCCTTTCTACTGCACGGATCTTCGAGAGAGGGACTCAAACTAGGGATCCTGGGTGGAGGGACACTGATTATAAACTTAAAAATCGGGCTGAATTTTTGTCTGGGTGGCCGCCACCCAGTGTGGCCTTGAAGGGGTAAACAAGAGCAAACAAGAGACGCAGAATACGTACAACAGCGAAATATTTGTGCAAGAAAAGATGAATAAAACGATGCATATCATAGCGCTGTCAAAATATGCTATTATATCCACGCACATAGACAATTACTTAGTAGATATTATATTTTTATTGATTTTTGCATACGTTTTTAGAGATAGTATAGTATATTAATTATTTTTGCTTTAGTAAATTTCGCGACTTAGCTTGATTTTCACTGCTGTCCTGATTTATTTTTTATGATTTTTATGCGTAGATATTATGTAAGCTTATAACTTATTATAAATTAAAATAAAATTATAAATTATCTGTACTGATTTTGATTAACCAGCAGGTATCATTCTCTCAGCTAGGATATGTGAAGAAATGCGCAATAGCAATATATCTTCAAGAAGAACATAAACGAAATGATGCTTATCGTATTGTCAAACTAATTAGTATTAAATTTGTTTCGAATATAATTACTCGCTCAGTTATCAATCCTTAGCTATTATCGATCTTTTTATCAATGTTTAGGTTTTATCAAACCTTCAGCTGTTCTAAACAACTGATAACTGCTGAAGGTTCGATAAAATACACTGAATACTATATCTACTTACTTCTGTTCTAAACAGCTGCATTGTGGTAATCATGTTTGATGTGAGAGAATCAAATAACATTACGGAAAATAATTAACAATAAAATTTGATTCTTTACTTTACGTACCTTTTAAAAAACTGAATAATATAAAACAACTTGATAAAAATCTTTATTATATTTGCACGCATTTTTAAAGAAAGTATGTAATGTCAAAATTATTAAATTTTTTTTTTTTTTTGCGGTGTTTATTAATTTTTTAGTTATGTTCTGTACACAAGGAAAAGTATGTATTTTGATTAGTAATCGTGTGAGTAATTTTATTTGTTATAGAGAGAGTTTGATCACTGTGTTTTTGAAGAATAAAGAAAAAATTTCTTGTCTCCGTTTGTCCGATTGTATGATATAAGTAGCTGTTATCGCACAAATCAAATATTACGATAGTTTGACAAGTTTTACGAGTAAATAACTATGATTGAAAAATTTTATTTCTCAATGATAACTTTGATATTGAATGTTTTGACAATATCGATATAAGCCAAACTATTTTTTTTTTCTGCATAGATCTTTTGCTATTGCACATTCCGTATTCTTCTTCTAAAATTCTATACGCATAGAGAATTGGATTTCAAAGTTAAACTTGTTATATAAAAAATGATGAAATATGTATATATACGCCCAGGTAGCAGGATGACGTCTAAAGACGTTTTAATGGCGTATTATTGACATTAAAGACCTCATTAAGATGTTAATACGTCAATTGACGTCACTCTGCTACCTGGGCGAGTACAAATTGAAAAGGACCACGTACACATCTTATGGAAAAATGGCCTCTCGTCGAATTTGCTGAAACTGTAGTATGATGTAGTTCATGACGTCCTGATCAAAAGTCCCAATGGGCCCGAGGTAAAAAATGGACAGTTTCCGAGATATGGTTAATAATAGTCAAAGGTCAATAATAGTATCCTTATTCGAAAATTCTTTTTTGAGCATATCCGTGTGTGCTGTTGTGTGCTTATGTGCGATTCTGCGTATGTATTTACTGTATGTATTTAAAATACTTTAAATTGGACTAAAAAGCGCGAACAAATACAAATGAATGAATTTGCTTCAATCAGTACGGATAGTGTTGTCAGTATAAACGATAAATAAATATCAATGAATATGTTTCATTTTTTGTCGGTTCTATCGAACAAATGTTTGTTCTTGACCGTCTATTTTTGCTAGGAGAACTTTCTAGACCCATCTTGGGAACGTTGGATCTCGATTTATACGTAGACATGTCGAGTTTCTAGAAGCTATAAGTTTACACATGTAATTCTACGCAACACAAATTTTAATTGCTTATAATTCTGAAATCTAAATTATATTAAGATCTTCAACTTAAATTTAACTTCCAGTAACTATGCGCTATCAAGATACTTTATAATATTTTTTTATTATACCAACTTTTTTTAAAAATACTTTTTTATATTAATTTCGACAAAATAGGAATTATTTGTTTAGTTTTTTTTTTATAGCACACGAATTTATAATATTTTGAAAATCAGAATATTTATCCAAAATACCAGATAATTTTCCATTTATTCTAATTAATTCTATATAATTATCTACTTTTGAAATATTTTTATATTTAATTTTATTGCATTTAGTTTATTTATTCGATTTATACCGTATTCTTTCCTGACAGTTTTGCAATATGTTGTCAGTTTTCTTGTATCTACTCGAAGAAATTTTAATAAAATAATTTTTTTTTAAATTTAAGATAACGCATTAAATGCTTTTTTAAAGTTTGTTCCCTGATTTTTATTAGAAAATATGGTAAATCAAAACTTTATACGTATAAATAAATGACATACCAATGATCATTTTTATTTAAGATTCAAGTATAAGAAAAAAAAGTTAAAATAATATATGCTTATAATTTAACGATAAAGTACAAATGTATTGTGAAGTAGCTTTTATTTTATTATATATAAAATGTTTGTGTGCGCTTTATATTAGTACGTATTCTATCCGTATAGTAAAGCAAATGCGATAAACATATTGAAGTTTTAACGTCTCTATTCAATGAACGTCTCTTTAGAAAGCTTTCTCTTAGAAAAATAAATAACGTAAAATTTTTATAAACTTTTTTGCATGTATACGTTGCATTCTAATATTAACAGTAATTTTAATGCGAAATTATATGCTACTGGAATTATATATTATAAACGCCTCAGAAATTTGTTTGTAAGAAGAAGAAGGATTCTTCATAATGAAAGTAAATACTTTTAATTAATACGAGATTGCAGTCTATTAATATTATTGAAATTGGACTTACGGATATGTAAAGGATAACACAAACTCGACGTAAAAAGGAACAGTCGATGCCAAGCACGTAAGACGTCGTAAGACAAATTGAGCAACGCAATATGCGTTAAATAACTTACAGTTCTTGCACACGCGTCAGAATGAATGTGACAACGCAACTCGCGTGATAAAAAGTAATGCGGTAGCCAATCAGTTCCCCACGTTTTTAAAATAATAGCTAGATAGGTAGGTAATATTTGGGAGATAATATTTTATATTGGCTACCGTGTCGTCTCTTATCGCGTAGATCTTATTTCCTCGATATAATAACCATTTTATGGAAATGTAACGGGTAACCTAAAGAAAAAAGGAAACTTAATATACCATGAATGGAAAGAACTAATAGAAAACAAAGTAATAGAAATTACAACAAATTACGTATAGGTTGTAAGAACCAAAAATATTATATATAATTCATTTTTTTTTCGATTATACTTTCGGTGTATAATATAATTTCTTGAATTAGTAACATAATTTTAATGTAGTAATGAAGTATTAAGAAATCTCTATTATGTGTGTGCGTATGTGTATGTGTACGAAGCAAGAAAGCCGTGAACATCTTGCATGTTGTGTTCTATAAATTATTATAAATTAAATTCGAATTTTATTATGTGATTTTATATTGAATATTTTTATTCTTTATTGCATACACACGAAGAAAACTTAAAATGACGGTGCTCCAATTAATTTACCTGAAAGTCGACGATTTTCGTCCCAGCAATTTCATCTTTTCCTATTTTCGATTCTAGATTATTATAATCTTAAATCTTTTCTCTGACTTACTTAATTGTTTATAATCAATTATTTTTATATTCTAAATATTTATTTTTACAATTGTTTATATAAATTATACTTGTATGTACAATATTAACAAAAGAATATGACATATATTTTCTATAACTGGATTTTTCTTATAACTATATTAATTAACTACTATATTCCATGCTCTGAAAGAGTTAAGAAATTTGCTATGTTTCAATATTTGGTTTCAACGTGCATCTCTTGCTGTGATCTTTTTGTGACATGTTTTGCGGCATCATGTCTTGAATTTCCTATCAACATTGGCAATCATTAATATTCTACATTTATGCCGAGCCCAAAACAATACTTTTTTCATGCCTTGTGATGATATGCAATGATCAATTTGTGATATGTGTCGATATGTGTGATCGAATTACCTGCAGCGTTTTTTCCTTTCGTCTCCGGCACCATGGTGAGCGAATACACTAAGCTGATCATCATGATCACTGCATAGATCCAGAAGGCGTACTTTCTTATCGCTAGTGAGATCTACCAACGGCTGATAGGTCCTCGAGGCGACAAATCCGAATGTTCCCGAGATGTTCCCGACGAATCCAGCTGCGTTTTTCAGATCGGACGGAAATATTTCGCTCAGTATCGTTGGTGACACGGGCACGGGTGTGAGTCCAAAACACATTAGAGTGCACATTACGAACGACAAGATCACCAGCCACTCGAGATCACCAGGATCGTAGTTATAGTCCAGTAGAAAGAAATGTAAACCTAGCAATATCATACCGACCATCACGCCGAAGGACGAGATTGCTAACACGATTCTGCGACCACAACGATCGATGGCTAATGCACCGAACCAGCCGACAATTATATCTGCATAATAATTGGATAATTGTTTAATTCTTGCGAGTTTAACAATAATATAAACAAAGATTAAATATAAACAGTTTAAGATTAGTATAAGACACTTCTATCAATATAAGATAATAATAACACAGAATGAAGAGATAATAATTGGTATTATCAGTACGGAAGTCAAACATACTGATTGTACTGAAAATGATTACTACAGTCGAAGACGTGATCGACATGACCATTGCCTTTTTCGCAATACCTAATTTCCGTATAAAATACAATAGTGTTTAGTCCACTAAATTGCGCAAATGTGTGTAGTATTATTGTCATTATGAAAGTCGAGCGGCGATTCTTCGGCTCTTTTATCTGCTCGAATCGTTCTCTCGTGCCCATCGCATGTGTCGACTTCACGAAATGTTCCACGGCTTCTATTTCGCTTCTTACATCGGCTTTTCGATGATACCATCGAATGGCTTGTTCTGCTCTATATTTATGATAATAATGCATAAAAATGAAAATCGTTAAATCACACAGAAAATTTAAATCGAGAATATATATATATTCCTCAATATCATAATTGTCCGATGATTATCGAACGATGATTTCATTTTTTATACATTTGCAGTTATAATACTTTTTTCTCGTTATATATTTTAACATATCTTTATGCCTTATGTGTACAAATGTGACATGCATTTTATTTAAATTAATATTGATTTGTTAAAAAAATATGAGATGTACTTTTATTAAATATTATTAAATATCAAGTTGAACATATATTTTTCTAGTGAATAACGTACTATAAGAAAGTGAGACATTTCTTATAAATTTAAAAGGATTAAACGTTCCTTCAAAAAAATTCCAAATTATATTTTTGTACGATTATTAAATAACAAACATTTTTTTGTGTTAGGAAAGATATTATGATATTTGCAGTTATAATACTTTGTAGTCATATTTTTGGATTTTGTGAAACTGTTGTACTTTCATGTGTTGTACTTTCCCTTCTTTCATCATTTCTACGAATTAAGAAATTTTTAGACGAATAATAGGTTGGAGACTTACTACGTCAATTTTATCCTGTATATAGATAAATATAACTAGTAATCACAGGGTGACAGTGTGGTCTAATGGTAAAGTGTCTTACTCGTAACCGCAAGGAATCGCGTCCGAGTCCACTTGATCACAGGAATTTGATATCCCAAAAAACCCCGCACGAGAAATTAATAAAGAAAAATTCTCGATTGAGAAACTGGAGTCCATTT
The DNA here is from genome assembly GCA_035220615.1 of Leptothorax acervorum. Lineage (NCBI taxonomy): Eukaryota > Metazoa > Arthropoda > Insecta > Hymenoptera > Formicidae > Leptothorax > Leptothorax acervorum. The sequence goes on from JASTWQ010000018.1 coordinate 277,073, forward strand.
TTCGGAAGTCGTTCGTACACATGTAGCAAGTTGTTATTAGCAACTAGCAACAGCTATATATGTGTACCCCCCATTTGAACTAGGATACACTGTGTGCTAATTACTTGCACATTTGAGCTGAAAGTTATTATAAGTAAAACATAGAATGCTTTATGTGCCACCTCTAGACCTTCGGGGAGAAAGAAGACAGTTGTAAGAAGAACTAATAAACACTGACAAGGGAACTACCACAACTGTCCGGTTCCGATTTGATTCTCCCTTAAATATGTTGTTAAACACAAAAATAAAAAAAACGCCTATTTTTTTATAGGCGCTCTAATTCATGTTTAGGGGGTGAAACACCCCTTCGAAAAAATCGGTTTATCACCAAATAAAAGGTTATTATTTTTACGAATTCAACCATATATGATAAAGTTATGTTACGATAAACCATTTTCAAGAATTAATTACAAACGCCTCCGTATATACGCTATCCATGCTCATCCGTACTATGTGCGTAAGTAATTATTGTCGAAACAATAAGATATATAAAAAATGTTTTAAGTAAAATTTTTATAGTTTTCTATATGCTTTATAATTGTATATATGTATATAATATATATTTAGGTTTTTTAAAAATGTATAACAATAATAATTTTTAAAATACCCCCAGCCTTGTTATTATTTCTTTGACATTTACGTTTTTCTATAAATAAAGATTATAGACAATTTTATTCAAAATTCATTCATTTATAATAAAATTATTTTATAAAATTGAATTTTTGAGAAATGAGCAAAGAAATCACTATATATCTATGTCGCAGCGCTTACGGCTCTTTGAACCGCGCGACACAACTGATATTTCTAGCACAGATTATAAAAAGTATTGAGAGTTATGATAGATTTTATTATTTCTCCTTAAAGTTATTAAAACTTTTGTTTTTTATTCATCTCTGTACATTTCTTTATAATATCTTAAGATTATTTTCTCTTACAACTATTTTCGTTCTTACGCTCTTACATCTGGTTTATTTGTAGTTTTGTGTAATAGTTTCTAAACGTAATTATTAATAAAATAATTTTTAAATGTTTACATAATAAATTTACACTTTGTATTTTTCACTCATTATACATATTACAATAATGATATTCGACGAAAAAATGTTTCAAACATAATGAATTCTTGCACCAAGAACATCTTACTACAGCTGTATTATCACAACCTTCGATATCACATGTTGTTGAACTGTCATCTAAACTAAATTGTACTAGATTTTCAAATTCTTCTGGTCTTTTGTTAGTATAACCACTTTTAAACCACGAATATTTAAATAAGTTGTGATATCGTGGGGATGACAATTGATTATGTATCAGAGATTGTAATTTTATTATATTATTTCGTTCATGCAAATTTATATTAATTTCCAATAGTAAAACGGCATCTGAAAATCTTTTAGCAAAATTTTTCCAAATTTTAAATCCATAAACATCTAATGGTTGTATTTTTCCTGTAGTGCCTTTCGGTATTATCATAGTAGTAATAGATTTTCCTGGAGGTGTTAAATCCGAAATGATATTAGGGCAATGCCCAGTCCAGGAATCGATAAGAAGAACGCTATTAGAACCAATGTTTGGAAAATAAGCTTCTTCAAACCACATTTTAAAATGATCTGTAAGAAATATAAATGTTAATTTAATAGCTTTTTTATAACTCTTGTTAGATTGTTAAATAAAATATAAAATAGTTATAAACGGAAGTATATACCTGATGTCATTTTACCAGATTTCGATGCTTTTACAATAACATTTGTTGGTTTAAACAAGTTTTTTTCTACTCTTGGTCCAAATCTACCATTAACTTCTTTTAATACAATAAATAAAGGTGACAGCAAATTGCCATTACAGGATATTATTGGTTGTATCGTGTATGAATAGGTTGTTGACGATACAGATTGCACGACACGTTCTACTGTCTTTACTCCTTGGTTATCCAATGATCTTCCAGAATGAATTTCCAATTGGAAACCACTTTGATCTGAATTATAAATATTTTCAGATCCAAACTGTTCAATAAGAGGTTTTACTGTTTCCAGAAAATTATTAGTTGTTTTTTGCAAATCAACAGAATCTTCCAATGTTTTTCTAGTGATAAACTTCGTAACTTTTCTTGAAACAATTCGGTGAGACTTCTTGAATTTTGCTATCCAACTGGGAGATGCTTTAAATATAGGATTTAAATTTCCTATTTCTTTTTGAGCTTGTAAAGCCCATCTTTTTAGATCAATATCATGAACCATAAATCCTGATTCAACAGCTGCAGTAAATTTATTATGTGTAACTTGGGAGATGTAAGATAATTTTTCTGTACGACTTCCACCTGATTCTATTTGTTCTTCTTATCGCCTTAACTGACATTCAGATGAAACTCTTTTAAAATGGTTTTGCACTAATTTTAGAGAACGATTCTTTTTCTTGCCGTCATTTCTTGCATTTTCGCCAATACTCAACAGCTCGTCTTTTATAAGAACTGTCAAAATTTTCATTATTATTTGAACATTGAGGATGAGAATTTAAATTATCTTCACTTCATGCTTTGTCGCCATCTTCAATTACTTCAAAAGTATGTAATTTATAAGGTTCTTGATAATCGAGATATGTTTCTTCCGTTACTTCCAACCCATTATAATGAAAAATGCTATCCAGCAATAATATTTGTATGTTTTCTTTTAATTCTACTTCTGCTTCAATTACTAGGGTTTCTGTTACATATATTGAATTTATTGACACCAATAAAAGTCTAACAACATTAAGCGGATGGATAATAATTTCCAAAGATGTTAAACTTTGTTTTCTATTATAATATATAAAAACGGTTTAACAAATTGCACAGATATGATTATAACAATAAGACTGTACTGACTGTGAATATAAGACTGCTACATGAAACTATTTATACTGTCCACTTACCTTGAATGTACACGTAAACTTATATCTTATCCTACGCCGTATATAATTTATGTTAAAAATATTATACTTATTTCAAAAGTACATTGGATTGCTCAAAAATGTCATTTTTCAAAAATGTGTGATGTCACGATTCTGATATGAGAAACGTGTGATATGTCACGATTCTGATAAGAGATATCTCATAATTGAAGATGACGAAGAAGCACGGAGTGAAGATAATTTAAATTCTCATCCTCAACGTTCAAATAATAATGCAGATTTTGACAGTTCTTATAAAAGACGAGCTGTTGAGTATTGGCGAAACTGGAGCACTAATGAAAGAAATGACGGCGAAGAAAAGAATCGTTCTCTAATAGTAGTACAAAATAAATTAGAAGTTTTATCTGAACGTCAGTTAAGGCGATGGGAAGAACGATTACAATGAGGTGGAAGTCGTATTGAGGGTATTTTAAAAATTATTACATTTTTAGAAAACCTAAATATATATTATATACATATATACAATTATAAAGCATATAGAAAACTATAAAAATTTTACCCAAAACATTTTTTATATATCTTATTGTTTCGACAATAATTACTTACGCACATAGTACGGATGAGCATGGATAGCGTATATACGGGGGCGTTTGTAATTAATTCTTGAAAATGGTTTATTGTAACATAACTTTATCATATATGGTTGAATTCGTAAAAAAATAACCTTTTATTTGGTAATAAAAAAATTTTAAAATTTTGAAAAAAATGTATTGGTGGCGGGGGTATATTTAAAAATAAAAGAAATAAAAAAATTATTTTGTCATTATTTCAATGTACTTTTGAAGCCATTTAATTTCCATTTTTGAAAATTTTTCTATCTCTTATAGTTTCGGAGATATTCGGCCCGAAAGAGAAAAACCGATTTTTTTGAAGGGGTGTTTCACCCTCTAAACATGAATTAGAGCGCCTATAAAAAAATAGGTGTCTTTTTGATTTTTGTGTTTAACAACATATTTAAAGGAGATTTAAATCTGAACCGGACAGTTGTGTGTGGTAGTTCCCTTTAAGTAAAACATAATACGATGAGTCTAAGGGTGCGCGCATTGACTTTGAAAATTCCTATTTAAAATACATTGCAGGGTTTTAAGGTGGTTCATGCATTTAGGTCATATGTAGTTAGCCCGGAAAATGTGATATGAAATGAAAGGTTAACGTTCCTAGAGTGTGTCTGTAAAATTTCGGATTTTTTAACCGATTGGTTCCGGAGATATATGTCCGTAAACTTTGCCAATTTAACGCGGTGGGGGTAGACCCTATGCGAAAAACGAGGCAAAAGCGCTTATGCTGCAAAAATTGCAATACTTCAAATGTACTTGAACGAACCAAAAACTGACGAAACGATGCAATAAACATTTTGTAAGATACTGAACGAAAGCCCGAGTTCATTGACCGAACCATATAATAATAAAACGTAATTTTCGATTGACTAAATCGACAACACGGAACTGATGGCTGGACTCGAGCGACACTAGCGGCAGCTTCACAACGTCGCACATGTCAGCTGATGCGTAAGGCGCATACTTATCTCAAAACTTTCAACGTTTACCACGTTTGTGCACGTTTGTCTCGAAACTTCCCTTACGTCGAGGCTGCTCGCTCATATTTGACAATTTTACGTAAAGGTTATATAGATCGCGGCGACAAAGACTGCCTACCACGCGTGCTGCTGACTGGTCGTGTATACCGACCATGCTCATAACTCTAGTAAAAGAAGTGACTTTTGTGTCAATATTTTAATTACGTAGAGGTCGTATAACATTAAAGATGTCATAAATAATAAATCTAATTATATGCTGATTTTTACGGACAAAAATCACACTTATTTATCACTAATAAAAATAGTTGCCTATTTGACTTGCAAGTACTGCATGAACCACCTTAACCGAAGTTCACTTTTTTTCAATCTTTGCAACGTATCATGCTTACAGTTTTTGTTTTTTTTCACCTTGGAGACTGATGGTAATTATATAAAACTTAACTAATTATATAAAACCTATTTAAGAACGTTGAGGGAATACGTCAGATACGCTGAATACTATATTTTAATCCCGAAATTTTTTATATTACAGAACAAAGTGCGAAGAATTTTTTAAAATAAAAAAAAATTTTTACCCATACGGTTGCTGAGATATAAATTAACAAAGTTCGGTTATTTTACATAGGCATTGCGCGAGAAAGCGTGAAAACTGTCATCTTTCCGCGTATGCTTGCAAAGTACTTATTATGATAAAAATGTACAGACGGCGTCATTAATGCCTGGTCCACGGAAGTTGATGCATTTCGGAAACTCACTCTTCGTCTCTTTCTAAGGGGGACAGTTAGAAAGAGACGAAGAGTGAGTTTCCGAAATGCATCAACTTCCGTGGACCAGGCATTAATGACGCCGTCTGTACTCTCTGTATACATTGAAGTCTTAGCGTCACTTAGAAATTGGAAAAACCGTGAGTGCCCACGTGCTAAGAAAGATATTTAACATTTTAACGAGAACTATTTTCTCCAGCCGACGCTAGCGAGATAGAGACTTGGCAACTTCACTTCTTACCGCGCAATTTGACAGCTCGTCGGCCTTCCACGCATAGCCCTTCAGGTTTGGCGACTGCACGTTTTCTTTTCTTCGCGGCTTGTCGCACATTCTCTTCCTATTCTTTTTTTTGTTTCGCGTTGTAAATTTTCCAAATTTGCACTGCAATCTTGTGCCGTTTGATAAGCTCGCCATAATTCGTTTGACAGTTTGTGGATGCCGGGCGCAGGAGTGGTATAACCAACGTTGAAACATTGCATAATTTACCAAGTCGATATGTCAGAATAGCGTCAGACTATAACAGCATATGTTATAGCGAATTTGGTTGGACGCTCAGTGCGCACTCAATGCACATTGAAGCCGTCGTACACTGATTTAATTTCTAATATTTAAAGTAAAATGCAAATATTTCGACTGATAAAATGCCCAATACATATTTTACCATAGTACAATAAAGAATATTGAAGATTTCGTGACTTAACCGTGTTTATGTTGAACATACACTTTACGTTGATTTGTGTGCGACGGCTTTAATGTGCACTGAGTGCGCACTGGTGCGTCCAACCGAATTCGCTATTAGAACACAAAACGTTTCTCATTCCAAAAATAATTATATTAATTGTATTTTTGAAGTTTTGAACTCAAAACAGCTAGTATATAGATCACGCAAACACTTCCCTTTGTCATAACCAAAAACTTGTCTATTTTATTTTTTAATTTTTAACAGTTATCGTCAAGAAAGATATGAGTCAAATCAGTAATTCAATACAGAGTAAAAAATAGATAAATGTAATTTCTACGGTATATATTTCTTACTTCGAAGCATGGTATATCGTTTTCTGAACAATTACATATTTTAGACATCTTTGTTGACCGATAAATGCAATTTTGAGATTTTACACATACAGTTGGTCAACGACTCAACAGTAGTCCACGTATTCCCTTAAATAAATAAACTATTAAAAAAAATAAAAACTTTTACATTTTATCTAAATTAAAAGACTATAACAAATTAGAATAGCTCATAATGTTTTATATCTATTAAAATTTGTAATCGATAAGTTAACAACGCAACTTCAAGCAATAAAAGTAAAAGAACAAAAAATTGACAAATTACAAAAATCTTAAATAATTCTATCTTGGTGTGTGCCTGCGTTTGTTTACTCCCACATTGGAAACTATTGAGAAAATAAAATCTATATAGTTACGTTATATATTTTGTTTTCCCAATAGCTCCTAATAAACCCCTGATTTCCATGCACACGTTGCCGCGCGTAAAATTGCGCGTCAAACGCGCGCGTTTGATAAAAGCACGTATTGAAGGTAACCTATGGAAATGCATGTTTGACGCGCGTTATAACGTGCGGCAATGGTGCATGGAAACCAGGGGTAAGAATAAACGAACGCAGACGGTGTGTCAATAAAATGTCTATGAGTGAAATTTCAAATTTTATTATGTAATGTGATGACCATCGGTCTCCAAGTTTAGGTAAAAAAAAAAAAAAAAAACTATAAGCACGATACGTTGCAAAAATTGAAAAAAGGTACATTTTGGTTAAAACTCAATGTATTTTAAATAGGAATTTTCAAAGTCGATACGCGTACCCTTAGACTCATCGTATTATGTTTTACTTAGTCTTAAAATTTTTTTTTTTTTCCGACTAAAAAGTTAGAGGGGGTCCCATAAAATTTTAAAATATGCCAAATTAACGGACACAATAATGTACACGTTTTTGCATAGTTATATCATATAAACATTTAAAACACACTACTAATTTGCACCAAGCGTATATTTTATGTGAACGCAACTTCTTTGCATATAAACATGTTTTATTAAATTTACCATTGATATCGAGAAAAACATTTTTATACATTAATATTTCATGAACTATTGCGCAATTGGACAAAGCTATTGTACCTTATATTAGTGAATGTTATGTAACATACTAAAATTTGAGGAAAATTTAAGGTTAAAAACCAGAATAGGAGGCAGATTGAGGATTGGAAAATTACAATAGAATATTAGGAATTAGAGGACAATGGTTTTATGCACCATGAAGGATATCACTGATGAATCGATTTTTTCTGCATGCCGTTGACAGCTGTAGCGAATTGCTATAATGGATGCTGTTACCTGAAAATATTCTCGAGACGTACAACCATGTAGGAGAAGTGGCGCATATTATAAAAATCCAGCTAAGGATCATCGGTAATCCTGTTAACAGAACAGACATCTTACTGACGATATATTCTAAAGTGAGAGATCCGATGATGGCGCCTAAGACGCGTCTGAGAGGTAATAGAGAAGCTATCCAGGACCCTTCTTTGTGTTATACATCACAGCATCACAATATTTTGTTATACATCACAGCAAACTGATGCGAATTAAGTCTACTTACGTCCCGTCAGTTTGTGGAAAATATACGAGGTTTACGGGAATTTAATTAATCTTGTATTGAAATGCGTTTAGCCTTAAACTGGACATGAATTAAGGTAGTTTTCTCGAAAATCGCAATCCACAAGAAAAATTTGAAAATTTAACTGTAATAAAATAAACTGTAATAAATTTAACTGTTAATAAATGTGAGATCTACACGTTTGTGCAATTTAAAAGTTATTGACCGTTCCGAACCCGAGATAATTGCTATCAAAAATTGCACTTTTTTTTTGTATTACATATAAAACGTATGAAAATCTCGTGTTTTTATTTTTTACATTTAGAACAAACCACAACACAGTGATGAAAAACGAATATATAGTAGAAGGACACTTTAGGAATACTAGTAAAAAAAATTATTGACCATTTAGATTTAGAAATACAATAATAAATAGACCTCGATTTTCACGATTATTCGACGAAAAGAAGCGACTGGAGGAGAAAAATAACAGAATAGTCTTTTTTTTGTTCTGTGTGTGAGGGACAGAACTATTCAAGTTTTCAGCCTGTAACCGTAAATAGTCGGATGTTTTCACATCGATTTAGAGTATAAAATTTTGGATTGCACTGTCGCGAGACAACTACCTTAACTAACCTATTAGAGCTGCGAACCACTGAGACCACAGTCGAAGTAGAGCTTCGAATATCTTTGCCATTTTTAATCCGCTACACTGTTACACGCGTATCTGATAGGAATACAACTTATAGGAAGATAAAAGACATAATTATTGCTTTATTCTAAGATTTTTATTCTATTTTTATTCTTTAAAATTTCATTGACCGTTTCACAGTGCAAGATTTTCTCGATTTTATGTTTTTAATTGTATTATGTTATTATTTATTTTTTTTATGCAACACGATTGCATGTCTGATCTTATATAAATAGACGTTAGTTGCATATAAGAGATTTAAATTAATTTAATTTTATTTTTTTTGCACCGCGATAATATTTTATACATAAATAAAAAACTTTAATAAATTTGGCAATCAGATTTAGGTGCGGTAATTTGTGCGCTATATAATTTATTGTCATCTTGTATGTTCTTAAGACAACGTTAAATTTTAAAAAGATACCTATATAGGAATTGGAGCAACATACACTATAAATTGATAAGAAAGACATAAACGTGATGATTTATATAGGTATAAATATGTTTTGTCTACTCATGTTACGTTCTATGCATACTCCACAATTTTTTCTTTCGCGGAAATTTAACAGAATTTTTTCTTGGATGAGAAATAATATAACCGAAAATCTACGGTTGTTGATCGGCGATTCGGCTACAATCCTGACACATTTGCTTTTCTGCATGTTTATGCCACATAAATGTGATGAAATTGTGAAAGAGCGTGAAAAATCCAGATGGCAAAATACAAACAGACAAATTGTACAGGACAAAGTTTACTTATTTGTCTTACCCAGGGTAAGAAGTTCGACCGCCATACCACAACCCTTCGCTTCACTTCCAGAAAATCTTAAAAATTCTGAAGTTTGGACGTAACATTTATATATCACATCACTTTTCCACCGCGACCGCAATCGTTAACAATTTTTTCTAAAATCTGATCGTAAAAATACGCAGTTTTAATCTTAGCAAAATGCAGTGCTTTTTGAAACAAAATGCTCGAAAATGTCATATTGTCGAACAAAAAGAACACTCAGAAAAATATTGTAATTTTTAACGGCTTGCAAAAAAACCCATTAGGTTTTATAATGGTACATTGATGCTGTTAATGGTATCGCTCGGAGACCAATCGTAAGTGCTAAGTCCACATTCAATATACGAATATAATAGAAAATCGGCGATTCTCTATTTGCGCGTAGCAGTAAATCGTTAAATGTGTAACTTTCGAGTACCCCTTTACCACAAAAATTGCTGCATCTGCTTGATCAAATCTAATATTGTCCGTAGCTTTAACCGTTAAAACTGTTGCTGTGGAAAATTCTGCATGATTGTTATCAAACAAGTTCCACGGGCAACTTTGTATCCTTACGGTCTCATTCTTTGACGTATAATACGTAATAAAGTTTTCTGTTTTTTCTTTAAACAATGAAACAAGAAAAAACATTTTGATACGAAATATTGCATGTCTTAACATGAATATTTAATGCATATCTCTACTTATATAAACCACCGTGAGAGATACTGCTCTTTGCGTAATAGTGGAAACTTTATTTTATGTTTTTAGTAACGCGGGTAATCTAAACCTTACATAATCTAAAAATTTTAACTGAATTTTATTGAATCCAGAGGTCATTTTTTGTATCGTTTACCATATACATATACATAACACACACATTTTAAATTTTAATTTTTATATCATTTAACTTTCGAGGATTCAGTAAATCACAATACTTAACTTGAAATCGACATAAGACTAGCTTGGATTTGTAGATGCACGGTCTTACATACAGGTCCAGAAACTCAGGCCGATTTTGGTGGTGGGGGATGGTCGTCATAGCGAGGAAGAATTTAGTTCACGGCGTTGTCACCATGCTTCGCTGCCATCGTAAAGGGTAGATGGTAACCACGACAACCACGTAGTAACAATTTTAATTATATAAATTTAATTATAATATAACATATAACGTTTTAATTATATATATTTTAATTATATAAACAATATGAATAACGGCAGCATTTTTGGGGATGATGCGTGATTCCGTGGCTACGCTGTCTGTTGATGTATCGTTCTTCAAAGTTTTCTCACACACGTAATGGGACGATTTTAATTTTATATTGCTACTCTCTCTTGCCACTTTTTAAATAAATCTATTTTTTCGGGACTTTTTAAAAGTTGACTGTTTTACTTTTAGAGATTTATATTTATGGCATATATACATATATAAATCACTTGCATAGCCACGGACTCAAAGAAGAAGAAGCGTAGCGCCACGCGTCATCCCAAAAAATGCGCTGCCGTTATTTATATTTTTTAATTTTTTATATAATTAAAATATATTTAATTAAAACGTTATGTTATGGTTCCATTCCGATATTTACGATCAGTACTGAAAATCAATATATTTCTATATTTTACGTCACGTATACTATAGATTTTCAGTACCTACTGACAGTTGCTGACAGTATATAAGTACATATATCGGAATATAGCCATTATAATTAAAATTATGTTACTACGTGGTTGTCGTGCTTACCATCTATCCTTTTCGATTACAGCGAAGCATGGTGACAATGCCGTGAGTTAAATTCTTCCTTGCTAAGACGACCAATCCCCACCACGAGAGTTTCCAGACCTGTGTGTAAGACCGTGGTTAGATGCAAAAAGAGACAGTTTATCTCTGTTTATCGATTGAAAAATCTCCGTTTGTATATTTAATATCTTCATATACGTACCGTTGAATAGAACTCACATTTCGCTGATAAATAATATTAAGTCACACGCTGAGCCACTACATTCGGTAACAGATTTGTGTAGGATGATTCAACGGAGGCGAAATCTATTGCGTGTTCCCGAGACAAATATTAGAACGGCGATCTTCTGAACGCGTCGTTAGACAAGCGACGCCGAAATCATGGAAGCTGAGAGTTAACTTAAATGGAACAGAAGAGTTTACATTATAGGAAGGGGTTCTACCGTTCTTCCTTGTCTCTTACAATTGGAGGATAATAACTTTCGTAAAAGGAATGAACTTAGGGATTTGTAAATGATAAAACTCGACATAAAAATGAGGTACAGTCCAGCACGGAAGATATAAAAATTGAGCACAACGCAAAATGCGTTAAATAACTTACGGTTCTTGCACAAGCGTCAGAGAGAATATGACAACGCGACTGTTGCTATAATAAGTAATGCGGCAGGTAATTAGCCCCCTTGGCCTTAAAAATAATAGAGAGGTTGTTTTTGGGAGATAATTGGCTATCGTGTCGTTTCTTATCGCGTAGAACGTCTTACCTGGACAAGAACTATTTTATAAGCTATGGAAATGTAAAGAAAAGAAGGAAACTTATATAGTACGAGTAGAAGAAAGTAATAGAAACTGGGTAATACAAACTAATAAAAGTAATAAATTGCGTATTTACTATAAGAACGAAAAAGAAAAATTAAAAATAATTTATTCGATTCTTCGATTCGATTATATTCTCAGTGGTATAAATTTTGTAGAATTTTAGTGCGCTGTTTATATGATTTTGGTTTCGCGAAAAAATGGAGTTATTGATCTCTGATCCAGATTCCTGATTGAAAGATCACCTAAACTTATTGTTAGACAATAAATGAAAAAATTATATTGGGTTGGACAAAAGTTCTTTTTTTTTTAAATAGATGTCCTTTGTTGAACATAATTGTGTACCTACTCAATGAGGCCAGAATGAGGCTACTTGAAAGATGACATAAAAAAATAATTCATGGAAGCAATCAATATCTCTTTTTATTTTGCTTTTGACTTTACACATAGAATTTGTTTTTAAATTTAAGAAAAAATGAAAAACGTTTTGTTCAACTCAATAATATATACTTTATCTCAATAGTATCACATAACTTTTCTTTCCTGAATTTTGACCGCTTATTGTAATCGTAAAAATCGTATACTCTTTTAATATTAGAATAACAAATTTCGACCGATTTTTTATTAAAAATAAATAATAGAATATTTTAAACTAGTACTATAATTTTTATGAAGTATTAAGAAATCTCTATTATGTGTGTGTGTGTGTGCGCGCGGGTGTGTATGTGTACGAAGCAAGAATGCCGTGAACATTTTGCATGTTATGTTTTAATTATTATAAACTGAATTTGAGATTTATCATGTGATTATTGCTAATATTTTTAATTTCGGTTGCTAATATTTTTTCTTGACGCTCATGATTTCTTTACGTATGATGTAGTTAGGACACGATGTCAGCGACGTTATGGACGTTATGTATGCGGATATGTTAATTGAGTTTGTAATTGCTCTTCTCACTTGAAAAGGACTGAATTACGGTCGAAACGTCGTGAGTTAAATATATTGAATTTTTGGCCAGTTGGGTCGAGAAAGAACGACTGTTATTATTTTCAATTTATTTACTGGCGAAGGAAGATTTTGTTTTGTTTTTACTTTCGGTTGCATACACAAAGAAAAGTTAAAACGACAGTGGTCCATTTAAGGATGCATGGGTGGTATCTCAAAGTATTACCAAAAATCTAAAAATTTCATAGATTGTTCTATTATTACGTCTGAGTATCTGTGTAAAATTTGAGCACAATTCTCTTATTGGTTTAAAAATTATTTTTTAATTTTTTTGTTTGCATTGATTCTTATTATATCTCGGGATTGGCTGCACCAATTTTATTCGGACTGGTCGCAATCAAGAGCTTGTATCGACATTATATTTTAAAAATGTAGTTAGATTTTTTATTACGGCTTTAGTTTCTGAGATATTTTATCGAAAGTTTGTTGACGTATAAATTTTCTTCTTATTCTTATAATTTAATGTGGAAAAAAACAAAAGAATAAGAATAAGAAGAAAATTTATACGTCAAAAAACTTTCGATTAAAATATTTCAGAAACCAAAGCCGTAATAAAAAATCTAACTACATTTTTAAAATATAATGTCGATGCAAGCTTTCGATTGCAAGTCCGAATAAAATTGATGCAGCCAATCCCGAGATATGATAAGAATCAATGCAAACAAACAATTAAATAATTTTTGAACCAATAAGAGAATTGTGCTCAAATCTTACGCAGATAGGTACTCAAACGTAATAATAGAATCTATGAATTTTTAGATTTTTGGTAATACATTGAGATACCACCCATACATCCTTGAATTACCTAAATGTCCGCGATTTTTGCTCAGGCAATTTTATCATTTCCTATTTTCGATTCTAAATTATCATTCACGCTTAATCTTAAATCTTTTCTGTGAGTTATTCGGTTGTTTGCAATAAGCCATTATTATATTGCAAATATTTATTTTTACAATTGTTTATATGAATCATACTTTTATGTACAACATTAACAAAAAGATATGATATATATCGTCCGTAATTTGATTCTTCTCATAACAACATTACCTAATTAATCAATATTTTATACTCTGAACGAGTTAAACAATTTTCTACGTTTGAGTATTTTCGGTTTCAGCGCGCATCTCTTTTTGTGATCTCCCAGTGGCATTTCTGGCGGCCATCATGTCTTGAATTTCCTATTAACATGGCAATGATTAATATTCAACATTTATACGCCGTACCCAGAATTAAACTTTCTATGCCTTGTAATGACATGCAATATACATGATTGAATTACCTGCAGCGTTTTTCCTTTCGTCTCTGGCACCATGGTGAGCGAATACACCAAGCTGATCATGATAATCACTGCATATATCCAGGAAACGTACTTTTCGCTAATGAGATCTACCAGCGGCTGATATGTCCTCGAAGCGACGAATGCAAATATTGCCGACGAAATGCTCCCAACGAATCCAGCCGCGCTTTTCAGATCGGACGGAAATATTTCGCTCAGTATAGTACTGGGCACGGGTGTGAGTCCGAAACACATTAGCGTGGACATCATTAACGACAAGATCACCAGCCATTCGAGATCATTAGGATCGTAGTCATAGTCCAGCAGAAAGAAATGCAAACCTAACAATATCATACTGACCATCACGCCGAAGGATGAGATTGCTAACACGATTCTGCGACCATAACGATCGATAGCGAATGCGCCGAACCAGCCGGTAATTATACCTGCACAATAATTGAACAATTGTTTAATTGATTCTTAAGAGTTTAACAATAATATAAACGAAGATGAAATATAAATGACTTAAGATTAATATACACTATAGTTAAGATCTTCTATTAATATTAAGTTGTACAGAATGAGGAGATAATAATCGATATTATCAGTATGGAAGTCAAACATACAGATTGCACTGATGATGATTACTACGGTCGAAGGCGTGATTGATGTGACCATTGCCTTTCTCACAATAATCTCCATGTAAAATGTAATAGTGTTTAGTCCACTGAGTTGCATGAACATGAATAATAATATTATCGTTATGAAAGAGCGGCGATTTTTCGGTTCTTGTATCTGCTCTAAACGTTCTCTGATGCTCATCGCGTGCGTTGACTTTACGAAATGTTCCACAGCTTCTATTTCGCTTCTTACATCGGGTTTTCGATAATACCATCGAATTGCTTCTTCCGTTCTAAAATTATGATAATAATACATAAATATATCACACAGGCAATTGTACAGAATTATATTATGTAATTTTATTATATAAAATATGCAAAATATTCCTCAATTATCATAATCGTCCTACGATTATCGAATCATGATTTTATTCTTTATACAATTGCAATTATACTTTTCTCTCGTTATATCTTCTACATTTCATGTTTTTTTATTTTTCTCGTAAAATAAATCCAGAAATGATAGAAAATTAAATACAGCTGTGTTTTCCTGTCTACATGAATTTATTTTTAATTATTAGGGATCAATTGTTAGTGAAAAATTATGACATAACAAAGTTGATAGTCGGATACAACTTTGAATATCTATTTTATGAAGCAATTGTACAAATAAAAAGATCCTATTCACCTTTTAATGTCATTGCGTCGTACGTAATAATACGGCAATTGTGACAAGAATGGAAAAATACTCATGTAGCATAACGTTATTATCAAGCTAATGATACCGAAATACATCATTGGCATACTGGAACCCATTATATTACCGATGAGTGTGCCAATAGCAAATCCATTGATAATCAGAGACACCAAGGCCCCGCGGATCGATGGCGCCGAAATTTCACCGATAAATAGCGGGTAGCAGCTGAATATCATTCCTGTTGATACACCTGATATATGCAACAGATGTTTACTACAAAGTCTCTGGTCTAATTCTAAGTTTAGTTAAGTCTATAGGAATGAAATACATTGGAAAATAGTAAGGGATTACTTAAACTCCATAATAGAGGACGTGGATTGAAAATTAGTGAATAGAATATTGGGAATTAGAAGATAATAAGATTGAGCAGCATGAATGATATCATTGATGAATCGATTTATTCTGCATGAGTTGATTTATTCTGACAACTGTAGCAAAATGTTATAATCAATGCTGTTACCTGAAAATACTCTCGAGACATACAACCATATAGGAGAAGTGGCGCATATTATGCAAATCCAGCTGAGGATCATTGGCAGTCCTGTTAACAGGACAGACGTCTTGCTGCCGACATATTCTAAAGTAAGAGATCCGATGAGGGCACCTAAGACGCGTCCGAGATGTAATAGAGAGGCTATCCAAGATCCTTCTTCGTTCGTTACGCGAAACGGCGGATCCTCACCGGTCAGTTGCGCCAAGTAAGGCGATGTCCAACCGATTGCGAGACCAATACTGATGGCTAATAGGCTCACTACGGCACAAGATTTTGTTATACATTACAGCAAATTGATGCGAATTCAATCTACTTAAGTTCCGTCAGTTTGTAGAAAATATACGAGGTACATGGGAATATAATCAATCTTGTGTTTAAATGCATATTTTGCCTTAAACTGGATTAAATTTCATGAATTAACTAACCTATTAGAGTTGCTAACCACTGAGGCCACAGTCGAAATAGAGCTTCGAATATCTTTGCCATTTTTAATCCGCTACACTCTTACACGCGTATTTGATAGGAATACAACTAGAGAAAATAAGAAACATAGTTATTGCGTTATTATATATGATTGCAATTATTTTTATTCTTAGGTTGATAGTCCGTTTGTCAAATGACAGATTTTTCGAACCTGCTAATTGGCTATCGGGAGTCCAGAAATTCTTTATCCGACAGCGAATCATTACATTTGACTTACATAGACTTGTCGCACGAAATATTAGATCTATAATTGTGTGTGATACACGCGAATTTAAGAAGTCACTAGACACATGCAGCATTTAGAATACGTCTTGGAAAATTTCGGAAATCTGTTTGGTCACAGAGACACGTCTATTATATATCGAGGAAATTACGGTTATCTCCGGCTTGAACTGTCACTTCATCGGATTCACACACATCAGCACTCGTTTATTTCATTCGGGCTACAGCATGTATGTACATTTTTCATTTATTTGGCGGCAAAAATCGTTTTCCGTCAATTGAGATACCTACGTCAGTTTCGCGACGAGTCGATTGTGACACCTGTCGATGGTACAACTTTGATCCAAGAATAAATAGTCGTCGCTGTGGTTTATTGTGATAAACGGATTTGAAATAAGACACTTGTATTCACATAGATTACGTATTTAATGAGAAGAACATTTGGGGGCGGGATGAAGACGCGTATAATGTGGATTTGTAATTTTTCCTAGACCATGTTCTACAACGGCCCCGCTTTGACTTCCTAATTTAGACAAACACGAAGGTGCCTTTGATATTTATAATTACATCGACCGTTTCACAGTGCAAGATTTTCCTGATTTGCTCGTACAAATGGTGTTTAAATGTTTCATGTTATGACTTTTTTATGCAACACGATTACATGACTGATTTTTGTATATATAGACGTTAATCGCCTATAAGAGATATAAATCAATTCAATCTTTATTTTTCTCACACCGCGACATTTTATATATAATTATATTATTGTTCACCTATATTTCGTGTCACTTTTCCACCGTGACCGTAATCGTGAATAAATTTTTCTAAAATCTATTCGTAAAAATACGCAATTTTAGTTTTAGCGAAATGCAAAGCTTTGAAACGAAATACTCGAAAATGTCATCACTCAGAACACTCGGAACACTCAGAAAAATATTGTGATATTTTTTACGGCTTGCAAAAAAAGCTATCAGGCTTTATAACGTTACACAGCTGATGCTGTTAATGGCATCGCTCGGAGACCAATCGCAAGTGTTAAGTACACATGCAATATACCAGATATAATAGAAAAATGGCGATTCTTTATTTGCGTGTAGCAGTAAATCGTTAAATGTGTAACGTTCGAGTACTCTTTCATCACGAAAAGTGCTGCGTATGTTTGATCAGTACTAGTATCGTTCGTAGCTCTAAGTCGTTAATTCCATCTGTCGCCGTGAAAATTAATTTCGTATGATTGTCAAATAAGTTCCTTGGGTAACCTCTCATCTTTACGGTTGCGCTCTTTGATGTATACCTAATGCGTGACAAAGTAGTTCTTTGTTTTTTCTTTAAACAACGAAACAAAATAAAAACATTTTGATACGAAATATCGTACGCTTGCTTTACTTATGTAATGTGAATATTTAATACATATCCACTGTAAACTTTACTGTGAGAGATATTGCTCTCTTGTCTTGCGTAAAAGAAGAAACTTTATTTATGTTTTTAGTAACGCGGAATTAGGCACGTCCTATGATCTGAATTTTAAATAAGTTTTTATATCATTTAACACGTACAGTACGTACACACTCTTCAAAATTTAATTTGTATATTATTTCCTCTCCATCAGGATTCAACAACTCATAACGATTAACTTGATATCGATGCGTAAGATTGACTTTTGTCGAAAAGAACTCACGTTTCGCTGATAAAAAATATTAAGTCACACGCTTAGCCACTAAAATCGGTGACAGGTTTGTGTTGGATTTAACGAAGGCGTAAACTGTTACGTTCGCAACACAAATCTGAGATTGGCGATCTTCCGGACGCGTCGTTAGGCGAGCGATGCCGAAACGTGGAAGCTGAGAGCTAACTTAAATGGAACAGAAGAGTTTACATCATAGGAAGGTGTTCTACCGTTCTTCCTTGTCTCTTACAATTGGAGGATAATAACTTTCGTAAAAGGAATGAACTTAGGGATTTGTAAATGATAAAACTCGACATAAAAATGAGGTACAGTCCAGCACGGAAGATATAAATTGAGCAACGCAAAATGCGTTAAATAACTTACGGTTCTTGCACAAGCGTCAGAGAGAATATGACAACGCGACTCTTGCTATAATAAGTAATGCGGCAGGTAATTAGCCTCCTTGGCCTTAAAAATAATAGAGAGGTTGTTTTTGGGAGATAATTGGCTATCGTGTCGTTTCTTATCGCGTAGAACGTCTTACCTGGACAAGAACTATTTTATAAGCTATGGAAATGTAAAGAAAAGAAGGAAACTTATATAGTACGAGTAGAGGAAAGTAATAGAAACTGGGTAATACAAACTAATAAAAGTAATAAATTGCGTATTTACTATAAGAACGAAAAGGAAAAATTAAAAATAATTTATTCGATTCTTTGATTCGATTATATTCTCAGTGGTATAAATTTTGTAGAATTTTAGTGCGCTGTTTATATGATTTTGGTTTCGCGAAAAAATGGAGTTATTGATCTCTGATCCAGATTGCTGATTGAGAGATTACCTAAACTTATTGTTAGACAATAAATGATAAAATTGTATTGGGTTGGACAAAAGTTCTTTTTTTTAAATAGATGTCCTTTGTTGAACATAATTGTGTACCTACTCAATAAGGCCAGAATAAGGCTACTTGAAAGATGACATAAAAAAATAATTCATGGAAGCAATCAATATCTCTTTTTATTTTGCTTTTGACTTTACACATAGAATTTGTTTTTAAATTTAAGAAAAAATGAAAAACGCTTTGTTCAACTCAATAATATATACTTTATCTCAATAGTATCACATAACTTTTCTTTCCTGAATTTTGACCGCTTATTGTAATCGTAAAAATCGTATACTCTTTTAATATTAGAATAACAAATTTCGACCGACTTTTTATTACAAATAAATAATAGAATTTTTTTAAACTAGTACTATAATTTTTATGAAGTATTAAGAAATCTCTATTATGTGTGTGTGTGTGTGTGTGTGCGTGCGCGCGGGTGTGTATGTGTACGAAGCAAGAATGCCGTGAACATTTTGCATGTTATGTTTTAATTATTATAAACTGAATTTGAGATTTATCATGTGATTATTGCTAATATTTTTAATTTCGGTTGCTAATATTTTTTCTTGACGCTCATGATTTCTTTACGTATGATGTAGTTAGGACACGATGTCAGCGACGTTATGGACGTTATGTATGCGGATATGTTAATTGAGTTTGTAATTGCTCTTCTCACTTGAAAAGGACTGAATTACGGTCGAAACGTCGTGAGTTAAATATATTGAATTTTTGGCCAGTTGGGTCGAGAAAGAACGACTGTTATTATTTTTAATTTATTTACTGGCGAAGGAAGATTTTGTTTTGTTTTTACTTTCGGTTGCATACACAAAGAAAAGTTAAAACGACAGTGGTCCACTTAAGGATGCATGGGTGGTATCTCAAAATATTACCAAAAATCTAAAAATTTCATAGATTGTTCTATTATTACGTCTGAGTATCTGTGTAAAATTTGAGCACAATTCTCTTATTGGTTTAAAAATTATTTTTTAATTTTTTTGTTTGCATTGATTCTTATCATATCTCGGGATTGGCTGCACCAATTTTATTCGGACTGGTCGCAATCAAAAGCTTGTATCGACATTATATTTTAAAAATGTAGTTAGATTTTTTATTACGGCTTTAGTTTCTGAGATATTTTAATCGAAAGTTTGTTGACGTATAAATTTTCTTCTTATTCTTATAATTTAATGTGGAAAAAAACAAAAGAATAAGAATAAGAAGAAAATTTATACGTGAACAAACTTTCGATTAAAATATCTCAGAAACCGAAGCCGTAATAAAAAATCTAACTACATTTTTAAAATATAATGTCGATGCAAGCTTTCGATTGCGAGTCCGAATAAAATTGATGCAGCCAATCCCGAGATATGATAAGAATCAATGCAAACAAAAAATTAAATAACTTTTGAATTGTGCTCAAATTTTACGCAGATAGGTACTCAGACGTAATAATAGAATCTATGAATTTTTAGATTTTTGGTAATACATTGAGATACCACCCATACATCCTTGAATTACCTAAATGTCCGCGATTTTTGCTCAGGCAATTTTATCATTTCCCATTTTCGATTCTAAATTATCATTCACGCTTAATCTTAAATCTTTTCTGTGAGTTATTCGGTTGTTTGCAATAAGCCATTATTATATTGCAAATATTTATTTTTACAATTGTTTATATGAATCATACTTTTATGTACAACATTAACAAAAAGATATGATACATATCGTCCGTAATTTGATTCTTCTCATAACAACATTACCTAATTAATCAATATTTTATACTCTGAACGAGTTAAACAATTTTCTACGTTTGAGTATTTTCGGTTTCAGCGCGCATCTCTTGTTGTGATCTCCCAGTGGCATTTCTGGAGGCCATCATGTCTTGAATTTCCTATTAACATGGCAATGATTAATATTCAACATTTATGCGCCGTACCCAGAATTAAACTTTCTATGCCTTGTAATGACATGCAATATACATGATCGAATTACCTGCAGCGTTTTTCCTTTTGTCTCTGGCACCATGGTGAGCGAATACACCAAGCTGATCATGATAATCACTGCATATATCCAGAAAACGTACTTTTCGCTAATGAGATCTACCAGTGGCTGATATGTCCTCGAAGCG
The DNA here is from genome assembly GCA_035220615.1 of Leptothorax acervorum. NCBI lineage: Eukaryota > Metazoa > Arthropoda > Insecta > Hymenoptera > Formicidae > Leptothorax > Leptothorax acervorum. The sequence continues at coordinate 298,522 of JASTWQ010000018.1, forward strand.
ACGAATGCAAATATTGCCGACGAAATGCTCCCAACGAATCCAGCCGCGCTTTTCAGATCGGACGGAAATATTTCGCTCAGTATAGTACTGGGCACGGGTGTGAGTCCGAAACACATTAGCGTGAACATCATTAACGACAAGATCACCAACCATTCGAGATCATTAGGATCGTAGCCATAGTCCAGCAGAAAGAAATGCAAACCTAACAATATCATACTGACCATCACGCCGAAGGATGAGATTGCTAACACGATTCTGCGACCATAACGATCGATAGCAAATGCGCCGAACCAGCCGGTAATTATACCTGCACAATAATTGAACAATTGTTTAATTGATTCTTAAGAGTTTAACAACAATATAAACGAAGAAGAAATATAAATGACTTAAGATTAATATACACTATAGTTAAGATTCTCTATCAATATTAAGTAGTACAGAATGAGGAGATAATAATCCATATTATCAGAATGGAGGTCAAACATACAGATTGCACTGATGATGATTACTACGGTCGAAGGCGTGATTGATGTGACCATTGCCTTTCTCACAATAATCTCCATGTAAAATGTAATGGTGTTTAGTCCACTGAGTTGCATAAACATGAATAATAATATTATCATTATGAAAGAGCGGCGATTTTTCGGTTCTTGTATCTGCTCTAAACGTTCTCTGATGCTCATCGCGTGCGTTGACTTTACGAAATGTTCCACAGCTTCTATTTCGCTTCTTACATCGGGTTTTCGATAATACCATCGAATTGCTTCTTCCGTTCTAAAATTATGATAATAATACATAAATATATCACACAGACAATTGTACAGAATTATATTATGTAATTTTATTATATAAAATATGCAAAATATTCCTCAATTATCATAATCGTCCTACGATTATCGAATCATGATTTTATTCTTTATACAATTGCAATTATACTTTTCTCTCGTTATATCTTCTACATTTCATGTTTTTTTATTTTTGTCGTAAAATAACTCCAGAAATGATAGAAAATTAAATACAGCTGTGTTTTCCTGTCTACATGAATTTATTTTTAATTATTAGGGATCAATTGTTAGTGAAAAATTATGATATAACAAAGTTGATAGTCGGATACAACTTTGAATATCTATTTTGTGAAGCAATTGTACAAATAAAAAGATCCTATTCACCTTTTAATGTCATTGCGTCGTACGTAATAATACGGCGATTGTGACAAGAATGGAAAAATACTCATGTAGCATAACGTTATTATCAAGCTAATGATACCGAAATACATCATTGGCATACTGGAACCCATTATATTACCGATGAGTGTGCCAATAGGAAATCCATTGATAATCAGAGACACCAAGGCCCCGCGGATCGATGGCGCCGAAATTTCACCGATAAATAGCGGGTAGCAGCTGAATATCATTCCTGTTGATACACCTGATATATGCAACAGATGTTTACTACAAAGTCTCTGGTCTAATTCTAAGTTTAGTTAAGTCTATAGGAATGAAATACATTGGAAAATAGTAAGGGATTACTTAAACACCATAATAGAAGACGTGGATTGAAAATTAGTGAATAGAATATTGGGAATTAGAAGATAATAGGATTGAGCATGAATTGATTTATTCTGACAACTGTAGCAAAATGTTATAATCAATGCTGTTACCTGAAAATACTCTCGAGACATACAACCATATAGGAGAAGTGGCGCATATTATGCAAATCCAACTGAGGATCATTGGCAGTCCTGTTAACAGGACAGACGTCTTGCTGCCGACATATTCTAAAGTAAGAGATCCGATGAGGGCACCTAAGATGCGTCCGAGAGGTAATAGAGAGGCTATCCAAGATCCTTCTTCGTTCGTTACGCGAAACGGCGGATCCTCACCGGTCAGTTGCGCCAAGTAAGGCGATGTCCAACCGATTGCGAGACCAATACTGATGGCTAATAGGCTCACTACGGCACAAGATTTTGTTATACATTACAGCAAATTGATGCGAATTCAATCTACTTAAGTTCCGTCAGTTTGTAGAAAATATACGAGGTACATGGGAATATAATCAATCTTGTGTTTAAATGCATATTTTGCCTTAAACTGGATTAAATTTCATGAATTAACTAACCTATTAGAGTTGCTAACCACTGAGGCCACAGTCGAAATAGAGCTTCGAATATCTTTGCCATTTTTAATCCGCTACACTCTTATACACGCGTATCTGATAGGAATACAACTAGAGAAAATAAGAAACATAGTTATTGCGTTATTCTATATGGTTGCAATTATTTTCATTCTTAGGTTGATAGTCAGTTTGTCAAATGACAGATTTTTCGAACCTGCTAATTGGCTATCGGGAGTCCAGAAATTCTTTATCCGACAGCGAATCATTACATTTGACTTACATAGACTTGTCGCACAAAATATTAGATCTATAATTGTGTGTGATACACGCGAATTTAAGAAGTCACTAGACACATGCAGCATTTAGAATAAGTCTCGGAAAATTTCGGAAATCTGTTCGGTCACAGAGACACGTCTATTATATATCGAGGAAATTACGGTTATCTCCGGCTTGAACTGTCACTTCATCGGATGCACACACATCAGCACTCGTTTATTTCATTCGGGCTACAACATGTACATATGTACATTTTTCATTTATTTGGCGGCAAAAATCGTTTTCCGTCAATTGGGATACCTACGTCAGTTTCGCGACGAGTCGATTGTGACACCTGTCGATGGTACAACTTTGATCCAAGAATAAATAGTCGTCGCTGTGGTTTATTGTGATAAACGAATTTGAAATAAGACACTTGTACTCACATAGATTACGTATTTAATGAGAAGAACATTTGGGGGCGGGATGAAGACGCGTATAATGTGGATTTGTAATTTTTCCTAGACCATGTTCTACAACGGCCCCGCTTTGACTTCCTAATTTAGACAAACACGAAGGTGCCTTTGATATTTAAAATTACATCAACCGTTTCACAGTGCAAGATTTTTCTGATTTGCACGTACAAATGGTGTTTAAATGTTTTATGTTATGACTTTTTTATGCAACACGATTACATGACTGATTTTTGTATATATAGACGTTAATCGCCTATAAGAGATATAAATCAATTCAATCTTTATTTTTCTCACACCGCGACATTTTATATATAATTATATTATTGTTCACCTATATTTTGTGTCACTTTTCCACCGTGACCGTAATCGTGAACGAATTTTTCTAAAATCTATTCGTAAAAATACGCAATTTTAGTTTTAGCGAAATGCAAAGCTTTGAAACGAAATACTTGAAAATGTCATGGAACACTCAGAAAAATATTGTGATATTTTTTACGGCTTGCAAAAAAAGCTATCAGGCTTTATAACGTTACACTGATGCTGTTAATGGCATCGCTCGGAGACCAATCGCAAGTGTTAAGTACACATGCAATATACCAGATATAATAGAAAAATGGCGATTCTTTATTTGCGTGTAGCAGTAAATCGTTAAATGTGCAACGTTCGAGTACTCTTTCATCACAAAACGTGCTGCGTATGTTTGATCAGTACTAGTATCGTTCGTAGCTCTAAGTCGTTAATTCCATCTGTCGCCGTGAAAATTAATTTCGTATGATTGTCAAATAAGTTCCTTGGGTAACTTCTCATCTTTACGGTTGCGCTCTTCGACGTATACCTAATGCGTGACAAAGTAGTTCTCTGTTTTTTCTTTAAACAACGAAACAAAATAAAAACATTTTGATACGAAATATCGTGCGCTTGCTTTACTTATGTAATGTGAATATTTAATTCATATTCACTGTAAACTTTACTGTGAGAGATATTGCTCTCTCGTCTTGCGTAAAAGAAGAAACTTTATTTATGTTTTTAGTGACGCGGAATTAGGTACGTCCTATGATCTGAATTTTAAATGAGTTTTTATATCATTTAACACGTACAGTACGTACACACTCTTCAAAATTTAATTTGTATATTATTCCCTCTCCAGGATTCAACAACTCATAACGATTAACTTGATATCGATGCGTAAGATTGACTTTTGTCGGTTATTTGTTAGCTGCGAGAAGAGACAGTTGATCTCTGTTTATCGATCGAAAAATCTCTGTTCGCATATTTATTCTCATACATACCGTCGAAAAGAACTCACGTTTCGCTGATAAAAAATATTAAGTCACACGCTTAGCCACTAAAATCGGTGACATGTTTGTGTTGGATTTAACGAAGGCGTAAACTGTTACGTTTGCAACACAAATCTGAGATTGGCGATCTTCCGGACGCGTCGTTAGGCGAGCGATGCCGAAACGTGGAAGCTGAGAGCTAACTTAAATGGAACGGAATAGGGTTACGTCACACGAAGGGGTTCTACCGTCCTCCCTGGTCTCTTACGGCTGGAGGATAATAGCTTTCGAAACGCAGTCTCGGAACTCCCGGTTCTTGTGCCGCCGAGTATTTCGTCGCGTCGCGTGGCGTCTCTTTATCTGACTAGGCGGCAGAAGCGAATGAGGAGTGCTCCGCTGTTTACATCGCATTATTTATAGTTGATAAGTTTATGACTCCTGACACTGCTACTTTCACGTCTACTTCATTTTTCCTTCACAACACTCGCTTTGGCTGCCCCTGCTGCGCGCATGCTTGGAAGCGGGTGATCGTTATCCGGTCACCCGGAACTTTCGTGAAACGTCCATTATGCTATACTTATACTACATTATGTAATTAGGGACTGTAATACGTTAGGTCAATTTTTATTATGTCGCGCAAGCCTTGCTATTGCTTGGATTCGCAAGTCTGGTTAAGTGCAATCCTGCCTACAGCTGGCGACTTACTTATCGTGTTTGTTCATTCTCGGCGTCAAAGTTATTGCCTTATTTATCGCAATTTCAATTCAGCAACTCATAACGTGCACACATACGCAATGCTTTTATTTTGCTTACGTATATCACGCTTATTTACATACCGCGTGTTCGATAAAAAATGTACAAACTTGGGTTTATGTATTTACATTTTAGCATGTCAAATAAATACTTATAATTATACGAAGTAATGTCATATGTCACGTAAACTCGGGTCAAGAAAAAATTTTTATTCTATTTATCAGCTATTGCTTATAGGGAGATAGGGAGATATAGCGAGCGCGTCTACAGTATATTTCCTGTGAGTACGAACAAGCCGGAGGAACGTTTCCTAAGTAGATGAAGGCGGTATATTGCTACAAGCAGCGCTAGTGAATTACATGGGACTTCCTGCGCAGAAGGAACTTACAAAGTGGAGACTCGTGTAGCGCGCTAGCAGGCCGATGGGGGAGGACGACGTTTAAATTACTTTACAAGCCTTTGAATAGTTATTAAAAATATGCCGGTTTCTTGGTCTTTTATGGTGATTGAGGTAAACTAGTTTATTTATAAAGCGATGATTTCTAGACGATAGTGTAATGACATTGATACTAATCAAGGTAATAAAGAATAAATTGACAATTTTGTAAATATTGCTTTCACGGATTCTGCAATAAGCTTGTATAAATTTGCTACGCAAACAAATGCACGTGGTAGTCTTATATCTAATGTGACGTATTGATCTACTCGTCGCGTTTCGACCGAGAAGGGATAGCGCGATCGGGCACGCTCGGACATCGAAAATCTCGATTCAATTGCGCGGTGTTCGACTGGAAGGTGTGCTCGATAATAAGCACACCTGACGAAATTCAATTATGCGATTCCCGTGGGCGAGTAACCCAATTTGCACGTCATCAAGCCGCACACGGGGAAACTGGTTTGAAGACTATCCCGATGGTATACAGGAGTATACCTATACCAAATATTGAAGTTCCTGGATTGCACAGGACTGCCCTCGGGGACGCCAAATAACCCGCGCCGACCTCCAACTACGCGGCTACGATTCGTCTGAACGACGGGTGTAATTGCCTGTAATCTACCGCGACGCGGTCGTATTACAGAGATCATTTAAGGGAGAGTACCGCCACTCGACACAGGTCCGCCAACATTATTGGCAAACGTTGTTCAAAAACAGTTTGCGAATTTATATTATGAATAGTCGTGAACGCTTGATTCACCTTATATATCAGAAGCTTTGATGTACAGCGCTCAGAAAATAAAACACTAAATGCTATTTACGATGTAATTAAAATTTCATGTCAGTATCAACGTACTTAATGACATTATGTGCTTTACATTGATAACTGTGCTACGTTGAAATTTATCTCCATCGTTCTGTTTTTCTCTGTTATTATTGTTGTGTTGCTTCCATTGATTAGTTCCGCGGATTTCTGTCGCGATTAGTTCCGCAAAAATCTAATTAAGGATCATGCATTATTACGACCGATCTCTGTACCTAGTCTTTGACACGTACACTTAATAAATCTTTCAATTTACATACATGTCAATGAGGCACATCAGTAATGTTGATTGTCCCTATAATATTCAGTACCAATGATATTTGCCAATTATTAATTATAATACGCAGCGTTTTATGTAACTCAGATAATTATCTATATATAATTTGTACACTGATTATATAAGGTGATTGCTACCGACGTACCGATTTCTTGGTACGACGTATCTCCTCGAACAGATCACTCTCCTCCTCTCTCCATCTGCTCCTCCTATTTCCGACAGTCTGTCTTGTCATCAGGGTGGTTCTCGAGGTCTCTTTGGTGCCATCGTCAAACGATCATGATCAAACGGACCACAGAAGGCGCGATTCCTCGCTTTTGCCTGATTCACGTTCACTTCTGTGATGCTAATGTAACACACGTTGGCCGAGTTTCATTCCGTTCCATTAATTATACTAATTAGTAAGATCTATCTTTTTTTCTTATAAATGCAATAGACGCGCGCAATTTTAAACTTTTGAATAGAGCTTCTTAATTCAAGAAAAGAAAATCAGAAATAGAGGAATACATTATAGGTACGTCTAAATTTTTTTATAATTTTTTTTTCTTGTTGCTTTTTAAGTTGTAGTATAATATGCAATGGAAGTATTTTGTTTAAAAATAATTTTAAAATATCTAAAATGTACGAAAATATATTAAACAAATACTCTTAATTTCTTGAAAATTGTCAAAAAAAAATTAGAAAATTAGATTTGATAGACAAGCTTACTTTTTGAATCCACATATAAAAACAGAAAATCTGTTATTGTTAAATTTTTTACAAAATGCATGTTGGATGATGGTATTAGTTACGCGATGCATGATAAAAGCGTTTATCTTTTGATCCTAAATTTATCCAATTAAACGAGACGATCGATGATTTTCCATTCCGGAATTCGCGCGATAGCGTCTACCAAAATTTTTCGTGCGTCAGCAAATCATTTCTGCGTGCCGCCATCTTTGTGCAAACGAATTAAAAGTGGGGCATGCTTGTCTTTTAAAAGTTCCAGGGATTTACGGACGCATTTTCTTTCGCTGTATTAGCTACCACACTGCTCGAACTTCTTTCCAGTGAATCCCGACCGGTTTATTCGCATTCGGCTGAACGTATTACATGCATTTTCCTATTCCGACCGCTATTCGGTTGAGCGCAACGATGAGTAATAAGGCGTAAAAAGCTATTAGATTGGCTGACGAGTTCTTCCATTCCGTTCCACGTCGGCTCTATCCGTTCTTTTTCTCGAAAGATCTTCGAGAGTTGAAAAGGCCTTCGACTCGATAAGAGAAACGGGAGCTCGATGCTGAAAGTCATTTTCACGTCTTCGCATTGCGATATTTCTTTCTTATTTAAAACGAGGCGCGTTTTTAAATTCAAGTTACGTAATTCTCTTTTATAATATTGCTCGTCTCATCGTATATATCTTCTATAGAATGTTTTACACATGCAGATGCGTGAGCAATTTATCCCGTTGTGATTCTTACAATATGATAAATGAATTAGTACGAACACAATTTCAACGTAGCCGTTCCTCAATTTTTCCAAATTGGAAATGTGACTTTTTGCTAGTAATCTTTCAATTTTGGTGCCTTATGGCGACATCGGAAACCGATATTCACAGGATTTACTTATCTTACGAAAATACAACGAAAGAGAGAAAGAGAAAAAAAGCGAGAAACAAAAAGTTGGAAGATTTCACAAGCAAAAGGCGCAGCGGGTCAACATCACCACGGTAATAGACACCGGCGGCGGGAAGAGCGGCGGTTTCGCGAAGGTGACGGCGATGGTGATGGTAGTAGGGCTGGTGGTGCTGGCGCAGGGTGGTTGGGTAGGTGGGTAGGTGGGTGACGGTAGGTCGACCGCGCGGGGACCAGGGGATAGCCTCCGGGTTAGGGGCTGACGGGTCGTGGCGGGTGGAAAAGGGGCGACTCCGGCAGTCAGCGGGTTAGAGCCGCTCCGTGCGGGTGAACGCGAGCCGCGAGCGTGTGCGCGCACCCCTCCGCGAAATTTCTTTATGCGGAGGACCTTTATCGCGTTCATTATCGGTGGTGGCTCCGCGATTTTGTCCGCGACGAGGGTCGCGGGGATGTGCCGTGGATTCGATTCGCGACCCTTGTCGACCCTACCGCCAGTCGTTGTCCCACAATTTCGCGCGTGAATTCTCCGTATTCGTTCCCTCCTCAGGATGATCTCCGCGAAAGATGCTATTCTGCAAACAAGCCTGCAAACAAAAATTTGTATGAATTTTTCAAGAATCGCCAAGTGATTACGCGATAGCGTTGTGCGAATGCATTGTGTGTAACTTGGGAGTGATTACTAACGTGATGGATGGAAGCTTTCAAAATCATGTGACATTGAAGTGTCATCTGTGTGGAGAATTCGAGGGATTCTCTCGATTTCTTCGAAAGGACGCTTGTTATAATTCACAAGGAATATAATATGTGAACCGATAATCTCTCAAACGCTTGTGTCTATAAAAATTTTAATATTTTAACTTTAATTAAATAAATAATAGGGAAGAGAAACTGGGTAATTTCCACGTATTAAACATATATACGTAATTAAGTATCAAGTGTCAGTTTTAAAAGCGTGAAAAATATGTCGTGCCAGAAAAATTAACACGTGATATTTGTTATTCTTGTAATGACTTAAATTATGCAATCACATATTATAACGTTACGTTATCGATCGTGATACATGCTTGCATGCGAAAATTGCAGAACAAATTTTTGTTTATTGATGGAAAGAGGAGAAGCGCATCTTATATAGTTCAACAATTGGAATACCCGCATGACGCGTGATAAAATTACGAAGTAATTCTTTCTTTTGCATATGATACTTCGGAAAACGCCAAGAAATCTGCTAAATCTGTATGATGAATATACGAACGGATTCATAACAGACTTCGCGCTAAAACGCGGAATTATTGGTCTGACTAATTTCGGTTACCCTTCGATTTTTCGTGATACATTGCCGTTTTCGTTATATAGTGTCTGGCAGTCAGTGTAACGATAATTTTACTTGCGGCTTCGTTACGTTGTTCGACGCGTACTCGCACACGCGCGCGCGTGCGAAACATGACATTGTTTCACAGATTAAAATTACAATTCTAACCAGGAAGGCTTTATAAGTCGTTCTTTCGTTGGTAGTAGGTAGTGTTTTTTTTCCTTTTACAGTTTTCCTTTGCATGTACGTCTGCGTTTTTCATAACGATAAATAGCAATTCCCCCGGCAACTCGAGATTCTTCTTAACTCGTAAGTACACGAACGAGATAACGGAGAGCCCTCGTAGCGTAAAGTTTCCTCTCTCGAAAACTGTAAGAAAAGCTCGCGTACTATTGAATTTTTTTTCTTTTTTATAATAATATACATTTGAGTAATGCAAAGTTTTAACGGGCACGTATTATTTTATACGATCATTAACGATAATACCTTATGAATATTTATTTTATTCGCGCTGAGAAGAACGGCAATTTAGATGTATTATCGACTTTTTATTTAAGAAACAATGCAACAATATTTGATTATACTCGTGATTATGCATGTAATTATCGGATAATTGACGTTTTCAACAATGAGCTCAATTTCTCTCTGAAGAGACACGTTTCACGAGGAAATACGAAGCGTGGTTTTCATCGCTTCAAAATTCCGGGTGAACTCATCTAGTAATTGATTGCGAGGTGATGCTAACAAGCCGTAGAAAGGCACATTCAGCGTAATCGTCATTCTCGAACTGTTGTAGACCGGCAGAGATGCAAATTCCGGTTGGTCCCTCGGTTAGTGTAACAGCCGATAATTTCATTCGCAAGCTCATTATGGAAATTGGAACTGTTTCCATAGAAATTACATAATTAGAACGTGTCGACGGTCGTGTTCCGTCGATGTTAAACGCAGCCGAAATTGCGAACTGAACGATCGAACAACGTAGTCATAATGCGCCGACAGCACGTGACGAAAATATCGTTGTGAGACCCATCGTAAATAAAAATACAATCCCGCCGTCGTAATTACTCGTTATGCAGCGCCGAGAAACGGTAATCGCTTCTGCCGTCCCTTAAATGTCCGCAAGAATAATGCCAATCTCACGTGACTCCTTAACCGAGAACGTTTAACGTTATTGCGTCGTGAAGAGGGATAGGACACGATCAATTTTGCTAGGAATATATATATTCGGTACATCTGACGGGAATCGCAAGTCTAATCGCTTGAGATGACAAACACCGGTAAATAATCGATGAGAGAGTTAAATAAAACAAAAGACAGTTCCAAAGCTCAAGTATTGATTTTTTTTATGTCGATACAACATAACGTAAAGTTAATAATAATTTTGTTACATCGACATAATGCAGCATGAAATTGATTCAGTGAAATGTTTCCTGGGCTTGTTTCGAGGTACGTCAAGTTTCGCGGTAACTATCGGATCGGTAATTCCCCTTAAACGCAAACGCGTAATGTTAGCGTTAGCGAGTTGCAGAAAGAAAGAGTTGCCACCGTGTACGGCATGGCAGAGAGATTAACCTGTTGACAGGTGCGTAGCTCCGAAAATTGATTGCGTGCGTCGGATGCAGACGCCCGCGACCGCGCGCATCACGTGTGACGCCCGACGTGTGTGCACTTGACTGCAAGCATTTCCGGCTCGCAGCTGCATAATCGGTCTTTTACCGTCGTCGACAAACAGTTACTTTCGTTCTACGCGATCGTTTGACACGCATCTGGTTGGACATAAACGGCAAACAATTCGAGACATTTTTGCATTTCAATTTTATCTTGTCTTTTTAAATTTATTTTTAACTGAGTTTATTCTTAATTTATTAAAATCGGTTCTGTGTGGAAGACATTAGGGACAAAGATGGGCAAGTAAATTCGCCCGCCAAATCGTGAAAACTCGCGTAACTGTTACCATTGATATGTATAACAAATTCGAGAGTATGGGTGATACTCTTTGCAGATAGTTTGGATGAAATCGTTTTCGCCAAACGTTATTCAACGTTATTCTGCATGAATTCGAAGCTTTGAACAGACCAAACATCTCGTGCGAATTTTACCGGATTTTTTCATCGGCCAATTTTGCATCTGTTGCGTATCATGAAATTGCGTTATATTTGTATTGTCGTTGTTTCCTTGAAAACGAAATAATTTGCTCTATCCATCGCGCAATTAGGAACTGATTTATCAATTTAATATATAACATAGCCGGAATAAAATAAAATTATAAAGCTAAAAATAGCGTTCTTTATGTAAAACTGACAGTATTTCTAAGCATTTAAAATCCACGTCACGTTAAGTTCTACGCAACGGTGAATAATCTGAGATGTACATTTACGGAAAGGCAATTCGAACATTTTATAAATTGTCAAAGTTTATGAACATCGAGAGACCATATCGAGTTAATGATATTTCAAAGACCATTTACTAAAATTTTTCGTTGAAAAAAATCGATCGTTGACCCGATCGGCGAAAAACCCGTGAAAGTTTCATGAGTACGTGCCGCGCGCTTATTCTTTCTACGTACTGCTCTCTTTCTACGTATTGCTAATTTTTTTGCTACCAAAGACGTTGAAAACTTTCCCCGATCAACCGGAAGTCGTCGCGAGAAATGTGTTCGCCTGCTCAAAGTGACAAGTGAAATCTTTCACCATCTGGCACCAGTTGAGCCTCGATGGAGATCTGGGAATATAGTATTGCCACACAATCGCACCACCGGAGGATCAACTGTTAATTAGCAGACATGTATACTCACGTACACGGGGATAACGGCATGTGCTGTTATCTTCCTACTGTTCTCTACCTTGAACGATATCGTAAGTACCTTTGCTAATCGAGCCGACGAGCGAGCGAAACGTTGCGACGTAATACAAAGGGACTTTATTGTTAGGCAGGCATCAGAAATTATTCCTGCAATAATTTTCCTTTGCGCTGGCTTCTTTGAATAATTTTTGAAGAGATAAGCGAAGTGTCGATTATATCGTGGTTCTTGATATGTAAGAGCACTCCGTTGTAACAGTCGCGGCAGAGAGACGCTTAAACAGTTGCGTAAGTTTCAGTCGAGCGGAGTTTCGAATTTTCATGCAAGGCCACTGTAATTATTTCTACAGCTTCAAATGTCGGCCTTCTCCGTCTGTCGCCTGGTACGAAGCTTGTGGACGACGAAAGTGGGATAATTAATTCGGGAAGTCAACTCGATGCTCGCGAGGAGTTTCGTACGGGAAGTTACGTTTAAGCGAAACATACATTTCCGTGTATTTCCGGGGTATCACCGGGATTAGCGTAATGTTGAGGGCGATCATCGCGCGAAGCGGGCGGAAGGAAACGAGCGTAACGCGAGGTCGAACTTAGATAGGAAAAAAAGGGGAGGGAAAGGTAACGAAAGATTTTGCATAATAAAGCGGTTAAACGCGGCGCTGGGCTGCGCCTGGTTGAGGGTTGTACATGTAAATGCCGTGGAGTGCTTGTCGAATAAACAAAGGGTAAAGCACATCCGCTGCATATCCCGGTAAAACTCGCTTTTTGTCGACTGCCTTTTGAAGAAAGGCTTTATCGATCGGCGCGTTACCAACGCGACATGCCATTAACGTTATTATCAAATCGTTCTGGTCTGACTGCTCCTGAACTCGTAGCTTTAACGGATGTTTACGTTTTATCAGGAAGATTCTCGGTATATTTGTTACATATCTACTTCGTTTCGATGTGCCTTGCATGTGACAACATACGAGTGACGGAAAGCGCGGTTATCGGAAGGTATTGTCATGTTATCATGCTGCAAACAAGTCAAACAAAATCGTACGATAATTCCGGGTCCCGATTTACCTGCTTATTTATCTGCTTTCTATTTGCTCGGAACAATATTGACAGCGTTTTTTTTTCCGGCAGTTGGTTGTTACGATTTCAAGAAAATCTCACTGTGCGCGAAAAACGCACTGTCGATTTTATTTTTTTCTCGCGTCTGATGCTGTCCAACCGACTCAACACAGAGCCAGCTTTTTGAAAAAAAGCAAAAAGAAAAAAAAATTCAGAACCAATAAAAGAGGAACGAGGGATTACACGCTTTTAACTGGTGTATCGCTGTGATTTATCCGCGGCCTGTGATTTGTCGATCGGCAACGGCGAATCGGGTAACAACAATTAAAGTAGCGAGATTTAATATTCCGTCGTGCCGCTGCGCGACGATTTACGCGCGGGCGACGACGTCGAAGAGCAGGAACGGGAAATTGATATTGTAGCGCCGTGGCGTCAGTGACACTCGCGAAAGGATTGCCTGGTGATTTTTTACCTTCTCGCGACTCCGGACCATGAATAACCCGTGAGAATTGTATGCACGCTAATTTTCCGGGATTTGTTCCACTCACACGCGTAGCCCTAGTCTCATTTTCTGGACATTTCTTTTACACGAGCCCAATGTCAAACCGTGCTATCTTTGTGTCGAAGTAATGCGAAGTAATTTCTCGCGCGTTCAAGTTAACATAAAGGGAAGCGATGGCACGTTTGAATTGGTGTATGGATAAGCCGACAAAGATTCCTCAGGGCGGAAAAATTCGCGAACGAGAGAGCGGAGGCAAATGACCATCGAGATTATCGCGGTTTTACGCTACGGTTGGTTTGGACGACCGTTGGCTGGCTGGCTGGCTAGCTGGCTGGCTGGGCGGTGGTCCATTTTAACCGTCGTGCGCAGAACGCGGATTAAATCGGCGCTGTTTGTTGTACTGTCGGCTTTTGAGCCCCGCTCGCTCGCGATTTTCTACTTTATTGTCCATCGCTTACATCGCCGCTTGACACGTGGCCGTGATTAATCCTACAACTGACGGGCGTTCTTCCGCAAGTTGCCTCGGCTCCATCAGACCTAGGATTATATAGATTATATAGCTACGTGAAATAATAGGAGTCTTGCGTATCACGTTGTTTATTAATTTCATTTAAAGCAGCTTATATCTATCAGCTCTAATTTGCATAAACATTTAGCGCTTTTACTTGAAGGATTCTTGTCGAAAATATGTGAACTTAATGCACGAGCTATCATTTTGGACTACAAAACATGTTGAGGAACATTATCGAATATCGATAACATTATTTTCTCATAAACGAACAATTTCAGTTTTGGAATGAGAAACTGTTTCTCGACATTGTGGTATCTGCTAATTGCCGATAAATAATAGAAAATATATGATGGCAATAACCATCAGAGAAAAAAAGGAGAGAAAGGAAGAAGCGTTTAATATAGTAGGATCGGAGAGAATAAAAGTAGCGAGCATGGGTTCAGAAAGAGAGAAAGAGAAAAGGCTGAGGGAGGACGAAAGACAGTTGTTTCTCCAGAACGCGGAAGGAGTTTCACATTTTCTCATAGTCGAGGCGCAAGGAAAAAGGATTTGCGACGTCGAGTCAACTTTTCCAGCTGCACTCCGCCCACTCTATTCTTTCTCTCTCTTTCGTTAGTGACCGATTTACTCTCCACGTCGGCTTCCTCTCTCGAGAAAGGTATCTTTGCATCTGCCAGCAAATCTGCCTTATAGGAAGCCGTTCTCTCTTCTCGGTTGACAATTGCGTGATTAAGAATAAGATGAAATAGTTGGAAGCGGTCAGCGGACGCACATTCTGAGAGAAGAAAAAAGAAATGCTAAGTGATTTAATTACTTGCAACAAGTTTTCCTATTCTTAATCCGTACGAGATATCACTAACGTTAATTTTTGGGTAACTCTACAAGTTTTTGTTCAAGAAAATTGCTCAGTACTAGATTATACTAAAAACACGCTGGCTGCAAGTAGTTACAAATAAATGAATCGTTAAATGGCAATTGATTTACGATTATTTTCTGTTCCTTTTCTCGCTAGCACAAAATGCAATTCGAGCAGTCATAGAAAACCGTTGCATTTTTCTCTCGTCAACTGCACATTATGCTGTATCGTCCAACCAGTTTATTCTTCACGTTCCGCTTCGCTTTCTCGTCGAGTGCCTTTGCATCTGCCAGCTCCCATCCACTCTCTGCTACATATGTACGATACGATCCTCTCTTCCTTCGCACACCATTCTCCCAGTGCCACCGACAATACGGAAAGAATAAGTTGTTTATTTTCTGTTTATTTGTCCTGCACGTACAGTCTCGATGATCTAAGCGCGACCTTTGCGAGTCGATTATTCGATTGACATTTTTAATTAAGGAGAATGTCGAATAGTGATCCGAGAGAATATGCGTGCCTTTGCCTTTTTTTTATTTCAATACAACACGAAGTGTGTTACCCTTTGCCATTTGGATTTTATCTTGATCAAAGTGATATGCACTCTGTCTGCTCTTTCTCCATATATGTCGAACGCTCTCCGATTTCAATAAAAGTGTCTCTGATGTTCCCGAATTGTTGTATTATCTCGCTGCATGTGCAACTGTAGCAAAGCTTCCTTTAAGACAAGGCTTGACAACGCTGCATATACAGGGAAGTGCAGAGAAAATGCGATTACATGTATTCAACAGTGCGAGGCAGGAAAAAATAAAGGAAACACGTCAACTTTTTCGACGATTTCACGAACGTTGAACGCGCAAACTTTAAGTCACGAGTATTTAAAAAAAATTAAAGTTATCTAGAAGAAATATTATGATATCATTTCTCATATTATAACCTATTGTTATATTTTTCATTGTTCCTATTACGCATTACTTTTATCTTCTTTCTTGCAAGGATTTTTTTGCTGATTCATTTTCTTTACTGTGGATTCTACGTGACCGTTGGAAATTGTTGCTGATGATCTTCTCTCCGGTGTCTCTGTGATTCATGTGAGGGAACGTTACATGCTTTATAATGATTCGTTCCATATCCATTATAATCGCTGCAAGTATACCTCCTGCCTCTCAAAGATAAATCGAATCACTATTCTGTGTTTCGCGCAAGGTGAATCGTGAATCCGCAATTATTCAACTACTTTGAATACGTCGAGTTACGCGCCGACTATCTGGTCCGTCCCTTAATATTACACGGACGCGCATTGTTCCACATCGCCGCTGGTAATTAGAGATAACTAGACTAAATGGTAATTCGGTGCTTCTGATATGCCTGCCTCTTACCGGCATGCGGCCTGTCGATTGTAAAATAGCGGATCTCGCGGTTTGCATACCAGCCGCATACTCCATTCATGTTTTCTAGTAATAGTAGAAGGAAGGATCGCAGACCTAACCGAATCGTATGCAGCAAACCGAGAATTTACATAAACAATGTTTGCAGTTTAAAAACTACTATTCATGAATATACAATATATAACTTTCGTACTGTCGTTGAAAGATAAGTTTTTTATATTCAACATTAAATGTCCTTTTTTTAACTGAATGTAACTAAGTGAGTTTTATACTAAATATTGTCAAAATAAAGCTCGAATTGAACATTATTTATTCGCAGCACACACCAGCCATTAGAATTGGTTATATATATTTTTTTGCATTGACCTGTAAATTATTTTATCGAAATTTTAATAGAATCTTTTGTATCTCTAACATTTCGAATAATTTCATATCAGCGGATAAATTTTCACACCTCTAAAGCTAAGCAAACTTTTTGGAATAAAACCTTTAACAAAGGTTAATGATTTGGATTAATTTGCGTTTTGTTAATGAAACATCGATCTTTTTCGGTTTTTTTTGTTCACATTGAGTTTAGAGATAACGTATGTGCGTATCCCTGCAAACATGGCACGTACAAAGCGATGAAGGGGAGAAGGGGTAGAGAATCCAATTACTCGGGATTTACATAATTCCGCAGGTACAAGCCGATATCCTTGCGGGCCGCAAATTCGGAAAATTCGTATTCCGCGGCCTGCTTGTTTACTCTACGCGCACTAGATATCACGAGTATGGCATCACGAATTAAATGCTTTCGCTTAAAATCGATTGGTACGCGATTGTTCATCAGTCGGATTAGATCCGCGAGAATTTGACCTCGTTATATGAATTTATTTTGCAAACAATAAACAATAACGTGCGTGCGCGTTTTGCAGACCTGCGTTTACTTCGGCTCCCTTGCTGCGCGTCGTACATCGTTCGACTGTTGTTTTTGTACGGTGAGCTTAAAGGCCCGGTAACTTGTAAACAATTCAATCTGCGATATTTTTGTCTTGCAATTTTGTACGCCCTGCGTTTCAGGAATGTGCTACTAACAGGGCATTTGTCCCTTTCCTGACATTCTGCGTATACGAGGTAATGTACTACACGGGCCGTCGCTCGGGCATGTTTCATGGCTCATTTTTCACGAGTTTTGCTATGACAATCGTTCCATTTGTCTTTATATATGGTTTTATAAATGTGAGTGATAGATGACCGTCTTTTCCCATTTACATATGTAGGTATACTTGATTGACGCGGTGAATATTTTGTACATTTGAACATTTTTTGCTGAACACGAAGTAGGATAATAACTTCTGATACAAAAGAAATTTATCACAAAGTTTAACTGTTTTTTTTTAAACATACAGAATTTTTGCATATATGTGTATATTCGTTTCACATGACGATTTTATTCGACACCTCAATTTTAGTAAGCAACTGTTCTTTTTACACACACTTATTTGTTACGCTGTTCAGAAAAAAATTGTACATTATTATGGCCAGTTAAGATCCGCGTTTACGTGAACGTGACGTTATCATGTAAATTATAAGCACGATCAAAATTGTTTGCGGGATCTCAACGGGTTCTACACGTGTGCATCAGGTGCATTGCATGTAGCCGAGATTTCTAGCCCACGCTCTTGCTCGACAGTTTGTCGATAGTTCGTTTTTCCTGCCAGAATGATGAATTCTGAATTTACTGCCATATAAAATTGCGTTGAAGAGTTGTTGACGTTCGTATGTAAATGCATCGACCTACATACATATGTGCGTATCAGTTCTGTAAAAAAATTCTACGCTTATTGGACCCCAATGTCCGTATACTTAAGTGTCAAGATAACGTGCAAATTCGATGTTTTCTCGTAACGTTTGCCTTTATGTAATTGCTACGAACGAAATAATTGTCGCGACTTCGTCGACTTGTCCTGCGTCGTTACGAAACGGAGGAGACTGCTCGTAATTCACTTCAATAATTACCGCGCTTTAATTAGACGAACGCAGGGGCTCCCTTTAATTATTGCGTGCGAACTATGTCAGCGGCCCGCGTAATGAAAGACGAAAATAATGGTATGTCGCTCTTCCGACGCCCATTGCCTTAGATGGCTTAGATCAAACTTTGAACAGTAACGTAAACTAGATTAAACGTGGCTTATAATTCTCAATTATAGGCTTCTACATAAAATTCATATACACAGTCAATTAGATTCTTATTCAGGTCACATAAACATTAAAAATTTCAGATACATTGTTTGAACGAGAGTAGATGTCATTTATTTTACTCGTATCATTGATTCAGTTGTTTAGTTCTGTTTATTTTTTCGCAAGGAAAGTTTACAGAATAATATTTAGTATCCAATGTACACAAAATAATTACAGTTACTATACGTCGTTTTCCATGTCATGCTCGTTTCCCGAAAAGTGCGACGCGACGTGGCGGGATCAACTCGACGAGGGAAACGTATCCCTTTCTTGTGATACAAGTCCGGGGACCGTGAAGACCATAAGGGGCTTGGCGAACATGGCTCCCTCATGACCGTGACGAGCTCGTTCGTTCGCCTCGTGCTCGTGAAAATCGAGCGTCGCGTCTCGTAAAGGAGATACGGCGTTATAATTCACGAAGCGCGACGTGCAGCCGGATGAACCATAAAGCCGGGATAAACGGCCATACTTGGCATAGTTTCAGTGTCGTTCCCGTGAAGGTGGATGACGTGCTCATTGCCGTGTTATTAGCGGCACTGAGAAATTTCCCTTCCTTTCGTTCTTCTGTTCCTTCCGCGCTTCATCCAATCTTCATTCTGCATTCTCGCACGCGGAAGCATGCACAGATGAGACCAGACGTGTATCTCGATCTTTCATTTCTCTCTCTCATTGAACGGTGAATTTTTCGCAGCAGCATTACATCAATGGCACTTCCTCGTAATATCACTAATTGAACGCTCGTCGCCATCGCCTTTTGCTCTCTCTCCATTTTGCGCGCGGCTCATAGCATTAATTTTATACGGCACAATTTTGGCGCGCTTTTCTCATTTGCTTGTGAATGTGAATATCGAAATTTGTGAAAAAAATTTTCTGTTAAAATAAAACGCACCAATCGATATCCTGTTGGACAGATATTTTTTGCATGTGATACGCTTTGAGAATTATGCGGAAAAATATTTGACCATTTCAGGTGTTTTACGACAAATCTTTACGAATGTATAAGGCAAGAAAGAATTTCTAGGAATGAAACAGTCATTGCGCTCGAATAAGCAATATAACATGTATACGATAGTATATAAATATGGTATTTCTTTTTATATTTTATTGTTATATTTTATATCGCGCGCATTAAAGGAAAGGAAAAAAATTGTATTTTGTTATAAAAAAATTTTGGTGAATTAATTTTGATGTTAAAATTGTATATTTTTTCGAGGAAAATTTTACGTGAGTTTTTTGAGTCTTATAAGGTCTGAATTCATAAGACGTTTCTCAGTTGTCAATATCAGTCTGGCTTTGTCTCGCGTATGATAAAACGGTATGCGCGAGACAAAGACTAATCTTGAGAATTGAGAAACGTCTCTGAATTCGGATCTATTATTAATAAGATCGCGCGAAGTAAAACAACTCGATACCTATATGCATTATCCCATAAGGCTAGCTTCTCTCCTCTTTTTTTCTTTTTTTCCTTCCCCATTCTTATTCTTTTTTATCGCTTTTACGATAGAGAGATATTTCTAATGTCGAGGAAGCATCTGTCGACAGAGTTTGATATGCTCATCGTGAATCATAAAATGGGACCACCAAGTAGAAAATCGTGAGAAAGCAAAGACGCATTATCATCCGATCGGATGTGCCTGTTTGCGATCTTTCTTGCTGACGGAATATCTGTTTCCCGAGCGAAAAAGGGTTTGAATCGTCCGATAGATATGAAATTTATCCTGTGGGATTCATCCCGATAGTTCTTACGAACGATAACGCGAATCAACAAGTGTGCAGGCGATCGCTATGATAATGCTAATTGTACAAACGATGAGATCATTACTATTTTTACTATCCGCGGATTCGTATAATTGTTCTCCATAAATTTATTTGAGATGATTTCCTGTTACCACTTCCGTTTTCTATAATTTCTTTCAAAGATCTTAATTTATTTTTTGCCGAGTTTATTTCTTTTTTATCTATTTTTTAAATTTATTTTTATTTTTGGTTACTTGAATACACTACGGATAATTCTGACATTGCAAAGTTTGCATTTAATATATGAAAGTCAAATACTCTCCAATATCCGTGAAAGGTGGGTCTTACTTTTTTTTAAACGTCAAGAAAATAAAGCTTAAGTATATGTATATTTAATGCATATCACAGTTACTTTATGACAACATTCAATTTGTTTTTTTAAGAGTTTTTGCAGGTATATTTTGGTTACTATAATTATTGACTTAATAATTTATTGAATTATTCATATTATCTTCAGTCACGCATCGGCATCTATATGCAAATATATCAACGACAGTATGCTCGCAGTATGAGAGCACTTTCCACATTGGCAGAAAGGAAAGAGTGGAGATCGGTGTAAGGGCAAAGAAGCTGTTGCATTGGTGGCGTTACCATGAAACTGATGCAATTGCCGTTATTTGTTCTTGACTTGCACTCACCATTGCACGAGATTCTCAAGTCGTTTCACCCTCCAAATGGCTTCGTACTTTCATTCTCTCTCACATCGGCGAAGGGGTGAAGGGGGCGGTGTTTATGATGGCTAGTAGGAAAAGGAAAATGGCGAAAATAAGTTGAATACGATCTTCGTGCGTGGTAAAGATATATGGCGCGTAGCTGAGAAATTTTCGTTTACTAGGTGCAATATCGGTGCCGCTGTTTTCTAATATCGTATGTTATATACGTCAAAAATAAGTAATACCAAAAAAATTTTTATTTAGAAGATTGGACACATTAGTCCACCCCACGTTTAATTAAGAAAATTACGTAATAAACTCTTATCGAAGCTAGCACTGTCACCATCATACTTTTTGTATATTTTTTAAATACTTGAAATACTTAGATAATGCTTCGTATATAAGTGCTCTATAAATGAGCATTTTTATTTACCTATTCGAAGATTTGAATAATTGATGCGATTTTATCATGTTATTTTAATTCTTTTTGCTCGCGCAAAATAAATACTTTTATTTTCTTCTCGCTTTCATACGCTATCTGATTTTATTTTCAATTTCTCGGATCATCGCTCGCGCATCGCCTCCGGATTTCATTTCAAAATTTCTGGTTATAATAATTTAAAAGCACGGAGTTAGACGCATGGAAAGTGTAATATCGATAATATACACTCTACTAATTAATGCGCATTGACAGATGTTTAATTAATGAAACGTGTGAAAACGAGGGCTTGGGAGGGAGGTACAGATTGCATCAAATTACATTCAATTACATCGGATTTGTAATGCTTTGCAAATATGGTTAATCAATTAGCGATACAAATAGCAGTGTAGCGATAATGAAGGAAATAGCTAATGACGAAGCGACGGCGAAATGCTCGATAAACAATGAAATGAAAATGCGCCGTTCAGTCGATCAAATTTGATGAATGGCGACGAAATCAGATTTTATATGTTTATCCTTAACAGAAACTTAATCCTTATAACTAGCTTACCGATTCTCTCTAATCTATTATACATTTATCTTTTCTTTATGTTTAGAAGCTCACCGAGCTCTGGAGCTCCTCGAGGATTACCATGCCAAGCTGACGAGACCACAAGACAAGCAGCTGCGACTAGCCATCGAGCGCGTTATACGTATCTTCAAGAGCAGACTCTTCCAAGCGCTGCTGGGTAAGTCATTTTATTTGCTGCACTTAAATTTTCTTACGCTCAAAATAATAAGCATCATGACGCATCTGGCCATATCAGTCGAAGATCAATTAGCTCGAACAGTAGTTATCAATCGATCAAAGTAAATTGTAGTATTTATCAAAGAACACGAATATGATTTAGTGATTAAATAAGCACGCGAATAGGTACTCGGGAATTTCCTGCTATCTTATGCTGATCGACGATGAAAGTCGAGTGCGGATTATATGCGCGTCGCTTTATCAGAATTTCACTAATTGTAAGAGATTCGTAATCTGAATCGTTTTGTGTTACGATTGTTACGGCGATAACGTCGATCGTTTTCCGTTCGCAATAATTGTTAATTACTGTGAGTACTGTGAAATTGTTGATTTATGGCGATCGCTAATTACTTCCCGATTTTCCTTTCAACATAAACTGCAGACTAAAATCGTCTTGACATAGCTAATATTTTTTATTTAGAAATATATGTATCTGAAAGGAGAATATATCCTATGTTATACCATATACCTATTACTCTGTCTTGTCGATAAAATGTCAGTTACATTTGCTATAGCAAAAAATAAAACTCGATCTTATCTAAAAAATTAAAATTATTTATCTACATTTCAATCATGTTATGATTAACATCTGTAAATAGCAATTCTTGCAGAGTTTGCTTTTTACAGACATTCAATCATTACATAATCCTTATTTACAACGCATTAAAAAAAATACTTTTTTTTCTCTTTGATCTTTCGTTTCTGAAACTTTTGCAGAAAAGCGATGCGAAAAACGTCAAAACCAATTTAATTGAATTGGATTTAATTGAAACGGCCGGCGTATTGAATTGAAAAGCTTGGAATCGTTTCGCGAAATACCGGCACGCCTAAAAGTTCTTTCTCACGAGGGAGAAGGGAAAGGGACCACGGTCCCGGCCCGTCATTATTTATTGGAACTGGCGTGTCGCTCTTCGAAGATTTCTCGCGCCATTGTTGCGCGAGATAAAACGTCACTATAGCACCGGCGATTTATTCCTCTCGATTCTTCTTGCAGCTAATATTTATCTTTCTCTGCCTTCGCTGTGTCATCCCGCGTTCTCGAAAAATCTCAAAAAATTCTGATTCGGCCAAAATAACTTTTATGCTAACAGCTAGCTTTTGTCCGCGTTGGAAACGATGTCAATGATAGCCGATGTTGCTCGATAATTCACTTGCGTGTCAAATCGATTCGCACGCCTGCCAAAATCTATCCCTTCCATTTTCGTCGCGTCCGTCATATGTAGCACGTCGACTATTTTATTCTGTGCTTGTCCGGCCGTCGGGCTTCCGCATCGGAGATTAGTCGCCATGCATCTGGAACTATACGCGAACGCATTCATATGCGCTACCAGCGTCGCGGCTGGCGTGTTACCAGTCGATATAAGCCGGATAGACCCTGTCCGCGACTCGTGTTCTATCAGCTTTTGATACAATGGCGTCACAAGATTATACCACCCTACCGGGGCTATCAAGTGACGGATGCGACATGACTAAGTAAGTTACCGCCCGCACGCGGCAAAATTAGCCGGAAGATTAACGTCTATCTGGTTCTGTTCAACTATTATAATATGTCATACCGCGATCTCTGGACGTTGTTTTCCACTCGACTAGCCGAACATTAAATTGAGTGCTTCTCAATGCTTTATACAGCAAAAGTCGTTTTAAAGTGTTTTGCTTACCGAGTGCCGTCGTATCTGTTAAATAACTTTATACTTCCGTAAAATTTTTTTACATCAAATAACTGCTTTTTTTTAAATTAAAATTGACAATATTTGAAAATAAAATTAGCTTTAAGAAAATTTAAAGTAAATGTTTAACAAAGAGATTTTCTGTTACCTTTAGGGCCAGTTTTTCAATTGTCGCTTAACTTTAATCTTAGCTTAACTCACTCTTCGTCTCTTTCTAGCTATCTCTTTTAGAAAAAGACGAGTTTAGCTAAACTTTGGTTTAAACGGTTATTGAAAAACTGGCCTTTAGTTAACTTGTTTTTCTGCTATAAGTCTTTTTCTCTATCAACGCTTCTAATATGTGTATGTAAATATTATAAAATATAATATACGTTAGCGCAAAAATAGGATATTCGTTTGATTCTGAAGATTCATGACATGTTGTATGGAAAAATAAGTTTTGTAAGCGCAGCTGAGCTTTCCACGTGTTTTTATATTCTAGGGTACGCGTTTTCTATATTCTAGGGTATCAGACGAATTTCGAGTGGAATACGTGATGATTTTTGAATTTTTGTGGGGAAGAAAATCGACTCGAGTATTGCCAGTCGCGATCTCGAAGAATGTTTGAGTTATCCCCCCCTCCCCCTTCTCTCTCTCTCTCTCTCTCTCTCTCTCTCTCTCTCTCTCTCTCTCTCGCTATCCAGGAGTTCGCAAGCCTGGAAAAGTTTTTTGGCGCGGCTTGGAAGTGCGAATGGCTGCCGATGGGTGAAGAGCACTTGGTGTGCATCCGGGGGCCACTCGAGCCATCTCCTCGTAGCGAATACGGACACTCGCGAATTTAAACTCGACCGGAAATCTCTCGAGCGAATTGATCAAAGGAAACGCGACTTGAGCGCGAAATTCCGCACGGACGTGCGAAGAGACGTGTCGATTTTATTCCAACGAAAAGATAGCTTCAGAAGATGGTCACTGTGCTTTATATATATATATATATATGTATATCGAAAATTGATTCACTAAGGGCCAGTTTTTCAATAGTTGCTTAACTTTAATCTTAGCTTAACTCACTCTTCGTCTTTTTCTAACTATCTCTTTTAGAAAAAGATGAAGAGTGAGTTTAGCTAAACTTCTGCAGTTTAAACGACTATTGAAAAACTGGTCCTAAAAGTAATTTATTAAAATAAGAGACAATTAGGCGATTTAAAGCGCATTTTGCTTGGGCATGTGCAGCTTTCTTTAGAATTTTATTTGGGATCTCTGTTTAATTGTAATCCTCAAGGCTTTTTAATTAAGTTTTTCTGTACTATCGAGGAAATATATAAAAACAGCGAAAACAGAGACGTTTAGAGACTGTCGGCCTTTGTCGACGAATCGTTTGGATGCGATTAAAAATCGCCCGTATCTTCCGACAAAATTAAATTACAAGTGCAGCGACTGCAGCTGCACCATCGTTATTGCCAGATACAACTAAAACAGCTTAGCGATCGCCTCGATTTAACGAGATAACATTTATTTGATCGCGTTACTAATTCGTTTACTTACTTCGATTTGCCGCAGGCAGGATGTAATCGCGGTGCAAATAGTAGCAGCGATCTTTTCTCTAGATATCTGCAGTAAGTGGATAACGATATTCAATTGTTTGGCCCGCGAATCAATCAGCTTTATTTTGAACGCCGTGAATGACAAATATTACGAAGAAAATAGAATTGTGAAATTGAAGAATAGGATAAAAGAAATTTTATTTCCGCAATTCTTTATGTCCGTTGGGTCACGTGGAAAATTGCGAGATGTATATCCGCGAAATTGTTACACACGCCATCGGACACTCTCTGTCAATTTGAGCGACGTCGAGCTGCAAGCTCCCGAAACTAATTTCGAGTTTCGTAGCGCGTTGTAACTTCGTTATGTACTTGACGCTGCCTTTATGACGTATAATCCCGCGGCAATACCGGCCGCGAAACTCGAAACGGATACGATGCGTATGTACAGTATCCATCGATCGACCACTTCGTTCGCCACGCTTCTAAACTTAATCGGAAAAGACTTTTTGATCTCGCGCTTCCTTAGGTACTCGTGCTCCGTTCTGTCATTCCGTTTGTTCACCGGCAGATCGGAATTACGAATTGAGAGTTTTCTAAAATTAGCCAGGCTCCACTTGGGACCGAAGAGAGGAAAAAGGTTTTTGATCTTCTCCTTTTCCCATTCGCGTTTTTCTTTTCTACATTTCGAATTCATGAGAACTATAATTTACGGTCTTACTGTTACAATTTGGATCTTTTACCCTTACATCTCTCGATGCAGTGTTGAATCTCTACTTGCGATTTTTTTAGCATCGCTTTTTTGCGAGTTATTGTCACGTTTCACCTGAAAAATCGGGCTACTCAAATCTTTTGACCGATTTCCCGATCAACTTTGAAAAGGAGTGTCAAGCGTGACCAGTGGGTTGTAATATATCGTTTGTAATCGTTCGCTGAACAGGAAGAATTAAGTGTCCGGACAGTAAATTTGAAATGCATTGGAAACGATAGTTATTGCAAAATATACTGTGGGCGAGCGATGGCTTGAGCGGTTGAGATAACCGAAATTTGTCAACTGGCTGTGCTTTGTGTCGTTATGTCCGGCGCATCCGCATGGTTTGCATTATATAATATATGGCACTTGGACTCTCACGCGTGTATCACGACTCTACGTTCTGTGCGCATTTATCGTAATGTGCGAAGTGCTGTGCAAGTGCGCGACGCAACGTACAAAACGTGTCCAACAGGTAACGCGCGTGTACGGGACCGACACGGGCTGCACGATATTCATCCGTGCATCTCGCGAGTGCTTAATCACCATTCCGATGATGCAGAATGCGTGATGCTGTCTGCGGATGACGAACGAATCGCGCAGCGGTGCGTTGAATTGTCTCTCGTCGCTCTCTTTCCCGATACGTAAAATCTCCGGCGGAAAACACGACAAATCTGCAAATCTGCAAATTTTTTACATGTTTTCTAAACACAAATATAATCCAAAGTTACGTTAACACAGAACATACTGCTCGTAAGTCGCAAGACTTTTTTTCTATTTGTTTCTCATTCCACATATAATTTAATTGTCATTTTTTCCACATGCATCTACCTCTCATTCTTTTTTCTAAATGATTAAATTTTTGTCGTTTAATTTAATTTTAGATATAATCTATGCATACTTATTGAAAGTCATATACATTCAATTGTCTCTTCGACGATCGATTGACAGGGAAAAGGCAAGTTCTGTTCACCGTGAGAAACACGGTGGCGAGAGAAATGAGATCGAGAGGTGTCTCGAAGTTGCTCTTTGGAGGTGCGGAAAGTCCAAGGGAATCGCATTAAAGTTATTTCTATTCATGGAGAACCGGGAGTAAGAGCATCAGCGTGATATTTCTAATTCATTGAGCGGTGCGCCGACCGCTAAAAGCGACGAGATCTGTTTTCTTTTCTGAATAAGATGATAGCAAGGTGACTTGGTTTCTTTTAAACTTTCGAGCAGCGATGGCGAACGTTACGAATATTATATTCGCGGTCGAATGCGCAATTTCCTTTCCTCTATCACGCTGTTATGGTCTACTCTGTATTCCGCGTTTTATAAAGTAAATCCCCAGTTTTCTTAGACACAAGATAGAACGTTCTATTACTTGAGGAAACATAGGCGTGTATTCTACCAAGATATTCCGCTATCAGCGTGAAAACTAAAGACATCGTTATTGCTTTAATTTTCTCGCTGATGGCGATATGCGTCGGCGGTATGACGTCCGCGAAAAACTTTTTACTTTAAAATATAATATAACGCCAAAATTGAATATTATTTTAATGGGTTTTACATTTGTATCATTATTTCATACGATACACGTGTGCGCAAATTGAGAAACATTTATTAATATGTATAAATGCATCGTTATTAAGGAGGAAATTTTAAAAGTATTACCTTGATGCGATATTACAAATGTAATATGATAATTCGATTATTCTTTAGATTATTAAGTAATTGGAAAATTGGTTTTATTTTAAGATCTGACAGTAATGCAAAAGAAATTGCAACTCTGCTCAGATTGGTCTTAAAACAATAGAAATGATAATTAGAGCCTGATCGATAAAGAGAAGTAAAGTTACTTACCTAACTAGTTTAGAAAACGCGAGAATAAAAATTGGAGCCGTGGTAAAAACATAATACAAAGTAATACAATTCTTAAAAGCTGAGATAATCGATATAATTGAGACAATGATACGGTCAAAAGACAGTCATGATTTTGAAATGACAATTGACTCGTCCGGCTGTCAAACAGTGACTAAATTCAAGAAACAATAAATAACAAACTTCCACTACACATTAAGTAAAAGGCATTGCAGAGATAAAAGCGACAAAAATTAAACAACAATATAAGCTCAAGAATAAAAAATAATAAAAGAATAAATTAAAATAATTAACGAAGTAAAATTAAAGAATAACAAACTAAAAATTAAAAGTAGAAGGAGTGATTATAATGAGCAAGGTTTACAATTTGCATAAAATTGAAATGTATGTATCTCAAAGTCTACTTTTTACTTGTTACTTGTTATATTGTTTTATTATTGAGTTTTTAATATTTATTTATTTATTTGTGAATTAGAAATTTATTTATTAGATATTATTTTCTTTTGAAATCATTATGTTTAAGCACACACGCGTGCGCGCGCATACACACACACACACACACAGAATTGTTTTAATAAATCAAGAAAATAAAATTAAATTATATCAAGAAATATGACGATTTATTTTTTCTTTGTTTATTAAAATTACGCAATTTTATTGCTTCCGGAAAGTAAAAAGTCTAAGAAACACAAAAATAATAATTTAATTTAACAATTTAAGGACTGTAACGAGGCAACAAGCTATTTACAAAGTAGTAAATATTTGACGCAATTTGTTCATCTTATATAGAAATGAAATGATATAGAGGATGAGTTTTATAAGTTACTGTCGCGTTTCAAGAAATTGAGTATTCGGTTTATTTTACATCAAATATTTCGGGACAATGTCAAAAACAATTAAGGCTCCTGGATAGTTACCGCGGCCATATTGAATTCTTGCTTACGAGGCGAGGAAAACACTGGAAAACACTTTATTTTGTTGTGCATGCCATTTTCAAATAAAAAGACATTTCGATAAAAAATCACTATAGATCATTTCAGAACACTTCCAAAATTGACCGAAAACTATCCTTTTCCCTCGACAATAAACAAACAGCCATAAAACGAAGCTTAAACATACGGGAAAACAAGCCGTTTGACGACTATTGAAAGGAGTGGAAAATGTTCCTTCCGCATATGTATTCCTTGCAAATCTTCTTTTCGGTCAATTTTATGAGTTTCACGAATACGTTAAACATTAGAGCACAAGTACAGAGCTAATAATAAGGAAATAGCATGCACAACAAAATAGGGTTGTCAACATGTCACTTTCTACGCCTTGACTATTTTCTCGCCTTATAGTTCTTATTTCTACCGATGTCGCCACCGTCAACGCGAAGTTCTCGGCTGAGTATCCAGGAGCCTTAAGTCAATTGGCGTTGCGGCATAGGTATGTTGTGTGTACACACACGCACTATGTACGCAAGGTCGCCGTCGCATCGCCGCGCTATCATTCGTACCGCGTACGACGATGCTCGAGTAGATAGCATCGTGTGCCATCGTATTATCTCTTGAAACGCGATTGTTCCTATGACTATTACAATTCGCAAATGTCAGTGCAGACTATTAATTATGTAGCTAACGCGATTAACGACTCATACGTGTATATCGAGACGACTGTATCAAAGCAAATATCTCATGTGATTTATTTGTTTGAAGCAGCAGAATCATTGCGATTAGTAATAGGGATTATCAGTCGCTGTTTCGTTGCGAATTTGCGTGCTATAATTATCGCTTTAACGATGCTCAAATTCTAAATATATTTCGTGTCGCGCTTTCAATTTCTCGCGTCGATTTAAATGTAATTTGCCTACCATTTTCGAATCGAAATTGCGAGATAATGCACGAATTGCCGGATCGTATGATTCAAATAACGTTGAACGTGGATATATCGACCGTTCATTAATAATATTTTGTATATTCGCGGAATTTATGCATTTAAAACGCATTAAGCGTGCACTGAATTTCGATTGTATGTTTTTCGCGACAGTTTATTACTTTTTAATTAACCATTAATGATTTGACGTTGTTCATGGCATTATCATACGGTACTGAACAAAATCCTCACAAATTGAATAAGGGATTGACAATTTTGAAGTGTATGAGCTAAATATCTGGGGATGTAGCTAGTTTAATTTAATTTTAGAAAGCAGCAAGCGTTTGCATGATTTTATTTTTCTCGCATTATTCCTCAATATGTGATGTGAAAATGCGCGATTAATGTCAAGAGTGCCGCGTGTGTTATCATATTCTCTTAGTTTGTATGTAATCATATCGATGTTTTTGCGAATGAATATTATGCAATTGCAACGAAGGAAACAAGAGAAGAGGAGGAGACCTGGGAGGTATCGAATGGCAACGGAGCACTGAGCAGCCGTGAATTGAGTAATTTATTACGGTAATTATGCATAAAAGGGGCATCCTCTCCGATTTGCTTGATATTTTAGTATGTTGTTGGGGATGTCTTCCCGAGTCATTTCATATATATATATAAGGGCCGGACTCAAATAGCTTCGGAGATACAAGCTGAGAAAGGAGGTATTTATGCATTAAAGCGACTCCCTCTCCGATTTGGTTTATTTTTTAATATGTTGTTGGGGATGTTTTCCCGAATCATTTCATATATATATATATAAGGGCCGGACTTAAATAGTTTCGGAAATACAGGCTGAGAAAGGATAAAAATAATAAATACAAAAATAAACGTTCAATGATGATTTATTCAACACTATCATTAGGAATCTGAAGGATTTCAACCTATAGGTTAGTGACGCGCTTTACAAGTATGTGCTTTGTAAGTTGAAGCACATACAAAGCACACACTTGGTTGAAATCTTTGAGATTCCTAATGATAGTGTTGAATAAATTATCATTAAACGTTTATTTTCGTATTTATGATTTATAGCCTTTCTCAGCCTGTATATCCGAAACTATTTGAGTCCGGCCCTTATATATATATATGAAATGACTCGGGAAGACATCCCCAACAACATACTAAAATATCAAGCAAATCGGAAAGGATGCCCCTTTTATGCATAATTACCTTTATTACTTATTATTTTATCTATTGTTTGCGGAATTAGGCCTATCGCACACAAAATGACATTGTTCGTGATTATTTGATGCATGAAGCAGTTATTTCTTGTAATATTAATTATTTTGGGCGCTTCGCTATAATTTAGACATATTTGTATAATTGTATTTTACAATTCAATGTAGTTGGTATTATAACTTTACTGCTACGCATCGTATCAGTGAGTGATAAATTATGTTTTACTTTAATCTGAGGTAATGAATCTGTTAAAATTGTATCTATCACATATATGTAAACTATGCAGATTTATGAATGTATCAAGTTAATAATATAACAATAATATAAACAAACAATATTTCAGATTTATTGCCTTCAAATGGATTGGTCGAAATAAATTAACATTAATAAATGTAATATATATATTTAATCCCGAAACAAATGCATTTATCGATGTGTTACATATGTATACATAAAATAATGCATACATATGTACATAGATATGCATTATTTATATAATAAATCTTATCATATTGTTATATTATTTATAGACATTTTGTTGTCTTATTATTTGACAGAACGCTAATTATGAAATATATATCAATCGCTTGAAATTTCATATACCTTATAGGATAAAATTGCAAATATAAATAACAAAATTATAGGACATATTTTATAGGTGGAGTACTTTTCGATAAAAAAAAAGATAAATAATGATAAAGCGATTCTTGTAAAAGAGAATTTATCCTCGAATTTAGTGTAAAGAATGATTTTATCGTCCATTACACTTTTTACCAAACATTAAACAGTAAAATTTTCTACCAAGAATTGAGAATATTATAAAGGTATTATATAATTTTTTTCGTATAGATAGATATTGAAGAATAACAAAAAGAGTAGGAAAAAATTAAAGAAATAATAAGTAAAATGACAAAATAAATCATTGAAGTATAATATATATTCTGTCGCAAAAATAAAAAATTTTTTAATACATATTTTTTTTATATATCAAAGAGAAAGTGAGAGAGAAAGACAGAGTGAGAGTGTGTTCTGTCGGCGGTTATATTAAAATAAAAATAATTAATATTAAAATAGAAATGTTGAAATAAAATTTATAAGATATCATGTATCATTATATAAATATATTGAATAATTTTTTTCTCCCCCCCCCCCTCTCTCTCTCTCTTGATAATGGATTGCGAATATAATACATAGAGATATTTATTTACATTTTATATTTAACAAATTTCATACAAAATAATTTGTATGCCTGTTTTTTAAATATAATTTTTTGAAAGTATCGATTAATTTAAATTTTGGAGATGAGAGAGAGAGAGAGAGAGAGAGAGTTATAGTTGGTTATTAACAGGAAATATTGGATTAATTATAATTAGATATTATACTTGGCGTGTATAGTTAAGATTTAATAATCAATATGTCAATATTAATTAATTGTAAGTAACTAATTGTACTGATGTAATCCTTAGAGATACCTACTATATAGCATTTATATTACATATCGAAAGACTAAGTCAACTGGACAAGGATCAGTAGATACCTATTATCTGAGCTAAGAAAATCGATGACAGATCGGTTGTGTGTAATTGCAATTACAAATCAGAACGCGTGAATTTTATACGATAGCATCGACCAACTTTAATCGCTTGTAACTCGGAAATTATTACGACCTCGACATTTCCGTGTTTGAATTTTCAACTCTAATTAATCGCTAGAACACGCTATTAAAATATTATACGGTGGTTGCGGGATATCCTATATCTGTATTGAAATAATGTAATTTCGACAAATGAAATATGTGTATCAATTTTCTCACGATATGATAGATTATTCGTCATCATATATGTATATTGTGCTGGAACAAAATCGAATATATGCTAAAGTACAAGTACATTATGATAATTGTCAAATGTTTTGATTAAAGTACTTATTCGTTTTTTTTATGAATTTAAAAATCTCAGAATCAATAACAATGTGACATACAAAAATCTAGTAAATATCCTATTGTATTATTATACTAAGGATTGAATGCGATAACGTTCCATAATTTGCAATATTTTATTCTATCAAGGGGAAATTTTATGAGTGCTTAATTACTGAAACTGTTTCACGCTGTTATAAAGTTAAATGGAAGTCTGCAGCAGTTGTGCGCAATTATGTTATATAAAAATGATTTGATTTCTTCTTGAAAAACAACAGAATATCGTAAATAGATATTAGGTCATTTATTTCATTCGCTTTTTGTTTCTACCTTATGGCACGATTGTGTCTTTGCATTCTGCGCATTATCCGCAGTGCAGACTTCGTTATACGACACGAACTTTTGTTTCTCGGCGACCGCGAGTCCATTAATTATCATTGCGGAATCATCCTTATTGTTTCACGAGCGAGGCTTTATTTTAGACGCTGCAGTCGGGGGAAGTAATTGCACTCTTGCCGCAACGGTGGATGCACTAATGTAATTTTTCGAGTAAAACGTTTGGACTTCCATTTCGACGCTTTAAAATCCGCGATTTGCGTATATTTCCTCGGAAATGCACTGCGGATGCTTCACGCGGATCTTAATGGCCGAGTTGTCAATTTTTTTTTTCGCTTGATACACGCTTATATTTTCAGCGCAATGGAAATTATATTCCTAGGGAGATTGCTGCTGAAACGGTTAAATTTTGATGATATTTCCCTACCCGTTTTTTGCGACAATTACGTTGGAAATTTTTCTGCCTCTTTACTTCTATCGCAATACCATTTGCCGGAAATACTACATGTCATTATCTTTTTTGCTTGTTGCTTAATCTATTGCTTAATGCTCGCAATCTTTCTCTCGAAAAAAATATGAGACTTTTTCTCTTCACGTTTTTCTTTCTTTTTCGATATGCCTATTCTAGCACAATGATATTCTACCATATTTTGAGAAAGTTGCCATGAAAGAATTATTTGTTTATATCAGATCAAGATTTAATAACAACGGAATTAGAACAGTACGAAAAATATACTTGTATAGCATTTTTGTCGTTTTAAAAAAAAATTATGCAGACCCCATTAGATAGCACGATGTGTGTCAGTAATCGCTTGGGGATAGGGATGTTTATTGATTACGATGTTTTGTACATATATGTATAGCTCTTCTGATGGCTTGATTAATATGTACATCGCGATATTTCGATACGCCCTGAAATGCAGTAGTTTACCGGGAAAGTTACGAACTCGCATAATTTGTCATACATTATCGCATATTCATTCAACGCGGATAACAATGTTCAACGATACGACTATTTTCTTTTCGTATTTTTATTCACGACATTTTCCATCGTGTCTCACTCCTCAAACCACGATCATCTCGCTACTTTGTCCGTACTATTATACCTCGTTGAATAAATTCGGTTAAATCAACTTGGTTTTCATTCATTCTTCTTGAAACGTTGTAACTGTAATTGGAGTTTTAGTTCGCGAAAGTTAGAGAATAAGCAGTCTAGACTAGCAGTAAGTCAAGAAAAAAGTTTGAGAATTTTCGAACCTCCTTTACATTATAACTTTGTTATCGAAATTTGTACATAATGACAAGCCACATTCAAGCGCTCTAAATGGAGCATAGCAGTTCGCCGGTTGAAACGTGCCCCCATCTCTAATGTCGCCAGAGTATTGCAGAACCGGAAACCCTTCGTCCGGTGACAGGATCGTTAGCATTGAATACCTTTGCTGGTAGTAGTATTAGCACTGGCTCGCGCATGGCTGTCCATTTGAGATTCAAGGCACAACCCGGTGCTGTTGTAAGATCGTTAACTGAATACCGCGATTGTTGCCGTTAGTTTCGCTATTGCAGTTGCCTGCGGGATGCAGCTTGGCTTTTTCGCGAAATTCGTGTCGCACATACGTGGCAGCCGGTTCAACACGAATAATTTTGGATCCGTATAAGATACATTTTTACCTTATTATTTTGCCAAGGTCAAATAATTTTATCCTAGATAGTTAACTAAATCATTTTTAATCCATTACTGTACGAATGAAGCTTGTTCACAATAGTGCTTTTAATTAACGTAATTGCGTTTGATGCTCTTTAGATTTTAAAATAAAAATATAAGCTGCGAAATCTTTATTCCAAAATCGTCCAAATTAACTGATCAGATGAGCCAGTTTTACTCATTTTTGTAAAATCTAAAAATATCTTGGATTTATATAATTATCTTTCCATCTTTTGAACAAGATTAACTAAAAGCACATCCGTTTCTTTCATGCTTAATGTTTAAAATTATAATGTCTTTTGCCAATTCTCGACAAAATCTGGAACTTCGAAATTTAGTAGCCTTTTGCGTCAAGAGCAAAGTCATTCTGCGAAATAATCTTTCTACATAAAATTAACGTGCTAACTCGAGTGAATGTACTATAATACTTTAATGTTTGACAAAGCAATTTTACGATGATATCTAATTATCTTGTCTTTTCTGATCGTTACAAACGCCGCGTTCCCTAAGAACTTCCACGTTGCGGCGCGCTATTTACGCAAAATATTTTCAATGTGGAGAACGGAAACATGAAAATATGTTTCTGATGAAGATATTAGCCTATGACTTAACGTTATGTTTTTCTTTAAAAATATTAATTACGTATTCGTGAAAATGCATTGACGAACAAGAGTGAGATAATGAGCCGAATAATTTGCGCGGAAGGAAATTTAATCTTCATATATATTGCATGATATTCATTGCAATTCTAATTCCATGAGAATAAACTTTTTTTTATACGCGTTGTTAATTGCGGAATAAAATGTAAGAAGCGAAGAGCTTGAAAATTTAATTATTTACTGTATTCTAAAGTTGTGCTTGTTATAACTACAATATCAAAACGCGATTACATCCGTTGGAATCTGTCAGAAGTAATTACGCCAGATTTAATGAACGCAGCGATAATTATTAACGCGAGCAAGAAGTGCATTTAATCGCCGCGGGTGAAAAACGTCCGACATTAATCACGATTCTCATTCGATTTTCATTCTTTATTGCGTTTTATCTACGTTACTTCATTAATTTTGCGTCTTCAGTCGGGCTCGCGCGCGAATTATATTAAATTCCACCGAATTAAGCTTCTCGCAAGAGCGCCGGTCAGCGAATCTAATCGTTCTCCGATTTAATCCGCAAATTCTTTCACTTATATCTACTTTGTTATCGACATTCCTCCTTGATTTATTCGAATATTCGCGTATTGTTCCACATCTGTAAGTCATCTCGTTACATTTCTATCTGCGCACGCATCAAACGCTCAAGTCTCAGCTCCTCGACGTCGGCTTTTCTGTTTCTCTCGCCCCTGATGCGAAATGCAGATTGCAGACTCCGATTCGACTCTCCACAACATGCAAATGCGTCCTCCTACGTGAGAAGCCACTAAGTGATTTACTTGTTTAATAATCTCCATTGAGCGCCAGAGTTTATGCCTCATTTGCGTAATGCAGGACGGCGTCCCGGGCGTCACACGCCACTCGCTGCAGCATCGCCCGCGGGCGATTGTTAACAAGTTGTTGCAGACTCGAGAGAACTTGTTATGCCTGTTAAGCGCCGAGATTAGTGCGGAGATCATTTGTAAATGTCTTCCCATACTTTTGTGATTGGAATGACCTCCGGCTTGTATGAATTTCGTCTTACGTTATTATTTTTCTTCTTAGTACGCTCGCTCGGTCGATTAATCTTACTTCACGGGAAAAATTAGGATTAAAGGATTAGAGATGAGGATTAGGAGAAAAGAGTTTTAGAGAGGGAGAAAAAAGGAGAGATTAATATTTTATGAAATATGAAATTTATATTCTGAAAGAGAGGTATGTGTATCCTGGATGAAAGGTAACGCTTAGCGTTTACTTTCATGATAAAAGTTTCTGTGCGGAACTTGTAGCTACCACTTGTGGAATCTTCGGGAAGACGCATTTTGAATCGCGCTATGTATTTTCTGGGTGAAACGGCTCCTTGTAACTTTTATAGCGAAACATACAAGTGACTTTTACTCGTATCTATAGACCTTTTTTGTATAATGGATCCCCTCCAGGTTAGATATCGCGTTGTATCTTTCGCATAAAATGGCAGCATTATGCTAATATAATATATAAAATAAAAAGAAGCGGAGATGTTTGGCTTATATCATCAAAGTTCTTTGTATTATGCAAATAAACATATCTACATATAGATATATACGATCGAAGTAGAACAGATAACTAGTCGCACTATTATCATCGCAATGTACCGTCGAAGTTATAGAAATATAGGCAATGCCGAAGTCGCATGAAGATAAGAAAAAGAGGAACTTTTCCTCGTTTTGATGCGACGCGACGTCGCTCTTATTTGGTGCTACCTAATCTCTACGTTGAGACGAGTCGATGGACGGATGACGGAAAACTCACGCTCCTGAAATACCGTTTAGACGCCAAGCGAATTTATCGTCAACTTAGCGAACAGGAGCGAAAAGTGGAGAGGGACGTTGAAGGGGCGAGGGAGAGAGCGAGAGAGAGCTGGGAGCGGTAGACGCGTCGTAGGAAGTACCGTGAAATATTGCCTCCGGATTCTGCATCCACCATCCTACGCCCGACTTATCCCTTTTTGCCCCGACCGCCTCTCTGTCTGCCATCGTGCCCTTCCCTGGAGAACCCAGAAGTTAAGCGCGGTCGCGCGCGTTCATTTCACGTTGACGCGCTGTTATGCGGTAATGGAAGATTTTATTGGTCTGCCGTTGGGTAAAGGACGTCCGGATCTAATTTAAGTAACTGAGTTTGACTGACTTTGAAAGCCTCAGCCGCCGCGGACGTATTTATGGCCCTCGTTAACGTGTTCGCCGATCGATCGATGGCGATATAAATCGGAATCTAAGATATTCATCACGATCAGAGGTGAAAAGCGGGTACATATTCTTAATCATCTTTTTACTTCTGTATAGATGTTATACAGCAGTATATACGGCAAGATCTCCGTTTTTATATTTATTTATCAAATTTGTTGAGAATGCATAATGTGTGTAAATATTGGCGAGTGCAACTCTCTTAATGTAGAATACTCAATTACTTGACATTAATTCGTCTCGCTTGTTTTATTTGCTGTCATGTCATGTTCTTTGTTTTCTTGATATCATTATACGGATTAATCAAACTTTCTTGATAAATTCTTCGGTTTTCCGAGACTGACTGTACTTCAGAATGGATTAGTCTCGACTTTCTGAAATATTGCCGGTGTATCAGGAATAAAACCGGTTATCCTTCACGCATGATGAGATTCTGAGGCATTTTCCTGTCTACTCGTTTAATTAATTTTGAATTCATTCGTGTATTATAATAATATATTTTGTAATAAGACTTTATATTATATCCTAACAATAATGTCGTTTTAAAGATGATACTTCTCATATATATGCTACGTTTGGGATTTTAAATTTCTCTGGCGTTTTTTTATCATCTTCAATCAATCTTACATTTTTTATTATACCTGACGCAATACGGTATTGATATTGCAACATAAAAATAATTTTTTTAATTAAAAATTTGTTACACACATAGGGTGCTTTTATCTGCTTTATTATTTCTTAAATCATGTTTTAATAACATTTATATTTTTGTAGGTATTCTTTTAGGAATGTATTATCACATTAGGTACTTAGTATCTTTGCATAATTAGCCACCGTTAAGTTTTATTAATCGATAATTGTTAATAAGTAGGTATGCACAATGGTGTTACGTACAAATGAATATTTACAGATCGGGCGGTAAATTAACCGACGTTCTCTATATGTGCCTATATCGTTATTTCATAAGCATCCTCGCATTTGCTATGGTATTCGGTGTGATCGGAAGATTTGAACTTTACTAAGAGGACTAGGAAGTTTATGTGGGATAGGATAATGTATTCTAGAAACATCTCAGAAGCCAGTTTCGCAATCTCGGAGTATCGAAGATATCGCAAACGCACGGTTAGTTAAGCAATTTTAGATCAGATAACACTGTTACAATGCGATGGTGTCGACTTACTGACGAGGTGACATGAAAACGCTACGCTCTCAGAAGTTATCACCCTAGGAACGAGAACACGACTGGCGCTATCATAACGCTAGTGCTTGTTATAATGCAATCACTGCCTACCGTTCATTAGAGTGCAGTTAAGAGCAACGATATGAGATAGCGGTTTGATGTCACGAGCACTGGTGTATGGTGTTTATTTGTTTAAAAAAATACACATAATCACACATAATTTTTCTAATTGTATGTGTAAAAAAGCAACAGACTTGAAAAGTACTTTTTGTTTTACTTTATTGTATATATTTGTTATTTGTTACGTAATATTATTACATAGCAAATAACATTATATTACGAGCAAAATAAATCTAAATCGATTAAAGAATGAATTTAAGAATCGATTTAATGTATTTCTCGTTGGAAAGTATCAGAAAATCTTATATCTGTCGTTAGTTTTATTTCTGACAAAAAACGACGCCGTTATCGTTACAATCATGCTCTGTGTATCTGTCTTTAAACTTTAATAATATGTGAGAATATATTTTCTCATTGCGGGAGCTACTTTA
Source organism: Leptothorax acervorum (assembly GCA_035220615.1). Classification (NCBI taxonomy): domain Eukaryota; kingdom Metazoa; phylum Arthropoda; class Insecta; order Hymenoptera; family Formicidae; genus Leptothorax; species Leptothorax acervorum. Next base: position 338,290 of record JASTWQ010000018.1, read on the forward strand.
GGCGGTCACTTGCGTTCCATATTTGTTTCCATATTACCTTGAAACTTACATTTTCTTGCCGAATTGTGCGAGATAATCTAAATGTATGATAATGCAGCACGAAATTGTTTCGTGCGCATCTCGCGTGTATGTTCTTTTTTGTTGAGCGATTTCGAAAATGGAGAAATATTCTCGAAATATTCTTTCGCACGAGCGTAGTCCGCGAAGATGCGATACACTTGGCGCGGAAACACTTCCAGTTTCGTTGCGGCGGAACAATAATTCATTGTTACTCCGCGTGCATTTTCTTTTTGGCCATTCCGTAAGAGGAACCTACATGCAAGTTCGTAGTCGGAATATCAACAATAAATATGCCGCTAGGAGAATTGGTGGCAGCTGAAGGCTGAAGTATGTAGATACACACATGGAACATTTACGATCAATCTTACCGAGAGATAGTGATATTAAATTCTTAATAGCAACATTAGAAGTTAACTCATATGCAACTAACAAGCGATGCACTCAGTGTTGAATCTCGCCGCGTCGTTGCGCGGACTCGACAAAGTTGAAAGTGATGACGTTAGTGTATTCGAAACATTCATGCTCAATATCTAAACTGATGATATCTGATATCTAATTTTTGGTTATACCTAATTTGTGTCATTAAATATACTACCTTAATTATATGCGTTGAATAGTTCCCCTATATTTCGGGGAAAAATATCATGCTTTTATTTTCGAACCATATATTTAAACACTTTTTGCGTGCATTTGTATCAAAAATTATTAGCGCATATTGCCCATGGTATGATCAACTACTTTCTGAATTAAAAAAAGTAAGCATTTTTCACATCTTTCTTGCTTACCGCACTTCTTTGCCAATTAATCATTAGATCCAAGTACTACGATATAAAAAAAATCAGAAGTCGCAATACCATCGAGAACTCTTTGTTCTGTTGCTCGTTTCACGTTCAAACATTCCTTTCTTCCTGAGTAGACTTCTTTTTTTTCATCCACCGAATTTCAACTCGCCGCGCCGTTTCATTATTCGACGTCCTCCTACCGACGACTTCCCCCGCTTTGTCCATTATCTTTATTCTTTCCTCTTGATTACCAGTCTCATTCGTATCATTGAAATAATTTCCTCGCTATACTTTTCCGCTATACTTTTTAAGACATACTGCTAGTGCTTTCTGCTACTAGTACTGAATTATTCGTCAATGTTGCTTTTTACGCATTATTGTACAACATGCTATTATATCGTTCCCGACTGAAAAACCGCATTATGTGCACAGTGTTTCAGCGTGGCTTGTAATTACATAAGTACATACGAGGATCTATGTAGCATGTTAGCACGAGATATAAAATAAAAATGCGATAAATTGCCGTGCGTTACCGCGTTATAGTATACTTGTATTAGATGCGTACGATTACCTATAGATCGTCAAGCGAAAATCACACGGATCTAAAGGCTTGTGCAGAGTCGAATTGTTTTAATTTAGTCTATTTCGCATGTTTTTGGAATGTTTTTTTTTTCTTTTAAATGCAAAATACACGATTTAGTCATGCGACTGTTGTGAGTATTATTACGCAAGTGTTGCATACACACGTACATGCACATGAATATTGTTTTTATCGTGCTCACGGATTATTGCCTCGGTTTATGTGGACAAATGGAAATGCCGCTCGTCGATGATACATAGCGCGGCCTCCTATCAAAATGTTCGACCGGTGAGTTCTATTGTTAGCCAGCCAAATAAACTATGCATCTGTGACTGATAACTTTGGACTCATATCGGGATGGAAAATAGCCTCTTTAAATTTAGCGAACCAATTTAACGATAATGCGACTTCGGCCAGAGTCTGCATATTGTCTCGGAACTTCCGAAGTGAAGATAAGAAAGTGAGTTTTATGGTATTATTTTATAACTTCAGGGTATGCATTTAAATCGCCCGCAATATTGAAATAAAACTACCAGATATTTTACGAATTATCGAGAAAAATGAATAACTCGTCCTTAACTCATCGTTCTTCCAACGTTTCTCCTTTAGATTATGCAATCTTTTCACGTGTGATTGTACATTTCCTTCAAATTATAATCGCTCTAGTGTATAAAAGTAATAAACGCGTTGGAAATAGAATCATTGAAGTGCAGAAAAATCTAAAACAAATCAGTAGTCGCGAGAAAAAGCGAGGAAAGAGCTATTTCTGATCAGTAGCTGAACGAATAAAGTCTATCGAAACGTGAAAGTAGAGAAGAGTGCTGTTTGTTTGAAATTGATCGAACCTTTCTCGAAAAGTTCGTGATTATCTGAGGAGCGACAGCACGCTCCGCTAATTTTCTACTTTTGACATGAATCCGTCTAAAACTGCACGAGCTTATTTCAATATAGCGTTAACTCTCGAATCGATATACCTGTTAAGGTTTTCATCGCAAACATTACCAGCACGCAAGATGGACTCATGCATTGTCTATTATACATATATGTATTTGAATACACTCTATACAAGCGATCCCGGAATTCTTTACTTTATTTCTTTAATCTGCTTAAAATTTTTTTTATTTTTATTTTTTTTATTAATTTATTTATTTCTAATTTAATGGAATAATCTTCACTTTGTGAACATACTTATTCAAAAAGATAATGAAGTAGTATGATTGTTAACACAATTGAAAGATTTTACATAATTACATAACATTTCTACGAAATTAAATTATCACATACAGTAATTAGTAATATACCTATTGATGACCTAATGGAAAAAGATACTTGAAATGGGATAGTAGGATTCGTGAAGAAGATGTAAAAAGTGACTATGAATTAGTTTTATTACAACTTCTGCCAATTGCTATATTCAAAATAATTTTTACATGTTACTACATAAAATATGTTTGTATTTTTAGAGATGCAGTATACATCCATGAAATATACATAGTTTTGTAGGTTCCAATATTTATCCTCTGTTTATCTATTATAATAATAATTTTATGTGAAAAAGATAAAATTATAGACAATCTTTCTTATTAGCATAAAATGTCAAGATATTTACAGTTTTCGAATTATAAGTGCTTTATAAAATAGATTTAGATTAAATACAATTTTGTAGCAATTTCTTGCGATTTCGAGGGATTAAAAACTCGCAGGGTTGCAGCGTTACTACGTTTTCGGTTTTCGAGGTCGAAGAAAGTGCATCAAAATTCCAACTTTCGCACGTTATCCGTATTTCCCACTGGTTCCAAGTTGTCGGATAAATTATGCAGTTTTGCATGCATCTCCCGCTCGTATATCCGCGATATATCTACGTGTCCTACGGGACTGATCTTCAGGAATGCAATTAAGTCACGGAGCTTTGTAGAAGCTCTCGACGAAACCTTCTGCAGCAATTTTTTCTCTATCGGAAGCAAACCCTTTTCAAGTCATTCCATCTTCCAATTAGTATTAAGACTCTTAATACTCGTTGCATGACGGACCATCAAACATGTTTCTTAATCCATTAAGCCATAGGAAGTCCCTACGCGCTTTCTGTTTTAAATTCTTGTAACTCTATTCTAATCAAAATTTTTAGATCGCAATTAGTATTTAGAGATAAAAGGAGTTGCTCTTTTCGAAAACTTAGTTAGCGATGGGATATCTGAAAAAACAACATAAAGGTTGAAAACGGAGGTAAAGGCAAGGATCACTTACTCTTTTTATCTCAACTTTCAATCTTTATATCTTTTGCAGATATCCTATCCCATCGCTGACAAGATTTTTAGAAGAAGCAACTTCTTTTACTCTTAAATACCAATTGCCGTCTAAAAATTTTGATTAGGACCCGAGTTATACAAATATTTTAAAAGGAAAGGCCCATAGAGGAAGGCCTCCTAAGACTTATTGGGTTAATGAACATCTTCGTTCCATGCACGATTAAATTTTGATTATACGATTTTAGCGACTTAATCTACTGTTTACTTTCATATTTTTTTTTTGTGAAATTTGCAATTTACAAATAGTATTTTACATAAATACATAAGTAACGTAATACGTGGGTATTACGTTACGCATATTTTTACTTTGCGCGAATCTGTTAGCGAGATGCTTGAAGGACTGTTGAAACGCGTCATAACTATTAGATCGGCGTAATTACTAATTAGTATTACCAAAATAGCAATGTTACGTATTCATATTGCTAAACGTATCATCGTTTTACATGATGGTGTATATGAGACCACGATCGAAACTGGCCAACGTAATTGCCTATTAATTATTCTACTGCATAAATGAAACCAGTGTAAATGTTTGTCAATATACATTAATGTATAAGTCCTGTATAATATGTATAAAGCAAATTATGTTATTGAAGAGCTGGTTGTTATTAAAATTGTTGAAATGGAAATATCGCAATAAGAGCATACGAATGCGCGTTAATGCATTGTTTTATTTATTTAACGATTTCGCGATTGAGGCAAACAATGCAAGTTTCATACTTCTCCGTCAGCAAAATTCAGTTTTGCCCAATATGATGGAGTAGACAAGATGGCCGTGGCTCATAGTGCCTGAAAAGAAGTTGATTTCTCAGCGGAGTATGAACTGCGTGCACTGCATCTGCGAACACCTGTGGCACCTTGGGAGAACTTGGGACAACAAAAAGTGGAAAATGGAGAGGGTGCTTTTACGTCACAATTTTTCTACTTTTTGCAGATTAATCGATTAATAATGGAATAAGTTGTGTTTAAATTTCAATCTAGTTAAAATGACTCTTTAGGTATGACCGATTTTGTTCGGTCGGATATTCGATAGCAGAAAAAGGTCTGCTAACTGGTTAAAAAATACACGAATGAAGAAAACACGGAATGCAGAGAATTTATAAAGACGAACGATATTCGGCTCTTTGTTTTGAAATATTATGTTGCTTATTGAAAATCTTTATCGATCCGCTGCGGGTCGTTATTTCCGAGGGGCGATTATTCGTCGCGGCCGGAGATTATCTCTGGACGCTCGCAAGTTGCGATGTGTATTTTCCGCATTCAGGACGGATAAATAACCGCCGTGGATGTCGCACGGCGCGGCGCGGCGCGGCGCGGCGACGTGATTTACGGACGGGACGCGAGCGCTTTGCGCTCTCGCGAAGTTAAGAAGCGCACTCGCCCAGATTATTCCACCCGGACCGGGTGAAATGTGCAATTAAGCGCTTCCAAGCTTGGTTTACGGCGTCGCGTCGCGCCGCGCGACCCCAAAGTTACTTCATATGTAGGTTATTGGCTAATAGATGTCCCCGGCCAAAACTTTTTCCATTTATTCTCATTCCCGTTGCTTACACGGCAGTATCCCAACGAAGCGCGGACGCTTGCACGGGCGATTCAGTGACCAAAAACGCTTTCATACACGTTACCTTGCTGCTCGTGTCACCGCTATAGTAACTTTGTATGGATGAAGCCATGTATTCCGTATATATATACGAGGATTACTTTTTGCGAAAGCTGTAATATATCCTCTGACTTAATAATATCATTTAAGAGATAGCGAGTTCGATTAATTACTAATCTTGTTATTTACGCAAAACGATTTATTTATTTAATATGTTCACATCCGTTTGCATCCCACGTTATCCGATACAAATACAATTCAATTAATTGTAGGATTAACTTCTTTGTATTATTTAATATTGCGCCAGTTATTGTTCTTTCTTTTTCACTTTATCTTCAAGCAAAAATAGAAAACCGAAACATTTTTATTAGAAATTTTTATTGACAATTGAAAGTGTTAGCTTTTCTCCGCGTGAGTTTTTCTACTGCGAAAACACAACTTCCAGCGTTAGATATAATATAACTTTCTACGTTTATTTTTTTTTTTCAATCAGCTTAATAATTAAGTTTATATTATTTCTAAGATTAAAATTTATGTTAAATAGTAATTTTCTATAATCTATATATTTATTTATTTTCCTTGATCTATGAGGTATTTAAATTAAAGCAGCCTTATTTAACGTGTAACGCGTGTCGTTCGATTCGCATGGTGAATGCAGTAACAATATTTACTCGACGCCGCGCGCAACAGTTTGCGTAACCGAAACTATACCTTTCTCACAATTGCTCGGAAGCTTTTCACAGAGCAGTTTTTATTTTCTTTGCCGCCCCGAGCTACACAATTCCTATGGTTTTCCTATTTCATATTGCGCCTTTTCAAGTCCGTATAAAGGAAGCGACTCATACCGAAAGCAAGTTTCCTCGACGGTTGTTCTTTCCGGATTTTTCATACTTCTTGTCCTCATCCCTCGCCTCCTTATCGCGCATATTCGCGTCGAACTTTTCGCCGGAACTTTTGACAACTTTGCGCTTCGTTACCTTTCGGTGCCAGGACGCATGCCACGATGCTACGTATCCCTGGATCCTTCTCCGTTTTCTTTTTTTTGCTTGAAGATAAAGGAAAGGAACAGATTTAAAAGTCTTTGTAGTTCCCCTTGTGCGCTGTTTCCAGTATGAAACTTTTGCGTTTTCTCGCGTCGACACGAGAAAACGGGAAACACAAATTGACCGGAGGAACGGAGCGATTTACGATTCCTCGGAGGCGGGCGCGGTGACTTCCGGTGCGCTGAAAAGCACCGGCGGAAAAATCAAGCCCGTCGAGTTCGATCGCGCTCGAGAGATTCCCTTAATCCGCTGTAATCCTAGGGCATTCGGCCGTCGATGGCGGTGTTATGCAAATGTCTAGAGACTGTGAGGAATGCGAAGCGTTACTAAAATTCTCGGATAAATCGCGCGGGAATGAAGCTTCCGCCATAAAACGGGAGGGAGAAAGTCCGTGTATGTTCGACAGTTGTTCATGAATCCTTGTCAAAAAATCACATTTGACAGTTAATGTGTTAGTTAATGTATTAAAGAGAAATTGACTCGATCGGATTGCCACTTAAATCACACGTGGAAATTATGCAGAAATCGAGGACTGAATGTAACAAGCTAACGTTGACCTTTCGAAACGCAAGGAATTTTTCATAACGCTTGCATACAGTTACATTTCTGTATAATAATACGCGCTATAAATACATATCAATGGCAAAAGAGAAGTAATTTTACAGAATTAAAACACTACACGTGAAAGGAGAATTATTGCTCGAAGAAAATTGAGTAATGTCAAATATTTTTGAACAATATATTTATTTACAATTTATTCTAATCTTTCTATTACATGTATCGATAATTCTTACCTTTGAACGTCGCGAATAATGTTTCAAAACTGCATATCGATTGACAGTCGAACGTGGTGTCAGCGATTCAAAAGACATACTATTTCGACATTGCACCGACTAGCGACTGTTGGCCACACGATTTCCTCTTGCTCTATTTGCACGCTGGATGATTATGCAAACATGTGTGTTCCACATATATGCACATATCCGCGCACTCGTATACATATACATAGAACCACATACACAGCACAGTTTGACAACACACGGCACGTTTTTCATGTGATAACTACTATTCTCTTACAATCAATATTAATATTGCCACCGATCGACGGCATTTTCCATGTGTTATAAAACCTCACGTCCTTAATTAAATCACTCGCAACGCGTGCGCATTAAAATACCGCGCTGTGTGATTTTGCATATAATCGTACGAAGCCGCATGTCAATGAAAAAGAATATAGGGATTGGTTGATCGTGATTTAAAAGTTTCCACGGACTGACAATTCATTTTTGGCTATCATCAATGCCTCGAAATTGTCATCCCCGGAGCTCTTCGATTGAAAAACAGTGAGACCGTTTTTCGAACAAATTAATGGTATACATGAAATGACTAAATGCTCATAAAAATTTATAAGGAACGAAGTCAGTTAACTATTACGAGAACAGGAATTTCTATTTCACGATCGATTTTTGTTGGCAGGAATAATTGAAGGAGAAGTAATCGTTGTAAGATATTTGCGACTAACAAGGTCCTCTATAGCAGTGATTCCCAACCATGGTTGGCGGATTACTGTTGTGGTCCGCAGCTACGTTATCAATTAGGTTCGATTTTTCTCTGATTCTTCCTATGTTTTTAGTGATCGTATATTTTCAATAATTACTCAGTTATATATGTTTGAACTGTACTGCTTATTGTGGAAGCTCATCAAAATCGGAGAGGGACTTGCGACTCTTTATAATAAGTATGAAAATGAAAAAAAGTAATTGCATTATTAATCATTCAATATGATGAACATATTAATAAATAATGAATAAATAACTACAAATTATTACAGAAACAAATGCCATTAATTTTGTCAGAGAAGAGCATTTATTTAAAAATTTTTTGAAGCTATTTTTTGGTTAATATTTACCATGGACTTATTATTTTATTCGAAATCTTGTATGTAGCAATCTTGTCTTGTCTTGTTTATGAATTGTAAGCATTATAAAAAAAGTAGCCTTGAATAGTTTTCGAAATTCACAACGCCGCGCGCCGCTAGGTAGAAAGGCGAAGGAAAAAGCGAAAGACAGGAAAAGCCAGCATAAGGGATTAAAGGGATGATAATCTTCGGTCTGCATACACGTTTTCATAGTTTGCATGCAGACCAGCGTGCAGACCACGATCTTTTGAAGTTCTGGAATTATATGGCTTGGCTAGATGGCAACAGCAGAGAACAGTGAGATGAAACCCTTGTCCTCTTTTTCATGCTAGATGTTTGTCAATCTCCGAGAACGTAGCGACGGCTAGCTTACGATGCTTCTACCCTCGTCACGTATGGAAACTGACTTTGGGGGGATTTTTGGGATAGAATATAAAAACGAGATTATTCTGGCAGCTTGAATAAAAATGGGCAGATTTATTCTCTCTGGAATAAGTACCATATTTCACATGTAATTGATACGTTTTTGATACACATTTATATTGCCCATTGAAATGTGTACGTTTCATGGAAAGTGCTGTAGAAACTATATATTCGCGTTTTTCTTGTTTTCATATTTCGTACATTCTTAATACGATATTTGCAATCGCTTTTTATATTCACAAATTTAAAATTTTAATTTGCGAAGGTTTCAAGAAAAATAATAAAACAACGAAAACGATTTTTTTATTGCCTTTACTTTAAGCTTGAAGTAATTGTAAGAAAAATCAACTATTGTTTGTAAAGATTGTATTGTAATTTATCTTAAGCTAGAAAATGTGATAAAAAATGTTTTTTTAATTTTCTTCATATACATTCTTTTTATCTATATTTTTTATCTTCCTATGTGCATATTTCTTTTTTTTTTATTTGTAATTTCCATATTATATTCACAGCTGTTTCGTAGAATGTTTTTTTTTTGCGAATATAGAATTTATTGTATATTTTAGTATATTTTCAATGTCCCTGCACGATACATATGAACTGTACAAATAATTTTTTGAATAATTTTTATAATAATATTAGATAACTATTATTGTAACAGCTAATTATTATAATATCTTACTGTGAGCACTGCGTAGCTATTGTCATTTTTATTCGGTTGATAAAGGCAAGAAAGAGAGAGGAGAGAAGAGAGATGGAGAGAAAGAGAGAGACAATAATTAGCATTATTTTTTTACTTTCTAAGTGCGTGATCACTATCTTGAATATATCTAGTTTTTGCCTTCTGGCTGGTATAGAATCGATCGCTATAATATATCTAGTGTATCTCGTGGCTAAGCTATAAAACGATACATCCAGAAATGATGGTCTTGCGCGGCAAAAGCCGCGAATAATTAATCCGGGTAAACCACTACGACACGTACCTATATCTTTCGCATTGTTTGCCAGTATGCGTGCCAGTGTCTGTTAAGCGTGATGTACGAATAGGTGATCGATCTACCCATCGAATCCAGGCCAGAGAAAAAAGTTGCGAAAGTCCTATGATTGAGCGTTTGCTTTGCGTTCGTTTTCCCACGTTTCGTTGATAACGAAATTCACCCTTTCACACGAATAATGCGAGGGTCGCACTGTGCAGCTACACTTTTCAAGCTTCAGCGTGAAATATTCTAGCAACTAAGCCCTAAATTAAAATTCTGTTACAGTAAAGTCTGCCTCAAATTGAACGGTAAAGGCTCTTCCATTATTTATGCGCACCCCCGTGGCTTAATGCATCGGAAGCTCCTCATTTGCCATGGCTTGTAACAGACTCTTATACTCACGCTTCGATATTTTATATAGGAAATAGGATAAGGAAAGAATATCGAGTTTCGTCGCAGAATCTCTGCCTTCAATATATTGTTCACATTATTTTTATTTACTCCAGAGCCTTGCGTATGTACAATAGCGTTATAGAGGATCTCTGGATTTCGTACTGCGCTGCTCTTTTCAATTTAACAAAATATTAAGTGATATTTAATGTTATCTTTTGAATGTATAATTAAATGACGAGAATGCCGATTTCAATTAATTGTAAGCCAAATAATTATTAGTGATAGTTGTTCGTGCAGTTACTGCAAACGGTAACTTTCTGCTCTTACCGGGAGCTTTTTTTACCGACGTTATCGACGGCCAAAGCTTGCGCAACATGATTGCGGCATGCAGTAAGAGAGTGCAAGCTTTGCAAGTACATACTCGTCTCTCAGTGAAGGATATGGTAGAATTCTGCATTTCTCTATCGGTAACTTTGCACGTGAGTTTTGACGTTTTCTTTTAGATCTGCTAATCTTATTAATCAATATCATTTTAACACTCTTGCTTTAAATTATTAAAATTGTGAAATTTTGAATTAGTATTTTTCTCTTTGCTACTCTTATCGACAAATTGCGTCGGGATATCTTCATCTGTATCTCGATTTTAAGACATAAATACATCCATCAAAAGTGTTGCAAATTCATCGACATTAATTTAATTTTTTATGGCAGATCAGAAATCTTCAGCTTTTATCAGTGATTTTTCCGACGGTCGATGCAACTGATAATGCAGAGTGCAGTAGTGCACTGGCTGACGGTTGCGAACACACTCGAGCCTCGAGCTAATCGACGGAGGAATACGATCGATTTACCACCGCCCCGTTGAAAATGACGATAAACACGAAAAGCGGTTTTTTCGGGCGAGTTGTAATCGAATTACCAAATAACGGCTCCATGAAATATGTAACAGGGCAGAATAAAGTTTACGCGCGCGACAAATCTATAGTCATTTAATTAATGCCATGGATTGAATGCCAAACGATTCGTATGTCGGGCTAAAATTAAAACGAAACGCGTGGAACTTTATGCGATTTGCGTCCCCCGCCTTTAACGAGGGAGAATACAGCGTTTGCGCGTGCACGGAATTAATCGAGGTACGACGCTAATGCTTTTCCCGGATTGCAAAATTGTGAATCGCGAAGATATTTATGGGTTTTACAATGACTCGATTTGCATAGCATAATTTGTATAATGCTCGTATGCATATAGATTGAGCTGTCCTCTATAGATTTAAGCATTTACTTGTCGGTGAAATTTGATTTTATGATATACATATAAAATTTTGACAATTGTATTCTAAAAATACTCTCGTTTCTAAAACCTTTTTAAATCCCTTAATTAGTTTAACAGGCTGTTTGGATGTTACGTAATTTAATATTGGGAACGTCATTAATTCGTTTCTCTTATCCCCTTTGTCCATTAACAGTATTCGCTGTTTCCTCCTGCTCTTTCCACATTGCATCGCGAAGAATTTTCTCCACGAAAATGCGGGAAATTACAGTGTTTTGGTTCTTCTCTTCTTTCCGTTCCTGTTCCATCACGGACAAAGTAACGACTTCGCGCGTTATTTCGATGAAAGAGAAAAAGGAAAGGTGAAGAAAGAAGTCCGCGAAGACACCCCGGCGAAGACACTTTCTCGCACGTAGGAATAGAGTAGTGAAAATTGTTCGGAAAAGTTGCGCCGATGCGCAATTTCCGCAAAGACGAGCACGATTCTCTCGCGCGAAATCACTCTGTTTACGCGCAAGATTTCCGATCGGCGACGTTGCTGGCCAATCCCTGCGTCGAAATGTTTGCGCCTTCGTGTAACGTTTATTGTCGGCTCCCTATCGACTTGGAGATTGTCAGGATGTTTTGCCGCGCCGAGGAGAAGATCATAACCGATGTGCTCGAAACCCGTCGACGTAGACGTCGGCGACCTGCTCGTAAATGTTTTTTCGAGCGCGACAAACGCGGTCACGCTTCTTAAGATTGACTGCTTTTTATTACCTTCCTGTTTATGACGTGCTTGTTTAGTACGGTTTGTCTTATGATGTTTCTGAATATATTTCTCTTATCCGTCACAAAGGAGATAGTGAAGTTGCTGACTGACAAAGAATATTGTATTTCGCTATATTTTAATAAAAAAAAAAATAATTGTTATTACACTGTTAAATATTAAAAGAGAAAAGTTAAACCAATACCTTAAGTTAGATAACATTTTGTCATTTTTAACTACCATGTATGTCGAAATTTATTATTTTAACACAAAATGGTATTTTTTTAACTCCATTGGTTTTTAGCTAAATTAATGACATATTGAGTAGAAGCAGTGGTGACCTATAGGAATGGTTAAAAATAACTCAAATTAAGTATAATTTTACACTACGAATTTAACAGTGTATTGTGTTTATTTTTATTGCTTCATGTATAAATTATTGCCTAATACGCATCTTGATAAGAAGGCATTTGAATAACTCACTATGAGAGAATCAAAGCACGATAGATACCTACATTATTTTCCGATTTTTTCAGGATTACGCACACGAAGACTTTAATTCGATAAATCTGAACTCCTTCGTCAATATTCGAAATTGCGACGTTCCCATCTAGAGCTGATAGATTGAAACAATGATTGCGGTGTTACGATATTGCACGAGAGATCGCTTCGGTATTTCTCTTACAGATTCAATTACGCGATCGGCCTTAAAATCACGTACGTGCATTTGTATCTGCCGGTTACGTCACACCGAATTGGCCGCATCGATATGGACAGGATCGTATATAACATTCGCGAATAGCGTATCCCGTCCAAGGATGCGATTTTATAGTCGATCAATTGTTGTATCAGTAACAAGGTACTTCCATCGGACTGTTCAGGTCATCGAACTACACAGGGAGAAACGTAAAGAAACCTAAATGGCAATCATCCAAGGCTATATTGACATATTTATTTCGTGATTTTATCGAGATAACTCGGTAGCTTCGAGAACGTAAAAATCAGTAATTCGACCCGATTAAATTGCCAAATATACATATAATATTTATTTCTTTCTAAATATTGATATTTAATGCTTTATTTTAACGCAAATATTGATATTCAAAGCTTTATTTTAACGCAAATTAACTTTACTAAATAAACTTCCTGATAGGCACTGATGAAATCTAGATCACAGCGTGACCTTCTTATAAGTGATTCTAATGAAGTTATTAGTGAAATCTCCGAGCCAATTAACAATAAGACAGACCTTGTTATCGGTGCATAGAGTAACGTTGTTACTTTCGTATAATCAGGAAGAAAGTTTTGAGGAACTAATCTTATCCTAAAACTGTATCAATTTGCTCGTTCTACTTACCCGATGAAATTAATCTTTTCCGTAAACAAGATATTCGATCGCGAAAATTTATCGAACATTTAACGTATTTTAAGAGTAGCTTTTGTAAACATTACACAAACAAAATAAATGATGTTTCCCTATGTAAAAATGCAACTTTCTATTTGTGTAAACGAGCTAATCAGAACGCGATTTCCGATTAATTAACCAACAGTGCCGTTAAGGCACCAAAAATAATAAAGTTATACTTTCCGCTCTCTTTCTCTCATATCGATCCTTTTGTGTACGATGAGTGTGTTCTTTTTTTCACATCGCCCTCTTTTATCCTATTTCGGGATGTCGAGTACCGGAGGTCCATCAATTCCCTCAAACGCCATTCGGCCGGGTGTTCACAAGAGTATGCATCGGTAGCATACCGGGGTAGGGCTGAAGGGGTGAAGATTGGCCGGAAAAAAGCCGGCGTTGAAGGCGGATGGGCAGCGAGAGTGGTGTAAACGGTGGGGGACGCTAGGCGAATGGAGTGGATAGCGGTTAAAAGCCGTGCTTGCCCATCGATCGTATAAGTACTGTGATTTTTTTACGTTCGAGAAACGATTTTTTTGGCACAACTATGTGTGGAAAGAGGAGAACATGAAGAAAATCGCATAATTGTAAAAAATAAAGAAAGATTTCAATATATAGATAGAGAAGATGAAAGAAATTTTCGTTCTGATACTTGGATCTCGGATTTGCATTAAATAAATACCGCTAATTTAATCGAAAACTCCGAACATGTAGGAAGCGACGATAGTTTCGAAATAGTCTGCATAGAAGATCTGACGAAAAGAAACGACTACGAAATTGTCGTATGCGGATCACGATCAAACGAACGACGTGCTAAAAGCACGCAGAAGAAAATTCCAAGGCGAAACGCATTTTTCTTGGAAAAGATACACGATCGGGAAAAAAGAGAGGGAAAAGTTGTACGACGGGAATATATTTTACGGGTTATAGACAGGGGCAAACGTAGGCAGTGAACGTCGGAAAAGCAGGAAGTCGGGACAGTAGGAAGAAGCATCTCCCGCGCGCGGTAAAAAGAAATTCGTACTGACTGCAGATGCAGTGAGGCAATTATCATATAAATTGCCGCGGACTGATTTTACACGAGCGATTTTCTGCGCCACGCAGACCGACCGTCATTTCGCGTAATCGCGCCGGCTGCCGCAAAAAACACAACTGCGCTTTCCTTTTTATCTATTGTCGTTATGTTCGCGCAAGGAAAGGAAGTCCAGCAAGTGAATCTTTAGTGATTGTACCTGCAGCGCAAATGTAGTGTTTGATTTCCAGTTTAATTTTCGCAGCGTGAAATAAAGCACTTGAAATCGAACAATTTTTAAATTTTACTGAATTTTTTTATCATTTTGGAATTTATTGCTAGATGAATTTGAGATTTAGAAATTTATGGATCGATGAAATTACACTTACCTTACCTTAAAGAGGATTCGAAAGTTTCTTTTGTCTTAGGAGAGTTATAAAGTTTCATAGCAGATGTATTCATATCTTTAGAAAGATGAAGAAAATACAATAAAAGACATATCTGTACACGATAATTTTGTTTAGAATAATTTTACATGAAAAAAATTATTGTTGCTAGATATTTCTCTTTACATAGATATCGTTCCCATCTGTATCGATATATCAGATGAAGCACTTTATAGCAATATTTTTTTCTTCTTTGTGCGACATTATTCTAAAAAAATGCAGCATATGCAAATATATGTATATCTCACTTGCTTTATGTTGTTCTATAAATTTTCATACGTCTATTTTCAGCTTTCTCTATATTGTCTTTTATTATAAGGTAATGTTGCAATGTTAATAATGGCCTCGGTGTCTCGCATACTAGAAATCATGATAATAAAAATTAAATTTATCAATTTCAAATCAAGTAGGAACAAATAAATGATGCGTTATTATTTGTATATAATTAATTATGTAGCGACGTACGTGACGTTACATTTTCATGATGGACGTAAAACAAATAGACACAAAACAAATATATAAATGCAACTTTATATATTATGAATACTGATCAATATCACGTTTTTTAGTAAAATTTAATACATTTAAATTTTGCAAATTTTTGATTAAATACAGAATTTTAATTAAATATTTGAATCTAAATTACTTAACTTTCGAGTAATTCGAATTATCTATATAAGTTAACGTTTAATCTCTTTTTTCTTAGCATTTTTTTAACATTAATTATATGAAACCAATATAATTTATCAATTATTATAATAAAGTTAATATAAGAATTTATAGTATGGCAATGTCGTACATGAGGAAGAGTAACCTGCTCTCAAGTGGTACGATAATGTGTCCTTAATTTCAAGCGTTCACCGGCTTTCACAAGCGGTTTAAAGACCAAATTCAGTTATCTCTGCTCCGATTATTTTCTCGTGCCGTTTGATTCGCCGCGCACCATGCCTGTATGTTGCGTTGTTGGAACGCGTGTAGTTCTTCCTCATGCATAATGCAGACGGAGATCAAAGGGTGTTTGGTAGCGTCAGCGATATGTGGGAGCGCCGGTATATACGCGAGCTATATGCGTTTACGCGTCTCGGCGTGTGTGTGTGTGTGTGTGTGTGTGTGTGTGTGTGTGTGTGTGTGTGTGTGTGTGTCTCACGTGTATCATTATGAACTTTGTCAGAACCGATCGAGATCAAGGGCGCACTGCCGTGGCCGTTATAAAGCTTAACGGTTCGATAAGACACTCACACGGAGACGTGATTCGATTCGAAAAGAAGCTAC
Organism: Leptothorax acervorum; assembly: GCA_035220615.1. NCBI lineage: Eukaryota > Metazoa > Arthropoda > Insecta > Hymenoptera > Formicidae > Leptothorax > Leptothorax acervorum. Next base: position 354,518 of record JASTWQ010000018.1, read on the forward strand.
GGAGATGTATCCCTGCACTCTCTTGCATCGTCTGTTTTAATCCACAACTTTCTCACGGACGAATTGGATTGGCTTCAGGAAAGAGGATATAGCTTTGGTGAAGAAGAAGGGAGTTAAGTATATGATGTATCACGGGATTGCAGTGGATTTTTCGCGAGAGTGCTCCTTTAATTCACTTATAGCGATACCGCGGAATGTCCTCAAAACGTATAGCTTTTTGTTTCCTCTGGATGTTACTTTTTCAGGACTCATAATATATTCGCGCAACTGTTTCAGAACGTTACATTTAACGTCGTGATCGAGTTGCATAAACCATAGTCGCTTCTCGCTTCTCATGACGAGAATTACGTTCCGGCGAAGATAACGTAAGCACGAAAATATTTCTCAATTTCGCCAAGCGCGCAAGTTACAGCAAAACGGGTGTTTCAAGTTTATCACAAATTACAGCGGATATAAAGCCGCGAGAGTAGTAAGAAGAATACATTTCCTGAGGTTCAGCAAGCAACGACGACTCATGGGAAATTCTCGAGAACACTTGGCGCGGGAGACAGGTGTATCGTGGATGCATAGAATTTTTTAGAGGATCGTGAGCGACCAAGTTGCACGCGTATATTTCCTCTCAAATTTGCGCCCTTTCTCACATCGGTTTTTCGCATTGGCGAAGAACGACGTGCGATGAAACTCAAGAATGTAATACAATACGCTGAAACGTGATGCCCCAATCGATGCGCCGATAATTGGCGTTTGTCAAGGAGTTAATCCTGTCTAATGTAAAGAGGCGTCTTTAATTTTTTCTTCTTTTTCTTCGTGTCTCTCTCTCTCTCTGTCTCTATTTTCGCTCTTGTCGCTCCATTAGTTTCGCGTCATTCGTTTTATCATTAATTTTCCGTATTATTAGATGCGTTTTGTCGTCATCCCTGCCGGATGGTACGGAAACCCGGCGAAATTGTTGCTCGATGTAACAATTACCGAATCGGAAGTAGGATGTACGATTATGATTGCACCGCGGTATTAATGCATTTATTTATCCATCGCATCACACGTAATTTGATTTTGGCAAGTTCGAACGAACGGAGTAAGTGGCACAACTGCAGGTGGACCTAATAAAGACTTCTCATTTGCTTTACGATGCGCCGCGCTATTGAATATCGCTAAGCGTCAGAAAACGGATGAATATTACGATATGATGACGTCATTGTTACACCATAATGCTCGGTCCCGCATGACACTACATGTACACTACAAATTGCACCGTAATAGATATTTAATTCTTAATTGACGTGAAGAAACTGATGTAATTAATAACGAAGAATTCGTTAAATATCCTACTCTTTTTTAAGGTTTTCTAAAACGATTTTTGAGCATATACAATTTGTAAGATATATATGCCAATATTAAGGTGGTTCTTGCAGTACTTGCAAGTCAAATAGGCAACTATTTTTATTAGTGATAAATAAGTGTAATTTTTGTCCGTAAAAATCAGCATATAATTAGATTAATTATTTATGACATCTTTAATGTTATACGACCAATATGACCCTCTACGTAATTAAAATATTGAGACAAAAGTCACATCTTTTACTAGAGTTGTGAGTCGTGTGAATATATGTACAACAGCAGCGCGGCAACGTTCTTCGTTGCTGCGATCTACATGTACTTTTTCTGAGCCTGTACGTACAAGTGTCAAATATTACCGTACGTAGTACTCTGGCTCTCACGAGCCGGAAATCCATTGGGCTAGAAGAAAGAAGAAGTGTGAAATATGAGCAGCTTCGACGTAAGGGACATTTCGAGACAAAATGAAAAATTGATTGGAAAAACAACATCGTCGCCGGAGCCAAGCGAAGGAAATTAGCATCTGACGTAAATAAAGTCGAAGGTCAGCGAATCGTTGCCAAGCTGCCACTCGACTGTAGCCATCACTTTCGTTTTGTCGAAATAGTCAATCGAAAATTACGTTTTATTATTATATGGTACGGTTAATGAACTCGGGCTTTCGTCAGTATCTTATAAAAAATTTATTGTATCGTTTCGTCAATTTTTAGTTCGTTCAACTAGTTTTGAAGTATTGCAATGTTTGCAGGTAAGCGCTCTAGACTCGTTTTTTGCTATAGGGTCTACCCCCACCCTGTTAAATTGGCAAAGTTTACGGACATATATCTCCGGAACCAAGCGGTAAAAAAATCTGAAATTTTTTAGACACACTCTAGGAACGTTAACTTTTCATTTCATATCACATTTTCTGGGCTAACTACATTTGACCTAAATGCAAGAACCACCTTAAAAAATAGACAAATTATTGAATTGGAATATATATCTTTAACTTTTTGCTCATTTTGTAAACAAGATCTAGAAGGCAAAGTTTAGCTAGGAAGTCTCCCTTATTAATGTAATAATGTAGAGCGATAAAGTTAAAATGAAATGCGCCTTATGGCGATGAGGATGTATTTTGAAGATATAATATGTTTATATTTTATCAATTTTATGCGGAAGAGAAACGCTCTAATAAATTTTCATGCAGCTGGGAAACGTTCGTATATATCACAATTCATGATAGATATATAGCAGATTTGTTCGGAAAGTCAATCAGAAGGGTATAAAAGAAGTATTATTTGTGCATTTAGTAGCAATTCGGTTTCGCTGATTTATCTTCACACTCGTTAAATAAGTTTTTACGATCATTATGCTTTTTTAATTCATCATAACTTCCAGTTTTTATATCAGATAACTCAGTTAAATGGCCATTATCGCGTTTTATTCAGAAGCCAAATTGAATTTTTTATTTTGAATTGAATTACATACATGTGGTTACATACAGTTTCTGCAATTTGGTTTATAACTTGAATAAGGTGAACACGTGTCAATCTTTGAGACAGAAATACTTTATACTTTACATGACTTTAATACGTAAAACGCGAATATGTATAACAAATACTTCGATTCGATCATGAAGTTTCTCTCAGTATTGAGCGCATTTATAAGAGTGCATTTATAAGAGCAAGTGTATACAAATATATACACATCCGGATCATGTATGCTTTCAGCTTACTAGAACTTGATCCTGCTTCACATCCTGCCAATCAGAAATTAAACTCGCTTGAGAGATTCAAGATATATACCTCGCGTTACAACTCGCGCTTTGTGAAAGTCGATATCACACATCTTCGGTTTCTATCCTGTCGATTGGTGAGATTTATTTGAGTTTCGAGATTTCTCGATTGTGCGGGACCGACCGTACGTTACGGAAGCACGCGCGAGCACCGGCGATAAAACACGCGCCATTACCTTCAGGATTTTACCGCTTCACCGTTGTAACGAGCCCTTAATTTTCCTCCTGCCGTATTACATGGTCTATCTTCTATGTATATATTTATTTATACCTCGAATGCGCTCGCTGCAGCGCATAAAAATAATATTATGCCAGCGCTGCCGTTGCACGTTCAAGCAATAATGGAATAATAACGGATGAACAAAAAAAGGAATTAAAAACGCTTGGGAAAATTACAAACGTGCTCTATAAGGAAATTGACAGTAAAATTTAATTAAAAATTGTATTATAACATTACAATTTAGTTTTTTAAAAAATATTTTTAGAGATAAAGTATTTGAGAATAATATTTGTTATTTCGATATTATATACATTATTATTGCAATAATTTATGTGGAAAGAATGTATTTTTATACGTTATTATTTAATATAAAAATGTTAGTGTGAATTAATTTAACACATCGAATTCTGATTATTGGATTAAATAAGCGCCGAGCAGAACGAAAGTTTTTTTAACTTATGAGCGAATAGAGCAATTTTAAGTTAACGTTGGATCGAAATCTAAACGATCATAAATTTAAATTCCGATAAGAATCGTAGAGGAAGTCTGACACGGCGTCTATAAGGAGTTTGCTGAGTTTCACAGGCTAAGTCGCGACGCGATCAAAGACGACGAATGAAATTCTATTTCGCCGTTTAACTCCGCACGCGTCGCCGGAGTGCAAAGTAAATGTTTAGTAATGCAAACACTTAACGGCTTGATAAGGAAATAATGTTTCTACAATTTTCCCTAGCGCTTGTTTTGACGGAATTCTCTCTCGAAATTACGTAAAAGGAAGCCGATCAAAGATTCAGAGGAGATGAAATTATAATGATAAAGAAATGTATCCGAGAAATCTTCTTGAGAAAAAAGTTGCCCTGATCTCACTGTTATCTACTCACTTATTTCTTACTTCAAGAGTTCAGTTTTTGCTTTTAAAAGAAAATTTATAGCTATATTTGCATGCAGATCGTATATTTGGTATTTTTTATACAATAATTTTGTAACTTATCTGTACAACAAATATATACCTATACCTATTTGTATGGATTCTTGTACATAGATTTCTTGTATATTTACACTGCATAAAGTAAACTTTGTAACACTCGAATTATATACCTTTTTCAGAGAGGTTTTTTTACAATTTGAATTAAATCATGATTTCTTTATTAATACATAATTCGTTTAGAATTTGAATCGTTTCACACGGGATATTCTTGACAGCTGATAGCTCAGGCAGATGGGAGCGTGGCGGATGCGTTTCCGGTGATCTAGGGTGGACAACGCGCGCGATCTCGGTAATTGCAATTTCGCATGTGACGCGCGCTACAAACACATTGGGATGCATCACCGACTACGGTGGCATTAGGCGACGATGCAAATTGGTTTCCCGAATTAATTTCGCCTACGGGAATAAGTTCGTCCCGACGAACGGCGATTACCTCGCCTTAGAACACCTCGTTTAAAATCCAAATTCAGGAAATTGCGCTCGTCAGATTTTCGACTATAGCCACTTGACGCGAATACAGTTTGAAAAACGCATGAAACTTCCGACCTGTCGAGTTTGTTCTGCTATCGTGAGTACCTCATTATCTCCATATAATCGCAATATCTCTATAAATAAAGTAAATAAAGTCACGAATAATTATACCAAGTTAATTTAATTAATTTGTTTTGGAATATAATAATATGATAACAAATATTTTCTTTGATCTAAAGATTGCTTCTCTTTCTCACCTAATTTGAAACTTTATCGTTTTGTGTGCCTTTATTTCATTTAGATTTAGATATAATACTAAATGTACTTACTAGAATTTAATGCTGCTTGAATAACGTTTCTTTTTGTTTAATTTGATACATCTATTTGGCTTTTTTAACGAAATTTTTACTGAATTATGGACATTAAATGTTAGAAGGAATAAATGTCAAATTCATGCCACATGACAAAACCTGATAAAAATCGGCCAATCGATAAGAAAAATTATTTCGTGAAGCGTTAGGTGCTCTACGTTTCCAGTTCGAGAAATCGGCTATCCGATGAACATTCAGCGCAAAAATCGTGGCCCGCCCGCGGCGCACTTTCCTGTGATTTACGAGAATCGAATATTCATGGTGCACGAATTTGGCAATATCCGTCGTAGCGTGGTTCTATCAGTGCGTATCGCTTCGATGTTCGTGCGATGCGTTGCAACTAGTGACGTTATCGCGGAACATCTCGATCACGTATCATCTCGCGAAATTGTATTGAATCCCGGTAGAAATCATACCTCCCCTTTTTTAATTAAAATAAAAACGTAGTCACCTCCTTCCTATATTTCCTTACCATTATTCGATGAATCGCAAATCATGCGATTGTTTTGGCGAGATTGCCAATTTTTTTTCTCGGTGTTATACGATGCAGATCTGAAAGAAACGCAGGAGAAGAGACGATCAGAGAATGCAAAACGCGTTTTGAACGTGCGTCGCGCGTCTCGTTGGACAACCGGATTACACGAAAATATTTTAGCGAGCGCTTCACCCGGTATTCGGGCGCTCGTTTGACTTTCGATCGGTCGGTGGCGGAATTCGATTATACGTTCGATAATGGCACCGGCGCGTGATGAAAACGGTAATCGCACTATTGCCGACGCGCTTTAAAGTTGCTCTGATTAATTCAATAGTGCGCGCGGCCCGCATGAGGCTGCCGCGATAATACTGCGACCGTATGAAATTGCTACTTATTTTAGTGCTGTGCCTATTCGCCTTTATTTCTTTTCGCCTTTATTTCGTGTATTCTTTTTTTCCTTCAGACCGCGCCGTTACGCAACGCAGCGATTGACTCGAAATTATTTGTCAGGTCGTAATGTGAGGACCTTGTGTGTAAATCGCGGATTTGTTATCGCGCGTGCCGCATAATCAACTCTAAATTCTGAATTCTCAAAATGGTCGCTCGCATTTATTCCGCTGGACGTCTGCACGGTCGACGTGTTACATCCCGCGCTAATCCTAATTGTAATTGCAGAATATTGTATCGATATTACATTCTAATCGGATTCGTATAACGGCAAATAAATTGGAAATGAAAATAACCATAAACTTTTAAAATTAAAAAGCAACAAGTTGAAAAATTCTGGAAATATAAATACTGAATTTCAATCATTTAAATGTATCATGTTTCATGTCTGCTTGTCTGTTCATCATTTTCGATCATGTCATCTCAAAATGTATTTTCTTGGTTCTTTCGTTCGTGTCACACCGTTGTATCCTGTCATTCGCTTGCCAAAAGAAATTCTATTTCTTCGTGTAATTCTTTTTCTCTTCTTGACGTCTTGCTATCGAAATATGGCGACGCGTTAGTTTATCCCCCCAGAGATCATTCAAAAGATGGTTAGCTTTAAAAATTCTTCACTCGGCGCGTCCAAAAAGAAATAAAGGGATACTGACGAGTCGTGTTTGGGTTGAACTTTATTAATATCCGACTGTCGGAAATGGAAGTTGCAGTCCGATAACGTGACGCGCCGGCGTTTTCGAGCTTAGAATCTCCCCGCATCGTAGAGAACTTCAGTTGCAGTGCTTCGCAAGGAATTTTCCAATTCGATGGTCCTTCGTCGTCCTACGGTATTTACGCTTCGCTCATAGCGCTCCTTTTGCGGATTTTTCTTGGCTGCTTTCCGCATCTCGCTCTGTTTGCCAAACGCCAAGTGCGAAGTGCACTCTTCCCTCGACCGAGCGTAATGTAACTTTATGTTTTCTGCTGACGTCGCGCGTGCAATTAATTCTCGTTCACGCGAGTAAAAAGAATGATCCGCCGCAATCGTTCACTCGGTGCTGAATGCGAAAAAATTGAGAATCGTAATGAGACTCGTGATTGCAATTAACATCACAATATAATTACTCAAGATACGTATCGTTTTTATTGTTTTACGTAATAAAACCCCTTGCGATTAAAGAAATCTTGGATATTCCGGATTACAATTATAGTGACGAATATATTTACATCTACGTAATAATTTTCTTGTGAATCTCAGTGTGACAATTTCACGGCGCGCAGCGGCTGCCGTCACGGTGCTCGTAACGTTTAGCAGTCGCGGGTACGCAACGCTATAAGGGATGCTCGTGGTCGTTGCATCCTGGCAATTACTGATTATGCGGCCAATTGGCACGAGATAGGCGGCGCGACGCACGGCTGGGATGCAGCTTGAGACGAGAGAATGATCGAGCGAGTGGGTTCGCTCTCGCTGCGCTACAACTCGGATGCCCCGATGCAACTGCCAATCAACCGTCCGTCACGGCGCGGCGGCTATCCCACAATTTCGGTGAATGCGAATTATGCCGCGCACACGCCGAGATACTTACTAGCGTGCCTCAATCTCTCTCAATTAACATCGCAAGAAAAGCTTCAACATGTGTTTATTGGAACAAAAGTTATTCGTATCACACGAATACTGTAATCAAGTCAATTTATTGCCATTTTTATAATGTATCTTAAATTAAACCAAGAAATCACTATTTTTAAAAAATTATATTTTTAATTAATATGACTAACAATAAGAAGGCATTTAAATGTATTCGTTAAAACAAAAACTACTCGTATATCAAGACTGTAAGCTCGAATCGTGCTATCTTGATGAATTAAAATAATCGCTATTGTCTTTATAAAAAAGTTACACTATACCTACTTTGATGCTATGTGTATCGTTTTATCAAGCAAAATAGTCGAAATCTGTTTTGATACATTAAGGGCTCAGACACAATGCGAGGAATAAGGAACAAGGAATAGATATTAATAGTCGCATCCTTTTCCAATGCACGTCTACTAAAAAAGGATACGACTATGAATTCTATTGCTTGTTCCTTATTCCTCGCATTGTGTCTGAGCCCTAAAAGTGACATCACCTTTATGGTTTCCTCTGGTTTGTACTTTAATCGCTCGAGTGCTCTGGTCTGATGAACGAAGATGAATATTTTCGCGAATAAAGCCGAGCATCTTTTTGACGCAGCACGTCAAAGGAAACGCGCCCTGATATTCAACGATAATTAATGGCTCTTCCATTTGCATGGGACTGTTCCTTCGAGCCGCTTGCGAAGCGCACGCGTACTTAGTAATAATTAACCACTAGCCAAGTTTACCGGTCGCCAGCGGCACCGGTCTCTTATCGTTAATTCGAGTTCATAAATTTCTCGACGGTTTAATCGTCGCTGCTACATAGGAGAGCGTTTTGCTCGCTCGAGGAACGAGGAGGAAGTTACATGCTTCTCTGAGGTGCCTCGCGATTGGAAGCGCTCGCTCGTATTACGCATTCTTAAATTCGGCGATTCTATACGGTCGCAATAATCGCCGCAATTATTTTCCGGTGTAGCTACCGCAATTATGCCACGTCGTTGATGATTTCCGCGATCGCGTCTGTAACTTCCCGTCGCGCCGCGGCGATCGATCCGTAGTCCTAGTCAAACGTGTTACGGCATGCCTGTCGAATCTTCGGCGATTAATGTTCGAAGCAGTAGTTGAAATTACCGTAATTTCGATGCGTTCGCTTATATTGTTACTCAGATTCAAATGCTGTAGATGCACGAAGATAGATGACACGGATGGTGTAAGACGGCGTTTCCCTGCGTCATTCTCTGTGGCATTCTCGAAAATCGCATTTGTATATACCTAAATTACGCCGCGGCCGCTTTTAAGTTCTGTTCTAAAATCGAGTTGCACATGTGTGCTTGAATAATTATTGAATGATATTCATAATTATTGAACAAATATTATAAATGAATATATACAGGGTGGGAGAAAAGTCTGGAAACGGTCAAATATCTCGAAAACAAGACATTTTAGGAAAAATGTTTCATACAGAAGTTGTAGGGTTTAAAAAGATCTGTTTACTGATTTTATCAGTTTGATCTTAGGTGGCGTCGTTTAGGCCAAGTCAGGGTCACTTTAAATTTTTTAAATCGAACCCCCTATTTTTTATTGCATATTCTTGTAGCCCTTGTCGAGAAGTTTTCAAAACACTATAACAAAACTCTCTTTCGTTAAAAATGTCCCGAGATATTTCAAATTTTGTCATTAAATTTTTAATATAAAACATGAAATATCTCGTAAAGTATTCACTTTTCGTTGACTTTATCTTAATACTTTTATGCGTAGAATAATGAAAAGAATCGATTGTTGTAAAAAAAACAGAAAAAATTATGTTAAAAAATTTGATTGCATTTTGTAGACGCATTCAATTTTATAAAATTGCAAATGTAAAAATTAATATTATTGTTCGATTTCTTTCATTATTCTACGTATAAAAGTATTATGGTAAAGTCATCGAAAAGTGAATACTTTACGAGATATTTCATACTTTATATTAAAAATTTAATGACAAAATTTTAAATATCTCACGAAATTTTTAACGAAAGAGAGTTTTGTTATAGTGTTTTGAAAACTTCTCGACAAGGGCTACAAGAATATGCAATATAAAATAGGGGGTCCAATTTAAAAAATTTAAAGTGACCCTGACTTGACCTAAACGACGCCACCTAAGATCAAACTGATAAAGTCAGTAAACAGATCTTTTTAAACCCTACAACTTCTGTATAAAACATTTTTCCTAAAATGTCTTGTTTTCGAGATATTTGACCGTTTCCAGACTTTTCTCCCACCCTGTATAAGATATCTTACTCCAGAAATACTTCTACAAATTCGAAGTGTTTCTTCCACTCGTTAACGAAGAATTAATGATCGTGCTAATTTCACATAAACTTCATATTTGTTGTTGCGTAATACATCAGTATATTGTTAACAGCTTTCGCCTAAGCCGATTATATAACCGAGCGACGGGTGAAGGCAAGTGGAGTGGAAGAAAAGATTTTCGCGAAAGATTATAGAGAGGTAAAGTTCCCGAATAGAGTGAAACACGAAGAGGAAGGGTAATTGAAAGTTCTCCGTGGCTGGTGATGGAAACGAGACGACTCAGGTTGCATTTAATTCACGACGCTGAACTTCGTCAAAGCGTTACATTCTCTCGCGATTTCGAGCGCTTTCGAGGAGATTCCACGAAGATTCACGATTTATTACTGACGCATACTCTCGATTTTTATATTCGCTCTTTCAGGTGCGACTTGTATACTGATAAGTATGCTAATGTGAAATAAACTGATTTTGAAAATCACTATATGTATATCGGAGTCTAACGTGGCTTAGCAGCCAGCGCACCGGTTTGCTATCCTAGAGGTCTCGGGTTCGATTCCCGGTAGGACCTAGAAATTTTCGCTCGTGCTCCCTCTCAGAAGGCAATGGCAAACCACTAAGAGTATATTCTTGCCAAGAAAAGTCTCTCTCGATTTTAGCCGTTCGGAATAATAGCGTAAAACAGTAGGTCCCACATGCCTGTAATATCATGATCAGCGTGCGCGCTACAAGCACATAAGAGAGGCTCACTACGCGCTGACAAGCGCTATGGACTGAGGATATGTATATTAAGAAGTAAAAGATATATTTTATAATTCTCATTTCAACCGTTTAATATTACGAATCAAATATGAATAAAAAAAAAATAAAAAAAAGACTAGTTGGACGCGATTGAGACAAGCCGGAAATCGAGCCGCGAAAACGCTCCCGAGAATTTCATCGTTTTTAAGTGTCAGTATGATTTATATAATATTTGGACGGGCAACTCGAAGCGGCGGTTATAGCCTCCCTGGAAATTTGCATGAAAGCATATTGAATCCCCAGTCGTTATCCACGATGCTCGCCTGAAACAAGACTTGAACGAAAATGGACTGGATGCCGCATCTCTCTAATTGGCCAAGCTGTTATCAACGTGGATATACCATTTATTTTAATGGAACTCGACTATTCGGCTTAACGGCCGAAGCTTGAATCCTTCCCTCACAGTCTTTCGCTAATGCGTATATCTGCCCGGATTTACATCCGAAAGAGAACATATGTCGCAAAGAATAAACGTTCGCGGTTACTGAAAAATCACAGAATCAACAGTGCAGAAAATTACTAGAGCTGAAAACTTCCACGTTTCATGCCTTGTCAGTAAAGTGCTTGCCAGTAAAGTCTAAAATCTTTAACGTATCCACTGGTGTACCTCTTCTTTGTTTCAATACATTTTACATTTTGTTAGAAAGTCTCGACCTAAAGTTTTAGCCTATTTATGCCCGTTTCTGCCAATGTCAGTTATTAACTTCAACCTTAGGTTAACTCACTCTTCGTCTCTTTCTAAGGGCGACAGTTAGAAAGAGACAAAGAGTGAGTTAACCTAAGGTTAAAGTTAATCGACGTTGGTAGAAACGGGCATTAGAGAGCTAAATGGAGAACTTAACTTGCTTCAATCTTATGCAAATTTTGCATCTTTGTGTATTATGTATGGCCACAACTTTCCTAATACGTTATGCAATTCAATACGTTAAAAACCGTAAGAGTGCGAAATCTTTGATCATTATTCATTACACCTCCGTTTCTTAATATTCCTATTGCCCCGCATAAGTTTCTTCGTCGAGCCATACGGAGGAAATGCGGTCACGCAACCGTGGGTGAGAACTATGCCGTAGTGACAACCAGCTCGCGACGCAAGTGACCGAGCACGAGCGGGCGGGTCACTGTGAGATATTTAATTGATTTAGGTGCTGAGAGCCAGCCGCGGCCTTTCCCATCGACCGTCGAGAATGCGACCGCCGGACGGAATTCCCGGGACACCCGGTGGGATCGCTTGCGGTCAGTAGGAGACGCTTCAAGGGGAATCGGCATGCGGTCATCAGAGGATCACGATCCTTCCGTATCCTCCGGTGCCGGGTTTGTCTTGAAGGGCGGATGCGTTGCTATTTGCCCGACGTTACAGCTTACAGCTCCAACATCGATCGTGTGGACAATTCGAGCATCCCTTTCGAATGGGGACTCGTTGAAAACGTCATTCTCTCGTGCTAAATTATCTCATGCTTATCTTACGAAGAAAAGTTCATTACTTTCTACGCACTTCAAAAATTAAAAATTATATTTTTTTAATTACGTGCCCCCGCATTGTGTGACTGATTATAGGTATTTCAGTAATGAATTGATTAATGAATTTTGTGCGCAAATGCTCAGTTTTGTATATCAATTTGAACCAAAATTCTGAAACGTTATTTAAACCCAGAAACGTCAATCAAAACTCGCCATAAATCAGTTACGCTGTAGTGAGTGACGATCAACGTTTACGACGCTTTATTGTAGCATTTGATACTTTTTGTATATATAAATATTTCCAATATTTATTTTTTTTATGAATAAAAGATAATACAACGCGAAGAGTAAAACCAACTGTTACAAACGTGTTATGATGAATGAATTTGTTGATCAGTTTGATCACTCATGATGAACAAAACTATCATAAAAGCAAATTTACAAAAGTGACTTGATATTAATTACAATTTTGATTAATTATTGAGCAGTTTCGTTATTGTTTACCAACAAGATATATTTGACAGGGAAGCTAATAAAATTAATGGTTAATTAATGAAAAGAGTATATTTTACGATTGCTGATGGTTAAGTAGTGCCATGAGTGTGATGGATTTCTGTTAAAGCTTGCATGAGTAGCAAATAATACTTGCTACTCATGCAAGCGGACGCCACATAAATTACATATGATAATGCAAGGTATGATAATCGCGTATATAATGCACCGCACCGCTCTGCAAATCCGCTACGAGCGACATTAGCTACCGACTAACTTTGTTTATGTCAATAGCACAGTATAATGTCGTTACTATGATAGCACGCATATGACAAACGATTCTTGTTCGCGATTCTACGGACGTGATGTGCGGTAGATTGGTCATACGTTGTTATGTATGGTCGCATTATTAATGCATATAACTTAAATCAACTCTTTATTATCAAAACTGCAGCACCTTTGATTGGCAATCTTGGTCGAAATAATTCCGATCAATTTAAACTTACGTCTATCATACAACCCCGATATACTATATTAATCAAACATCTCAAACGCACAACTTTAACAAATTACTTTTTATCAATTGCGAGGACATCATCTGCGGATTTTCTATGAGAAATCTTCGCGTCTCTGTCTTGTTCTTTCAGTTAAATGCTTATTTTGGCCGTGGAAAGTATCTGACATAAATAAGAGATACAAATAATAACTTGTTTCTGCATTTTTTTTACGAAGAGACATGTATTTGAGAGAAAAATAATTATAAGAGGATTGCAAGGCATTAACTTAGACGGTTGGATAATGTCAAACTGCAAGATTGTAATCCGACAAATGGATTGTGCCTGCATTTCGACCAAGTATCTATACCTATCGACAACTTCTGTCATCTTATTAAAATTAAATTTTCATAAATTTTCTGTTAAAATTAAAAATACATTATTATTTTACTAGTTGCGTTGAATGCGTTGCCAAGATTTCTTGTTTCTCCAAAATGATTGAAAAATTGTCTTAAGACGAAATTTATTTTGTATCTACTTTAACGCATTTTGCGAAATACTTGAAAACAGTTGAATTATTTAATATTTGTGTGTAGAAATTAATAAAATATAATGTATTTTGTTTATTATAAGGTCAAAAATTTACATAAAATATCTTTTTTTGTTAATTAAGATTATTAAGATATTTACTACTGTATCCGTTATTATATGTAATTTATTATATTATATGTAATTTATATGTTAAATTAAACCGAAATAAAACATTTATTTGAATTGAACAACATTCCCGAAGTTTATAAATATTTTTCGCTAATTATAAAATTTACTATTGCACCGTGATTATAAAATATAGATAAAATATTTAACTCTTGCAGTTGAAAATATTCTGCCGCATCAATATTTTATGTTCTAAGAAGTTATTTATAAAATTTGTTTCGAAGGTTTTTTAGTCGAGATATGAACATTGCTATTTTATTTAATTTAGTGTCTCTCAGTAGTTTCTCAGTAATGTCTCGCAGTAAAATAGATAATACGAGCAGTATGGCAGATTTAGATGTCAAGGTATACAGCTAAGTCTTGAAATAAATGTCTCCTTTGGCAAGAGATAGGACAACGGTATCCATTGGGGGAAGACCCTACGGATACGACCGCCCTCAAGCAGAGCAAAAGCCTCATTATTTTCGTGATCCAGGAACGAGTAAATTTCACCCTCGGCAGAAAGCTCGTCACGAGATACGGTCTGCGGCTCATTTTGCCACCGGATATGCTGTGAGGTGGATTTCGCGTCCGTGTAAGGTCATCGCTTTGAGGAGATGATGAGGCAGGTTGCGCGTTCCGACGGACGTGATCGTCCGACTGGTCGAGGAGAAAATGATGACGCAGCCAAATGCCGTTGGTTACCTAGTCGTTGACTTCCCTCGGGGCAGGAGACAGGTGATCTTGTAGCTGCTTCATGTTGCTTCCGATTTGTACGTGTACGCAATTTCTTGAAATTTATAGCCATTTACCTTTTGTTTCAACATGTCGAAGAGGAAAAATGTACTAATCGCAATATATTTATCAAAACGGTGTGACGTATGTAGTTCTAACTAATACGCTTGATTTTGAAATAAAAATGTTTCATGTAAATATTTATTTAATTATTTTGCTTTATATAAATTATTGCCAAGCAATAGTTCATAAATTAGTTTAGTAGATACAGTACAGTTAATTACAGAACGATCATAAATAAGTATATAATTTAAATGAGATAATCAAATTACATGGCACATTTTGTCTTACAATAATAAATAGATACGAAATGAATAATAGATAAAAAATGAGTAATTTGTTACATATACATATAAAATCTATATTTACGCGTATATGATGAATAATAGGGGAACACACGGGACATAACGGGACCACGGGGTATAATGGGATATGGTCGATATCTTTTTACAGTTGCTGTCATGTAACGAAATGTATGGAAATTATTGTTCTTAGATGTCTCTACCCGTGTGCTGTTATTAGTTTTCATATTATTTTTAGCTGAAAAATGCTACAAATTATTTAATGCGTTTGCTATGTTCTCCGCGACTGAGTTACAATTTCTTTGTTACATTTACATATGGTAAGCAATGATAAAATTCTATTTTTTATTACCGTAAGTATATTTACGTTATTAAACAATCTTTTCTAGTTAATTTAGTAAAGTGTCTGTGCAAATATCGATCATCTGTGACGATTTATATTACCTAAAGTAAATTTATACATTTCGAGGCATAACGGGAAATTAGTCCATGGGGCATGATGCCTTGTGTTCTTAAAATGTTTTATTTTTTTTTATACGCTATCAGTATATACCTATGTTATGTTGCGCAATATATTTATGCCAAAGATTATTACACCAAATTTTGATTTTTACTTATATTTTAATAAGAAAAATGTATACTGTAAGAAAAGTATTAGTAATAAATAATTATTATTAATTAAAAATGCAATAATACATTCCTATACATATATTGCGTGGGTAAAACTCTATTAGAATTAGGGCCTATACGAGAAATCAATCGCCACTTAAATATGTTGTAGGGGAGGTCTTTCTGAGTAATTTTACGCAAGAAAAAAGTGGGGAACGGCATTGGTTTAGAAGATATAGCAAATTGAAATTTGCTTAATCGATAGTTATTTTGAGTATTTCTCACTTATATATGAGAGACTAATATACCAAAGTACATGCGTGGACAGAGGAGCGTATTTCACAGGGGTCGGGGGGAGGGTGGATCTCGCTTTACAACTTATACAAAGTACATGCGTGGACAGAGGAGCGTGTTGCAAATTGTAAGTTGAAACGAGGTTTACCCCGTACAGGGGGGGGGGGGGTGCGGGTAGGGGGGCGAAGGCCCCCCGCACCGCCCGACCCTGTGGAATACGCTCCTCTGTCCACGCATGTACTTTGGTATATTAGTCTCTCATATATATATATATCTCATAATACTCAAAATAACTGTCGATTAAGCAAATTTCAATTTGCTACATCTTCTAAACAATCTAAACCAATGCCGACCCCCACTTTTTTCTTGCGTAGAATTACTCAGAAAGACCTTCCCTACAACATATTTAAGTGGCGATTGATTTCTCGTATAGGCCCTAATTCTGGAGTTTTACCATTGCGTGTTCTAATAAATCGCTTTTAAGAAGTTTTGAACATTAATAAACAAGTTTTGTGAGGGATTCCATTATGCCCCGCATAAAATCCATAATAAGGTTAACTCACGTTTTCAAAAAAAACAATAATTTTGTCCTTTTAAACTATTCTTTTGTAGTAAAACTTGTATTTTTCTTATAGGAAACATTTCAAAGAATATTTTAGTGCCAAACAAAGTTTATTTATTTATTTTTAATATGTTGTAAACTTGATTAAACCTTAGCGTTCTCGTTATGCCCCGGGTTCCTATACATATCAATATGTACATAATGAATAGGAGATATGTACGTGAATAAATACATAATACATGATTGATGAGAAAAAATATTTATCTAGCTAGGATGTATTTAATAAGGTAATTGTATTGTATTGTATTGATTTTCAATGCCAAACGATTAGTACTGGCACAGATTATAGGCGAATGTGTGGCCACGATTGCGAGTTTCGACGGCACGTCGGAAATGGTCTGTAAACGAATAAAGAAGTATTTCAACATGGTCGCGGACGTGATTGAGCCAAATAGATAGTTCACTACGGTCATCGACGTCAAGAGGAAAGAGAATGAGGTCTCTGGAACGACTTGCGCAGTTATGGATCGCATGAAGAATGCGAATCGATTTATTAACAGATCAATTTTCTCATTCAGATTAAAATTAGTGCGACATTTAAATACTAATTTGATGACAGCGAGTTTTTCAAGAAGAAATAAAGCAGGAAACTCGCACTGACTTTTGTGTGACGTAAGGCGAATGATCAAATTTTTTTAATTGAAATCTTTTTAATATTTAAGTTAAAATCGATGTGCGACATAGAAGAATCTTCGATCAACGGTGTTAATGAATTGCTTAGCGTGATATTTAAATTTGTCGGCCGTGAAGATCGATAAGAAACGTAACAGGTATATACGGAGGAAGTTTTTCAATTAATATTTAATTATTAATTGACTATAATTTTATCGTAAGATAGTTTCATAGAAAGTAAAATGATACAAAAACGAATGGAATCTGTGGAATCAGCCAATTTCTACGAGGAGAAGTGATTTCTGCAAGAAACGTGCCTCCATCGCGAGTTAACAAATTCCTGATTGTCAATTTTTCGTGGGAGCGTGCGCGGAATATTGTGGGCATACTTTCGTGTCCAGACGTGGTTTTTTCGCGTTCTTTCAACCGTTTCCTTCTTTTTTTCCTTTCGTTTCCGACTCTCGTTCCGCACTCGACGCAAGACGCCGAAAACAATGAAGCGGAGATTGCCATGAGATTTCGAAGAATGGACCTTTGGCACGTTAGTTCTCCTACGTTCTTCTCTTTCTGTTTTAAAAAATTTTTTTCTTATAACAATCGTTAGGCTTGTATAATTCTATTATGCATTTTAAAAATTTTATGCGATAGCACTGTTCTTATTTCTTGATATTATATGCCAATTTATTTCTTGATAATTTAAAAAAATGAGTTACATAAATTAGTGATAAATTTGAACAATGTGCCGTAATGCCCTTTTTCATATATCGCAATTTATAATATAATTATTATATGCCATTTACACAAAATAAAAATATTACGGTTTCCTATTATTATGAGTGTCTTAGGCCGGTATTCATAGTCTGTGATCTTATATCTAAGACCGTTTTAAGTACAATCTTAAGATGTCATGAGCCAATCACAGAGCCGTATTAGCATCTTAAGACATTACTTAAGACGGTCTTGAAATAAGATCCGACTATGAAATATGAATACCGGCCACAGAGCCGTATTAGCGTCTTAAGACATTACTTAAGACAGTCTTGAAATAAGACCCGACTATGAATACCGGCTATAGACACGTTGATATTGATTTCATAACGGAAACAATTTGTCAATGAAGCGTAAAGCGTATAACTTTATCATCCCTTCTGAATAAGTTAATTCGTATTAAGAATTTTTTATACAAGAATCTTAAAATCGTTTGCTGCGTGACTTGTCCCCGAGTGAATTCCTTTTCGCTCTCTTCCGTCTGTGAGAAGAGGGGACGTCGAAGACGATGAAACGGAAATTGCCACGATATGTCGGAGAGGCGGCACGTATCGGGGATTCGTTCCCGAATTATATCCGTCCTTGTGACATTCTCCCCCGTCCCATCGCCGATTCAATGGTTTATATTAGAAAGGAGATATACAGAATGTCCAAAAAAATGGATGCTCAATTAAGCGGAGCTTCCCCATCATTGCACAATTTAAAGTGTTTCTCCATATTCGAAAGGCTTATCGAGAAACTATAAGGAGAGTTGGGAGGAAGTCAACGAATCTGTTTCGCGCAGCAACTCGAGATAATCGTTGTGGGAACCGTAGGATCCATTAGAAACGTGCATGAGAAACGTTGCCATATTTTAGGAAATGAGATTTACGAAGATACAGGGGAATGCCATCCATAAAGTGGAAGCATACGAGGGATTTTGCTTGCAAAAGTCCACCGTTGGAGTCCGACGTTCGGGAGCGTTTTCGTACCGTCGCGTCGCTCTGCGGTCACGTAGTTGTGGATTTCAACTGCATCCGGATGCAACAACGCATCCAGCAATATTAGATGAGACACCGTTGCGCGGCAACGGTTGGAAATAAATGTTTCAAACGGATATTCGTCGGATCGAAGACCACACACAAGATTTGAGAAAATATAATGATTTAAATAATACTATCGTATAACGCTGTTTATTGATAAAAAATTAACTGATATTTTTATTGAGAAAATCTGTAAAAGAACATTTGCGAAACTTTGGATTGTAATAACGAGTTGAGTACACGACGACATGACAGAAAGACAGTAAAGAAAAAAAAACATACGTCATATAATTATGATGAGAAAATACATGAAAAACTAACTATTATAAAGATGGATTATAAGAATTACAAAGAAAAGATTACAAAAAATGATAGAATAAAAGTGCAGAATGAAAACCGGCGAATATACTACTCTGTAACATTATTTTTAACAATGTAACACAAGTACAGAAATTTGCCCGGGTTGTTGAGAAAGAAAGAAAAACCCGCGGTCTGCTTGCGAGAGTATATTTAATGGATTGTGTATTTAAAATGTCGACGGATAATTTAAAAAAATTATAGTATATTAATTTTTGCGTATGGAAGACGAAGTCATGGAAACCGATGCAACGTTACAACTCAAATATTTGATAATTTATGCTAATTAAAGTTGAAAGCATGCTGATTAAAGTAAAGAATGTAGAAAGAAGGGAGGGAAATAAAAACTAGTAAAAGTGTAGTCGATAGATTCTTTTTCTCTGTTTAGCAATTGAACTAATAGCGTCTATAATTTAGATGGAAAGAAAATAGCGAACCGACATAAAAGAAAAATATCTGTTACGTGATTCAATTTAAATTATGAGCAGTCGATGAAGGAATGATATCTCGCGTTTTATATGTGTACGTCGTATCATGCATACACTACTAACTTTCGATCTATTGAAAAATATTTCCGAAACTTTTAATTCTTTAACGAACTTGGAATCAATTTTCCTTCGGCGAAATTGTCGAGGGAGGTTATTTTCCACAACTTCTCAATTTTCAAAGTAAAGTTTCTTAAGAAGTAAGCGCCGACTGAAGTTTATGTTGAAACAAAGTCGCGCTAAAATTAATCCAAACAACAAAGTTCCGCTATTTACTATTTACATTTTTGAAACATACCTTACGCAAAGACGGTTATATTTTTAGCGCAAAATAATTATGTATTTAGGTTCTCCTTCTTTCCAAAATTTTCGATAAGGGAAGATTTACTTCAGATTTATCGGGAAAACTATCTCCAAAATAGTTTTCGTTAAATCAGAGGTAGCTGTGCTGTATATAAAGTATAAATACGTGACAGCAAGTTATCTTTATATCCGCAATCTATTATCACAGTTTCTTCTGTCTGAGTCTATATTTCTCTTCAATTACGTTATTGGCAATTTTCGCAAACTATTGATTACGGCGAGCAATATTGATGGTTCGAATCGGGAAGACAGATAGAAGACATTGAACGAAAAAAAGTAGACAGCACAAATCGTAACGCCATGCGGCAGCGAAGAGAAGTGTCTCGATTCGAACTGAGGGTTTCTGCCACTCCGGCCACGTATCCAAAAATGAGATTTTCGATCGACTAGAACTGAGAGGTGGATGAGGGTGATTCTGAATTAAATTTTTCGAAGCGACTGACAGGCTTGTTCGATTTGGAACTCGAAACTGTCTGGCACACAAGTTTTACTAGTACATGCCTCGAACGATAACGATAACTTCTTGTCGTTACTACAACCATCGATTCCGCCTTTCTCTTCTTTTCTGTAGAACAATGTTGACGAGAATAGCGAAGATGGCAGTCACTGCCCATCGGTGGAGCTTACTTCCGCGATATTGCGATCCTGCAATATCTGGAGAACTTGTAAAATTTGTCTAATCAACCGTGGGATTGCGCGTGGTCCTTTACGTCGAATTCCGTTTTGCTGCTACTCGCAGAGGTATATCGATTCCGCGTATTTCTCTATTTTCTTGTTCCACTGATGCTCCTCTGCTAATATTTTTTCTTTTCTTTTTGTTTTAAACTAATTAGCAACTTTTGTATAATTTCCTTTGAAACAAACGATTCTGTTTTATCTTTTTTAATTATATTTTTTATAAAGGTTTAGAATATGACGCGGGCATAATCGCGCTTTAAGAAAAATCGTGACTCAACGTTACCTCGTCGTTCGTTTCAGTACACCTTAAGTTTCAAGTTTCTTTTTTTATTGTCACAATTTTTTCTATTACTCTTGGGTAAGATTTTTATGTCCGCAAAAGTGTCTTCTTAAGCGTTCGTGAAGTTCATCGATTTTTTAATGCAAGGCTCGTCGAAAATGTTTCCAACTTTTGTCTTGCCATGCTCGTCAATAGAGTTTGTCGTTGCGAGTAGGTACCCTTCGTCGACCCGATTGTTTCACGAAAGTTTGAAATTGCAACTCGTAAGCCGTGCTTTATGTTGGCCCAAGGGTCAGGGCGGAGGGCGAACTGTAAAATATTGCTTCGTGTAACACGGCGCATGCATCTTGGATGGCCGCGCCGTATTCCGAACGCGAGAAATGCCGACAATGCTGGAAAAAATTGGAAGGAACGAAAGAAAAGCGAACAAGTGGCCATGGACAGGCTGATTTAGCGGATATACGAAAGAAAACGTGGAAATTAGATTTGGAAAGCAAGATTTTATTCGGATTTTATTCTTGCTTGCAGGTTGCATGAGTTGAGAATGCTAAATTTTATTTTTAATTCCTATGCATCAATCGATCCCTATATTAATCATTAATTGCACACGATGCACGCTTTGCCTTAAAATTATTTTCTACATACATGAAACTGTTAAGAGAACTGCATGCGTCTCTGCACCATAACTATACTGCTTTGTCTTGGCGGATGCATTAGCGGCACGTAGAACAACGTGAAAGAAAAATGACAAAATTGAATTTCATGGTCTTAATTCTCAAACAGAATTTGTACGTTTTGCACACGGAGCACGGGTTCTTTGCCAATGTGCGTAGCGAGAGGATATTTTATGTCCTTTCTTCTTAGCCAAGCGATCGATAGGGTTCATGAATCTATCCAAACCTTTCGGTGAGGAGATAAATCTTCTCGATCTCCTCTCGATATTTCTTTCTTTCTTCCTTTTCTCTTTTTCTTTCTCTTCCTCTCTCTGTCCTCAATGCGTGCCGATCGTTTCCTGTCTCACGGACGTGATCTATCGGCGGATCTCCGATGATACGATCGAGTTTGCGCATGCAGACTGCGCCATAGGGATGAACTAGGGCATCAAGATACGGCGGCACGTGATTATCCGTATTCCAGCGTTTCTGTTTCGAAAATTCGGCAACGTAGGCATGTGCCATGTCGTTTGTGGGTTAAAATTTGAGATCTTCTCTTTTTTTTACACGAATAGGATTTTCCTTTATGATGCTTGTGGTTCTGTATGCGGCTTTCCAAATCTTCCTATGTAATGATGTCGTGGAGTTCGCTTGTTATCACGAGAAACATTTTCATTTTCCATGAATCTAATCCAAAATTTTACAATTTCTTGGTTTGTTTACCTCATTTCCATGAGATAATAACAATAATAATAATCAGAGAGAGAGAGAGAGAAGAAAAAAATTTGTGAAAATATTTATCTGCATTGATATACATTTTGTCGTTATTGATTGTCTATTATAATACCTGATTCTTCTTAACAAAAAATCTTATGATTGACGATTATGAAGAAGATCGCATGCAATTTCTTTTCGCAACTAAAGAAAGAGAAACTTAAAGGAGGACTTAAGTTTTGTATACTAGATACGAAAAAAGATGAGTTTTCATGGAAAACTACAAAGTGAGAAGACAAGAGATTACTTCGATGTAACAACAAATCTCGTCGTTGGAAACTTGCGCTGCACAAGAAACGACCTGGTTATTTTTATTATCCGAACGAAATATTTTAACGTGTTGCGAACTGGACAGTCATTTGATATATCGGATTAATTAGAGAAAATGGTACTGTTGCAAATAGCTGTTCCGCTGCAAATAGCGTAGTAAAACGTGTTATATCTGAAATAAACAAGTATCGTGCCAAAGTCGTCGCGTTATGTGTCGCGACCGTCCAAAATTAGCCGAGTACGTGTCCTAGTTTTGCTAGGATTAATTAGAATTACTTTGAATAATTAGAATTTTGTTGTGTCATAAAACTGTAGCATTACTGAGCATTACTGAGGCTACGATCGCATCCGTTCGCGATGAACCGCACGATCGAAAACGCGCGCCCCACTATTCATTACGAAACATCAGTTGAGTTTTATTAATCGGCCGTTGTGGCGGCAGAGGAAAGGTCTTTCAGAGTTTCCTCGTTTGCACACTGGAAACTAAACTATGACGCGCGGATTGTGTCGTGGAAGCACCGTCATTGTCGCCGGTGCCGCGGCGACAGACACCACGCCGACTGTCGTTGGTTAGCGGAGACAATGCCCACGGTGAAATACAATGTGCGGCGACGATATAACAGCTCGTGAGGCACAAAAGCCGCGGATGCAAACCTACTCGTTTAAAACGCTTATGTCGATCCCCCGGTTCCCTACTTTGCTTGTCCTCAGTTTCGTTTCCTTTTAGAATGCGGCTGATACATGGCACCCACGTCCATGTTCCGATATGGAAGATATTTCTGTTGCCATAGCCACAGGACGAGAATAAGGGTTCGCAAAGCCTGGCATTGCGTAACTTTTCGTTACATTACTTACGACACTTATTTACGAGAGTGAAGGCGCGACTATTCGATAATTGATTGGGTTAGATGACTAGTTACAATGTTAACGTCACGATGAGAAACACATTTTCTTTAATTCGAATATTTGACCTGCAGTCGATAGTTATGCTCTATAATATAGAGTCTATATATTAAACAGAATAATAAATTTCTTTCGCCAGTGAAGAATAACAATTAAAGTAATTTAAATCGACCGTGACTGGCAATATATAACGTCTTTCCGATATGAACATTGAAAAACTGTGAGCCAACTTGGTTTGTCGGATTCACACAGTACATTTTCGGATCAATCGTCAAGACATTATTAATTTCGACCATGAGTTTTGGTCAGTTGATGTAATTTCTAAATTAAATAGTTTAAATTTTTATTGCGAAAAAATATCACCCCAGCCAGGGTTTGAACCTGGAACCTCCCGTATACCGTGCGGGTGTCGTGCCAATTCGACCACTGGGGCTGTGGTGATATTCATCGCAATAACAACTATAAGATGGAGCACACCGATTCTTCGGTCGACGGTGTATAATAAACAGAATAATAAATTTCTTTCGCCAGTGAAGAATAACAATTAAAGTAATAGTGTGAATCCGACAAACCAAGTTGGCTCACAGTTTTTCAATGTTCATATCGGAAAGACGTTATATATTGCCAGTCACGGTCGATTTAAATTACTTTAATCTATATATTAAGTTGCAATTCTCTAGTTTTCTTTTGATGGCCATAATGAATTAAATGGGAAGAAAATAACTTGGACTCATTTTATTATTTTATAATGCGCGCTATTCCACAAAGTCCTAATTAACTGGAAAGTTTATTGGCGACTATACAATTTTGGTATACTGGGAACATTTAGGAGCGTTTGCAATGCAACCCGCTCGACCTGATCTTAGAGAGGCCATAATTTTGATGAAGGTAAGCATAGACACGCGGATCGTTACGGAAGGTAAGAGCCGCAGGAAAACTAAAAATTTGATGAAGGCCCTGAAGGACTTCGCCTACCTTTGGATGACAGCTTGAATAGATAGCATTGCCTTCATTTTTTAGAAAAATGAGTGTCTGTCCCATCTTTTCAGGACAAACAAACGGGCTTTGAAAAATCTCTCTTTTATACGCGTGTATTTGCAAAAAGCGACGTTTTGATCTACAATAAAATAGGCGAGAATTTGTAGAATATTAATACATATATGCCAATAATTTCTACATTAAAAACCGTTTTAGATTATCTGTTTTACATCAGAATTTAAAGCAGAATTTTGTATATAAATTTATGTGTTGTGTGATACAAAAAATATTTAAGAAATATTAGAATACAACACACATATATAAAAACGTACATATTAAAATATATACCTTTGCAATATACAGCATATAAAATCATAAATATAATTATTATAATTATAAAATTATTAATAGGATACAGAAACTGCAGCAACTTTAAAGATGCAGACCTAATAATAGGATAGAGAAGCTGTAATCAGCTTAAGAGAATACACAAAGTTCAAGTACATCGTAACTCACGAAATCATATGATGTATTTGATAAAATATGAAGATCTTGGATTAAGAAATATTATATTACGAGTATCTTTATAGGCATTTAGCCGACATCAAAGACGTGAACATTGTATTATTTGTATTTCAAAAGATCGTTGGAGAGAGATTTTTTTGCGAATATAAAATAACTTCCATATATATTTTCGCTCATTGTCAGTTTATGATTTGATATTGAAAAGATCTGAATCTGAATAGAGATCAAAACTAATTCAAATGTGGTTCAAGTGTAGAAGAGGTATTAGAGATATACAGGGTGGACCATTTTAATCAATACACGCGAATATCTCGAAAGATATGGAAGATACGGAAAAATGTTTCAGACAAAAGTCGCACGATTTCAAGGGGGACATAAGATGGTGGCAATGATTTGACCTTGGATGGTCGTTTGAAGCTCACGTGAACGTCACCTTTAATTTCTTACATTGGAACCCCCTATATTGCAGTATATCGTTTGTAAGGGCATAAAATAAGAAAAATTTTGCTGCCAACCAGAAATCGATACGTTGACCCGTTCGAAAGTTATTCAGGGTCAAAAATTGACTTTTTCCAACTTTGACCTTAAATAACTCCCGAACGGATCAACGTATCGATCTTTGGTTTGCGCCAAAATTTTTCTTATTTTATGCCCTTTCAAACGGTACACTACAATATGGGAGTTTTACTTAAAATTTTTTAGTGTTCCAGAGGGACTAAAATATTTGAAATAGAACCCTCCATATTGTAGTGTACCGTTTGAAAAGGCATAAAATAAGAAAAATTTTGGCGCAAACCAAAGGTTAATACGTTGATCCGTTCGGGAGTTATTTAAGGTCAAAGTTGGAAAAAGTCAATTTTTAACCATAAATAACTTCCGAACGGGTCAACGTATCGACCTCTGGTTTGCGCTAAAAATTTTTCTTATTTTATGCCTTTCAAACGATATACTACAATATAGGGGGGTCCATGTAAGAAATTATAGGCGACGTTCACGTGAGCTTCAAACGACCATCCAAGGTCAAATCATTGCCACTATCTTATGTCCCCCTTGAAACCGTACGACTTTTGACTAAAACATTTTTCCGTATCTTCCATATCTTTCGAGATATTCGCGTGTATTGATTAAAATGGTCTACCCTGTATGTATAGATAAGGAATATAATTGTGGTATCGGAGAACACCTATAATATGCGCATGCGCGCGCGCACGCACACACGCGCACGCATACACAACACACAAAAGCTCATATTGATCTTTATTTTATATCATAAATAAAATTTTATCCTGAAAACCGACACGAATTGTAGATCATCTAAAGTGCTTCCAACAGATTAATTATTAGTACAGAAAAATTTATAGTTTTATAACAAATTTTACGTACATAAATTTCTGTGTTATTAATGATATCTACTGCACACAGTTTATCATATATTTCGTTGCACAACGAAATATTGATAAATCTCTCATTTACTATGACATGTCAATATGCTTAAGATTTAAATTATCATGCGATTTATTGCGTCAAATAATATGTTATGAGTGAATCGAACAATTGCCACAGCAAAATCTCCCCTCCCTCTTTCTCCCTTTCTCTCAGCTGAATATTTCAGCATTAATCAACAGAAATTCTCATGGAGCGTGCAACCGGTTGACAAAATATTTCGACAGTTACGTATACATTCCGCGTTCGCGGATCCGAAAATCCCGTCTGGAAATGAGCATCGAAATCTAACGGGTTGCACGAATACGCTATTTCAGTTTTCATATTTTGCTATGTTTTTTTTTTTACACGAACGCGGAAATTCGATCTACATGGCGACGATCTCGTTGCGGATGCCAAAATCTGTTGTGGGCATTGGTTCGGAACATAAATTTTAACGTTTATTGCAAATTATAGAGCAGCGGCGAATAGTAAGTCGTAATTGCCCCGATATAATTCTGGCAATAATATTGTCAAGTGTAATTCTAAGAAATATAGCTAGGCCATTATCGCGGTTCCAATCTCTCCGAGGCAAATTTAATTTTATAACAATTCTACACCGTGATATAGAGTATTCAATCACGATACGATTCAGGATACAATTTAAATTGCGATACGAACGGCAAGAAGCAAATTCTTTGAAAAAATACATATAAAAAGTGTAGAATAGATTTCTTCGATTGGTCGAATAACTTACGAGAAAAATAACATTCCTTAGAAATAAGGTCAACCTATTTGATTATGTATCAGGATTGTGCATGATTATGATGCATTAGATTAACGCAAGTACGTGTAAATTATTTCATTATCATTGACGTATTACTTATTGTTAAATGCGTTTTAAATTGAACAAGCATTTTTAATTGACTTAGGCTCATTTACAGTAACATATAGCTTAACAGGTGCACTTTCATATTTAAAATTATTGTTCTCAAAAACGTAGGAAGAATTTGTGAATTTCAAATGTTTTCTTACAAGAATAATTTTGTATTACGATTTATTGGACCATTCTACAGGCAGTTCTTTCAAAGTTACTTTAAAACTAAAATGACGTGCTATAATATTATTCCACTCTTCCGCTATAGGTACATAACATTTTATTAATATATTGTCTATTATTTCTGTTACAGGTAAGTAAATCCTCGTTTGTTTATTCGATGAGAAAACCGAAATTATTCTACAAATTCCGCATGCGAAAACGTAAGTACTAAGTACACCACTTACTGCAAATGCGATTCTTACTTCATTATTTAATGTAACATTATAATTGCGCATGTTAATTTGCGCAAATTAGCAAAAACTTTCTTGATATTTTAAAGGAATTAATATATTTAATACTTTTCACAATCAACTTCATATTTTTTCTATCCTATTAGCGATTTATTTCATCGCGAAATAATAAAAAAGTAATCAATAGAATAGCTTTGCTGAAACTAAATTCATGCCGGAACATTCATTTCTAAGTTCGAAGTTCATTGCTCGCTGTTTTAAATACTAGCACGGTGATTGTACACATGCCATAATCAGTCTAGCGTTGCGAAGTTACGGAGGTAATCGTTGTCGCTAAGTGTCATAAGTAAAATAAAATAAGTTAATAAGTTAAACAAAGAATATTGATATTCTGTGATATTGATTACGTTTCTTCTACAATGGGTTTGGAAGAAATATACAATTATTTGTTCGTAGAACTGTCAAGTGAGTAATTTTATATTTTTAAGTTTATGATCTAGTGTAGCTTCTAGTATACGATATTAAGAAAATTTGACATGAATTTCTAAAGAAAATAAAGAAATTCTATATTAATGGCAATTTAGTATGGTTTGAAAGCTTTCAAAGAAAAATAAATATTTTATTATATTTGTAATATCTAACAAATATGTGTGTATGCTGAAGATTTGATTAACATTTTATAATACAGACAACGATATTTTTAAAAACTAAGAAAACTTGAAAAACTCCGAAAATTTAAGAGAATCTTTAGGAAAAGTTTAGAAAGTTTTTGCTGTCACGTTGTTTCTTTATCTATCAAAATAAAAGTAGAATGTGTCCTGTAGAAATATTTGTAAAATACAACATTGTTTTCATTGACAGAAATTTTTTGTTCGTGAGAAATTGTTGGTTACATGAGTACAGTATTACTAAAATAGCGACCATTATACCTAATATTGTATACCTGAAAGTGCTGATCACAAATAGTTTTATTGAAGAGAAATCGTGGAGAAAATGGTTACATTATTTTAAGCATTATATTTTTGCAGTACCATACACTCGCGAATGGCCACTCATATCCACGCCGTATCCACTAATGATAATAACTCTCTTATATATATATTTTGTTCTTTACGCTGGTCCTCGCTACATGAAAAATCGATCGCCATATGAATTGAGAACCTTCATATTAATTTATGACCTAATTCAAATTCTGGCAAATTCATGGCTCGTAAAAGAGCATATTGCTGCCGGTTGGTTTTCTGAATCATTATCATCAACTATAATATGTGGAGCACGCCATGCAATACGTCTTAATGCGATTAAAGTATGTTTTTACAATATAATAATTATCGTAAAAGTTATCGACAAGTTACAATGCTTATATAAAAAGTTGTATTATTAAGCGTGATGTGTGAATGTAATTTTTAATTCGCAATTATACCATTTTTAAAGAGAAGCAGAAAATGTCCGTTTGAAAAAGTTATATTTATAGCCATTGACAGATTTTAATTAGCACAAAAGAATAATTATTTTAATTTAAATAAAGTCTGTATTTATTATAATTTATTTGGATCTTGCATTTGGATATTAAGTTTCGAAGAAATAATTGATTTTGCTATTAATCAATAGTCTTTAATTCTTTTATTGTGTTGGCTATATATCATATCGATATTTATTATTTTAATGATTGTAATACTTTGTACAGTATAAGGTGCATTAAATCGCTGGGTCATAGTAGCCTGACTTATCGGCGTAAAAAAATGCAAGGTAAAATAAGAAAAGAGAACTAGTTACTTCTTATTCTTCTCGTTATACATTTTAATATTTCGATGAACCGCGCATGTGTTGATTATTATTAAAGGACCGAGCGGCCGATAGGACAAGCTACTATGATCCAGCGAATTAATGCATCTTACTGTACATCTTTATACAATAACATTTATGTTTCAGCTATTCGATATAGTGTGGTGGTTTGGTATTCTGAAACTTTTTGATTACGTCGAAACCTGCATATTTGTACTAAGAAAGAAACAAAACCAGGTCTCTGGTTTGCACGTGTACCATCATGTATCTAATTTTATATTTTTCTGGTATTATTTGAAGTACATTTTGGATGAAAGGGCGACATTTATTTCATTGTTCAATTGTTTCGTGCATGTAATCATGTACATATACTATTTCATTGCTGCATGGAGTCCAGATCTCCAACGGATGATATCTCCCATCAAACCATGTATAACTAAGCTGCAGATGGCAAGTATCAATATAATATTTTATAATTAAATCGCTCTAACTCTTACACATGATGCTATTACATTTTTTTATCTAAAATATATTTTAATTACTTCAATATTTTTGTCTAAATAGTACAATACATATTTGTAGTATTTTTTTTTTAATATTGTTACTTATTTGTGAAATTAGGTACAATTTATTGTGATGATAATAGTTCTACTGCAGTTTTTGAACCCCAACTGCGAAGCACCACGAGGAATAGTACCCATCTTTATTGGAAATTTACTTATATTTTTATACTTATTTTATGATTTTTATAAGAAAAACTATACATCTAAACAGAGAGAGAAGATTAATTAACATAAAAAGGCGATTTTGTATTACTAAGCGGTTAAGCAAATAATACTAATTATATGTACACTTGTACACACACACACATACATTTAAACATATAATTACTATTATCTATTAAATATATTAGATAAATCGGCTAAAGGTAATAATTTTATTATTCAATATTATTTATTCTGTAGTTGCCTTATTTTGTCAAATTGATAATTAATTAGTAAATGTTGATAAAACTTGATTTTTAGGATAAATGTATAATTATATCACATATGAAAGATATAATGTTATGTTTAAAAATGTAGTATAGAAAACGACTGTCATTTAATAATAGTCTGTTAAACAAACATAGATTATTATATATTTTGACTTTAAATATTGTATATTGATATTTAACTTAACATAAATATAATAGATAAATAGATTAATAGATAATAGATAAATAGGTAAATACATTTTAAATATTTATCTGTTTATTTTTATATGTTAAATATTGAATATATATATTATAGAATATAAAATACAAACTGTTTATAAGCTACGAATGCTTTGTAAAGTTATGTATTTAACGATATAACATTATGTATATATTTTTGTACATTGCCTTATTGAGTTTATTGAGCTATGTTAAAATAAATGATTTATTTCTAGCGATATGGCAAAATTTTATTATTGATAAACAATAATTATGATTTTAGACATGGAAAAAAAACGAGTTATCAAGCTAAATAATATTTTTATGTACAGACTGTTATGGTGAATTTATAATACTAATAGAAATCCTAGAAATCAACTAAAGATAAATATATTTTTTAATTTAAGAATATTGATACCTTTTTATGTTGCGTAGTAAGCATTTAAAAATATTAATAAAATTTTAACAGTTTTAATCTGACAATGAGACAATATTTGAATATATAAAATTTTGTATATTTTTTAAAATACATATTTTGTGTTTAACATGCACTGTGTGAAATTAGATATAAACAACTCTTTCATATAAAATGACATAGTTGCATATGCATAGCATAAGACTGTATGGATGCCCTAAAAGTCTTGATTAGACTTTATGCTAGATGCTCATTGGTGCAGGCAGTCCTGTGCTATGCATATGCAGCTACGCTATTTTGTATAAAAGGACCTAAGTTATTAATTTATTTACATTTAATAATAATTGTGTGTGTATATTTTCGAGCTAACACCGGAAATTGATTTCAATTCTACAGTCATTCAGTTACGCTAAGAATGACTTGAATACAAAGTTATGCATCTTCTTGCGTATATACTTATCGTTGAATCAATGAGGCACAAGTTTTTGTTAGTTAATATTTAATATCTCATAATTTTAGAAAATTATAATTCTATGCTTAATATATGCTTGATATTAATAGTAGAGATCTTCTTTTTGTTATATGTTAAATGACCTGTATTTTTATATTTTATGTGTATATACTTACGATACTATATGTGACTCAACAATCATATTTTAAATTAATTACTGCATTTATTTGCAATTAGGTATATACGTTGTGTTATTTTTAACAACGCAAATACTTTTAAGCGAACTTACAGCATGAATATCTTTCTATATTTGTATGATGTATTTGTCATGCATCTTCGTTCTCTAAACGGCATTTAACAGTGCGAAAAAAGATTGAGTCAACTTTTAATAAAGTGCTTCTATTTATTTGTATTTATTTACAGCATGTTATTTATTTTTACTATTTTGGATATTCAAAGGTGAAAAATGTTTTATTAAAACAGTATTATAACACATACCATTTGTAATGAATATGATATATATAACAATATTTTTATGAGATATGTATATAAATATAAGCAATCTGTTGCAAAAAATAAGATTGGTATTATACTTAAATAAATTTATCGTCTACAATTGTACAAATCAAAGTGATCTTCAAAGTTATTTTTATAGGAAGCAAATATTCTCCTGAATTGGATATCTTTATCCATCAATGCTATCAATTGTTTACTCACAGCTATTTATTTTTAAATTTATCAAAATAATATTATCGCAAACATAATTATTAATTTCTAACAATGGGAAATCGCTTTAAAAAATCCGTCCAAATTTTGACTGCTATCTTGTAAAAAGTACAATTAATTATATAGCGTAAGAAAATAATTTCATAAAATTTAATAATAAGAAATTAAGTAAATAATGGGCTATGAGAGCCAACGCAAGATCTAATATGCGAAAAAATTATATTTAACAATTCTTAGTCAATACATTAACAAATCAGACGTTTCAGCCCTAAATCGGGCTCTTCAGTGATATTAAGTCAAAGAACGCATATATATGATGTACAAAAAATTAAAATTATTATTCACGCAAACTGTGGCATCGCACAATGGCTAACGCGAAACGCAAGCACAGACATAGGAAAGGTTCGCATTTTTAAGAACGTCAAATGCGCATTTTGAATCCACAATGTCACAACGCGTACTCGTATGTCCGACACGCATCCGTGTAGCAAACGACAGCGAGAATCAATTTCGTCTTCCATAGCAGAGAGAGACGAAAGGCAGCAAACTGTGGCCCGACAGAACTACAGAATGCAGTAACTGTTAAGAACTTTACAAGAGATAGAAATGTGATTAACTTACTGCATGCTACGCGGACAGCGGTCAAACATCTCAGAAGGCATCCATCTGGAGAGAGCGATATGTAGTCGTTGGTGTATGAAATACGAATGTGAGTTCGAAACGCAACGCCGTGAACTCAAGAACACGCAAACATATAATAGTTAAAAACAAACAAACATATCGCCGAAAAACAAAACGGCCGCACCAAGAGAAAACAACAAATTTGTTTAAACGGTAGAACGATGTTTTATTTTATTTATTAGCGGGATATATGATTCAAAATTTTGCATTTGATTGCATTTGATTGCGTTTTTCATATTATTAAAAGATTATCTTGTTTTCGCGTTTTTTCCATTATTATGGTTAACAGTTTTATCTTGTTTCTAGGATGTTTATTTATTTTTAATGAATTGATAAGAAATCAAAATGCGGATTGTTTTATGTTGGCTACTTTAACTTGATATGACTTTTTCTTGAATGTTTATTTACTTTAAGGCCGGTATTCATAGTCGGATCTTATTTCAAGACTGTCTTAAGTAATGTCTTAAGATGCTAATACAGTCATTTCATTGGCTGGATGGAGTCTCAAGACTGCCTTTGACCAGACTTAAGACGATCTTAAATATACGATCTGACTATGAATACCGGCCTAAATATTAGAATGCAGAAGTATATTAGGGGTATTCAAATAAGTTAGAGTTTAACGGTTTGACAGGTTATGTCGGGTTAAAAAGTTAATTCTTTGTAGGTTAGAAAAAGACGAAGAGTGAGTTTAACCCGACATAACCTATACATAACCTGTCAAACCGTTAAACTCAACTTATTTGAATACCCCTATTGTATATGGAAATCGAGTTAAAATAGGTTGAGATTTCTCCATATTTTGGAGATATCAGTATCCAAATCGTTATCCGCATCGTTATATACAGTATATATATATATATATATATATATATATATATATATATATATATATATTGTTAGCGAAGTGATACTGACTTACTTTTCGTAAATCAAAGATGTCACTCTCTTGATTCACCAAGTTTGACATTAACTGTCATGTGCAACCGACATACATCACGTTTGTCGGTCGAGAGTTTATCGATGTAGTTTAACTCTAAAACTATCTAACGTCGTACATATTACCAATTGCGATCAAATCAGAT
This sequence comes from Leptothorax acervorum, assembly GCA_035220615.1. NCBI lineage: Eukaryota > Metazoa > Arthropoda > Insecta > Hymenoptera > Formicidae > Leptothorax > Leptothorax acervorum. The sequence continues at coordinate 388,756 of JASTWQ010000018.1, forward strand.
AATGTATTTCGTAGAATGTTAAGCGGGGATATATGTGTCAGTTTAAGTCGACAAGTGCACATATGGTATATATGTTTTGTCGTAAGTAGTAAAGGTAGTATAGTTGTAGTAGACATTTATATTTGCTGGCTGTACCACTCGCCTGTATATCCTCGCTAAGGTTTTTCTAAAAAAGCAATTTGTATATATTTATATTTCCTCATTAATCTTTGCTTAATGAAACAATAACATTTGTTTAAATGTAATATTACACAATTAGAAAAGTTATTTGCTTCAAGTACAACACACACACACACACAACGCAATACGTAATATTTGTAGCAACAATTAATGATAATTTTTTACAAAAAATGCGAGATATTTAATAAGATATAGTTATTTTCTGAGTAGTACGGAAGGAAAAATTATAATGTAAAAATTTGTGTGACAAATATTTGGTAAACATTTTTTATTTTTGTGGATTTCTATCTATTTAGATTTACATTTCATATTTATAAAAACATATTAGATATAATTTTTCACATATGCACATATATACATTAAATATACGTGTTTCTTATATTATAAATTAATTAGATGTCTATAAAGTAAATTTCTTTTTTGTGCTGCTTTCTCAAATTAGTATCGTGATTGCGTTTAAATGAAAAAAAGAAATCATAACAATATTTTTGTTTTGTCCATGTGCTATTAAAAAAAAATATATATAAAAATAATAATAATGACACTGTTCAAAAAAATTTACAAGAACGAAGGTAATTGTTTCCTGTAGTTTTTTAGGTGCTAAATACGATTCCATTTATTAATTTGCTCTATTACATTGCAATTTTGAAAAATTTGTGCTTAAAATTGCAAAAAGGAATATTTTATTGTTTTACATATTATAACTACGATACATTATGTATTGGAGAAGTTTTATTGCAATCAAGATTATGTATATATTGTTAAGATTTTCAGCTTTTAAAAGAAATTTTTTGTATCGGTTATGATTTTAAAAATATTAATATACAGTTTATTGCATCAAATTTGCGATTTATATTGGCCATTACGAATCTCCCAAGTATTTTTTAATTATATTTTTTAAAAAATTATGGAAAACGATTATCTTTAACTTGTGCTCGAGAAAAATTATTTTTTTTTAACAATGTAATAGAAGAGCAAGAAAGTATTATAATTTATAATAGAGAGACATTCATATCGACAATACTGTCGGATATTCCGCTGTATAGAAATACTCTTGCAATTTATATTTTATAATCTACTGAGTTTTTTTATGTTCCTTGTATGTATTCTGATAGAAATTATAGAACAAGTAGAAATTTATTGCTACATTTCCAATGTATATTATGACAATGTAAGTATCTACGATTTTGCAACCTAGCACGAATTGTTGCGACCCGTACAAGATCAACACGACGAATTGTATCTGGAAATAAAGCAATTCGGTTAATTTATCATTTAATTTCGATATCCTCGGATATTTGTGCGATGCGATTTACATGATGCATATTTAAACTTAATAGTATACATGACGAATTAATCATACAATTACGGAAGAAATATTTTTCAGTGTCGAGAATTATTATTATTAGATTATAATTTATCGAACATATGAAACAATTTAAAGAGAAAAGAAATTACGATAAAATATGAAAAATACGAAGAAAAGTTCGGACAATTTACCATTTGTGCAATAGTTATCCATCGTTTCATAGGTGCGACAGCCTTTTGAATATTCGGTCCCCAGGCAGCCAGGAAGTAATATGTGTACATGATCGTGTGTATGAAGCAGTTAATTAAGGTCGTAAGTGCCATGGGACCAACGGAGTAAAATCTTACACCTATCCACGCCAGAAATAAGGTAGACACATGATGGTACAAATGCAAACCAGATATCTGATTATCCTTCTTCCTTAATACAAATACGCCCGTCTCAACGTAGTCAAGTATTTTTAACAGAAAGAAATACCATGTGCACCTAGTTAACTACAATAAGATTCAGACATAATCAATTTGCGATTTATTATTTTATGAAACAAATTACGAATAATAGTATATAAGCGATTTATAGCATTATTATTATTATTATTAAAAACATGATTGGGTAATTATGCATTTTAGGGGATGCACCTTCGATGACCTTGACCTTGACATATGTTGTCAAGGTCACCCTCCTGAGTGACCTTTAGAAGGTTTTAGCCGTCGCTCGTTTTTTATTAAAAAGTTATTAACAAAAAAAGTTTGAAAAATATAGCAGTTATTTTGAGTATTGAAAGGCATAAACGACTAATATGTATGTGAAAATAGTATATGTATGAACGAAAGTTATTTAAAGCAGCGAATTGTTAGTATATTAAATAGTCTTTTTGTTAACGCAGAGAATAGTTGGTATAGAAAAGTATATATACAATTTTATATGTTAGAAAGCATAAATATAATGTAATCTCTGCTTTAATTTAATCAAAAGCATAAACTGTTATCTGCTTTATATAAAGCAGTGAATCGCTGATATACTGAACAGACTTTTTGTTAAAGCAGATAATAGTTGGTATAAAACTGTGCGTACAATTAAAGATAGTTTACAATTATAATCATACAATTATTGTTAGAGCAGAGAATACTTTATATTTATGCTTCCTAAGACATAAAATTGTATATGTATATATTTCTATACCAACTATTCTCTGCTTTAACAAAAAGATTGTTCAATATATCAGTGATTCACACTGCTTTAAATAAAGCAGATAACAGTTTATGCTTTTTATTAAATTAAAGCAGAGAATACATTATATTTGTGCTTTCTGACACATAAAATTGTATATATATTTTTATATATCAAAATTATTTTCTGCTTTAACAAAAAGACTGTTCAATACATCAACGATTCACTGCTTTAAATGACTTTCTTTCGTTCGTATGTACATATAGGTACTATTTCCACGTACATATTAGTCGTTTATGCCTCTCAATACTCAAGATAATTGCTATATTTTTCAAATTTCTTTTGTTAATAACTTTTTAATAAAAAACGAGCGACGGCTAAAACCTTCTGAAGGTCACTCAGGAGGGTGACCTTGACAACATATGTCAAGGTCAAGGTCATCGGAGGTGCATCCCCTAAAATGCATAATTACCCATGATTGACATTTGTATATAAACATTCGATACATTAAGCTTACATAAAACTTAAATAAAAATATATGCTATTAACAGAAAATTGTTCTTTTCTTTTTTTGTCATATTCACTCTTTGTTCTCTCGGCAAAAGTCAAAGACTTCATTACTGCATTACTTTAACAAAAATGTAGTATAAATTGATACGGAGAGTTATAGAGAAGTACTAAATTTTTATCAATATTACACTTATATAAATACCTGCTAATGGCATACATTTTCCCAAAAAGTGGCTTGTGTATAAATTATTACCCTCATTGGAACATAATTGCTGGAATAATCAAAAATAGGGCACACTAATTTGGTTGAGAATAAACCAGCATCAATATGGTCGTATATTAACCACACATTTGCTAATATTTGGACGATATTGTACAACTTCATAAACGTCTTTAATGAGTATGGTGATCTGTTCTTCATGAATCGAGGCCCACAGCCAAGCACGAAATACAAATATGCAAATATTATAAGTGGTACTTGAAGGGAAGAAGCGACTAGCGGTAGATCGGCAACTCGTGGATCTGAAAATCAAATTACTAATTAGTATATAGAAACACATTTGGACACATATATATTGGTGTTTAAAATACATTTTATTAAATAAAACAAAACATTATTATTGCAACAAAAGGCAATTGATTATGAAAAAACATTGCATTTTGATCAATATTTAACGTATATAAAGTGTAATTGAATCGACACTAAGGTAATGTACGAGTTGGTAAAGGGATTATATTTTGCAAAATTATTCGTTAATTTACTATTTACGTATTATATCGTTTATTTACAACACTATTTCACTATTATTCCATGCATTCATCACATTTATCGCTGAAACTGTTATCTATATTATATCTATTTTATACGTCACATTTGTTTTAGCATCCTGCAAATTTGAAAATTTCAATCACAAAGTATCAGGTTTTTTTGTAATTATATGACAAGTTTGACATTTAATAATATTAATAATGCGAAGTTTTTTTGGAAGGTCTTTGAGAGTAAGATTTTTTTCAAGAATCATACATTGTTAAATAATCTCGAATTGTTGCACTATGATTATTAATTTGGTGAAACAATAATGTCAACGGTACTCACCGAGCTGTTTCGTCCAGTAATATGGTATGTCGTATAAGAGATCCATGATAGACAATTGCACTGTGTCGATCTTACAATCGCTACTATTGTTATACAACAAAATATCACCGTTTAACTGTCATTCGTTTCCTTATATTGTAGAGCAGCCGCACATAACCGATTATGCGCAATCATCTAGCACGCACAGTCATCTAGCACTCGCTTTCATTGTATTTATATCGTGAGCTACCTTGTACTTTGCTCTTGATTTGGCATATAAGAGCTTTTCCTATAATGTGACCTCATGACCTCGATACACGTGACATTATACAGGGTGATTCAGAGGTCATTTATGCTAGCCGTTTTCTTAAAAAATATGATGTTACAGGAAGTTAGAAAAAAATTAGCACTCAAAGTGTAACTGGGATCAGTTTTGAAATTTCAAATAGAAACATGAATCGAGTAGGGATAGAGCTTTGAAAAAGAAACAACTTCTTCTAAAACTTAATTCAATTATCTCGTATCATTTATCGTATCTCGTATTCAATTATCTTATATCTTTCAAAAAAGTTTTGAAATTTACAAGAAATTTTCAAACTGATCCCAGTTACACTTATTTCCGGTTTGTTCCGAAAAATAGAACCACCACCAATGATTGTTTCGGGTATCCATTAGTAATGAAATTTTTGATGTAGAACTACGTCTTTGTCGACAGTAGGTAGGGGTAACATTGGGAGCACAGATGCAACGAAAACATGTCACACTTTGAACGTTTATATCTTTGAAACTAATAATCGTAAAGTAATGATTAATACGTCATTAGATAGCTTATATAGTCCCATTTCCTCTTGAAAGTCTAAAAAGTCTCAAGAAGCTTCCTAAATGAGGAAGCCAAACAATTATAAGCAAATAATTATGCTCAGGTCTCAACCACTTTCAATTTTGGCAATTTAATATTAATTATTGGTAACTTTTTTAATTCAATTATATTCGTCAGTCTTTTCTACCCCTATTTCATATACAATGCTTTAAGATTTGGTTGATTAGCCTCAGCTTTATTAGGCTTCTATGTATTTACGTATTCTTTGCAAATTCTAACGTATATAATTCAAGAACTAATCAACCAAATCTTAAAGCATTGTATATGAAATAGGGGTAGAAAAGACTGAAAAATATAATAGAATTATAAAAAAATTGTCAATATAATAAAAAAGTGTACAAATTAGAAACTTGCTTATTGCTTCATCATTTTTTTCGCTTATATATAACTCAAGAACTAATCAACCAAATTTTAAAGAATTATATATGAAATAGGGGTAGAAAAGACTGAAGAATATAATGGAATTAGAAAAGTTGCTAATAATTAATATTAAATTGCCAAAATTGAAAGTGGTTGAGACCTGAGCATAATTATTTGCTTTTCTTCTTACTTTCTGTAACATTACATTTTTGAGAAAAACGGCTGACACACACATAGGTGCTCTGAATCATCCTGTATAGGTACCACAATGTAGCGGGCGTGTTAATTACAATCAACCGCAACAATACAATCTTATATAGCATGGTAATTTATAAAAGCGATACTCGGTGGGATAATTAAAAAGTGACAGGTTTTACTTTATCTGTAAATTAAGATGAATCTTTCTGCGACTAAATTATTATCTGTAAATTGCTATTAAAATTTGAATTATTACACTGTAATTATTTAATTTTAATAAGTTAAGTAAAAGGTGGGTCTTGAGAGTACAACGCAGTTAATAAGTGCATAAGTTAACGTTATAATAATCTTTAATTACTAATAAGATACATAATTATAAATCGGACGTTTTGGCTTTGCTTTGAGGCATCACACATCACACACACACATCAGCGATATCGGTTCAGTATTTGTGTGTTTTATAGCAATTAACTAACAGTATAACTAATGATATAACAGTTAAATCAAAATAATCTCACGTTCTCCGGCGAAAAATAGATAAGTTCCAGGTTGGGGTGGTCTAAAAATAGTGTAATTTTCCAAATAAAATTCGGCTAATAATTATAATTTGTAATATGATCGACACGAAATGACAGTCAGAACTTGAACAATAAAAATAAATGAAGTCACTCATCCAGGAAGGTCAGAGATTGCGAAAACATTGAACCGGTGGTAAAAAAAATCATCGAAAAGTAAAACAATTTATAAGCAGAGGTATTCATTACAATTAAGATAGTGATGTATTTAAAGAGCAGTCATTTTAAATTATGATTTATAACCAAGTATCTTATTAGTAATTGCAAATTGATATTACATTAACTTACGCACTGTTAACTGCTTTGAAAAATTATCTTTTACTTTACTTGTTAATTTCATTATCAAGAGTCCTTAGTTATTTATCTACTTATTTTATTTTTATTTTAATAAAATTATAATTAGGCGAGTTTTTAATGACAATATGAATGGTCATTAAGCTGATTTATTCAGATTAAGTAATCATATTTAATTTTCATACAAATTGCTATAAAAAAGTTTTTGCCATTTTTAATAATAGTTAATTTTAATTATGTAAAATGTTTACATAATTAAATATATACGACGCTCAATTTCTCTCGCATTTTGCTTGTACTTTAAACATTAATATTGCAAATATTTTGCACACATACACACAGATACTGAACTTAATATTAAGAAACGAAATATCAAGATAAGACAGATTGAGCGAGGTATCGGCGTTTCTTAGCCGACAGGTCAACACAATTAACAAACAGTAAACGCCCCTCGATTCAAGAGAGCGCTAAATAATTTAGCGAAACTCGAATATGATCGGTGAACCGAACACGGCAGAGTTCTCGTTCGTCCGTCGGCTAGTTAATATCTTTTACTCTTGTATAATATATTTTATTTTTTTTATTAAGTATAGGTACTTGGAATTTTGCAAGTATATTATCGCTATTTAAGTATCCTTATAATTTTGGGAGTTTAGTGAGTTTGTGATTGGCGTGAGTTGACGCTGTGATAACGGCCGATAGCAATAAAAGTTACTGCGGACGATATATCTGCGACGGAAGACTGACAATGAGTTATTTCGCAGGAGAGCGACGTGTTGGGTTGTAATGGGTTATGATTTTTGGGTTTGGGCGAAAAGTAAGAAGTGAGAGAGAATAGCAAACGCGTGGAAAAAACCCCGAACGCTTTTACAGTCAATAAGTTAAAAGAAATATTGCGAGAGATAGGCCTATCAACAGCAGAATATAAAAACAATATACTGATAGTAAGAATTATGGACAGAGATCCGAATGGATGTTGCGAGTATAAGGAGAAAGAGGAGGAAGGCGAATCGAGAATTTTAAAAGTACGAGCGTGCCAATTGCGAACAACAATGATCCTGAACACCTTCGACGGGAGATAGAACTTATTGCTAACCGAAGAGAAAAAGAAGTGATAGAGCGCGAGCTCTTGATGGCACGACGAGAGATCGAGTTATTGAGACGGTCGCAAAACGCAAATAACGATGGGGCGCGATAGGGTCAAGATGGAATCACTGGATCAGGTGTGCACAGTGAATCATTCGTTCTTTGAGTGCAAGGACTGACATTGTTATCTTTTTCTATTTACGAGGCGTATACCCGACAAGTAAACACTTGCATTACCTAGTAGTCCTAGTACTATCACGCATGCGGTGACGAACACACGTTTCGGGAGCAGATCTTGTGTTTTTTTATGTTAAAATTTTCATCCACGCGAGATAAGTATTTATTTTTGGGTCGAGAATATATTGAATAATGATTTTCTTTCATTTCTATTGTGATTTATGTTTATTTATTACCATTACAATTATAACGATCGGTAAGTAAGTTTGTGATTTGTCAGTATATTACAGTTTAAAGCTGGTTATAGTGACACAGTTAAAGCGAAATCTGAGATCAGATTCTACGGTCAAGATGGCCGAGTGTAGAAATTAAATATTATGTAGAAACGAAATATTATAATCGCGAAATATTAAGATAAGACAGTTAGAACGAGCAAGGCATCGGCGTTTCTAAACATTAACCGGCAGGTCAATATATTGCCAAATAATAGACGCCCTTCGATTCAAGAGACGTGTTAAACGATTTAGCGAAAACTCGAATATGATCGGTGAACCGAGCATGGCCAGGCAGAGTTCTCGTTTGTCCGTCATCCAGTTAACATCTTCTTTTCTCTTGTATTTTATTTTCTTCATTAAATATACTTTGTTAGAAATTTACAAGAACATTATTGCTATTATTTATGTATCCCTACATAACTATCATATATATAATACATAACTATCATATATATTCCATTAAATATAAATATATACATTACTATCATATTCCATTTATAGACATATTTCTAAGTTTATTTCCTAACACTTTTAAAATGAAATATTTATTACATAAATGTTATTAGGCGAAATATATTTGCATCTTTATATCTGAACAACAGAATATCCAAGTTCTCACAATTATACCAAAAAAAAATGATATATTAAGATTAAAGTATTTAATTACTGTAAAAAATTAATTTTTTTGACTTTATAAAATAATCTGAGTTTTCCTTTTGCTGGAAGCAATTTCTAAGTTTCTTTTCTTCAATGCTGTATCTCTTGCTATTTTGTTCGAATCTCGACAACATCAACAAATATTTTCTCTTTCAGTTATATTTTCATCTTAGGAAAGAAGAGAAAGTTACACACAGCCAGATCGAGATGACAGGAGAGTAGGAAACCACAGCTATACTATTTTTTGGTCAAAACCTGGTGAACAGAGAGCGGTTTGCGCGTTGTCATAATGCAGGGACCATCTAACAGTTTGTGACAAAGAACATGACTGTAGTCTTTCCTGCCCTCTCCTTCTTGTTTTCCCGATCTAGCTTTATCTGTTTTCTTCTTGTCTCTCAAGATAAAAATTCAACAGAAATAGGAAAGATTTACCATCGAGATTTAAAATTGCAGCAGACACTAAACAACATTGAGAAAGACAAGTTTGAAAATTGCTTCCACCGATAAGAAAAATTCTTACAATTATTAGATGAATGCATCATATCGAGAAAGAAATATTTTGAATTGAGATTAATTTCGGTCTACTTATATTCTTAATGCAATTCCGGGAACTTTCGAAGACTTTTCGGATATATGCATTTGTTTTATATGTAAATTTTGTTAAAAGAAAATTTATATTAATGTGAAATATAATTATTAGTTATACAGTATAATTATTATAATGTTGCAATTGTGCAGATGTAACATAATTAAACTTTGTCGTCTACTCCCCTCGGCATAAAACGATTTCATGTTGTTATATTTTATCTGTATTTTTGGCTATTTGCTTACGTAGCAAGCTGTCTTTGTTCCTTATTTTGAATAATGTACAATTTTTATTTCTTACCTACTGAATCTTTTGTATCAATTTGTCTGTTCTGTTAACTCACTGTATATTAGAGGGTTTTCCCGAAAATAAAGTAGATTATTATTATTATAATAAATCTCGAGATTTAAAGCTTTCTTGGTAGTAATATTTTTTATATTTGTTACGACTTTCTTCGAAAATACTGTATTATAAAAAAATTATAGTTTTATCTTAAACATGTAAAATCTTAAAATATTAAAGGAAAAGGAGAAAAGCTTCTTCTTAATATCTTTATAGGAAGGTTTAAAGAAATTAATACTTTGATGTTCGCTATAAATAATTATTAAAAAAAAATTAATCTAAATTTTTTATTACAAATATACTGCATCGAATGCAAGCTATGCTTAGGCCCAGTTCCACAAACATCGGTTAACTTTTAACCGCAGGTTAACTCACTCTCATAGACTTATATAGACTATATAAGTCTATGCTCACTCCTCTGGGAAAAATAATAAGGTTAAGGAGGCCCACGATTGTGGTAGTCAAATTATTTGGATTGCTCGTAACCCTAATTTTACGTGCAATATTTCTAAATTAATTCCGCGTAACTAAAAATCTAACTTAAAAATCTTTGAAATAGAAATATCGCACGTAAAATTGAGGTTGCGAGCAATCTAAATAATTTGATTAACTATAATCGTGGGCCCCAAAGTGGGTTATATTTTTCCCAGAGTCTCTGTCTCTTTCTAACCTCTCCCTTAGAAATAGACGGAGAGTGAGTTAACCTACGGTTAAAAGTTAACCGATGTTTGTGGAACTGGGCTTTAATCGCTATTTTAATAATGCAATGTTATTTTTTTGTCCAGGGGACTTTTAAATAACTTGCATATAATGCAATATTACATTTTAAACTAAGTATTGTAACTTCCTGATCAGACATAATACAGAGTACTTATTTTACTTCAAAAGTATACTTGTGAAATGCTAAAAAACTTATGTTTGTTTTGATACAGTATTACGGTAGGTAGGTATACATGTTTATGTCGATGTAGCCATTTTATTTTCTCGCTTTCAAAATATCTTACGAACTAAATATTATTTGACTAAAAATATAACGATATAAATAAAATAGAAAAAGGCTCTCTTGATTGAATCAAAAAATAAAAAAGGCAGTTAGAGCCGGGCGCTGTAATTAGTGCGCAATATATTACTTAAAATTACATATATATTAAAGAAACGAACGTTTCAGCCCTTTCTTTTCCATCCTCAGCGTAGTCATATTCAAATCACCGCGAAATACATAAAATCGAAAACGAACGCAAATTACAAATTCATATCGTCAATATTCAAATTCGCAGTCCCTATATAATAGTCACGAAAGATACGGTCCTTAACTGTTGTTCATGGTCTCACAAAGAGATAACGATATAATATACGCATCTTATGTAATGCAGAATGCGCGAGACATAAACCGAGACATAATGGATCGCGCTAAGCGATGTATATTCATCACTTTTCAAATTTTTGTTTTTAAGCAATATTAGCACAGTATTATGTGTTTTTTTGAAGGTTTTATATAGTAGTTTCTGTAGAATATATGTGTAGCAGAAGAAGATTTATTATCAAGTTTTATGAAGAACAGACCGCCACATTAAAGACATTTATGAAGTTGTACAATATTGTCTAAATTGTGAGAAACGTGTGATATATGATCATACGACCATATCGTTGATTCGTTAATATGTCACATTTTTAATTATCATTATGATTATTTTCAAGGAGAGTAATAATTTGCATATAAACCGCTTTTTGGAAAAATGCATGCAATCACAGTATATTAATTTATAAATTTAATATATATTAAGAGAAGTTTAGTATTTCTTTATAACGTATCAATTTATATATTACGTTTTTTATTACTAAGATAATACAGCAATTAAGTCTTTGACTAATTGTAAGTTTTACTATGAGAATAATGTATAAGTTGAGTAAAAAAAAAGAGAAAAAATAATAGTATACATTTTTATCCGTAATTATACTCTATTGACTGTACTATTTATATTTTTGTAATTTTGTATTTTTTGTTGCATTATGCGACTAAAGACAGAAGTTTTTTATGAGCAAATCAGATATTTTACAAAGCGAATAATACATATCTAATTTGAGATAATGACTGAACCGATAAAATGTCTGATTAAACAAATGCTTTAGTCATAAACTTTTAATTTTTAATAAGAGATATATAATTAGCAATTTATCCTGTGAAGATCAAACTTGTATGAATAATTAATAACGCAATATTTCCATAAATCAACCAGCGGTAATGTGTTCATACATTAACTATGCCCTCTTCTGTTCTGTTTGAAATATATATTATAGAATTTCAGTGATTGTACCTATATGTATCTACATATGATGACCGGTTTTTCATATAGCAAGGCTTGCATAGTAAAATATACGACGGTGCAATTAGTAGAAATTTGTTTGTTTTTCTATCTGAAAATTCAAATGCGGATTTGTAATATACAGTTTACATCTTATTTCCAGGAACAAAAGTTATTCAGCGAAAAAGAGAGCATTTTTGCTTTTTTTTTAAACTCACTTTATAAATTTCTATTATACAATATACAGGGTGATTCAGAAATACTTGTACAAACTTCAGGGGTGAGTTCTCCACACATAAACAAGAAAAAAATGTCATATAAGTACACATATGTCCGAAAATGCCTAGTTTATGAATTAGGTATAATCGAAAAATTAAATTTGACAAAAACTGACAGAAACAGAAATGACACATGACCAATAATATGTGACAAATAATATTGTCCCCATAGATAAAAAATCTAATGGATTTAAGTCAGGCGAACGTGCAGGCCTGAAATCTATCTAACCTTTCAATTATAACTCATAAAACAGGCATTTCCGGACATATATGTATTTGACTTTTTTCTTGTTTATGTGTGGAGAACTTATTCCCAAAGTTTATACAAGTATTTCTGAATCACCCTGTATAACATATGTATTAACAATGACGTTTATCAATGACAAGAAAGAATGTGCTGTTATTCAAGATCTATGCTAACATGCTACCAGCCATTTCCGTCCGGTAGAATATATTAAAGAATTGTGACGCTCTCTGGATACTATTAATTACATTGTTCTGTATACTTAATGACCGACTGCCATCCATGAGACCGTTCGAAATACATTACGTCAATTGAATTTCTAATCAAGCATTCGTTATGAAAGTAGTCACTTTCTTTGACTTATTTTATGTCAATCGAGTTTTTAATGACGTACACGATTTTGTAAATGCATTAATTTTTTTAAATCTGTTTATATTTTACATCAATCGAATCTTCAATGACGTAATCGAATTTGTGAATGCTCTTTTTTCTTAATACATTTCTACCAACTGCATCGTACTCAGTACCTTTCTTAATATATTTCTACCAACTGCTTTGTACCAAGCCGCTTCATGAAATAGTTTCAACTAAACGTATAGGTAATTATAACATAATTTGGTTGGCTCAACTAAATCTTTTAAAATTTTTATAAATATTACAAAAGGTGTTATTATTATTAAAATCGGTAATAATAACCAAATATTTCAAAAAAACTATTACTAAATGCATCTCACAAGTTTTACGAAGAACATTTTTTTCAGTGTAGATTCGATATTATAAAGCCATGCAATTTAATTAATGTCGAATCAATTGACCTAACTACAATGCAGGTTACTGTTCTTTTCGAAAGAACTAAGAACGCTTAACGTTAACTATAATTATTGTATTTAATCGGCTGCTAATTTCTTCTTTTTCACTTAATCATCTCTTCTTCTTGCAATTTTTTCTCCGAGAAATTATAAAATGAATATAAATTTATTAACAGATTTATCATTGAAAGAAGACCCCGATGAACTTAAGAACGACGTAAAAAAATTTACAGGATTCTAAACAGATAAAAAATAATTAGTAATAGAATTTGAAATTTTTGGAATTTCGTAAAATTTGGATCGCCGATAAACTATTCGTTTGAGTTACGAATCGCTTCACGGTGGCAATATTTTTCTGGACTCGCGCGTTTTACGTGTCTCAGCAAATAATACGTTATACATCACGACAAAGTTCATTAATTGACATACATCTCCATTAGCGACATACTTCGTACAAAACCAGTGATAGAAACGCAGGAAGCACACGCTTTTATTCGTTTTTCTAAGCACTTTTTCCAGATATTTGTCTCCGGCAAATAACCTATGATTTTTAATAAATGTCTACATGATTATGCTGCAAAATTTATTAATGATATATTATGCAATGATATATATTATAGCAACGATTAAATGTTATCAATAGTTGTAACAATTAAATCTCATTTTTCGTCACAATAACGTATAACTTTAAAATTATTTGTACGCTTTTTAGAAGGGTTAATTGTACAATCATTACCTCTACTTAAAACATATTATAAAATATATATAATGTTTTAATAAAGGAGTAATTTCCGCTAACAGATGGAAAAGCAGAAGCATGATAAACCAACCGCGATATCCGTATTACCTCTATATATTTTTATAAAATTTGAAAAACGTTATATAAAGAAATACATCAATACAAAGGAAATAGCCATACGGTCCAAGCTTGGATCTTAGGCAGCTCAATATAATTATTTTCAATATGTATTTAATACGCGTATTTTCCAACATATTAAACTGCGCGCCGATTATTTGTCGGACTTAAAACACAGCTATTGTTGGAACATTAGAAATTCCTTCTCCCTTCCCTAATTAAATCGATATCGATATAATTATAAATAATTAAATAATTATATTGAGCTGCCTAAGATCCAAGCTTGGACCGTATGGCTATTTCCTTTGTATTGATTTATATCTTAACGGTCTTAACATATATTGTTTATTCACGTCGCCTGAGAAAGACGTTCAAATTATTGTTATCCGGTTATTGCGATAAATATTACCACATGCCCCGGTAGTCGAATTGGTAAAGACACCCGAACGGAATGCGGGAGATTCCAGGTTCGAACCCTGGCTGGGGTAATATTTTTCGCAATAAGTTTTTACAGTGATTTTAATATTAAATCGATATCGATTTAATTAGGGAAGGGAGAGGGAATTTCTAATGTTCCAACAATAGCTGTGTTTTAAGTCCGACAAATAATCGGCGCGCAGTTTAATATGTTGGAAAATACGCGTATTAAATACATATTGAAAATAATTATATTGAGCTGCCTAAGATCCAAGCTTGGACCGTATGGCTATTTCCTCTGTATTGATTTATATCTTAACGGTCTTAACATATATTGTTATATAAAGATTTTCAGGGAAATCTGCGCTCAATTTTTCATGACTTGAGACGTAATAAAAATGATTAATAGGCAATTATTATCGCCTTCTCTTAAACAGAATCAGTGTATTATCATTGAGAAGCAAAATATAGTAGGTTATAAATTCAACACTGCATTCCGTGAGATCTTGTTGAAAAAAAGGAAGTACGACTGTTTTACAGTAACATTAGACAGCAGTGCCTGCGAACAGGAAGCTTAAAAGTAAAAAGGTACAATATATGATTTCGAATTTGAATAATATGAATATGATTATATATTTGAATATATATATATGTATAAGAGTTGAATATATTTTATTCCACAGATATGAAAGCCTTTTCCGAAATATAAAGAGCTTTAAAAGTTACATTTTACATATATGTACGATGATCACTGGTTTTACAGTCAAATTTTACGTCCACTGACCATAATTAATAAGATATAAAACAGAAGAACAAGATACAAGAGTTTGCATCGGAAATAAATGAAATACTTAATCATTGATTTTTAGTGATACCCTGTGTTACTGGTTTATTCAAAGAAATTTTTACTGATTTGATTTAAAGAAAACCTGACGGCTACTTGATGATTATGAATTTGTGAGAAACTAATATTCTTTGAGACTAAAAATTAAAACAATTAAATGATATACACACATATGAATAATAAAATATGGTATGATACATTTCATAAGATTAACATTAAATGGAAAGGAAATATGTGACGAGAAAACAAAAAACACATTTCTTGTTTTTGACATCCTTTAATCTCTATTTATAAATAAGAATTACAGTCAATTTGTAGAACTGCTTAAGATGCAAGTGTTAAAAATCACTTATTTGTTTATTCGTCATTATATTTTTTTAATTGTTATTTTTTCTGCGAATAAGCAAATTTATTATAAATTAGATTTGTATGTAAAACAAATATTATTGCATACCTACATTGAATGGCGAATAAAGAACATGTATTTGATATTGACATCCGCAAATTGACATTATTATTCAGGAAAAATAAAATATATATTTACGTATCTTTTGCTTATCGATTCATTCGCAGCAATATTACCTACAGTTAATATTACCAACGTCAATTAATATCAATATAATGAGATTAGTATTATCGCAGATATCGGTATTCAAATTAATCGAATTTTTAACAACAATTTATATAATTTTATATACATGTAAATGTCTGCTTCCTCTTAATATATTTATGGCAAGCACTTTGTACCCGGCACTTTATATGCGGTGAACTATGGAACCGTGCTAGTATACTGAGTGCCAAAAATATCTACATTTTATATCAGATTACTAATTGTAATTTGTTAATAGCGTACTCACAATAACAATATAAACAATCGTTTAAATGCAATCGAGCATGTATAAAAAATGGCGAGCATGTATAAAAAATATAATATTGACTGATATAGCGTAATCACACATTATCGTAAGTTAATATAAGGTGCGTGCAAAATCGTAGTACAAGCGAGAACGAGGTGATTTTTCGTGCCAAAATAAGTTGAAATTTTTTTTGTATGAGGCTTTGTTTTTGAAATAAACAATTTTGAAAATCTATCAAGTACACGTACACTTGACTATGTTTCAACTAACGGATCTTGCTATAAACTGCTATTTCGTGTTTATGTTTGTGGACATTGGCAATCTCATGATTTTTTTCCTATACCCCTATTACCTTGCTTAGCTATCAGTTTTCGCGAAATTTGGTATGAAAAAAAATTATTCTACAATTTTGACTTATATTTTGGCACGAGAAATCACCTTGTTCTCGCTTGTACTACGATTTCGCACGCACCCTGTATAAGTCTTAAATATGAAATGGTAAATATATGAAAAGAATAAAATATTCCTGACCTAACCTAGCCTGACGTTAATATTATAATAATGATATTGATAGTGATATTGCGGATATTTGTGAACAGTAGTAACACTATGATTCCGCGAAATCCATTGTGTGTAAATGTATTTGTATATTAATGAAATTTTCAATAATCAACGTAAGTGCATTTGAAAATCAAACCGGTCATTATAACTTTATCTATCTATCATTAGGTATCTATCGTAGCATTTTTATCATGCGCTATATTTCTTGATGTAACCGTAACAAAAAAGAAAAATCGATTAGACGAATGTAAAAATTGGTTTTATAGACCTACGCTTTTTACATATGTAATTGAATCTGTTTTTATTCTGACGAATTGGCGAGAGATAATTACATTACTATTGAAGATACCGATTAAACGTATTAAAATAAAAATTTGATTATTAAGATAGTCGCAGACATATAATGTACATTTTATTTTAATGAATCGAATTATTTAGCTATGTTGTAGCATTTACACGTCACAAGGTCGCAAGTAGAAAAGATGGTTCGTTGAAATCAGTAAACATTTAAAATTATAATTGATCAAAGACACGGTCTTATCTCTTCTCGAATTTGCAACAATAATAATTGTAATAACAGAATATATGTATTACGTAACAATGCACAAATAATGTTGTATTTATATGAATATATCCTGATTATGCCTTATAGTACATACGTCTGTCGTTCTATTAATTATTTTAATGTATGTTGTTATGGCCATGCTTTCGCCGTTTATTAATCTTGCTAATCGTTATATTAATGTTGCTAATTATTAGATGGATTCATGTGATCATTATCTCTGCTTCCTCCTCTAATATTAGATATAATATGAAGAGTATCATTTTTTATTAATTTAGTCGTAAAGCATTACGATTTGTATAATGACTATGTGGGTATTTGCAGCAACGTTCGGGAGTACATTATACACTAGATGATAACGCGATGTATGACGATAATACAAGCATCGCGCACTGCAAACTCGAATAGCCATTATGTTACTTCGTTGCAGCATCACTCCGCGTGCCGGACCGGCTGCTGTGTCGCGACGGTAATAGCTTCGTTTCGGTCGTGCGTGCGCTCGCCGTGTGTACATATGCACTCCGAAATCCAACGTCGCTTTCCGCATTTAAGTGACAAATAAACGCGTGAAATAATCCCGGATTCCTTGATGTGGACTCGTTGATATCAAATTCACCATTCTCGCGTTCCTTCTCGCGTGTAGGACTCGCGGCGTACGCCTTCGAGGGCCGCGTGGCCTCTCGTGGATCTTCAATAATACGAGCGCCGCTGAACGTCGCGAGGAGAGAGAGCCACTCTAATTATATTAACAATAAATAGTACATAACGGAACGCTCTCTCTCGCTCTTGCTCTCTCCCATTCTCTTCCTCTCTGGCCCTCTGGCCCTCTGGCCCTCTGGCCCGACAACGTCGTTATACGCGAGCTTTGTAATAATCCGCTTGGCGGAAACTCGGAGTTTATACTCAGTACGCGTATGCGCGCTTTACCGATGCCCTTCACCAGCCCGCGTGCATTTCGCTACTTTATGCGCATATAAGTGGGAGATAACAAACGATAGGTCGAGTTCACCCTTATTCTGTATCGGGATTCTGCTATCTATATTATTCATCATTTGCCATTCCCGTTGCCTTCTTTTGCGTCGCCACTGTCATTTTTCCTCGGCAAAATATAAGATAGAAAGCGGCATTTCAATTTTTCAAATCGTCGCAAAACGAAATACTTGAAGAAATTGAATAAGTTAATAAGATTAGTGTATCATATACATAGTAACGAACAACTAATCGTGTTTTATTTACATTTTATCGATGTATTCAATCTCCTCCATGTCGAAATTGAAGATTGTTCCTGATTGATATATTGTACAAAGCAAATAAACGTAAAAATGAAATTTTGAAGATTCGAATACTTTTTAGAAGTATTTATATATGTATATATCTTTAAAAGAAAGAATATTTCCTCGAGCTACTTGTTTTTAGCAATCTTACAATTTACAGTTATATAGTTTCTGAAAATTTTTGTATATGCACTTGATATATCTTTTTATCTTCATAAAAGTTTTTTCTGAAAAATCGATTCTATTCGAATTGTTCTTTCTCTTTTCCATTCTCTTCAGTAATAACACGATTGCAAAGAAACGTTAGATCCTTTCATATTTCAAAGACTTATCGAAACCCTTCTGAAATAGTATTTTCAGAAATCTCGATCCTTTTTTCATTACCTTTTTATTATAAGTAAGAGTCATGGCTAAAGAAAGCTATCAACGAGGCCTTTCTTTTTGTTACGAAACAGTTGAAGTTAAAATATTGAACCGCGTATAACAAACTATTAATTCTCATGAAAATATCTATAGAATATCTCGTAAAGAGTTGACTTGATCCGCATAGCCATTTAAACTTATTAGACCCACGGACTCGGGGAGAAGGAAAGTCATCACCTTGTCATTTTGTGAATAATAATATAATAAATAAACAGAATAATAAATTTCTTTCGCCTGTATAGAATAACAATTAAAGTAATTTAAATCGACCGTGACAGGCAATATATAACGTCTTTCCGATATGAACATTGAAAAACTGTGAGCCAACTTGGTTTGTCGGATTCACACAGTACTTTTTCGGATCAATCGTCGAGACATTATTAATTTCGACCATGGGTTTTGGTCAGTTGATGTAATTTCTAAATTAAATAGTTTAAATTTTTATTGCGAAAAAATATTACCCCAGCCAGGGTTTGAACCTGGAACCTCCCGTATACCGTGCGGGTGTCGTGCCAATTCGACCACTGGGGCTGTGGTAATATTTATCGCAACAACAACTATAAGATGGAACACCGATTCTTCGGTCGACGGTGTATAATAAACAGAATACCACAGCCCCAGTGGTCGAATAAAAATTTAAACTATTTAATTTAGAAATTACATCAACTGACCAAAACCCATGGTCGAAATTAATAATGTCTCGACGATTGATCCGAAAAAGTGCTGTGTGAATCCGACAAACCAAGTTGGCTCACAGTTTTTCAATGTTCATATCGGAAAGACGTTATATATTGCCAGTCACGGTCGATTTAAATTACTTTAATTGTTATTCTATTCTGGCGAAAGAAATTTATTATTCTGTTTATTATATACCGTCGACCGAAGAATCGGTGCTCCATCTTATATAGTTGTTGTTGCGATAAATATTACCACAGCCCCAGTGGTCGAATTGGCACGACACCCGCACGGTATACGGGAGGTTCCAGGTTCAAACCCTGGCTGGGGTAATATTCTTTCGCAATAAAAATTTAAAATATTTAATTTAGAAATTACATCAACTGACCAAAACCCATGGTCGAAATTAATAATGTCTCGACGATTGACCCGAAAAAGTGCTGTGTGAGTCCGACAAATCAAGTTGGCTCACAGTTTTTCAATGTTCATATCGGAAAGACGTTACATATTGCCAGTCACGGTCGATTTAAATTACTTTAATATAAAAAATAATTGAAAAAATGCACAATCTTTGAAATCTAAATGTATTTAAAAAACTTTAGTAGAGATAAAAAATGCTAAAAATGCTAAAATGCTAGCAATGCTGAAAAAGAGATATTTGTTGATCTCTGATGTTATTAACTTTATTTGATTAAATTAATAAAAATATAAATAAATCGCTCGATATTGGAAAAAAGCAAAATAATTCTACAAAACTAAATTTATGGATAGCAAAGAAATTTATTTTATTTGAAAATTAAAAGTTAGTTTCACAAAAATCAAAACATGTTAAGCGCTGCAAATAAAATGAATCGACAAAACTACCTTTACAAATAGAATTTTTGGAAATGAAAACAACGTATCTGTAAAAACATGCCCTTAATATTGAATAATTTATAAATTATTATTTATTAGCTATTTTATTGGCGTATTATGGATATTTATTATTTTTTGTTCTTTATCAATTCATCTTTTAACTGTCGACGTCTACGTCGAATTTAACCGAGAAAAGTAACTAGAAGTTCTCTTGCCATATATACTTTCGAGATAAGTACCAAGACGATAACGAAAACTTTGCTACTAAGGGGCAACTCAAACTGTGTGCGACCGGAAAAGTTGCTACGATGTTGCCGGAAGAATGTATTTAGCATGGCTAATCGAGTTCTTCCGTAATCGATCGCGAGATGAGCATTTCAGAGCATCGCCAAAGCAAAATGGCAGATTTGCCCGCTATCCTTCGTCTACTGTTTTCAAAAGCATCTTATTTTATAAATGCACTGATTATATTATGCTATATTTTTATAAATACTGATTTTATTATTACCCACGATAATAAGAGCCCAAAACGGTTAACAAAGCGTATAATTAAACGTTTTAGAATTCACATATAATAACATAAAGGAATTCTTTTATCACTGTACGTATTCCTGATATATCTTCTGGATTCGGAGAAATACTCTTACCACTAAACCGTTCAGACATCGGCAATTGCCCGGGAAGTGAAAGACTCGAGTTCGATTTCCGATTCAATCGCTCGTGCCTTAAAATTTTTCTCGCTCACATGTTTATAAAGTTTTTTTTTTAAGGCTTTACTCGAGAATAATTGAAAGAAATCATAAATTAGAAATTGATATTTCTTTACCAGTTTGTTTGTTTTATTGTCTTGCCCTCTAAATCTCTCTAGCCGCGGCGAAAACACTGCTCTCGAACGTAATTTACACCACCGGGGGGAGTCGGTCGGGCGTCGTCGTCGTGTATCGACGGGAGGGCGGGTTCCGAGGGCTGTCGCCGACAAGCCCGTTTACGTCCTCGAGATTGGACGAGTCGGATTTTCCCCTCGCAGGTCGTTTTTCGCCCGTGCACACCGACGTGCTGCTTTTTTAAGGCGACCTGACCTTCTTTTTTTATCCTTTTTGCGAATCGCCAGGTAGAAAAAGAGGTCGTCCGGTAGATTGAGCTTGCCCACGCTTCAACGTGAACATCCATATTCCTCGTCGGCTTGGCGTTGGTTGTACCGTGAATCGCGTGCACGGGATATCGGCCGCCGGCCGGTGATGTTTGGCGAACGGGGAACGATTTCCAAAGATTGTAAGTTTCTCGCGTATTGAGATTTAATTGAACATCATGTCTCTCTCGAAAACAGTAGCAGTTTCGACATTAAATGCTACGCCAACTGTCTTTCGAGGATCTGATAAAAGGCAACGCGCTCAAAATTATTGGGAAATCGAGAGAAATTGAATTTTTTGGCCTCTTATTCTCTCAAATATCTAAACAAAGAACTACTGCCGTTCATCATCCAAACGTATCTTATCTATCTCAGCAATATGAGGGAATAATTATGTAGTCTCATGACATATTTGTGAATAAAATTTATTTCTAATATAATATCTTCAATTTAGTTTGTATTGTTGGCCCATTATTCCCTCATATTGCTTTGCATAAAACGAGCCTAATATTTCAATAATTACCTCTCTCATATTTATGACAATATTTTCGAAATTAATGTCGTCGGAGCGATCGAGCGGCCGATCGTGATTCGCGACGCGCTCTATTTACGGGACACCCGGACGGCCGCGCAATTTCGTCGATACGTCGTCGCCGCTGCAATGAAGTTTTTCTTGCGAGATCTAGTTACCGGCGCAACATTAACGGGACAGTTTTTCCGTCACGGAAGCGAGGCGGCGCAGTGCGGCGCGGCATGACAGAATGGCAGAAGCACGGAAGAAAAGGCGGAATTCCGGTGCGAGCCGGAATCCGGCGATAATTTGTCGCGGGATTACCATCGTCGTCCGACGGCGCGTGAAATAATAGTATGCTCATAGTTTAATATGAAATAAATCCAGGTACACACATATCGCATACTCACACACTTGCACACACTCTCTTTCTTTCTCTTTCGGCGACGTATCGGGAAGGAGACATAATACCAGCGTGGCAGAATCCGCGGCGTGATTCGCATAATATTACGATTTAATACGTATTAATATGTTTTTGTTGAGCTCGAGCGGGTTATGTAGATAACGTAATTCGCGATTGCAGCCGGAAATGCTATAATGAAGCTATTACTCACGTTTTTCTTCTCGGAGAGCGATGACCGGATAGAGTTAAAGATGTATTGTAATAAGCGGTGGAAAGTTCCTGAAACTTATTATGAGGAACACAAATTTAACTTTATATGATTATATTTCGTGTCGTTATTACGTATCTATGTATATTATAATGGCAAATTCAGTTAATGAGCTCGTACAATCGATAATCTGAGTCTTGATATCAGCATATCATTTATTCGAGATGCTCCAGATATGAATCTATAAGGATAGAGCATTTACTTTCGCGGAATAATTATTAATTAGCTCATAACTCATAACTCCTTGATAACTAATTAATAAAACACGCGCAATCTCAAGAGAGGGTTTCTTCGAGATTAGGGTTTAAATTACGTGACTCAGGGTCGAGAGAAGAAGTCTGGTAAAACCATCAAAAGTGGGAAAAGAGCCCGTAGGTTCGGTCCTCGGCAAAAGGAGGAGCGAAACTGCATCTCGGGCGAGCCGGGAGAACGACCGAAACAGTGGCCTCGAATCTTCCGCGCGAAAGGGGGATGAGCAGGGTTGTGGCGTTTGCGCCGGCGGTCGTTGAGGAAAGGGGGTGACTTGGCCCAAGTGGTAGGGATGGATGTGTAGGTGGTGGTGTACAACGGGTAGGGGTGGATAGGGAAAGGCGTGGAATTGGTGGAGGCAGTCAGTGGCTCGCCGCGCGCCACAACGACGGCCGGACATCGGCGTTGACTTTTTCCACTTGCCGAGCGTGTCGTCCGATCGCCCGAAAGATCGATCCTTTTCCACTTGTTTCGCCGCCGCCGATGATCTCATCTGCATCGCCGCGTATGTAGAGACCGTTTCTTCTATCGCAAAAGCAAGGATTCGTCACCCTTCCGTCTTTCGCTTACGCGTTCCGGAGTGTCCTTTTTTTTAATGTGCTTCGTGGTACACAATTTTTGTTAATTGCATTACGTTGGACAAGGATTTCTGAGTGATGACGATACGGGAACGATAATCCGATCGTGTGACATGAATAAAGCTCGATCGAGCACAAATATCTTATCGAGGACTTCTCGGCCTCGATAAGAAGCATGTCTCGTTCAAGTTTCGCCCAGTTTTGTTGCCTTGATCGAGCGACGATCTTTGTTCAGTCGAGTGTGCTGGAGAGGCGCTCTTGGTGTTGCACCCCGTGATCAGTGAGGATGATTCATCTCGTGTGTGCTGAATTTCGTGCTGATGCGATTTCGACGGGTGAACATGTAATTGGAACGGCGTTGGTACTTTTTTGCGTGAACTTGCGTTGCTTCCAAAACCGAAATTTACTTTCCCCAAAATTAACGCATGAAATTATTAAGACGAGACATCCTTGAAAACAGATAGGATTCTGCATGACCACGAAAGATCAAACGATTAATATTCTGCTACTCAAACAGATAATTTATTATCTGTTTGAATTTTAATGAAAGCTTGCACGCAAAAAAATATCTCACCTCGCTCGCGAGTGAATCCGGAAAATTCTTCCGGAAGTATTTTCTCACGGTTTTGTCTTCGATTATACAGATCCGCATTCTCGCTGAGCGATTCTTTAAATTTTGGGACTCGATTGTACAGCGAACCGAATTAACTGTAGTGATGACAGTGCGAAAATAAGGGAGTGTCCGAGTGGAATTTTTATTCGTACGCGACACCCCGGCGCCTGTGGATAACGAGCGCAGGGGTGCTGATTTTCTCGCCGATAATTGGCGCACGTGACACGTGTGTGACACGAGAAAACGCCAAAAGGTAACGTAAACGGAAGCGAAGTAGCGAAGCGCGTGAGAGGAGAATTTTTCCTTCGTCGCGACGGTTCATCCGGCACAATTTTTGCATGTGTGAAACCCCGAGTCACTGAAGCTGCTGGCAATTGCTCCGAAAATGAGATATCGCACCACGTATAAATTGAAGTACGAACCGCCGTAATTGACCAAGTACTTACGATCGTCACACTTTTCAAATCGAAGGAAATTCTGTCTTGTAAATGCTATATGATGTAATTGCTGTAAGAGGCAATTACATATCGTGTACCTTTCTAAAAGAGGAAAAAGGGAGCGCTTTTTTATAAGAATGTGAACGATATTTTTTATAAGTATTCTCTTATTAACTATAAAATTAAAATATAATGATGAAAGAGAAATAAGGTAGATATATAAATAAAAAATGTGGTGGATGGAAGTACTAATAATATGAAATTAAAGTAACATCTTATAATTTCGCTTGGCAATTGCTATTGAGCAATCCAAGGCGATTGATAAATTAATATTTGTTTCTCATTGCGCACAATCAAAACCTGGAATTCAATTTGTACAAACAATTTAGCATTATGCATACAAATAGTAATTTAATATAGGTATAATGATTCCACAGGGATCTCCAAACTATGCAAAAATTAATAGAGCGCAATTACATTTCGTGTAACTGTTCAATTTTAGTCGGGTCATGCAGATCTCTCGTAGCAATTTTATTTCGATTTAACGTGACCGAGTTGCATCTGTTGCTGTGTGTCGCGATTGCCGTAGAAATGATTCTCTTGTAAAATACATTTGTAGTTCTTCCTATAGTCGCATTAAATTCAACTGAGACTGACCGTTTAATAATCGGACTAGAAACGAAACTCGCGACTAATAAACGCGCGTACAATAATTATGTGATTTCGCGCTCGAAGTCGGGAATACATGGCGCGTTCCCGTCGGGAATCATTATTCTTACATTGCTCTTTACGCGCTACCGTTTTATTTACGGCGTCGTGCATATCCAGAAGAAAAGGAGAAGGAAGAAGAAGAAGTTGTTACTTCCGGACGTAAAACTGTTGCACCACGAGCGTAATGGAACTGCGACTGCGCGCGTGGACTACCTATGTCGCCTCTCTCCGGGAACAAGTCGAGCCCGCGTCGAAAGTTAAGCGAATTCCCGGAACATCGTAACGAGAAAACAGACGGAGCGTGAGCAAGAAACCGTCGCCCTTTGTTTTCGCGGTTCGTACGAAATGTCGCGCCATTGTTCCAGCAGTGGAAAAGCCGTCGGCGAAGCTCGAAGTATTTTCATGGGACAACATCGAAAGCGGGGCTCCATAAAAGACGACGCCGGGTCTCCTCGTTGGAATATTTATT
Source organism: Leptothorax acervorum (assembly GCA_035220615.1). Lineage (NCBI taxonomy): Eukaryota > Metazoa > Arthropoda > Insecta > Hymenoptera > Formicidae > Leptothorax > Leptothorax acervorum. Next base: position 414,756 of record JASTWQ010000018.1, read on the forward strand.
CTCTTGTTGCAAGTGTAAATCTTTCTCTCTTTTTCCTTCTCCTTCGCGAACGGCGGACCAGTCGGTAAAGTTTTCAACAATTTACGAGATACAAATTGGAGAAACGAGAAGAAAAGTCGTTTTACATCTTTATCCAATTAGTGCTACAGGAGGCTAATTGTTTGCAATTTTAGTAGGTACTATGAATAATTACAGATGCGGCGATTGTGTCACAGTAATGTGTCCCTGGTCACATCTCTAGCTACATTACGACTCTCTTGTGTAACATATTAGCGCTATTTTAGGGAACCACAGCTTGGATGTAAAACGTAGAAAGTGTCGTCGCATTTTGACGGGAAATTTCTGGCGTATCAAGTAATAAAGCTCGTAAAGTAAACAAATGTCCGTAGCGAGCAAACCAAGGTAAAGACAAACGAAGCTTTTCCGCGTTCAATAAAACTAAAGCAGCGCGGCGATAAACGTCCAATAATCCCGTCTTTTCTCAGTCGTAATAAAGCGGGCCGTTTGGGAAAAGCGCGTTGGCATTTATGAAAAACGCCGTCGTCGGCGTACTCTTTTGGCGTAAAAAGAACGAGAGGAGCGCGAGAAACCCGGGCGGGATGAAAAAAAAGAGAGGACGATTTCTCTTACTTGCCGTCATTTTCTCAGCCTGACATTATCCGGGAGTCTCGTCACGCGTGCGATCGAACGAACAAAACTTGTTCGATGGACACAATTGGTCGGTGTAACGATTTTTATGGTCAACTCTCGGAAGAACGATCAGCCAAATAAATTGCTGGCATACGTGATAAAAAAAGCGTCTGCCATAGGTGGCGGGGAAATGGGAATAGAAAAAAAAGGGATAGCAGAAGGCTAGCGGGGTCGACGGCGGGGCGGAGAGGGCGGAGAGATATCGCAGTTGGGGCGAGTTTGGTAAAGTTGACGGGCGATATTACGGGGCGGGCGTGAAAAACGAGCGGGACATAAAAAAAATATCATCCCTGGTCCCTTTGTCCGCCCCCACGATCGAGGTCGGCGGGTCAGCCACTTGATAAAAGCGAGGAGAAAAAAAGGAGAAATGCCGAGCCTGTTCCCTGGCAGTTCGCTGCTCGCTGCTCTAATTACAGTGGTGAACACACGGGCCGATGCGACAACACTACAACAGACGATCGAAGCCACGATGCGATAATGACAACAATAGCGGCTTAATAACAAGTCGAGAGATTTGTGATGAAAATTGAATTGTGCTAAATCCGCGGCCGGAATTTGATGAAACGTATTTGAAGTAGACTTATCGTGCTGCACGTTGCTTACCGATATAATATTCATAATGTTATATCTGCCTACGTTTATCCGTCTATATGCCGTTCGCCAAATGGCGCACAACGGAAGAATTTTCAGCCCTGATATATACATGGTACATACGTACGTATGTATAATTAAACTAATTGCGCGGCGCCAGCAGCGCTTTGCTTCATTATAGCGTCAGATGATTCTGACCGACCATACATCCGCATTCAATTGAATATTGCTTTTATGACATTTGTTGTGCTAATTTGTCGAGTTTCTCGAATTACCAGTTTATCTTCCGGCCTATATACTCGTAGACAAATGCATATACAAATTTTATATCGATGCGTGCAAAAGCAAACGTTACTTAAATATCCAACAGTTTGACCAATGCTCCGTCAATATTCCGAACAAAATATTTTTACTAAATGTAGTTGTAATATGAGTTTTGCATTTCGATGACCCTATGGATTATAAAAAGTACTCGCAAAACATTTTTAACGATTATTTTTGTATAGAGTTAAAATATAAAATATAGAATACCGTTTCTATATTTACTATCTATAATATATTTACTCTATCTATAATATATAGAATATCGTTTCTATATATTTACTATCTATGTCAAATAGAATGTTATTTCGAATTGATCACTTTCGTAATGATTTAGTTAATATTAATCTGTCATTTAGGAAAGTAATAATTATTTGCATAAATTTAGGCACGCGGTAATCAATGTGAACGACCAGAAGGAGATAGTAATGGGAATATTCATATTCAATTCTATCCAATCATCGAGTTGAATTAAAGCATTAGCGGAAAATGTCGTCCGTCTAACAAGCTGCGATTAGACCTCCTTCCGCGCATCCTGTCGCGGCGACATCCTTCGAATTGGGTCTCGTTATCCCACGCTTCAATATCTTGCGGTTGGCTGATACAAATACATACGTATTTGTGCGGCTGCGCGGCGTGAAACTAATTCCGTGTTCGTGGGCTTGCCACAAACGTGGCAATTCGTAGGAACTGATATTCGGCGGATATGCAAATCGCCAATCGGTCGCCGATTCTTGCCTGAAAATCGGTGCAAGTAGCGCGAATTCGGGCTGCGCTTTGTACCTCGCCGAATATTCTCGTCGATGTTGCTTGCATACGAACGTGAAACATACATATATAATATATCTCATTTTCACTCACTCACTCACTCTCTCTCTCTCTCTTTCTCTTCTTTTTTCTCACTCTTCTCACTCTTTGTCAACACAAGAGTATCGGAGTGGTTCGAATTCAGCCGCTTGTGAAATGCAATGAATTACAGAAAAGCTTGTGCCTCGCTGGTTTTGTAATTCGCCAAACTCTCTCTCTTTCTCTTCTTTTTTCTGGATCTTTCTCTCTAACGCAGCTTGATTTTGAATAGCGAGAAAAAAGTACGTATGTAAACTAAGAAATCTACATTTCTCTCATGCTCGTTGTGCGCGACTCAAGAGAACTAAAAGATGTATGTAACGGTACGTCCATGCAGGACTTCTGGTCTTTACGTTGATGATATATTGTGAAGCAAGTCTAAAGTTTCTCAACCCTTTGAAAAGATTTTTCTTATCCGGTCGTTTTTCCGTATTACGACGCCGCGCCGCACATATAACACAATAATCTGCCGCAATGGAGGGCGAGATCTGTCAGAGTCGAGAATGTACCGGAGATTGAACCGCGCCCGAATGAAGCCCGTTCTCGCGCGAATTTATTCAACAAACAACCAATCAGGATGCCTCCCACTCCTGCGAACGATTTAAAAAGTTAATCCGTCAAAAGCAATTCCGTTTCTCTGTTCCTGTCACAACGCGCTATCGTCTGCTGCTCTTCGTAAACTTTCAATCGATTTCGCGCACCGTGCCGGAGTAAGCTAAATATTTATCAACGTGGCGGACGGAAAATGCGTTATTTAAATGCGGCGTTGCCTAAACGGATTGGCTGTGCGGCATCGACGTGTACGCGTGTTCTAGCGCGTATACATGAGCGTGTCGTGCGGGCGGAAACGTTCCATGTCCGCGAAGTGTCCATGCCGCGCGTCACGTTGAATTCTCGTTGTAAATTGAAAAAGCAGGATCAATCTGGCTATCGAATGAAAAAAAAACCTGTTAAAACTAACAATTAAAAACTGTTGAAACTATTAAAAAGGATGAAGTATCGTTTTCAGCTATTTGCAAACAGACATGGAAATTTATTCTAAGCCGATTCTAATGGAAAGCTAGGATCCCTTATATAATCGACTTTGTCGCTGAAGATATCCGCGGACTCTGAACGAGGGGCAAGGACACGGGAGGAAAAGCGCGGGGGATAAATTTGTAAAGTTAATCCGACAAATTTCACGAGCAACGAGACCGGGATTTGCAAATTTGAACCGCTCGAGTTTCACGTGGATCGTAATTATTCCTGCTGGAGCGTCAAGACTGATTACAATAGCCCCATGGTGGCTCTAATTCAACTGGATCTCCTTGAAGAGAATGCCGTCCCGGGAACGACAGCCCGGCCGCCGCTAATTTCGTAACATCCCCCGTTAAATTATTCTATTTCGCGTTGTTACGTGTTCTGTTGTTCCGTGACCCTTTGAGGAGGTAAAATAACGTCGCGATAAAATAAAAGTCGAAATAAAAGCCGTAACTTCTTGCGACGCGACGTTGGCGCATTCCCGACATTGTTGACTCCGGGACACGGACGGAATTATTTAAATCGAATTCGGGCGACATTTCTCAAGCGGAGCGATCCTTTCCTCGTTGTAAATTTCTGGCGAATAATATATGTGTGCCGTGCCAACGGAATATTCAACGTTACGGAAGTGAGGGAGATCGGAACTTTCGTCATATCCTCCCGAGCTGCAACTTACGGAGCGGGCGAGAGACGTGGGCCGGAAAAATCCTGGGGAACGTGAAGAAAGAGCTGAGCGGCGGGAGGGAACGGCACGCCGGGGGGCGAGTCAGTGGGGCCAGGGGAATAACGAGAAGCGAGGAAACATGGAATGGAGATGAAAGAGCCGAATGAAAAAGAGTGTCTCGTGCACTCTAGAGACAACCGAGGAAGAAAGATGTCTCCGGCATGCTCGAGCGGCGACGCGACGGTGACGGCTAACCCGGGACTTTTAAATTCCATGAGCTTCCGCAGAATTGCGCCGAATGCTAGAAGGATACGCGAATGCACGTTCGTCATTTTTGGCTTCCGCAGGAAAGTCGGTTTAATTAAATGTTTGCGGTCCGGCATGGGACGTCGCCGCGAGAATTACAGCGCGTGGGTGCTCTCGTTGCGCAAACGACGGATGAATATGCGGCGGAAATTTTCCCGGTGATATTTGGAAGCGCACATGCAGATCCAAGGATACACAGACGGTCCCAGAAGTCATTTGCTTCAGCGGTAGATCTTGCGACATATTCAAAGATGAATTAAATGTGTATAAGAGCTAAATAGATATTCTGCTCGCTGTAGCCGTAATATTATCCTACGGAGGATAATAATATATCTGAATAATAATTATTATTATCTATATAATTAGATATAAAAATATATATATTTATCTGACTATACGTAGACGATTCTGCATCGATATTTTAGAATGATGACCATCAATGTCATTCCAAATCCTTTGGGAAATTCATGAATGGATGAATTCCCTCCGGTCTCCGCGTGCAACGTCAAATCATAAGGCAACGTCCGTCGTTCTGATTTCCAGATATTCGTTTCTCTATACAGACTATCGAAAGGCCTTCGATGGGTTGGTTGCTCAATGAATTGCGGAAAGACATCTGGGCAGAACCAGAGTTCACCCGACGGCAATCGCGATTCTTTTTTTGTCATTTCTTTCGACTTCGCGCTTTCACGACGGATAGACACGGTCGACACGAGCGTGGGTATCCCTTCCGCTCGGCCGACACAGGCGATGACCCCGGCGACGATGTTCCTAGAAATGTATGGTAACCGCATACGCGCCGTACGAGCTGGGACGGGTTACTATCTCGGAAGCAAGAATTCGCCGGCAGATTTGTTTGCGGATCTAATTTGTGATTTAGATCGCGGAAGATATTTATGACCTGCGGCCCGTCGATATTCCTCGGAACACCTCGTTCTCGTATTTGCATGTCGGGATGAATAAATACGAGGGCGGGATTCAGGCGAATAGAAGCGCCGCGAATTACTGACCGTTCTCCTCCGAAGTGGCCACCGTGAATCCTTGGCGCTGGGATAAAGATAAATACGCGAGGATCGACGAAGGAAATTAAATCTACGGAGCATAAGAAGTTATAAATATGCGTGGCATTCGCCAATCAAAAAGACAAAAGTGAAAATTGAATCCAGAAGCCAGGCATTCAGATGTGCTCGAACATATTCAGATTTATTAATATCTTATCTTTTTAAAAGAAGGTCTTCATCATTTTTACACATGTTTCTAAATTGTGAGTGCTATTTCTACACACATTTTGTTAGCTTTAAATTTGCATCCGCCAATTTGAAATAAACGATTCAATCGAGATTAAATAGCAGCGCGTCAATGTCAAGTGAAAATATGGAGACGCCATGAACCCCGTTTCCGACGTTAAGGCAGACTTACACCTTTCTTTATGCATTCCTTTTTAAGGAAACTTCTGCCTCTTTAATGTAACAAGTCTCTGCTGCCTTGAGTTTTGAAAGTTCATTCCTCCGCCCGTCTTGTTTCATGTCAGGGCTACCAAGATTGCAACCGGGAGGGACGCGAGCTGTAAAGCCAAGTGGAAGTTTAATAACATTTCTATAAAACATGCTTTACTCGAGAAAGTTTGTAATAATATTTACCGCGCGTTGCAGCTTAATTTATGTCGCATGTAGAGCATCATATTGGGTTCTTTAAGCGTTTCGTCACGTCGCTCGTTAAGAACTCCAAGCTTATTTTTTAATCGATTGCGATGAACAAAACACAAAGCTAACGCACATTATTTTATTACAGCAATCCGTGTATGCGTCTTAACATTTTAATTACAGTTTGCTAAATTCCTATAGTATATTTTTTGTTGACTTCGCTGATTCACGACTAGTATACGGCGATAAAATCAACGGGCGAACAGATTCAATTGCGATCGTATGAACGTTTGTTGTTTTCCTTTTCTCTCTCTCTCTCTCTCTCTCTCTCTCTCTCTTCCTTTTTTTAACGGTAAACCGCACGAGCCGACGATAGTTTTATCGTCGCACGTTATTCCGGTTGAAATGCCGCGCCGTGTTGGATACATCTCGGTTTTTATTGAACGAAATCCATATCGGCGCGGCGTCGCGCGGCGCGTACGGAACCGACACGTCCCCCGGGGCCCACCGTCGGACGCCGGGGCCTCGCATGCCTGCCTAATGGCCAAGCAGCGTCAGTTTCCGGTGTGTTTCGGCGACAAATATCAGCCGCGGGCAATGTCGGATCGGGCGCAGTGTCGGATCGTGTTCGACAACGAGCAGTGATCCGGGTCTAATCTCTCTCCGGTCCGATACGTCGCGTCGTGCAGGAACGAGGCGGCTGCAAGTTTGCGAATTGTTTCGCGTTATCGCCCGTAAGCTGGGACGGTTTTACGCGCTTATACATGCGAGCATATAGCATCGTTGATAGGCATCACGAATCTTCGTATTTTCATTACGCAGAAAATTCGATATAACGAAAGCTTTCGTGAACGATTAGCATTTTTGTATCATAAGCAGGATAATAAATGTCGATACTTCAAAATCGCGCTCTCGATCGGAATGTAATATCGTTAATCGGGAGCGCTCGATTCTCATGTTACCGAGCGTGCAATATCTAATATGGATCGCGTCGACGAAACTAGAACGCTTGCGACGACAAGAACGCCCTCGCTGTCTGTGGAACCGCTTTTATTATTTTTCTGTTTTTTTTTTTTTTTTTTTTTACTGCTATGGATACGTGAGCCGCCGGTGTACCCGGGGTGCTTTATGATGTCGTTAAAAAGCGTCGCCTCTATCTGCCGCGTGTGCATACGAGCGCCCTGGAAATATCGCGGCTTGCACGCTGGTCTCAAATTTACGTACCGAAGACAACGATACGCGTTCGATGATCTTTCTCATCCATTCGCTTGGATAACATGTTTTTGCGTGTCTTCTATCGCGATACTTTATCTTGGTTGGATACCGCATGTGTTAGATGCATAAAGTTAAAAAAAAAAAAAGAGAAAAACCAATAGCAACTTGGAAGCAGAAGTTATGCATTGACGTAAGCACGTATCGCTTGTTTGTCCACGGCCGTAAATTTATTTGGAAAACTGTCGCAACATATCGCGATATTCTTTACAAGGAAAATGCATTAGGTCCGCGGAACCATGTTGCGAAGATAAATGGACTTCCAGGTTCGAATGTTTTCGAGAATTTGCGTGAACCAAACTTGACGCGATGCTGTTTTATAGATCCGAAATCGACCGTGGATATACAATAGCTGAGACTCGATCGATACGATGAATATACAGGGTGTACCAGACCTCGCGTATTACCCGTTAATCATGGTAGATTGCTGAGATCATTTGGAGACAAAAATCTCCTAATGCCAAAATGTCGAGGCTGCTACAGTGTTTAAACGGGAAAGGTTCAAAGTTTACTAGTGTGCTTGTTAAAATTTTACGCATTCAGGAACGTCGCATGTAAAAACAGCTCTTCCACACTTTACTCAACTCGATAGAAATATTTGAAATTATTATTTACTTTATTTCTTTGTACACTGTTCGCAAGACCGACGAATATCGGGATGACAATTTGGCAGCCTCGACATTTTGGCATTAAGATTTTTGTCTCCAAATGATCTCAGGAATCTGCCATTAACGGGTGATACGCAAGGTCTGGTACACCCTGTATATATTGATGAATAGACAAATAAATTGATTAGGCGTTTGCATGTAATACCGATCGTAAAGTAACCTTTAGCTGACGGGCACCGAGGGGGTTGTACTTATGGGATTTAGATGGGACAGCCACGACGATGTCGACGTCTCATTGTAATTCGAGCCCCACGTTGAAAGTTACCCCGTGTCGCATATCCAATGAGCCTTAAGGCCTTAAGCGTCTTAACTTTTCGAAGACCAAGAGCTTCTTAGCATCGACGAAGATTACCTCGCTACATATTCATACATTCTTTCACAATAATTAATTAAAGCACAGTTTTCTTTCTCATCATGTTCACGATATTGTGCCCCCTTGCAAAATTGGCAATAATGCCAGTTTATAAAAGAAAAGAGATTTCAAGAAGAAAAGGATTAACGCGTTATGAATAAATCAATTCAATCCGCGTTTAATCGTATTTATTATTAAAGATACCTGCAGAAGTTCTTATATCCTAAGTTTTAGCAGGAATTTGTAATGATTTATTAATAGAGATTCTTATTATATATAATTAATTAACAGATATTGTTAAAGAGCAAGAAAGGCTATGTATCGAACAGCATAAAAGTTTATATGGAAATTATCTAAATATTTATATCATCAGAAATTACGTACATATATGCTTTCTGCAATGTCAGAGTCGTATGTATTCTACGCATGGCCAAAATATTGTTAACGCACATTTTTCTCTTCTTTCGAATTCAAAATTTAACAGTATATAGAATTTTGCAGCTCCTGAAAAATCAATGCAGTTGTTCGCCGTCAATCACGATGCTTGTTGAGCTACATTTTCGAAAAAACCCCGACGAAATCTCGCGGAGGATCGATTTTTCTTTGCTCGCGCGTGTTCTGTCCATCATCATCGTCTTTCCGCCACATCGTTAATTGCCCCTGTAAACGCATCCTAATTGGAAACCACCAGTTGTCGGGAGAAATTCTATTGGGCGTGCTACGCGGTTCTCCGAAACTGGACGCCCGCGCGCGCGTTAGCCGTATTGACGTCATATGACAATAGAGATCAATATCCAGCTCACGTGAAAACAAACATTGCCTTTGCATTCCGCGCATATCTCCATGCGAAATCTAATATCTGTTCTGCAAGAATCTCGATGCTGTTTGTATCGTGTCGCCGATCACTTGCAAAACCATTTACAGATTTCATATAATATCCAAATGATTCTATCTCGGATTCTAACAGCGACAGTATGTCGTGAGAATTGAGCTTTGTTAGTTCTAATTTAGAACAGTCCGGCGAGAATAGTACCTAATTCTTCTCCCTTCATTTACGTGTTTTTTTTTTTTAATCCCGATGATACGCGGTGATAAATTATACCTACGTGGATCTTCTTACCGTCGCAATTATTTTTGGCTTTTCCCGGGTATTTTTGAATAGCGTTTTTCTATAGCTCAATTTCGCGCACGTGCCCCCCCGCGTGACGAATATCAAATGATATTCCACCCAGAAAATCTTCTTTCTGCCCGGGAAAACTCCGGCCGCGTTTTACCGTCGTCATGGATGACGTATACCGTCTGGCGGCGTCGAGAAGGTCGTTCAGGATACTAAGATAGAGGCGATGCTTCGAGGCCTCTGAGCGAAGAAATATCGTCGAAAGAGTCGGGAAGCCAATTTTGTCTCGCCCATACCCGTCTCTGAAGAGGATCACGTTTGGACTCAGACTAGCAGAGAAGTCGAAACGTAAATCATATTAGCCTCTTTCTCCCCCTTCCCCTCGCGTCTCTCTCTCATTCCCACTGCGGGTGCTGGAGAAACGGAGAGGAACGATAATGGCGGTGTAATGTACTTTGAAGTTTGCAGGCTAAAGTGACCGCGGTTATCTTGCCGGCGCGACACTATTATATTTTGCCATTACCTTCCACGCCTCTCCCTTCCTTCCACCTGCTCCTCTTCCCCCGTACCACCGTCTGCCACCCCTCGCGAAAGTCAAATAACTGCGTTAATGTCCAGTATCAAAATTCGGAACGGAGGTCAAAGTTCGTCGTTCGACCACACCGACGTTAAGCATAACGAAAATTGACGTGATGATCGCAGTTGAAATTTCGGAAATCGCGGGGAACGCCGCGAGAGACCGAGACGCGATCTTTTTGAATTTTTAACGCACACATCAGCGAGAGAGACGAACCAATCCTCTTTTATTTTCCCAGCACTTTCAGCGCAACTGGGCACGAATGAAATTCTCTTCTGATTAATGCGGGAAAGCGACCGGCCGGGATTTAGATTTGGTTATTACAGGCCCGGTAGCGCCACGCCGCCACGCGCCACGGGCGTTGTCGTCTCGTTACAGAGACTCATATTCCGCCCGCTGCGCCGCGGCCGGGACAACGTTCTTACCGTAATGAAATCCGCGGCTATTTCGCCACTGCGTTCCGTCATTCTTAATGCTCCTTTTCTCGTCGTACATCTACCCCGCGTAGTATACCGCGGCCGTATTTCGTCGTTCTCGAGTCCGCTTACCACAATGCGTATTTCTTCGCGCAGTGGTAGCGGACACGTACGGTCAGACGCGCCACCGTCTGAAATTCAGGAGCGAGCCCGGAAAGTTTTCCGGAAAAATGGATATTGTGCGAGAAACCGTGGAAATTCGACGAGGAAATGTAGCGCGGCCGCGAAGTTTGTCCGCGTGCTTGGGTATCGAGCGACTTTACCGTGACTTTATACGTTTCTTTATTCGCGACTTTACTCGCAAGTAAATACATAAATGTATATTGGCTGAAGTTCGCAAATCGTCTACGACGAAAATAACCCGGCGCGATTTCGTAAATAGATACACTATGTCTATAAGTGTAAGGTATGGATAGATATGGATAGACAATCAAATCAAATATAGAAAATATAGAGAATAATTTTTGCCGCACATAGACCGACGTCCATCTCCTCAAGAATCGTTGTATGATCTCTGTATTTCAGATTGTTCATATCTTATTATTCACTTCGAAGCAGTCGTTCAGTAGACAAAGAAATGCACTAATAATGCTTGTTTCTCTTGTTCGGATACTTTAATTATAATAATTGATATAATAATATTGTATGCAGCAAATATTATTATTATTATTATTTATTTAAAATCCTTAAGGACTCTCAAAAATTCAAATTCAATATAATATTATTATTAATTATATTACCGCGTCACTCGTTATTGCGGTCATGGTCAAAGCTGGTGTCTTGGGTAGAATCGAAGAGCACAGATACGGGGGAATTAATTTACGCTGCTCTGGTTCGTGTATTCTCGATAAAGTATCACCTCTGTTGCGCATGGAGACGTCGGGATAACGTCGGAAATGAATTTATTATAGTAAGTAGTTAGTAGCGCGTTATGCTCTCTCTCTCGGGCCATTTTCCTTCTGTTATGTTTCAATTAAACGCGATTAATGCGCCATAAAAGTTTTCGCTATAATAAATCGAGTCGATGGAGCTCATTTCACACGTTTTACGCGACAATATCCATCATATTCATATTACTAAAAAATAATTCTTAACTACAGTTGTAGTTGAAGAAACTTGAAGTAGGCGCGACTTAACGCAACATGAGATGCCGGTTATTTCAATTTCCTCGCTCAAAGACACGAAATTAACGTGATCGGGATCATTAAGCCGTAAAAAGTTGTTTCCGCGATGTCTGCGATCCTTTTTCACGCTCGGAGGATGAAAATATTTTCTTTCTGTAAGATATACGCGCTTCACTTCCTTAGCCAGGTAGACTACGTGCGATCTTCCGAACTCCCATTCCACCGATCAGAGGCGATTTACTCTCTACCGAGAAGCTCTTTAAAGCGGAGCCTTACTCACGTCCGGCTCCGGCATCGATCCGATATTGCCGGGATAAACCAAAAATTTTATCAAACCTCGCCTGGATTCCGGACGAAATTCCGAGAAGATATTTCTTCTACTTTATGAGTTCCCAACCCTTTCACGCACAAGATCTGCGCGCAATTTTGATAAGAAAAATACTTTACGTGCAACATCTTGTGCGAGAAATCGTGCAAAAAGGCCTTCACGGAAAAATTCCTCCGTAAATTGCATTTGCATGCTGCAATTTCCTTGTTCTATTTATTTGCTTATTTATTTATTATTATTTATCTTATATTTTTAATTTCTAAAATTGTGATCTTATCGATCGATTTGAAAATAACCCGAATATAAACGAGTTTACAGCATCATCTTATAAGTTATACTGATACTTATAATACAGAGTAAATTGATGGGCATAATTAAGATTTATATTCTGATTAAACTTTATATGTAATTTGATGGGTAAGTCGATGACGATGACTAGAGTTCCTGTTAACAGTAATGTAATGTAATATGTAAACGTTTCCATTCTTTTAAAGCTGTTCCCCAGGTAGCACAGTAGATCGGTTGTAGCATTCTAAATTCCACAAACTATAAAGCAGCTATAACCGCTCTCCCTAGGTTCCCCAATGCTAGCAAGTCGTAATCAACAATGGAAGGGTAAATGTTATTCACGATGAGAAAGCCTGTTAGCTCATAAAATATCTGAATTGTATCCAAACACGCTTTCTTAATTGTATTGCCTCATAGTAGATTGAGCGTGACGCACATTTTGTGACAGCATATACTACGCTACAGTAGATCGAAATCGGCTGTACTTTATCGCTCCCGCTTCTATCGCTGTACAGTAGATCAAAAGTAGCTAGCATTTTATCTATGCTTCCTTCAAGCTACAGTAGATCATAAGTAGTTAGTATTTTAGTTCCACTTCTATCACACTACAGTAGATCGAAAGTAATCTGTATTTCATGCCCGCTTCTATCGCACTACAGTAGATCGAAAGTAATATGTACTTTTATTTTTAAATGTTATTATTTTTAAAGTGTGCCACTTTATTATAAAAGTGGACTCCATGACAATACTGGTACAAAATTACCGTGGTTTATATCACGGCGCGAGATACTGCCGTGAGTGCCGTGTCTCTTCATACCATTCTTATAGCATTGTTAGTCAAATTTTAAATACGAGAAACAGATCCCATCGGATGCCATCTATCGGATAATCCTAATGCTAGAGATGAACATTAAAATGTTTCACCGTTGAACTACTACAGTAGCATGATATTGTAATGAAATCATATATTTCCGTAAAGCGCGTATGCACGAAATTAAATATAATCCTACTGTAATCAGGTAGATGCCAGCAACAAGTAGTCACTATGAAAGTGCTACATCATTTCGATACTGTTACTTCATATTAGTTAAATTATAGCCAATTTTTAGTATGCTCTTCAAATGTTACGAATAATATACACACACTATCGGATTAGTATATTTCTAACTGAAGTAAGAATATAGAAACTTAGAAAAGTTATACACAGTAGGATACATGTAGAATGCTTTCGGCAGGAAATTGTTGATGAACTTATCGTACAAGAATTAAAATAATTTTGTAGAACACTAATGTAGCGAAGAAACAGGTAGCTTCTTCATTTAATTTACTGTGCGTGAAAAATTGTCAAACATTATTTACATGCAGTTTGTGCGTTCTCCTTTTGCAGGTAGATGCCATCAACAAGTAGTCACTATGAGAGTGCTACATCATTTTGATACTGTTACTTTATATTAGTTAAATTATAGCCAATTTTTAGTATGCTCTCCAAATGTTACGAATAATTTACACACACTATTGGATTAGTATATTTCTAACTGAAGTAATAACATAGAAACTTCGAAAAGTTATACACAGTAGGATACATGTAGAATGCTTTCGGCAGGAAATTGTTGATGAACTCATCGTGCGAGAATTGAGATAATTTTGTAGAACACTAATGTAGCGAAGAAACAGGTAGCTTCTTCATTTAATTTACTATGCGTGAAGAATTGTCAAACATTTATTCACATACAGGTTGTGCGTTCTCCTTGTGCTACCTGGGTCCAAGTCGACAATTCTTATCATACATGTTTGCCTGTAATTTTCGTTCTGAAAACGCACGGAATTCTAACTTAAACATCCATTCTATCAGTGAATGGGGAGAGAGAGATGCATAAGAATTCAAAAAGTTTATGGAAATAAAACCTTGTGATTAGCTGTGAAATTGTTATAAATGCATAATTTTAGAAATATTTTATCAGGATAAATATGGAATAGTTCGATAAAGTGTAAAGTGTCGAATTTACGGTATTATAAATGCGAGAATAATTTGAGATTCAAGATATAGATATACATATAAGAGCTACGTTTACCTTGAGCATTGTTGCGCAAGGAATAAATTTGTATTGACGTATACTTCTTGGCGGCGCGGCGTACAAAGGCCCGGACAAAGTCGCGTGCATTTTTCTTGCACGTGCCACGTCCCTCTACGATACAGGAACGCAACAATGCGTATCCGGCGCGAAGCCGCGGTGCGGGAGAGTCGCTGCGGACGGGCCATAAATATCACCCGACCGTCATAAAGCTTACTTTATTTGCCTAACTTCTGCTAAAGGGAGAAAGGGGAACAGGGGATTACGGTGGCGGGAGGTGGAGTCGAATAGTACTCTTCCTGCCGGTTTCCTTCGGTGGAAAAGGAAGCTAAAAAGGGCGGGAAAGCACGGCAAGGACGCGAACGAAGCTCAGGACATCCGCCGGTATGATGCATTGCCACCCCCGGGCGCGTACATACACAATCTCCGGGGATGCTGCAAAGTTGTTTTGGCACAACGCCATAAGCACGATACTTTGCCGAAAAAAATGTGGTGACCTGTAAAATGAAAAGAAGCGAAGAGAGTACTATCTGAATTATATATAAGATGTATCAGATTCACTTCGAGCCGTATATTTCTCGGGTCAAACCAAGACGAATAAAAAGGAAAAATCAATGCTTCTCAATGAAGTATCAATAGTTACATCCTAAATCGAAAAGTATACGATTTTCCAAATTGATCTCCAAAAAAGCATAAAGATAAGCGGATCTTAAGGACGTATGTCATATGTGAGAAATAATGAGCCACCTAGCGTTGAATTTACATTGAAGTGTGATTGTAAATTGCTCGATCAACAGTTCGTCGTCCATGGAAAATATGCTTTACTTACAATTATTAGTAATTGGATAATGTAATTGCGAATAATAGATCGCCCGACTGTTTGGAAAGCGTGTCTTTTGTCAGAAACATGAAACGCGGCAGCAGTTGGGTAATAAGGCCGGCAACATTATTAATTGGCGCAATAATGGTCAACGTGTCCCACTCCCGGAATGATATAAGAGTTAATCCAGCGGAGTGCAGCTGATATTTGTGCCGCTACATATCTATAACGACGGTATTACATCCCACACCGTTCTCACATCTTTCGCCACTCCAATCAGCCCGTGAGACACGATTCCTCCATGCTTTTGACTGCCGTTCCAAATACACCTTATGCATCGTGCATCAGGATGGCCGCGAGAATATTGACCAAACTCCACCCGTCACGTAATCAATTGCTTGATTTAACGGCAGTTCCTGTACTCTGTAACTAGACCGATCTGATAAACAGGCTCCGAGTTACGAGCTGAGTTACGTAGCTCATTTCAATGAAGTTACACGCGTACGCTTTGACTAATCTTGGCAACTATATTTTGTAATACCCTTAAGTATATTTTGCAAGAGAATGAAGGAAAAATCTATATTGTAGCCAGAATAAATTAAAGAACATTTCAGGAGAAAGATTAATATTATTAAACATTTTAGAGAGAACTTTAAAAACGATTTCCGATACGAAACGGTAAAGATCGTGGTCGGGTATTGAAACGGTACAAGTTGCTGTGAATCCGAATTTTAAGCAAGCACCTCGAGTCACACATTGAAAATGCAACATCGCGTACGTTGCACTCCGCTGCACTTTGTCATCCCGACGACCATCGGCGCGGCCGAGCTTCTAATTAATTGCAGCTCGACTCTCCTCTTCAGGAACAAGTGGGGCGGCAGAGTTGATAGCTACTACCGAGGTGGAATTCAAATTAGCTGGCGTTACATGGCGAAGGTATCTCCCTCTTTTTCGTTCGCCATTTTTGTCGGAAGCGACCTTTTCTTTTTTTCTTTCATTCAACCAAACCTCGGTTATTTTGCTTCCAAGATATTTCGAAGTCGCCCCCCCCCCCCCCCGTGCTTTTGCCACTATTATTTGTCTCTCACGTCGGTAAATTACACGTAGAATGGGAGAGAAGGGAATTGCTATATTGGGCGGCCCATTTACCTTTGCTTCCTACTGCCTGCCCGTATTTAGGATAGTAGATGCGGCCCGTATCAGTTCATTAAGCAGCCGTGCATACGGTTACCGAATCGGGTACATTTGTTCTCCCATGGGAGAGGGAGGTACTATGTACTCTTCCTCAATCGAGAAACGAATATTCTCTATCAAAATTTCACTAAATCATTAAATTGAAACAGCTATATTAATATTACTATTAGCGTCAGATGTATGTGGGGCATTGTGGGGATATATATTACATAAAATTGGAATATCGATGGTATGACAAGGTTCGAGAGAGCACTCGAAAGACAATTCGCGCGACAACATTCTGCCGGGTGCGCAAAAGTAAAAAATATTATTTAAATGAAAGGCGAACGTATACGTACGCGTGTATGTATCTCAGCCCCATAAATCTCGAAGTCTCCTTCCGCGGCGCGCGCAATGCATACCCTTATCACTCATAATATTTCACGTTGGAAATATGAACACGTGCGCGCACATTACGACGAACATGATGGCGCGTCACTCTGTGCGCACTTCGCTGTATTATTTATTTTCATTTCGGTCGGAGCCGCAAAGCAGCACACACAGCTGACATTAAAACTACCGACGACCGCCAGGTCGAAAGGTGAAACTTGGTGGGTTCATTAACGATATTATAGCGACGCTTTTTGGCGACCGTTTTTCACCATGCCACCGTCACCGCGAATATTATCGCTTTCCGGCTAAACAAAAATAAATTTATTACTTCAACTCGCCGTTCTCTTTGCGTGGTGGCAAATATTTAATGCAACTCGCATAAATAACTTACACGGACTTGTAACCGCACGAAAATAGCATGTGCGTTGTAAAAAGCGTCGCCGATAAATCAACGAGCGCGTAACGCAGAACCGTCGATGCGTATTATTAAGCTATTATTAATGCATTTTCAACATGTAAAAGCGCGATGCATGATTAAACGATTAAAAGCTCACTGGCACGAATTTTCGCATTTCAACTGACGTTCGCGAGCAGTTCATAAAAAATTCGCATGGAACGTGCACCAGGTAGGAGCTGATACGTTTAAGAATTTTTTGCCAAGAAATTTAATGCTTCGCGAAGTTTAAAGGCGCCGGTAGGACATAATATACATATACAGTTGGCAATAATCCTCATCCTTTTCTGAATATTTTTCTTTGACGCGTCGATCAGAATATCTGTGACTTTATATGTTTTTTGTGCACTTGTAATTTATAATACAATATTTCTTCATACAACTCTCATGTTGGTGCTTATTTCTAATAATACGATTCGAGATCTTGGACTCGCCATTTTCGCAAAGTATGAAATTGTATAATATATAACGCGATGTACTTACATCGATAATATGCGATATGTATTCTGTGATACATCTCTGTCACTGATTCTTATAACACAAACATCCGTTGCTGCTCGTATCGCGAGATAATATTTATGGCACCAACGCGCATCAGAAAAAGCTTTTTTCTCACTCTACTTTTTTACACATATTATATCTAGATATAATATACAAATATATTTATGATACAATATTCAAATACATTAAAATACAATTAGTTAAATGAAAAATATGAAGTTGAAATACAATACTAAGTTATTCCTGAAATTTAATTTATTATCTACATGGATAGTAGGAATTTCTGTATCTACAATTCGCCTCTCTCACGTATTCTCATCGGAAAATACATCATTTCTGTACACAATACACAATACGTTCGCGTGCGTATATCGATCCAAATTAACTCGCGAATTCGCTTAGCGCCGGAGATTAATATAAAAGCTGTGAGAAGGCGGAATGTAATCCGGTCGGCTATAAAAGAAGACCAGCGTCTTCGTAGTGATTGGAAAACGGAAAGTGTCTCGGGAAAATTCACAGGATTCGCGAGGGCAAGAGGGGAAAGAAAAAGAGAAGGAAAAAAAAGAGAGAAGGACATTGGTACGCGATGTAACCGTCGAATTTATCGCCCGCACTCGAACAGCCGTGCTCTCCTCCTTTATCCTCTGGAATCTTGGCCGTGAATCAAATCCGTGATTTACGATCCACGCGCACACACATGTATATCAATTCTGCAACGACCTCGATTATCAGGCCACCCCGCGGGCGCGGGCGGTCGTTGCCTTCGCTTGGACTGTCGCCAGCGATACACTGCATTCGCATCAAAGGAGAATGCCGTCCTCTCACGGACGCTTTTCCGTGCTTTCCTTTTTCCTACGTGATACGACGGCGGCGGGCGGAGGCGGCGGCGACGTCGGATGGCGTCTTTATGCGGATTGCCGCGGGATTTCGAAAGGATAAGCGACCACGGGAGAGCGGCTTCGGGCTTCGGTTGCCGCCGCCGGTTAGATTCTCAGATGTGTGGAGCCTCATCCGCCGCGCGGCGGGATTTTGTGTCAATAATGCAAATTAGATCCTTTCATGGAGCAGCTTAGTAGCAAGCGATGTGATGATTCAGGCCGTGCAAATCCGAGGATCGCGTCGTGAGACCGGAAATGCTATTTGTCGATCACCGTCGAGCTTGATAGCGTTTGAGTGTTCACTAAAGTTATTTAATTACACGAGACCGACTCTCTCTCTCTCTCTCTCTCTCTCTCTCTCTCTCTCTCTCTCTCTCTCTCTCTCTCTCTCTCTCTCTCTCTCTCTCTCACACACACACACATGCACACACATACTCTCTCTCTCTCTCACTTAAACATCTAGAAAATTTTTCCTACGTTTGCGTTTCTGCATCCTTTCGTGCGCGCTATTTCCACGTCGTTGCGTGCATGGAGGATTTCGGTCGAGTAAAATATTTTAGCGGCTTGAGAGGATGGGGAAAGGGGGACGGTAAGTCCGCGATCTGGATATTTCTTACGTCTGCATTCTTTGTATCGGGGAAAAGAAGGAGGAAAATATAAGAGAGAATATATTATATATTGTTGCACATATGTATACATGCGAAATTTCTCTTCGACTTTGTGCGTATGTCTTCTTCCGAATTTCCAGGATATGACTGGATTTTATCGGAAAATCGCGGCTGATTAAATCCGATATAATACGAATACATTCGGCGTGGTGTTACATTTTTTTTCGTTAGTATCGGTATCAAAAGAAAAATCGTCGCCGCCATAGATCGTTCTGACTTTCTTTATCGCGCTCGCCCATCTGTTACGCACTTTACGACTGCAAGACGTCGCATCTCGTAATAGCACTGTCGCTTTTAGAGGCATTTTCCTCGCGCTCTGTCGGACTATAATCTTGTAGTGGAGTTTGTAAAGCCGTTACGGCGAGCATGTGGAACTTATGTTTACAGGAGCAGGGTAAGCTTAACTTAATGACAGGAAGTTTGCGAAAGTAAATAGGGAACATCCCGTTTTGCAGAATGTGTGCCGTATCATCGACGCAGGAAGAAACCTGATGTTAAATTTATTATCCGATATAGGTATCTGAGGATGTTGCCTCTTGAAACCAACAACGGTGTGAGCGTTACCCATCTAAATGGAATAATAGAGGAGAAAAAAATATGGACGTCGATGTATATGTCTGACGGACGAGATTATCTCTCAGCGACAGGGAGAAATTATAATTGCGACATGGATACACGTCGTTCCATGGCGCGAACCCTGTTAATAACCTAATCAAGGAGATGAAACTGTGTTGTACAATCCGTCAGTGCGAAGCAGTGATGACAGGTGACGAAGCAGAAGACGAAGAGATCTTGTTTCTTTCCAGATTACCGACATATTCATAACGAGCTGTCCGGTATCATTTTCCTCTCGTATAAGTGAGCGTTTGACTTTTTACACGTCGATAATTTGTTTAGTTAACGGAACCGTAGGAGATGTTTAACTCACAATCAGTTCTTTCTCTCCCTTTACTCTCTCTCTCTCTCGATAATCACTATATTTCAACAAAGAAATAACTTGAAATAAGAGAATATATATATTTATTATTTACTATTATTATTATTTACAATAATTATATTTATTTAAAACAGCTGTGTCCATTCGTTATTTTTTATTTTTATTTCATTTTCCGTTTCCGCTAGGCAGACTTACTTCGCAATAATTCTTGAAACGACCGAGGTGATGATTGGTGGTTATCCTAGATCCTGTAAAAGCGTTAAAGCGCAAATTCCGCAAAAACGCTCTGATATTCATGATATGATGCATATATGACTCATGATATGACACATAAACACGCGCGAGAATAACAGGAAGAAACAGGAAGAAAGGGGAACAGTCGTTAGCATTACCTGTAAATGCACGATACAAAAATATGCCGTGTGAAATGACGCTGTGTTTTATATACGGCTTATCTGGAGGTCACCGGAAGCATCTCCGGCTCATTCGACGACGAATCCGTTTTTCTGATTTTATTGCGTCGTTTGCGGGATGATATTTCATGGGGTAGAAGATCTCATCGGTTTCGGAATAATCGAATTATTTTGATCAACGCCGTTTTTCGCTTTGACATTATCAATATTGGACAATGTCGTTCCTTCTCTACAATTCAATGAAGCCCGTGAAACCGAAAATCCGTAGAAATCTTTTCCTACGAGTATCGATACATATGTAATACACATATACATGACAATTTTATTCTTATATTGATTCTTATGACTTATAGAATATTATTCCATTCCCAATGCTCATTTACGGGCTGCTTTATGCACGGTACATGAAAGAGTGTTCCGAGGAGATGAATTTCCCAGGCGATTCAGCGAAGTCGAAAGGAGGAATTCGAGAAGACGAATCGACGCCGCGGGTGGGGTCGGACGCCCGTAACTTACCGGCTTAATGCGGTACTGCGAAAGAGTAGATCGCGAAGAGAGTTTCTCCCTAACGAAGGGCCTCGGGGCCTAGAATTGTTAATTGGCTGCGGACTTTATTAATGATCGCGCGCACTGCGTCAACTTTCTTAATCCCGTAATCGCGCGAACTTTCTCGCGTGAACTGTGCTAGTCTTTTTCAAGAGGATTCTCAGCGGAGGTGAAGAGGGTAAACATTAAAAATTCTTCAGTTTGGCCGTCCCTTTTAATCTCGGGAAAAACGGGCCTGTTTTAACTAACGGTTGTCTACATAGAACTTACAATTAGACGTCTGCGGTTAACGAAAAAAGTTACAGACAAAAACGAATAATGTATTAAAGATGATGGGTATAAATTTTAAAGCGCGACGCGAAAGATTATTTGACGATTATTATATCTCGAGATTAGTTTACCGTATAACGTTGCAATTAATGTAGGTATTTCAACCGCGTGTTGAAATATGCAAAGAGATTAGCCACGTTTTGGAAGATAATGTGCAATATTCCATAATGGGTCGGATAACACTATGTATATAATATTAAAGCAGCTACGCACTATTGTTTATATTGCTTCGCAATTAACATTCTATGCGCACGTGTTGCTGGTTGTTCCGACTGTTCGATATTTCAGATAGCTGAATAATAGTTGGTATGCTCTATCGACAGCGCAACGATAAGCGGGAGTCCCGAATTGCATTTGCAACTCTATTATGGGGCTGGGATTGGGATATTGTCCGTCTTGATACGTTACGAGTTGCACGAGTCTGCACGTTCTCGCTCCTAAAATAATCTTAATAAAATTTAATAAATAATATCTTCTTCTTCGAGTGCCGTAATCGTTAACCGATCGTAGGCGACCCCTCTGCATATATCTGTGATCCAGATATATGGGACCTACAAGTTTAACGCCGGTTCCGAACGGCTCTATAGAGGGGTTTTCCTGGGCAAGATACTCTCGGTGGTTTGCCATTGCCTTCCGAGAGATGGCGATCGAATAAAAATCGACTATATTTTTTGGTCGGATGGTCGGATTCGAACTCGGATCCTCGGCTTACTAGCCTAGCGCACATCTCTCTGCGCCACGATTGCCACAATAAATAATATAGGTATATATAATTACCAACTTTAATATACAATTATAAAAAACATATATATTTAAATTGATTTATAGTAGTACGCGCAAATAATGATTTGCAAGACGTTTTGATCGTTTGTTGTGATGTTTGTTATTATGTCTGTTCTGCATAATAACAGTTTTCCTAACAATATGTTATTGCACGTATGTATGTGTACATGCGTATATTACGTGATATATTCGACAAGAATAGTACCGGATATATATAAATATATCTGTAAACATGTAAATGCAAAACGGATTGAGGAGGAGGCAGGACAGCAAGGAATCATATTGGGAACAGATATTGCTTTTTTCTGCATTTAAATGGCCAACGACTAATCTCGGTATTTTAGGAGGGAGACGTGCCGTAAAATATTTTCACGTATAAGTACGACGGAGGCGATCCGCGACGGGAAATTCCAATTCATTGTAGCGCAATGGCATTTGTTATAATGGAGCATACTCCTGAATATTTATGCGCGACGTATTTTAAAATTACAGGAGAACGTAAAGTGTAGTATTAAATTGTCCGTGATACATTGGCCGGTCTACGATGCCTGAACGATGAATACGCGTTATTCGCCGAGCGAGTGAATTTACGAGGATGGATGAATCTGTGTACGAACTATAATACGCGCGCAGCGGAGTTGCAATATCGACTCCGACATTTCTGTGCGTGTTTCGCATCGTGGACAGGATGAGAAAACTGACGAAGGATCCTCTCGGGCATCGAATGTCCGTGACGTCTGGAATTCTAACTCTCGCTCGAGACACACATATGGAATAATCTATCTTTTTATCTAATATACTTTTTTTACATATATTTATTTGATAAACTCCAATTACAGTTGACTATTAGCGCAATAATAATTTGCTGAAAATGGTATTTTTTATTGCATAAATTTGAAGATTATATACGTATGGGATACCTATATTTATGTTTGAGAAATCAAATGGAAGCATTATTGAGCAATATTCAAAAAATAATATTACATTGATATTTGTTGGAATATGATACTTTAGTTTTTTGGCATTATCCATATAGAATGTGAAAAGCAGAAGAAATAACGAGCAAAATTGTTTTATTTATTTTATTACACTGATCACACATAAAAGGATTATCTTTCTAAATGAAAAGTTTTATTTCTTGAAGACTATTCTTCTTGTTTTCAGGTAAACAATTGTAATCTGTGAATCAATCATATTATGAAGTGTAATGCATATACATATATGTTATGGTATGAGTATAATTTAAAAAAAAAACGCAGAATGGAATATATCGCATATATTGATTTGATTTATTCTTTATTCGTTTACTTTGCACCTCAACATTTCTGTGGGAAGGAAAAAGCGAGCAATTTAGTTGTTGAAGACCGAAGGACGACGATGACGTGGGATCGAAATAATTAACGCGTTAAAGTCTCCATAGATCCGGAAAAAACCGCCTTTTCCTCCCTCGTGTTGCGGGAACGATTATCGGCTCCGGTTTGCTCGCCGTCGTCGTCGTCGTCGTCATCGTCGAGCAACAAGCCGAGTTTAATACCTCCTTCTTCGGCTAATGGCGGTCGCTTCCGGCGCCATTTTCGTGCTGAAAGCAGAAGCGCGCTCGTTCGACCATATACAGGCCTCGTCTCATGGGAGCCACCGACGTTTCAAAACGTCCGTACGTATTTACATCCCTCCTGCCCTCAGTACGTATTTACATCCCTCCTGTCTTCCCCGCCTCATCTGCAAAAGTAATACCGTTCTATCTCTATCTAGGGGTGAATACGGTGAGTGGATAGCAAAAGCACTAAAAAGAATCCGACGACATCGATCTGTTTTTCCTCTTTGCAATAAGAGCCAGTTACTTGATACGTTTCTTGTATGTCAACTTATTGTCTCATTGCGCGCTCAAATGTTATAAGTTAAATCTCTCACAATTATTCCTCTATTTATTCAAGAAAAAGAAGAACAAATCGTCATACGAGATCATACGAGAATCGTAAGATGGCAGAATCAATGAATGAAATTACGTTCTAGATTATTACATGATAACTACAACTTTCATCTTAAATGACGCAATGTCACTCTCTTTTTTCATTACATCTTTTTTATACATAGATATATTTTTTTAAAGGATCATAGGTTTGAAGCGAATAATTTTGTCGTTCTCTTAAATTATTTATAGCTTTATCATTTTATAGTTAAATGCATTCTTAAAATTCTGTTTGGCGGAGTTCACAGCATAAACACTACTATTTTCATTTCTCTGATATACCTTGCGCAGCGATGTTTGCATGTTAAAAGAGCTCGACGAAGGTATATTTTATTACTCTTTAGCAAATATTTATGTAACCAAGCGGAGATCCATTTGCATGATAACGGAGAAAATCTTCTGAAAATAGCTCGAATAATATCTTGGCCACAAGGACAAAGCCCCAGGCCATCTGAGCGAAGAAAGGAAGAGAAAGAGTAAAATATCTTACTTGGGGAGGATTTACTTGTGGTTGTCTATTCTTTGAAACGGAACTTGTAGCTATGTGACGGCTTGCGTATATTTTTAACAGTTTTCATATTTCTGCGACAAATCGAGTTTCTAAAATTCTTTACGAAGTAATCTTGTATACGAGAAATAGAAAGGCAATTTTCCGAGACATATTTCTGAGACAAATTATACTTAATTATATTCAATTTATTTATTACCTATACTTATAATTATGTTTCGCTAATTAATCTTTACTTTGCTTCAAATGTCTTTATCGCATAATTACTTGCACAATAGTTGATTCTTCGCGAGAATTTTACGTTTTTTTTTTAATTTAACAATTGTTACATTCCTGATGATTAATTGATAACTATATACAACGAGACATCTTAACGGCATTAAAATTTAATTCTTCGAGAGAAATATTCTCTCGCAAAGCGTTATTGAGCAAGGGAATAACGATGACGAGACGAAAAAAATCGCTGGAAAGCTTGCTAGATGTTTTTTCGCAAAAATGAAAAGCGACATTCCCATAGCTAATTGTACTGCTGCATTTAATTACATTTTTCGATACTTTTTCTTCATTATGTGAAAATTAAATAGTTTTATATTTTTGTTTAGATGTATTTTGCAACGTTTTTTGTTGTTTATAAGTTTTTTTTAGTGGACTGTAAGTGTACAAACTTTTGTTTGGAAAGTGAATGACATTGCAATATCATATAAACCGTGAACAAACAGAAAATCGATCCACACTAGGAAATTGGCTGATACAGAGGAGCGGGAATTCGTTTGGTATCGTTGAACGGAGATGGGGAAAACTACGAAGCGGTTAATGGCGTGAAATTCGTGGAAATCCACTTTTTTTCTGTCGACGCGATGAGGATGACAAAGACTGCTGGCGTATTGCCACGACGGACTGGCCGAAGCGGAACTTGTTAAACATTAATTATCATCCCAGAGCCACCACTTTATCTCCTCGCTCAGGCCAGCGCGAGTTTCCACTCATCGAGGGCGTTTTATCGTCGCGTCGTCCAAGTATGTGTAAGTGACGGAAAATTTCGAGCATTTGAGTACGGTCCGACCAACAATTCGATACGGCCGTGTAGACATTCTCTCAGCTTTTTCACCGGCCAATTCGACCATCTCGCACTTCCCCAAAAGTCCAAAAAACGAAAGCGATGCCAATTCTCCTTCCGCAAAAACTGTTTAAGGTCTAGTGATTTTGATTTCAATATTTGTTTGTTTTGTTAATTTGCAATTGATTTTTTCTTAATTATAAAAGTGCTAATTAGAAGTTATCACTAGTTGTCTTTGAAATATTACAGACCACTAGAAGTAAATAACTTTCTTGCAAAGAATTTTTTAGAATGAAATTTTAAACGACAAAATCTTGTCACTAATATTCAAAGTAGGTATTTGCGAGCTGAATATTAAAAATATGTAACGAAAATGACATAAATTCTTGGTAATGCGATTATATTTTATAATTAAGATATAATTACATTTTAGCACAAATTAAATAATTACTTGTCGTATAACTAAATTCGTTACACACAAGCACAAGCGTATTTTGCGGTAATTTTGTACGCTTCTTTTTACGACGGGATGATTAGCCCGTAGAAAGATTGGAGTGTAAGCGTAGTTAATCTCTATAATTTTATTTGTAAGAACTTTCCAATCCCTGCTCGCGCTCTCGAGTTTCGTGACAGCGACACGATGACGGGATAGATGGATGCGGGACGGGATAGATGCCAGGGATGAAAGCGAACAGCAAGAAAAGAAATTATTACGGGAAACTTTCCACTCGATTATCCGCTGTCAAAGGCTTTCTAATTACGGGGGATAATTAGTCCTGAGCGCCCGGGATTTTCTCCATCGGGCTCACGATTAGGAAGCGATTACCCGCGTTTATGGAGGTCTTTAAAAAAGCTATTTTTTTTAATCCATCCGCGAATTTTTGTTGTCGTTTCATGTGGGATATATATATCCTATCAGCAGTTGCGGCACTTGTCAAAAGAATATTTTGAAATCTGAATATTATTTAGTAATTATTTAAAATTTTTAAATATTTTATTGAACCGCATGATGAAATATGATAAAAATAATTCCAAGTATTATCCCATACATTTTACAATATTAATCATTTCAATCATTTGTTAGCGAACGAACAATATAAATTTTTAAGAAGTTTTAATTAAACGTTATTGTAACATAATCACCTTAAATTAACTGTGCAATCTGTTTTGCTGATGAAAACGCGCTCATTAGCATAAATATGATCGCAAATACGATGTTCTCAGAAATGTTCTATCCGAAGCTAATTAACGGGGAAATACGTCGCAAGTATAATTATTGTGAACGTAAACAACACAAAGTTTTCATCTAAATATAAAATCCCTACACGTTTATACACATACATAATTAATTTTAATCATGCACTGAGACCGCAGCGTTCATTTTACATCTTTTTGTGTAGCGAATTACTCGATATAATCCGACTTAGCGCCACTCATTTATACATATTTATTAGTGTTGAGATCGATTGACGCAGATTTTAATTGTTATTTTAATTGTCCGACACAAATAATTTAAAGGAATACTCAGATTGTAGAATTTACCTCGCGCTATTATTTACGATTACGATCTACGATTTATTTTATCTTCCCTCTGCTTATCAGATATGCAAAAGTAATCATATACTTGAGAATTTTTAAGCATGTCGGTAAAATAAACGGTGCTCGAAATTTAACGCAAGGTGTTAACGCGCTCTTGAAGCTCTCTCGACACTTCTCTTGGCTATAACGTTTAACTAGGAAATTATAAACGATACACCGGAGTTGTAACAGTTAGTGATTCTCTTTGTGTACGGGGCTAGAAATATAATATTTCAGAAGCGTCTTCCAACATTCTATCCAACTTCAAAATTCCGGGAAGCTGTTTAATTGCGAAGTTCAACGAAACGTGCGCCGGAATCAACATAGTTACGGAAATAGTTACAGATATTCAGATGTCCTTTAAATTTCAACAGAGAGCAACGTCTCTTATTTACGCTCGTATTTACCAGCATAATCGTATCCTAGCCTTAATTGCCTCTGGAATTTCCGTTTGTCTTAGCAATAAGAATCTGTCATGCGAATACACGAGTGTTTGCTCTCAGTTTACGATGTCCTGTTAATCAAATTTTGCGTATAACAGTTACTTTCGGATGTCAGAGCTTGATGTATGCAAGGAGCGTTCGCTATTTGCATATTATTACACGTTTAATTTTATTCAATCTAATTGTCAAGTTTGGCTAACTTTATTTTACGGCAACGTTATTGCATATACAATATCCATTTATCCATTTATTACCATTCGAGTGGTGCTCGTTGAAGTACTTTCCAATGCAAATGCATGCTAAAAGATCGTAGAAACCTTTCATAAAATGCGAATGACATGAATTTGATTGAGTCGATGTAATTTCCTAATCTATGCATGAATATATCGATAGCGTATTGTGAAATTGTGTTTCTAGCAGAGAAATTAAATTCATATGATCATACAACGGCTATTTCAGCCAATATGATATCTCGTCTGGAAATTATTTCGTGCAAAATTAGAAATCAAAAGCGATCAACATTTCATTTTGGTCGGTAATTTCGATGCTAAATAATTTTGCACGTTTCGAGTTTGCATATAATCGCAAGTCTCTCGTAATCATTCTCTCATGAAGTCTACCTCTCCCCTCTCTCTCTTATTTTTTTCATCGCCGCGATTTTATCTATGCTTTCAGCGTGGCGCATAGGACACGTTCTGCTTTTCCTCTCGAAATATGTTAAAGGTACCATTGATGAAAAATCCGCTTGAATATTTCTGGAATATTGAACAATTGCCCGTATAAATTTGAAAAAAAAATCAGCTGAAACGTCTTTCTATTTCCAAGTAATATCGATAAAATAGCAGAACATGTACACACCAGTTCGTGACTCCTTTATAGGCGGTTGTCGGGAATCACACGTGATGACCCGCAAGTATGTTTCCTGAGCTTTAAAGCACGATAGTTATATAGCGAGATGAAACGTGACGACAAACGGAAACCGAGATGTACGAGGCAAATAACTCCAGACAAGTGGTTGACGAGAGAAAGAGGTATGGTTATGAAGTTGGATGGCGTGGATAAAGTGGATTGGCATGAAAGCGTTATTACAAGGTCATAGACTTGGGTTCATTCCTTTTATTTTTTTTTATTTGATATGTACCAACCTTTGCGTAATGCATCTCGACTTTTTCCCCCGTTTCGCTCACTCTATCTACGAACCTCTCCCTTTCTTTCTTTCACTCTGTCTCTTTTTGTCCCTCGGCTACTCCACCTTGTAGAGAACATTCGCAGTTCATTTCCATATTACCGCGGCGATATAATGGATTGCTTCTTTAATGAAACTGCGGCCCTTTAATGAAACTGCGACTCTTATCAATGCGGGACATTATCGTGAAATTATAACGTATAACGAGATTGGTTTTCACGGGATTACGCTCAATTTCTAACGTCTTATAAATAATTCTAAAGTCGATTGTTGCCGAATCGTAATTAATATGTATTATAATTAAAGTAAGCAACTATAATTAATATGGCACAATTTATCGCAAGCAATTTAAGTCATTTTATTATTATCATAAGCCATATGATATAGGCAAATATAGGTAAATAAAGTACAAGTATTGATATTAACTTACTCTTAAAGTTTTTAAATAAACACATTTATTATACTTACTGTTTCCATGTCACAAGTTACAATTCCATCAATTCTACGGTACATCATCACGCTACGCGAAATAAACATTTACACTGCAATTATCAGTGCAGAATTTACATTTTAATGCATTTTGTTGGTAATTTGTTTTTACTTATTCTTTTTCCTTGCTGTCGAGCATCTTAGCAACGTTGACGAACGAAAAAAGATAAGCTACGCTCGCTTCGTGGTATTACGATAAACTAATGACTTAGCAATCGCGAACCTCCGCGGTCGTTATGAATATTCAGGAAACAGATAGACGATCTGCAAAAAGGAGCGTGAGGACATCAGGCACCGCGCCAAAGAAAAAGGACGCGCTTATCTCATGGTGACACAGTTTCTGAGATCATTTCGAAGGTATCGCTAAAATCATCCTCAACAAAGCGCACCTTCTATATAGGGTCGCGATTGTATCTTATATAATAGAAACAATTTGAGTCTTATTTAACTAAACATAATGCAGCCAAAACCATATTTCGTAGATTTTTGGGAGCGGGAGAGAAAGAAGGAGGAGAAGGAAGGAAGAGAATAGCTTTGTACATTTAATTTTTAAGCAACTGTTTGTTTACTTATTGGAATTTGTATTTTTATACATATTCTTCAAATAGCAAAGTTAATATTTACCGCGTCTTATTTTAACATGTATTATTGTTGCTGCGAAATTTTGACGATTTGTATCATTGATTTGTATCACGAATGTATTCATTAAAATCGAGAGAGGCATTCATATACTTATGTCGTTTTGCACGAGAGACAGAGTAGTAATCGGAAATATTGATTACAATCAGTCACGTCGCGGTGTGGTGCGGTGGTCAAAAGTTTCGGGCAGATTTCGCCGTTTGGCGACGAATCGGATTTTGTTCTATCGCATTGCATCCGTGCGAGTTCTACAAAATCGGGAATTTTTCGTCGCAATGGAAATTTCGGCGACGACGAATTTTGCGGATCATTCCGCGGGCGCGCGCGACCGCGAAACTTTCATTCGTTGTTGTCGTTGTTGCCGCAGCTTTTTTGCGTTTTGCGCGAACAGGTGTAAAATGAGAGAATTCCGCGGATATCTCCGACGTGTCGTTCAAAAATTACGGGCGAAGCTGTAGCTGGTACCTTTACCACTAAAAAGCCGCACGCACACGCGATATTTTATTGCACTTCGCGATTTCACGAGCATCATGCGTCCGAAGAAATCAAAGTTACACTGAATAGTCTTAATTAAAAGCTTTCTCTTATCTGCAGATAAACGAGAAATTTTTTCTAAAACCGAGAAAATAATGTGTTTTGGATTTTGGCATCGCCAATAGCTAATGTAATAGACGTTTTTCGTCAGAATAAAAAATAATTTCTAGGTATGTGGAATTTCTCAAAATTTACGAGGCTGACTATTACGATTATAATATTTTTTATCTTGTCTCTTTTGATCATAGAAATCTGCCGTGATCTATGAATCGGATCACAGTTAGATATACGCGTTTCATGGCACTGTGCACTACATAAATAATATTATTCGACACAGGGTATTTAGTAGATACGCATTAATATATGACATGCAATTATGTGCGCTCCGACGGTAACATCACTAAACATTACATTGTATTAACTAAACAACGTGGAATTGCCATAATCATAGAATTATATTTCAGTAACATTTATAGTCTATTCAGTGGTATACGATGCAGAAGCACTATTCCCACACACAAATTCTCTGCTTGAATAAAATTCAATTTTAAAATAAAATAACCTATCGCGCGCAAAGCCATCGTGCAATTAAAACAAAGATATTGATGGTAGTATTAATTTCACGAATCTTCCATTCCGATAATTTAATCCGACTAAACGAAAAAGGGCAGATTAACGAATTCCGTAAATGGCGAATCACTCGCTGCATCAATTTTTTCATCAACTGATTTGCGTTATTTTTGCCGTTAATATTTAAAACTACAATATCGTCAATTAATAATATATTTCTACCGCGATGTTCACGGTCTTACGATTCCGCGTGCTCGCGAATGACAGAAACTCATCACGATGAATTTGGCGAAAGTAATAAAGTGATCCCCCTCGCAAGTATTGAATGTCGCATCGGGCGCGTCCCACGCTTTTGTTATACCATGTATATGTATACATTACGTTGCACAATATTTGCATGCCGAACGAATTGCATCGCACGAGCGTGAGATCGCTCGTCCGCATGAAACTGATGAACTCGCGGCGATGTACTTAATTGACAGCCACCGAGATTACACGGGCATCGCGAGACCGTGCTGTGCGCCCTTTGATTCGCCCTATAATTTGAAGAATGTAACATCAATGGCGATTATTACGCCGGAAATTGGCGCCGTTAATTAAAGCTGTGATTTTGGCGCGATCATTTTACTCGCGAACGCGAGCGTTCTGCGAGGAGCGGTCGTGCGAGAGCATGTCCAAAACCTCTCTCTGTAGTGTGACGCTCTGTACTTTACGCGTACTCGCGACACTAGGGATGTTGTTTCACGTATTTCGTATCGTATAAGTTATAAACATATCTGAATGTTTTTGCGCGTTAAACGCTCGTCGCGATATAATTCGTGTATAATATGACATACGAGAGAGAGAGAGAGAGAGAGAAATGGCTCGAATAATATCTGAGATGTTGACCCACACGATCCCACGCACTAAAACGCACCGGACTGACGACTGGCTTTCCGCTGCCAATCGTAACTCACGTAACTCGGGCCATCATCTCTGGCCGCCACCAAACGACCGCAATTTCCAACGTTGCACCTGCAGGGGAGGATACTCACGGAAGAACAAGTGCAACTATCCGGGCATTCCTCATGTTCCATAATAGTTCAAAGGGCCGCGGCGAGCCTCGTCAATTATGCCGCGCCGTCAATTATACCGAACGACCGTGGAAAATAGCTCATGTGTACAGGTGTGCACGCGTTTGCCTAGGAAATGGCAAGTGTTTGCCGAGTATCGAGCAGCACCGTTTGGCATTATGACGGACACTTTCGGTCAGCGATCACTAGAAATTTGCTAGACATCGCGAAACGCTGATCGGCGACACTGATATTAATTTTGATAACGACATCGTGAAAAGAAAAGAAATTTTTATTTATTTAAACAATTTTATATTTCTTTTTTTTTTTAATAACGAAAGGTGTAATATGTAAAAATGAAACAGCAAAACGTAAATTTGCAATTACAGATCCATATTACATTTGCGGTGTCCGAAAGAAAGCGCAAAGCGATTTCAGTCCGTTCTTGTTAAGCTACATGCAAATTTAGCGACTGAAGTCCGGGGATTTGGAGAGGTGGGGGATGATCGACCTAAAGAAAAAGAGGGCCGTGAACCTTGTCGGACCAGCGAAGGGAAGCAAAAAGCAACGCTAATTACAAGGGTACCCTCGCAAAAAACTGCAAATTTTACTCCTTCTCTAGAAAAACATGAGTAAAATTCTGCCCGCACGTTTTAAAGCGTAGACCTCTACGACTCCTCGTGAAAATATAATAATTGAGGGATTTGCTATCTAGTAATAATTAAACGCTATGGCAATATAAACAGCACCATTATAAATTTTACCATTATATTAATAGAAGCACAAAGCACCTAAAATCAAATATTGTGTGCGTGTTAATGTGATTGGTGTACTACTTTTCAGCTTGCATTTAGTATGTTTCGTTAAATTTTCAATTATATTAATCATACGCTTCATAACGGCGCGATAAAATCGTAATACATCGAGCGGTATGTAATTATCGAAAACATTTCTGTTTTGATATTTCGTCAGGAAACGAATATTAATTAGAGAGATTTAACTGAATGATATCTATATTAAACTCCTTTGCAGAATTCCCATTTTCGAAATAACTCTTACATTTTCTCAAATTAAATTAATAAACGCCATTTACGGTCTAGCATGGATCTTAGTAGCTTGAAACTATTTCATGTGTGATACACATATTAATTTTTCCAACATTAGACAACTGCGCGCCGACTGGATTTGTCAGACTTTTACACAGCTTTTGTTGGAGTAAAAATCCCCTCCCTCCTCCCTTTAGTTAAATCAACGATTTAACTATTGATGCTACAAGCATCTAACTACCTGTAAAGAACTTATTGCGAAAAATATTACCCCAGTCAGGGTTCGAACCTGGAACCTCCCGTATTCCGTTCGGGTGTCGTACCAATTAATTGTAATAAATACCTTTTTGCTTATAAATTGTTTTACTTTTCGATGATTTTTTTTACCACGGGTTCAATGTTCTCGCAATTTCTGAGCCACCTGGATGAGTGACTTTATTTATTTTTGTTGTTCAAGTTTTGACTGTTATTTTGTTTCGATCATATTACAAATTATGATTATTATCCTAACCTGGAACTTATCTATTGTTCGCCGGAGAACGTGAGATTATTTTGATTGAACTGTTACCAATATCGCTGATGTGTGTGTGTGTGTGTGTGTGTGTGTGTGTGTGTGTGTGTGTGTGTGGTGTGGTGTGGTGTGTGGTGTGTGTGTGTGTGTGTGTGTGTGTGTGTGTGTGTGTGTGTGTGTGTGTGTGTGTGTGTGTGTGTGTGTGTGTGTGTGTGATGACTCAAAGCAGAGCCGAAACGTCCGATTTATAATTAGGTATGTATCTTATTAGTAATTAAAGATTATTATAACGTTAACTTATACACATATTAACTGCGTTGTACTCTCAAGACCCACCTTTTACTTAACTTATTAAAATTAAATAATTACAGTGTAATAATTTAAACTTTAATAGCAATTTACAAATTTTGAAAAAAATTTTGTCGCAGAAAGATTCATCTTAATTTACAGATAAAGTAAAACCTGTAACTTTTTAATTATCCCACCGAGTATCGCTTTTATAAATTACCATGCTATATAAGATTGTATTGTTGCGGTTGATTGTAATTAATACGCCCGCTACATTGTGGTATACAAGATGATTCAGAGCACCCATGTCAGCCGTTTTTCTCAAAAATGTAATGTTGCAGAAAGTAAGGAAAAAAATTTCATTACCAATGGATACCCGAAACAATCGTTGGTGATGATTCTATTTTTTGGGACAAACCGGAAATAAATATAACTGAGATCAATTTGGTAATTTTTTGTAAATTTCAAAACTTTTTTGAAAGATATAAGATAATTGAATACGAGATACGAGAAATGATACAAGATAATTGAATTAAGTTTTAGTAGAAGTTGTTTCTTTTTCAAAGCTCTATTCAACGATACCCTACTCGATTCATGTTTCTGTTCAAAATTATAAAACTGATTTCAGTTAGGTAGGTACACTTTGGGTGCCGATTAGTAATAAAAATTTTTTTCTACATATTTTTTTCTAACTTCCTGTAACATCATATTTTTGAAGAAAACTGGTATAAATAGAACAACTAGCATGAATGACCTCTGAATCACCCTGTATAATGTTACGTGTAACGAGGTCATGAAGTCACGTTATAGGAAAAGCTCTTATATGCCATGAATTGATAAGAAATGCGGATAGTTTTATGTTAGCGTTGGTAACTTGATATTTTCTTGATTGTTCATTCACTTTAAGTATTAGAATGCAGAAGTATATGGAAATTGAGTTAAAATAGGTTGAGATTTCTCCGTATTTGGGAGTTATCAGTATCTGTATCGTTATACATATATGTATACGAGTAGAGTAAGGTAAAAGACCCAATTTCGGTTAATCAACTTGCAGCTCTTACAGAAAAGTAGCAGTTTTATTGGCTTAAACCGAAACTCGGATACAGTTCTAGCATCGTGGACACAAGGCCTAAGGGCCATGGCACACAAAAAACTTAAGCAGTAAAACTTGAACAGTAAGCGAATCAGCCAATCACAGTCAAGACCTTAAAGGGATCCTGCAGTGACAGGCGAACTCCAACGATGTCGATAACTTCGATCGTCTAAGTTACCGACCGATATAGATCTGTCCTTGTCTAACGATCTATACGATATATCTTTCCTCTTCAGATTGCTGCGCCATGCAGGCATGTGCGTCTCTGCATTTATAAAATTTTAGTGGGGAAAATCTTTTCTTCTAGGCTTTCAATCTTAGTTCTACTTGCACGATGTTGTTCCTACATGTTGTCCCTACCCCGCGCTGGTCTCATTTTGCATGAATTAACTGTAAAATTTTTGTATTGATCGAATATTGTGGTTAGGTGACAGCTCTACGTGCCAAAAATAAGTAAGATTTTTAATTTTTTTTCGTTTTTTATATATACTCGACCAGCCCGGGCTTTATTTTTATCCTACTTTTAATTTTGTAAAGGAGTTTTGCAATTCTGTAAAGCTAATTTAAAGATATCTCCCACCGAAAAAATGTCGGTATACAGACGGGTGCAGGATCCTCTTAAGGCATAAACGTAAGCGCTAGCGAATCCATATTGCTGATTTCCTTACTGCTTAAGGGGATCCTGCAGTCGTATGATTTACCGACGGAGATGTGATTTTCGCACAGCTACCAGTTTTTTTTGAATTTATAGAATTAAAAATCCTTTCCCAGGATTAAAGTATAAACGCAAACGGATACGGCTATGTTCGTGTTTTCGTTAAAAAAGAAAAAAAAGTTGAAACTAATAACAAGAAACAAGCTCTCCAGATACACAATCAAAGACACGATATAGGGCAAATGAGAGCTATACGCTAATATTAAAGCGAGAGATTTAAAATTTGTTTAATAAATTTTAAATCTTTCGTGTATTTCCAAGTACACGAATTTCCAACATACTAAACCGCGCGCCGATTTTTTGTCGGACTGACAACACAGTTTTCGTTGGAGCATTAAAATTCCTTACCCCCCCCCCCCCCTAACGAATCATTTGATGCTAATTTAAGCATCATAAATTAATATAAAGAATTTATTGCGAAAAATATTACCTCAGCCAGGGTTTGAACCTGGAATCTCCCGTATTCCGTTCGGGCGTCTTACCAATTCGACCCGGGCATCTGGTTTAAAATTATTAAACAATTAATCTCCGCTTAATATTGGTTAGCTCTCATTTGCCCATATCGGCTTTGAAAGCTCTGAGATTACACGTATCAAGCCAGATATAGGGCTGAACAACGCTCCTACCGATTTCTTTCATTGTTATTCGATTTCATCTTTCGTGTATGCAAGTCGAATTGGTAAGACGCCCGAACGGAATACGGGAGATTCCAGGTTCAAACACTGGCTGAGGTAATATTTTTCGCAATAAATTCTTTATATTAATTTATGATGCTTAAATTAGCATCAAATGATTCGTTAGGGGGGGGGGGGGGGGTAAGGAATTTTAATGCTCCAACGAAAACTGTGTTGTCAGTCCGACAAAAAATCGGCGCGCGGTTTAGTATGTTGGAAATTCGTGTACTTGGAAATACACGAAAGATTTAAAATTTATTAAACAAATTTTAAATCTCTCGCTTTAATATCAGCGTATAGCTCTCATTTGCCCTATATCGTGTCTTTGATTAAAAAAAAAGTTATTATTTCAAAAATTTTTTTTCTTTTTTAACAAAAACACGAACATAGCCATATCCGTTTGCGTTTATACTTTAATCCTGGAAAAGGATTTTTAATTCTATAAATAAAAAAAAAACTGGTAGCTGTGCGAAAATCACATCTCCGTCGGTAAATCATACGACTGCAGGATCCCCTTAAGTTTTTTTGTGTGCCACGGCCCTAACTCTAAAAGAATATCTAACGTCGCGTCGTGCATATTACCGATTGCGATCAAATCAGGTAATGTATTTCATAGAATGTTAAGCGGAGATATATGTGTGTCAGTTTAAGCCGACAAGTGCGTATATGATATATATGTTTTGTTGTAAGTAGTAGAGGTAGTAGTTGTAGTAGACATTTATATTTGCTGGCTGTACCATTCGCCTGTATATCCTCGCTAAGGTTTTTCTAAAAAAATAATTTGCATATAATTTATATTTCTTCGTATCAATCTTTACTTAATGAAGCAGTAACATCTGTTTAAATGTAATATTACACAATTAGAAAAATTATTTGCTTCAAGTACACACACAATAAGTAATATTTGTAGCAACAATTAATAATAATTTTTTACAAAAAATACAAGATACTTAATAAGCTAGTTATTTTCTAAGTAGTACGGATGGAGAAACCATAATGTGTAGAAATTATTTGTGAGAAATATTTAGTAAATGTTTTTTATTTTTGTGGATCTCTTTGGATTTACATTTCATATTTATAAAAACATATTAGATATAATTTTTTACATATGTATACACACACACACACACACGCACGACTAATTATACGTGTTTCTTATATTATAAATTAGTTGGATGTCCATAAAGTGAATTTTTTTTCTTGTGCTGCTTTCTCACATTTGCATTGTGATTGCGTTTGAATGAAAAAAAGAAAGCCTAATAATATTTTTGTTCTGTCCATGTGCTATTAAAATAAGAACAATAATAAATAACACTGTTCAAAAAAATTTACAAGAACGAAGGTGTTAAGATGTGCGCGTGTGGATGATTGACAAGGCGTGATTGATATGATTCAAATAGCAAACGCACTTATAACTTTATTATAATTATACAAATAACGTGACTTGTAATTTAACGTGTAATATATGGCGCTAGACGTTGTTGGTTAGAGCGGAAACTCATTCTCGAGAGGGGAAGCGGAAGACGAGCCCGGCCGCACTTTTGCCAACCTATAATAAAAGAATAAACTCCATCTATTTGACGGAACCATTACTTAATTTGAATTGCATATATCTCCACAGAAGGTAATTGTTTCCTGTAGTCTTTTAGGTGCTGAATACGATTCCATTTATCAAATTGCTCTATCACATTGCAATTTTGAAAAATTTGTGCTTAAAATTGCAAAAAGGAATATTTTTTTGTTGTTTTACATATTATAATTACGATACATTATGTATTGGAGAAGTTTTATTGCAATCAAAATTAAGTAGATATATATTGTTAAAATTTTCAGCTTTTAAAAGGAATTTTTTATCGGTTATGATTTTAAAAATATTAATATACGGTCTATTGCATCAAATTTGCGATTTATATTGGCCATTACAAATCTCCCAAGTATTTTTTAATTATATTATTTAAAAAATCATGGAAAACGATTATCTTTGGCTTGTGCTTGAAAAAAATTATTTTTTTTAACAATGTAATAGAAGAGCAAGAATTGTAATTGTAATAGGGAGACATTGATATCGACAATATTGTCGGATATTCCGCTGTATAGAAATACTCTTGCAATTTATATTTTATAATCTACTGAGTTTTTTTATGTTCCTTGTATGTATTCTGATAGAAATTATAGAACAAGTAGAAATTTATTGCTACATTTCCAATGTATATTATGAGAATCCAATGATCTATGACTGGTTTGCAACCCAGTACGAATTGTTGCGACGCGTGCAAGAGTATCACGGCGAATTGTATCTGGAAATAAAGCAATTCGGTTAATTTATCATTTAATTTCAATATCCTCGGATATTTGTGCGATGCGATTTACATGATGCATATATAAACCTAATAGTACTTACACATGACAAAACGAATTAATCAAACAATTACGGAAGAAATTTTTTTCAGTGTCGAGAGTTATTAGATATTATTAGATTATAATTAATCGAACATATGAAACAAGAGAAAAAAAATTAAGATAAAATATGAAAAATGTGAAAGAAAGTTCGGACAATTTACCATTTGTGCTATAGTTATCTGTCGTTTCATGGGTGCGACAGCCTTTTGAACGTTCGGTCCCCAGGCAGCTAGGAAATAATATGTGTACATGATCGTATGTATGAAGCAGTTAATTAACATCGGATATGCCACGGGAGCAACGGCGTAAAATCTTACACCTATCCACGACAGAAGTAAGGTAGACACATGATGGTACAAATGCAAACCAGATATCTGATTATCCTTCTTCCTTAATACAAATACGCCTGTCTCGACGTAGTCAAGTATTTTTAACAGAAAGTAATACCATGCGCACCTAGTTAACTGCAATAAGATTCAGATATTATCAATTTGCGGTGTATTATTTTATGAAACAAATTACGAATAATAGTACCTATATGAGCGGTTTATAGCATTATTAACTACACTGACACATTTGTATATAAATATTCGTTACATTAAGCTTACATAAAACTTAAATAAATATGTATGCTATTAACAGAAAATTGTTCTTTTCTTTTTTTGTCCAATTCATTCTTTGTTCTCTCGGAAAAATTTAGTCAAAAACTTCAGTACTGCATTACTTTAACAAAAATGTAGTATAAATTGATACGGAGAGTTATAGAGAAGTACTAAATTTTTCTCAGTATTACACTTATAAATACCTGCTAATGGCATACATTATCCCAAAAAGTGGCTTATGCATAAATCATTACCCTCATTGGAACATAATTGCTGGAATAATCAAAAATAGGGCACACTAATTTGGTTGAGAATAAACCAGCATCAATATGGTCGTATATTAACCACACATTTGCTAATATTTGGACGATATTGTACAACCTCATAAACGTCTTTAATGAGTATGGTGATCTGTTCTTCATGAATCGAGGCCCACAGCCAAGCACGAAATACAAATATGCAAATATTATAAGTGGTACTTGAAAGGAAGAAGCGACTAGCGGTAGATCGGCAACTCGTGGATCTGAAAATCAAATTACTAATTAGTATATAGAAACACATTTGGACACATATATATTGGTGTTTAAAATACATTTTATTAAATAAAACAAAACATTATTATTGCAACAAAAGGCAATTGATTATGAAAAAACATTGCATTTTGATCAATATTTAAGGTTTTCTAACGTATATAAAGTGTAATT
Organism: Leptothorax acervorum; assembly: GCA_035220615.1. Lineage (NCBI taxonomy): Eukaryota > Metazoa > Arthropoda > Insecta > Hymenoptera > Formicidae > Leptothorax > Leptothorax acervorum. The sequence goes on from JASTWQ010000018.1 coordinate 455,065, forward strand.
GAATCGACACTAAGGTAATGTACGAGTTGGTAAAGGGATTATATTTTGCAAAATTATTCGTTAATTTACTATTTACGTATTATATCGTTTATTTACAACACTATTTCACTTATTCCATGCATTCATCACATTTATCGCTGAAACTGTTATCTATATTATATCTATTTTATACGTCACATTTGTTTTAGCATCCTGCAAATTTGAAAATTTTAATCACAAAGTATCAGGTTTTTTTGTAATTATATGACAAGTTTGACATTTAATAATATTAATAATGCGAAGTTTTTTTGGAAGTCTTTGAGAGTAAGATTTTTTTCAAGAATCATACATTGTTAAATAATCTCGAATTGTTGCACTGTGATTATTAACAATATTAAAGAGTAATACGAATTTTATGAGCTTTTACTAAACAGTAATGTCAACGGTACTCACCGAGCTGTTTCGTCCAGTAATATGGTATGTCGTATAAGAGATCCATGATAGACAATTGCACTGTGTCGATCTTACAATCGCTACTATTGTTATACAACAAAATATCACCGTTTAACTGTCATTCGTTTCCTTATATTGTAGAGCAGCCGCACGTGACCGATTATGCGCAATCATCTAGCACGCACAGTCATCTAGCACTCGCTTTCATTGTATTTATATCGTGAGCTACCTTGTACTTTGCTCTTGATTTGGCATATAAAAGCTTTTCCTATAACGTGACCTCATAACCTCGATACACGTGGCATTATACAGGGTGATTCAGAAGTCATTCATGCTAGCCGTTTTCTTCAAAAATATGATGTTACAGGAAGTTAGAAAAAAATTAGCACTCAAAGTGTAGCTGGGATCAGTTTTGAAATTTCAAATAGAAACATGAATCGAGTAGGGTATCGTTGGATAGAGCTTTGAAAAAGAAACAACTTTTACTAAAACTTAATTCAATTATCTTGTATTATTTCTCGTATCTCGTATTCAATTATCTTATATCTTTCAAAAAAGTTTTGAAATTTACAAGAAATTACCAAACTGATCTCAGTTATATTTATTTCCGGTTTGTCCCAAAAAATATAATCATCACCAATGATTTTTTCGGGTATCCATTGGTAATGAAATTTTTTTCCTTACTTTCTGCAACATTACATTTTTGAGAAAAACGGCTGACATGGGTGCTCTGAATCATCTTGTATACCATAATGTAGCGGGCGTATTAATTACAATCAACCGCAACAATACAATCTTATATAGCATGGTAATTTATAAAAGCGATACTCGGTGGGATAATTGAAAAGTTACAGGTTTTACTTTATCTGTAAATTAAGGTGAATCTTTCTGCGACTAAATTTTTTTCAAAATTTGTAAATTGCTATTAAAGTTTAAATTATTACACTGTAATTATTTAATTTTAATAAGTTAAGTAAAAGGTGGGTTTTGAGAGTACAACGCAGTTAATATGTGTATAAGTTAACGTTATAATAATCTTTAATTACTAATAAGATACATAATTATAAATCGGACGTTTTGGCTCTTCTTTGAGTCATCACACACACACACACACACACACACACACACACACACACACATCAGCGATATTGGTAACAGTTAAATCAAAATAATCTCACGTTCTCCGGCGAACAATAGATAAGTTCCAGGTTAGGGTAGTCCAAAAACAGTGTAATTTTCCAAATAAAATTCTGCTAATAATCATAATTTGTAATATGATCGAAACAAAATGACAGTCAAAACTTGAACAACAAAAATAAATGAAGTCACTCATCCAGGTAGCTTAGAAATTGCGAGAACATTGAACCCGTGGTAAAAAAAATCATCAAAAAGTAAAACAATTTATAAGCAAAAAGGTATTCATTACAATTAATTGGTACGACACCCGAACGGAATACGGGAGGTTCCAGGTTCGAACCCTGACTGGGGTAATATTTTCAAAATAAAGTGTATTTGACATATTGTACATAAATATTATTATTAAAAATTTTTTCATAATTTTTTAATGCAAATTAACCAAGGAATTAAATAATAAAACAAATTAAATTAGAATAATCGCCACAACGGTCCAAGCTTGGATCTTAATAGCCTAATATTATTTTTAATTCCGACAAAAATTGGCCAATCAATACATAAAGAATTTTACAACGTTTCAACCCAGGGTTCGGGTCCTTATCAAGTGATCTAACAAAACAAAATTAAAGCATAGCGTCAATAACATCGTCACGGTTTAAAATAAAATGGTGTAACAGAAAATGAATTTCCTGTAGTCAGTACAGATTTAAAGAGCGGAAACAAAACTTAGATTACCTGATGGAGAAAAGAGAACCATCGCTAACACATTCTCAATCTACAGGAAATGAGATTTTGACCGAAACATCATACATGAAGAGGCTAGAAATTAATAGCACAAAAATAAGTATGACGTCAAAGCAAAAAGAATTAAAAAGAGAGTACTTATTTACAAGGAGAATGTCCAACGATGGCACCAATTCATAATTGCGTAACACACTAGCAAACCTTGCAGTATTATATTAATATGATTGACAATTTTCAGAGCAACAAAACGAATCATGTTCACGCGAAACGAATCATGTTCAGTGTCTCTTTGGAGATTAATGGTATCCAAAAATTTTTTTATTAGCAACATTTCAGCAATTTCTCTTTTTTGGTGTGCTTTTCACGATGCAGTATCTCCACCTCAGACCATTTAAAGTTATGACCGTATGAAGCGCGATGCTTGCTGACAACGGAACGCTTGCAATCGTCTTTCTTTATGTCATTAAAATGCTCCGCAATGCGCGTTTTTAAGTGACGTTTTGTTTGTCCAATATAGGACGCACTGCAATTATCACAATTAATTCTGTAGACTAATTCAGTAGAAAGATCTTTATCAAGACGGTCCTTTCCTCTCCTTATGATAACGTCTAATCTTTTAGGAATGGTGTGAACAGTATCAAGGCCAATATTATTGAGTGTGAGACGTATATCCTCGCCAAGACCTTTAACATATGGTAGTACGACGCATCTACGTGGATCAAATAAATTAATGGGAGTGCTATCGAAATCGCGTTTATGACGAAGTTGTTTAATTCTAATATTAATGTGTTTGTTAATAAGATCGATGGGGAAAGAATTGTTCAAGAGTATCTTTTTGACTATATTAATATTAGATTCATGGAAACTTTCATCCGACAATAAAATAACTCGATCGAGAAGGCTCGTAATCGTGTTAATCTTATATTTTAGTGAGTGGCTAGAAAAGTAGTTAATGTATCGGCCAGAGAACGTGGGTTTTCTATACCAATTTGTGATCAACCGGTTTCCATCCCTAATGACCCCGGTGTCAAGAAACGGGAGAGAATTGTTACTTTCGAGTTCATAGGTGAATTTAAGTCGTGGGTGATAGCCATTGAACAAAGCAAGTACGTCATTTAACCTTGCCCTAGGTATTATGGCAAAGATATCGTCCACATACCGACGGAAAAACTGAATTTTGAAATCGAGTACACTTAAGCAATAAGTCTCCAAATCCTCCATTACAATGTCGGAAGCTTTTGGAGAAAATGGAGAACCCATTGGACTGCCAAAAATCTGTTCATAAAATTGTCCATTAAAGGAAAACTTGTAGAGCTCAATATCAAATCAACCGCGTATAGAAACTGAGATAGAGAGAATTTTGTGTGTGGAGAAATAATGTGCCACCGTTTTTCAATTCCCTTTAATACTAATTCTTTCGGAATATTAGTAAAAAGTGAAGTGACGTCAAAGGAAACAAGGACCTGGTCAGTATTAATCGTTTCATTTTTAATGATTTTAGCAAACGACCAGCTGTCCTTAATATATGATTTAGGTTTATGTAGAGACTCTTCTAAGATCGAATATAAGTAACATGCTATATTATATAGTGAGCTCCCTACGGCCGAAACAATAATACCCAAAGGGGAACCAACTTTATGGACTTTTGGCAGTCCGTAACAACGTGGAAGATTACCATTAGTGCACATTAAACGATCGTGTGTGGGATCATCTATAATACTATCAACGTACCAACTTTTAACTAGTTTATTGAGCTTGGTAGTTAATTTCTTGATGGGATTATCATCTAATTTTCTATAAGTTGATTTATCATTAAGGAGGTCAATCATTCGGTTGTTATAATCAATTTTATCCATAATGACAGTGATTTGGCCCTTATCAGCTTTCTCATTTGCTGTAGATTGAGAATGTGTTAGCGATGGTTGTCTTTTCTCCATCAGGTAATCTAAGTTTTGTTTCCGCTCTTTAAATCTGTACTGACTACAGGAAATTCATTTTCTGTTACACCATTTTATTTTAAACCGTGACGATGTTATTGACGCCATGCTTTAATTTTGTTTTGTTAGATCACTTGATAAGGACCCGAACCCTGGGTTGAAACGTTGTGAAGTTCTTTATGTATTGATTAGCCAATTGTTGTTGGAATTAAATATATTCCTTTTTGTGTTAAGTATTATTGGCGGAACAAACATTTACTTTTTGGTAATATTATTTTATTGTGTGATACACATATTATCCCCTCCTTCCCTTTAGTTAAATCAATTTTTACCTTTAACTCTTGAAAACTGTGCTCCGACTAGATTTGTCAGACTTAAAAACACAGCCCCCGTTGGAATAGTGAAACGATTCAACTTATGATGTTAAAGAAATTATTGCGAAAAATATTACCCCAGCCAGGGTTTGAACCTGGAACCTCCCGCTCTCCGTGCAGGCGTCGTCCCAATTCACGAATTCGTTTCGCTATTCCAACGGGGCTGTGTTTTTAAGTCTGACAAATCTAGTCGGAGCACAGTTTTCAAGAGTTAAAAGTAAAAATTGATTTAACTAAAGGAAAGGAGGGGATAATATGTGTATCACACAATAAAATAATATTAAGCTATTAAGATCCAAGCTTGGACCGTTGTGGCGATTATTCTAATTTAATTTGGTTTGATATGTACGGTCGAATAAATTTCTTTAATATTAAATAATAAAACATTGCATTATTTGAACTTGCCGAATACGGTCTGGAAACGCTCGAGTTCACCCGAAGTGACGTGTGACGTCACACCGTTGTAAATAACCTACTTTCTTCATTAAAAGAGTACATTTTTCTTTAAAAATGAGCAAGATAAATCCCTACAGATGGTGTTTTGTACCCAAGTGCAAAAGTAAGACCATAAAAACTCCGAATAAATTATTTATTTTGTACCAAAAGATCAAGAGATAAGAAAAAAATGGTTTAAAAGTGCCCAACGTGTTGATGAGCCAGGAAAATGGAAATATTTTTGTTATCAGGATCATTTTGATGTAAGTATTATTAAAACATATTTTTTCAAGTATTATAACATTTATGGAAGTGTTAGACAATAATATAGATATGTTGTTATAACATTTATGGAAGTGTCAGACAATAATATAGATATGTTGTTATAAAAATATCTGACATAAACTAAAACATGCATTGAAAGTCAAGTGTAATACTATGTCTCTCTACAAAATTTATTTGAAATTAATTGTAATTTTTGCTTTATGATGAGTTTTTACAACATTTATTCGTATGATTGAGACTCACCCAAGCATTTTTAATCTTATATTAATACAATTTAATATCAGAAAATTTCAGTTATATGCTTTGAATTTTTTATTAATATTGCAGATAAAGAAGGACATGGATAATTACGTGAGATATTGTCTTATGGGAGCTCCAGAAATGGAAACTAAAGAAAGACGTAATTCCGCATATTTTTGATTGCCAACCACATCGAATAAAAATATTAAATCTTTCTCGACCGGCGTTCAACAAATTAAACAGAAAAAGAGCAATTGCTGAGATTTTGCAAGATGCAGAAAATAAAAATGAGAGTAGCATTTCGAATATTAATGCTTCACCACAACAACATGCGCATAAAATGAAAAGAATTGAGAACTATGGAAGTGCGAGTACTCATGATAAACCAATTTTAATAGATTTAACAAATTCTGTACGTTTGCACACTTTTTATAATTTGAAGTATAAGATTTATTTTAATCTTAGAAACGTTTTAGGTTTTTTGATAATATTATTCATCGAAATGTGCTTTTAGCATTTCGAATTCATAAAACATTCTTTTTATCAAGATTATTACGATGTAGAAATATGTAAATTATAATCGATGATATATTAATAAAAATAAAGAAATTTAAAATATTGATAATGAATATCAGAGTTCTATATATGTATATATATATATATATATTTTTTAATTATTTTTTTAACTTTTTAGAATAATACAATAATTACATCACATGAGGAGTCTATATATACACTCACAACCAGTAAAACAGAAGAAAATCAAGGAAAAGCAAAATTAGTTATTGCTGAATCAAGATCGCAAATACTACACGCACATAAATCAACACCAAGCTCATCACATATAAATTCTTCAACTATAAATGCTGAAACAGAAGAGAGAGAAAATGTATTAAGCTCAGATGACTTTCAAAAATGTTTAGATCAAAAAAGAATAGTTACAAAAATAACTTTTTGCAACGAAGTACAAGTGTCGGAGTACAAGTGCAACAAAAATTGATAAAACCTCACGTTCGAAGTAAATGTATCATGTGCACACCTTATATGTCTGATGCAAATTGTCAATCCCAAGCAGTAGTAATAGACAGAAGCTGTTCAGTAATAAAATTAATAGTAAAGGCATTATCAAACAATTCTAGTTTGTCTACTTCAGTTGTGGCATCTTGTTCAACAAATAGTGCGAGTGACTATCAACTCTCATCATCTCAGTTCGAATATTCATCTAGTTGCAGTGAAGAAGAAAAAGAGAATAATAAAAAAATAAAAAAATTAGCTTTGAACATAACAAGATATTTTATTAGTATAGATGCAAAAAAATATATTGGGATTGACAACGAGTGGTTGTAGATTATCGACTTGTTACATTTATGTACTAAATGCAGTATAGATGACATCAAACTGACTTTAATGAAAATAAGAACAAATGATTCATTTAGTTGATTAGGAGATCAATTTGGCTTATCAACATCACAAGCTAGTAGAGTGTTTGGTAAAACAGTGAAAACTTTAGCTCACTATTTAAAGACTCCTGTGTATGTTCCAAACCCAAGTAGCATAAAAAAGAATTTACCACTTGCATTTCATGCTTACTACAGTCATGTATGTGCCATTCTTGATGCTTTCGAAATAGAAATTGAAAAGCCGTCTAATCCATTATAACAAGCTTTGACTTGATCAGAGTACAAGAAATGCAACACTTTAAAATTTTGGTAAATATGCATAAAAGGTCCAACCTCACCGATGACCTTGACCTTGACATATGTTGTCAAGGTCATCCTCCTGAGTGACCTTCAGAAGGTTTTAGCCGGCGGTCATTGTTTGTTAAAAAGTTATTAACAAAAAAAAAATTAAAAATATAACAGTTATTTTGAGTACTAATAGACATAAATGACTGATATTTATGTGGAAATAGTACATGTATGAACAAAGGAAAGTTAGTTAAAGTAGCGAATTGTAGGTATATTGAGAAAAAAGTTATGGTAATTATGCATTTTAGGGGATGCACTTCCGATGACCTTGACCTTGATATATGTTGTCAAGGTCACCCTCCTGAGTGACCTTCTGAAGGTTTTAGCCGGCGCTCGTTTTTTATTAAAAAGTTATAAACAAAATTTTTGAAAAATATAACAGTTATTTTGAGTATATTGAAAGGCATATGACTAATATGTATGCGAAAATAGGACAAGTATATACACAATTTTATGTATTAGAAAGCGTGAATATAAAGTATTCTCTGCTTTAATCATGGCAAAACAAGGTTCAAAGACCACCTTTAATTCAGGCATTTTTCTCTTCTTGTGCTCGAGAAGCCCATCGTGCGATGTCAATATCATGAATAATGATTCCTCTTTCAAGTGCTTCATTTAAACGATTTAATGTGTCTGCAGAAATTCTTTCTAATTTTTCCAATCTACCACCACCTTCACTAATTTGGTTCTCCCATCGTCGTAGTTGTCGTATTGATGTAACTTTTTTGAACCTTCGTTTAACTCCTTCAAGCGATCTTCCCCTTGTTTTACCACTCCTCCAGTATTCCACAGCTTGCCTTTTATAGTCATTTAACACTGTTTTGCGCACACGCCATTTGAACTTCGGATGACGTGATATCTTTTTCTCTGCTTGGACTTTCATCGCATATTACGTCGTAGCATATAGTATATATTGTAGTATGAGAAAATATGCACAAATGGAAATTATTAAGCGTACAGCGCAACTGAACAGAACGCAACACCTACCTACAGCGCGATGCCTATACCACATATCATCTCGTCTTCCCAAAAATCGAATAGTGGTATCATAATAAAAATATACATGGATGTATTTGGAATTAAATGCTCTTAAATTTTTTCGTTGAAAAAATTGTTATATTTTGCAAAAATAATAGGTGGATGTGGGGTTAAATTAAAAAATTTGACATATTTGAAAAATGTAATTACGCCATTGTAAAGAGTATAAAAAACCATATACCTTTTGTATAAAACTCTTTTTCATACGCCTTATATTTTCGAAGATATTCGCTAAAAATTATAAAATCCGTTATTTTCGAGGGGTTGTTTCAACCCCTAAACATCGAGATAAGCCGCTAAAAAAAAATAGGAGTAATATTTTTTGATGCTCTACAACATATCTAAAGCCCATCCAAATCGGTGAGGGACACTTCCGACTGTTCCCTTGTAAGATCCATGCTAGACCGCAAATGGCGTTTATTAATTTAATTTGATTGTATATCATAATGGTCGTGTTACTCTTTATTCTTACATTTTTTGATTATCTCTCTAAACTTTTTGAAAATTTTCATCATAAAAAGACGATATGAGGTAGTCACAAGACATATAATCAATCGCCCGTCTTTTGATTTGATGATCGAATAAAATTTTAATATACATGCTGTCGAAGAGGCGATAACAAGTTGCGAAGAGGATGAGTATAACGATAATTTTACCTTCATCCGCCGCAAATTCTGACGCTAAATACAATCGCGAAATTCATTCGGGGTTTCTCGCCGCTCCGTTTCTATTTCCTAAATATTTTCCTTGTATTTTGCCGGTTTCCCTTCCTGGGGGCGGTTGATTCCTGGGAACTCGAGCGGCGGACGGCCGAAAGGGACAAGCCCTGCCTCACAGCTGCCTGCAGTTACTTTTCCTACACATCGTTTGCATACTATTTGTGTAAGCAGCAATGCATATGCATGTGGCGGCGCATCCGCCACTAAAAGGCAGTCGTTGCAATTGGGGCTTATTCGATGGGGCCGAGCGGATAAAGCGGTTATGAAGAGAGAGAGAGAGAGACAGAGAGACAGAGAGAGAGCGCGTTGTAATATCCCGTAATTAGCGCCAGCAAACATCGCATGCTGCTTCTGCCCCCCGGTTATATGTCGATACGCACCGCGATATCGCGCGAGTGATAATGCAGACCGCAATAGTTCGTTTATAATCCTTCAGATTCAGGAAATTTAAGAATTTTACGTTTAAAAGTCGCTGAGAAAAGGCCTCTACATACATGAGCGACGGTTATCGCGCGACGCGCGATAATGCATGCATATGAGGGAGAGAGACAGAGAGCTGCTAGAAATGGTCTCTGAATGCTCCTAACGCATCGTCCTCGTTCATAGAATGGCACATCGGATCTTGAGCCTATCATGCGTGAAACGACGACGGAAGCTCGAAGAGCCTTGTGTTATCGAGAGCCGATACCTGAAGGCAGCATCAAATCAGCTTTACGATATCCTACCTACGTACTCGTATGTCGATCGATGAGGATTCCCGGCATGTACAGTAGATATACTCATGCACGCGCCGTTCAAACCTTTACTCGATATGTTCGGCGTAGATTCCCTCCGGGAAGACTGGGCCCGACGACAACCACTGCCGTCGTTTCATGACACTCGCTTCTTCATTTAGCGGCTGAAGTATTTCTCGAATGTCTCTTTGATGGAATTCGCCGTAGAGAATTATATCAAATCGGCCGAGAAGCGGCTTTAATTTGGCGCCTTTATAATTTCTAAAGTGACTCGAATGCAAGTTTCACAGATATTATAGTTCGATTTTCAAGCCAACAGAGGTTTAACTGAATATAACGCAGTAAAATGCTGAAGACTTTGTCACATTGCCAGCGCGTGATCAAAATTTTCATCGCGAGATAATCGCGATTATCAGGATTTTTTTTGCCAGGGCAGTGCAAGATGATACTCTTGAAAAGAAATCTCTTTAAACCCGTTCAGTTTTTTCTTTTGTCAATAATATCTTTTTTGAATTCGTGACTACCATTTGAGAATGCTACATGCATATGTATGAGGATCGATGCTACTGCATTCTCGGCATCGCTGCCTGTGCGCAAAAATGGCGAAACACGACGAATGGTACGGCGAGGGCTTAGGTTGTCGCCCGTTGCTCTCGGCGTCGCGCGAAGAAGATTAAACGGGTTCCGTGATAAAAGGCGAGACACGTACAGAGGTAACGCCGCAGACGCAACGATCTATCTCAATAAAGCTCACGACGTATCATCGGTCCAGAGGGTTAGAAGTAATTCCGAAGAAAACGAATGAGTGCTATAACGAGAACGCGTAGTTTTATTCCGTTTCTTCATCTCGCTCGTTTCGAAAAATCCACTCCGAGTGTCAATGTTCCTGAGCTGAGGAAACCGATTCCTCTCCGTCGAACTGTGCGAATTGAAAAAAAGGTGTAAATACGAGGAAGTGCGAGACTGTGCCATGCAGTGCGGACGAAAAAAGTTAATAAATTGCAGTAGACAATATCTTACATATCTTGTGGTAATAGAAAAAGAGAGAAAATGAGAAAGAAGAGGGGGGAGATAAAGAGAGAAAGAATTTGTATATATGCATGTGCTGTGTATTTTTTTATTCATCCTCATAGTCGTTTCGTTCGTTGCCGAACATCGTGACTTCCTCATGACGATTTCATGGGAAGTTCTCTTGGGGTATTATTTACGCAGTAGGGGCCCCTCTCCTCTTTCTGCGGGGTATGGGGGGGGGGGGTACACATAGCAGTTGTCAGTTGCTATGTGTGGACCAACAGCTTAACGTCTCTTCCGAAAGACGAAGCCCAGTTTCTCCGCACGAGAATCCCCTCTTTATTTCTCGTACGGCGCGGCGGGTGCAGTTTAAAAATATAAAATTTTCTGTGATCAGGTGGACTCGAACCCGGTTCCTCCTGGTTACGAGTCTGGCGCTTTACCACTAAACCACACTGCCACCAGATTTTTTTTATTACCTATGCAAATTTAACTTCGCAATTACAGCTTTTTTATAGCTGTACGTCGATTAAATAAAGTTTTACATATTGCATATGGGTACTGTTCAGGATAGGATAAGATATTTTTTCTTTCTATCAAAAGTTTTTGTAAAAGTGAAGACGTGAAGTTCGCTAACTCGCTTCGCCACTTCTTAAACCCTTAACCAGATCGGGCACTCGCAGGATTATCACGCTTTCACATCTTCCATCGTCGACTATCCGCAGCAAGAGTAGGGTCTAATTTGAGACAAAGTCTTGAATCGGAACGTGCGCCTGTGATTGTAATAGCTGAAAGCGTTCGCGGATCGTTCGTGAGCGGGCGACTCTCCATCGTATTCCGCTGTAGTCACTTTAAAACTCTGCTTTCAAAAGTTTACAAGTTATTTAAGACGTCCCGTCCCGCGCAATCGTTATTCTCTCGATATCGCTACGAATGCCGTATTGTCGCCGGCAGCGCGGTTCTATCAGTTACCGTTATCGCACTTTACGCAATCCGGATTCCAATTTAGAGATTTTCTTTTGAAAATCTCGTCCGCGAGTTATGTCTGTCGAAGTTCAGCTTTATGCACGTATTACTCTTCGAGTAACATTCTGAATGTCGTGAAAGTTCAACAAATACTCAAGAGACTTATAAAAGTTGCACATAAGAAATGTCTTAAGTCTTCCTCTTCCAAAATCTATTCTTAAACTTTTTAGATATGATATATTCTTGGAATATGTAAGAAGGGGGAAGAGATAATTGATGAAAATGGTCGAATGTGATCGCACGTCTTGCATATTAAAAGAGACGAATGTGATAGCTTGGATCTGGGGCTCGGAGTAAGGCAGCCGCAGCCACGTTGCTATGGTCGAATTACGTGATCCCTGACTACGTGCACCATGCCACCGCGGTCGAGGGTACACGTGATAACCGATAGTTTTCGAAGTAATGAAGTGTACTCCCCACTTTCCTTACGAAAGGGGGAAACGCCGGGTTTTCGCGGCGAGGGACGGAAAGAGGGAGCGAGAAGGAGCAGAGTGAATGTAAGTTTCGTCAGAAATTTCAGAATGTTCAACTACTTGGCTCCCTACCAACCTCAGTGTAATTAATGAACGTTAGTTTATCCTCGACGGACAGCTTCGATCGCAAGTGATCCCTCCTGTCGGTGATGTTTCCTCAATCTCCGTCACTCTCTCTTTCTCTTTAAGAAGCATGTAAAAGACGACAAATAAACAACAATAAAAGAAGATAATTTTGCACAAAAGACGATTACTTACGTTATTTAGATTTATTATATCATCGTATTGAGGGAATTGATTATTGCTAACTAGAAGGCAGAGAGATATTAGTTCAAGATCTTTCACAAAGACATCTTAAAGATTTGCATCAGGAATATCTTTGATACAAGGATAGCGAGTGGAAAGCAACAAGGAGATATATATGAAACGTTTTCTACGGCGACATTACGTCTTCGATATTCTCAACGCGGCAACGATCAAAGCGTACTGCGTAATAGCTTTCAGGAATCTTCTTTAAATTCCGAACCGCATCTTCGCAATAGTACGCCGGAAGAAAATTGCAACAAAGAGAACTTCCTCACGAAGCGAATAAAATTCATTTCTTACGATCGAGACGGAGACGAATAAAGCAAATGATTAAATTGTTATTAGTTTCTGCCGGCAGTTATTGTTATCACAATGGGACGCGTGTATTCAACAGAAACTAAAATGCACAAATTTAATATGGCGAATTAAGTAAATTCGCGATTTTTGCATCGCACTTGTATTTTTTCGGACATCTCCAATCAGTTCAAAGTTCCATACACAAGGAAATTCTATCAGGACTGAAATGGAATGTGTTTAATTAACGAAAATTCGAGGCTGAAATTTGAATTTCGCAAAATTTAATGAAAGTGCGTTCCGTTTCCGGCAACGGATGTTATTTAAAGCAGCAGCTGGCTCGGAATGGAATCCATTGCAGCGCGCTTTATATAGGATTGCTTAATAATTTACAATTCGCGTTTATGTCCGACTTGTTTGACGGCTTATCGTTCTTTCCTGGCCTAGCACTACACCGTGAGGTTTATTAAATTTCACGAGCGAAAAATGAAACGCCGAATCTTGCATAAATGCATAAAAGCGAGGTTACTTTGCTCTATTAACTTTTTGATTATTAAGGAATATTTTGATAAAATCTTGCTAATCTAGCTGATAAAAGATAGCTTGATATCTAAATATTTATAGATATAACTTTTTTGAGAAAATATACGGATAACAAAAACCATTTTTATATACATATATGATTGAATCAGATTATTCGATAAACGTTACAAAGTGCTAAAATTTTTTTAATAAAAATATAGGTTGACCACTTTTTATCCGAATTATCAACACGTTCAAGTACGGTTTGTTTATTTAATATTGTATCTCAAAGATCAAAGCAAACTTTCTCTTAATCTTAATTCTTTAAGAAAAAATGTTTGGCTTTATCTTACATGGCAAAGGTCGCATAATTATCGAATAGTTACACTCTACAGATTGCGCTTTAATACCCTAAGTAAACATTTAGCGTAATTTCTATACCTACTGTATGATACGATTGATCTGTACCGAGCTGTGTCTGTCGTTAGACATGCAGCTTACACGTTATGCTTTGGTGTCAATTTGCGCGCAATAGCCTTAAGGTCGCGAACACGCCGCGCTCTGAGCGACATAAATCCAGTCAATTTCCTGACCGCTTTCCATCGCCGCCAATGTCAGCATAATCCACTCGAGTTGGGGGCCGATAGTGTCAGCCGTAACGCGTACGCGGACATTTTGAAAGCGTGCGCGACGCGCCAGCGAAAGCCATCGAATGATGTACGAGGAGCGTACCCAAGAACGTCAATCCGCCGTGAATGATATGCCGGGAACGATGGTCGGTATTGCATTAACTCGCGGCTCGATACCAGAGAGCATGCCGTTCAAGCGTGACATCCGGCCATCGAAAAACTACGTACGCGGCCATGAAACGTCGGTTGAAATTAATATTTTTAATTTAGGAACTTGTGCGACTACAGCAGCATTTAATATGCGCGATCTGTAACAAACGCGACGAAACGTTTAACGCATTCTCTTTTCAGCTTCGTTTTTAACTTCGATATTCTCTGTGTTGAAACATGTTCCTGTCGTCACGCTCTTCATAAATTTACATAATAAAAACATATAACACTCTCAATACGCTTCTTGTGTAATCGAGAGACCAACAATTCTGTGTAAAAATACTGCGCATTATTGAATAAATTTTTGAATAGGTACATATTCAACGAACATTTACAGTAATTTTTGGAAAAAATTTCAAGAATGATTCAAATTTTGGAATCTGAATATTCTCAATTCATTACGAGATACGACCTTGTAGAAAATAAAATTTTATAATTAATATCTATCTGTTTTATTCTATAATCATAATATCTATATAAATATACATATATTTCCATGTATTAATGCTGTCCATGGACTTAAATACATATAACTAATAAAAAAAGTAAACATTACGCAATGAAGATTAGTAGATTAAGCATAAATAAGAAGGATGAATATATCAGACGCGAACTTTTTAAAATGTTGTTATATTTCTGGGATTAATGTAAAAGCGCGTTAGTAAATGAGGTAAGCTCAACGTTAAATAACTTATGAAAAAAAAAAACGTAGCATCGTGTAATGGACGGAGGCGCACACAGAGAGTGGGAACGTAAACAGCAGTCACGTATGTGGCAGAGTAAAGAAAAACGAAGAACAAATGGATTCCGCCACGCGCGAACGCGAATGAGCGCGCGCTATGAAATATGCGCGTTCGAGGTCGACGATATGCGGCGCGACCGCAACTTTTGGCGCACCGCGCACCACATTTTCCATCGGTCGAGAGTTTTGTGCGTGCGTCCGAGGATATTTATGATCGTCGCAACTTTTGTGCGGCATATCGATTTGCGCAAACTAGATGCCGGCGTCGAATATCGGACTCGCACTAACAACAGACGCTCTCGTTTTGTACCCGAGTTCCGAATTTTATACGATCGAAACTTCCGTCAAGAATAATTTTAAAAAATTGTTATCGTAAAACAAGCCATATTGTACATTAGAAAGAGAGTGAGAAAGAGAATAGAGACGCGTTACCTTCATTTGCACTAATAAATTGATTTAACGAAGCAAGGAACAAGAGTAAAATATTAAATGCGCTTTTAGCAACACTCTTAAATTATCCGATATTCATTACATCGGGCGGCGCTCGTGAAGATGGACACACGGGTAGGTTTTAATTAACATCAACGGCCGCATCGAGATTCGTATAACGAGTAAGGAGGAAGGGGGGAAATGAACGGCTGTTGCCGCCGCACAAACTCTGGAATTATCCGGGAGCGTCCACCGATTCCAGGCCGAACAAAAGAGATGGAGGAAGAAAACGGAGTACGACAAAGGATGGTCCAGAAGTGGATTTTCCTTCGAGATGGAGGACGTTGGCAATTATAGAGATCGGTTCGCTGTGGGGAATTGTCTTAACGTTTTCTCCGGTAATTGCGTCGTATCACCCCCCTCGGAAAAATAAAGAACAGCGCCGAATAACCGGAAGAATGGTGAAAGAGAAAGAGAGAGCAAGACGGGAGAGGGCGAGACGAGCTGAGGAAATCGCGAAAAGGAAAAAGAAACGGCGAAGAACAAAGGAATGGATGAGGGGGCGGTACGGCAAGAGAGCCTGCAAATTGTCGGCCATCCCCTTCAGAAAGGAATGCTTTCCGTCCCGACGTTCCGTCACTCAGAACAGATCCTCCCTCTCGTCCCTGTGCTCCTGTCCATCTCCGGTGTCGCCGCGATCGTTCGTGAGAACTGAGAATTATGAAAGCCGGTATTTTACCTTCCATTGTGCCACGGCTCGATGACGCCCGACGTCGTTTATTTCTTATGAAGCCTAAATAAAGCGGCCAATAGAGAATCGCAAATCAACGTCGACTGGCAGCGCGAAATGTGTTCGCACGCTTTTTCATGAATTGACGCTTAGTTTATACACCGGGCGTTGTTATACACCTTGCCGAAATTATACCTTTTCTACGGTTTCGTTGATTTAACCGGGAGGTGACTCCTTTTTTCCTCAAATTCGTTCTTTCCAATTAATTTGCAGATTATGATTATATTTAACGAAAATTCGTTTAAATTAAACGTGAGGTGCGGAGCTAAATGGACCATTCTGTTGAAATAAGTTTAAAAAAATATATGAAAATTTTAAACGTTGGAATTTTCATGAGATTATGTCATGTAGTATGCGCAGCTCTTTTATGAATATTTCAAGCCGCGCTTAAAAGCTTGATTTCATCCAAATAAAAGATTGTTCTGCTTTACATCGAAACCCTATAAATAAAAAATGAGGTTTTGTAATACATTTTGTTTGTAACATAAATATGAAATGTGGATTATAAATACATATGTTTACATTACAAACTAAGGTAAATATACCGATCAGGGGACCATCCCCCGATGACCTTGACCTTGACATATTTTGTCAAGGTCATAACCTTGAGTGACCTTCAAAAGTTTTCAGCCGTCGCTCGTTGTTTGTTAAAAAGTTATTAACAAAAAAAGTTTGACAAATATAGCAGTTATTTTGAGTATTGAAAGGCATAAACGACCTTGACTTTGACATATATTGTCAAGGTCACCCTCCTGAGTAACCTTCAGAAAGTTTTAGCTGGCGGTCATTGTTTATTAAAAAGTTATAAACAAAAAAAATTTGGTGGAAAAAATTATTTAAAGCAGTGACTTGTTGGTATATTGAAAGGAAAGTTACCAACTATTCTCTGCCTTAAATAACTTTCCTTTCAATATACCAATAATTCACTGCTTTAAATAATTTTCCCCACCAAAAAAAATTTTCTTTTTGGTACATACTTGTAAAGCGCGTCACTAACCTATAGGTTTAAAATTATTTAAAGCAGTGACTTGTTGGTATATTGAAAGGAAAGTTACCAACTATTCTCTGCTTTAAATAACTTTCCTTTCAATATACCAACAATTCACTGCTTTAAATAATTTTCCCCACCAAAAAAAAATTTTTTTTTTTTGGTACATACTTGTAAAGCGCGTCATCAACCTATAGGTTAGTGACGCGCTTTACAAGTATGTGCTTTGTAAGTTGAAGAACACACTCTCTATTCACTGCTTTAACGAAAAAACTGTTCAATATATCAACGATTCGCTGCTTTAAATGAAATTCCTTCGTTCATACATGTATTATTTCCACATACATATTAGTCGTTCATGTCTTGTAGTACTCAAAATAACTGCTATATTTGTCAAACTTTTTTTGTTCATAACTTTTTAACAAACAACGAGCGACGGCTAAAAACTTTTGAAGGTCACTCAGGGTCATGACCTTGACAAAATATGTCAAGGTCAAGGTCATCGGGGGATGGTCCCCTGATCGGTATATTTACCCAAACTAACTGTTAAAAAGGGAGACAAAATAAGAAATTTTATTCAAAACAAATATATTTTTATTAGCTGCAGCTGGTTACCCGGGCTTCGCCCGGGCATCGTTTTTCTTCAAACGACTTTATTTGTGTTTCAATATCCATATTGTGGACAAACATAAGGAGTGTGTCGGGTGGTTGATTTAAAGGTGATAGTTTAACTTTTCCGTTTGAACAACACATTCCAGGTGCTTAAGTTTTAAACTTTTTTGCTTGACAATGATCACATATTGCATCCATTTTCCCAATTATTACTCTCGGATGAAATTGATATTCGTAATTTGGATCATAACTAAATGCCTCTAATTTCAAGCATAAATGTTTTCCTTGATTGAACATGTCGTAACCGGTCTTTTTCTACTCGAGTTTCACGCTATTGAGTCATTTCCGCTTTTCCGATATTTTACTTACCGATCAGCGACTTCATCCCTTAGTTTTCCCGGGCGTTTTTTTGGGAATTTCGAGATTGCTCGCTCGCGATGTTACACAGAACCTCGATATTAATACCGATTAGCGATTTCATCCCTTGGTTTTTCCGGGCATTTTTTTCGGGAATTTTGAGATTTTTTGCTTGCATGTAACGTAATTCGTTGTCCTCCGCAAATGCCACATACAATATTTTTTGTAAAACCTATTGCGAAAGTTCGATTTGAGATTGAAATTAAATTCAAATAAGAAATAGTTTTCAACAAATACTGTAATCATCCCTTGGTTTTCCCGGGCGTTTTTTCGGGAATTTCGAGATTGCTCGCTCGCGATGTACACAGAACCTCGATATTTCACTTAAAAAACGCCCGGGAAAACCAAGGGATAAAATCGGTAATCGGTAAGTGAAATATCGAGGTTCTGTGTACATCGCGAGCGAGCAATCTCGAAATTCCCGAAAAAACGCCCTGGAAAACCAAGGGATGAAGACGCTGATCGGTAAGTGAAATATATCGAGGTTCCATAGTAGCCTATGTTTTGCGCAAGGATGTAAAGAGTAACTGTGCAAAAGTTGGTTCAGATCGGTCGAATAATTTAAGAGTGTATAAAGAACAAACAGACTTAAAAAACGCCCGGAAAAACCAAGAGATGAAATCGCTGATCGGTAAGTGAAATATCGAGGTTCTGTGTACATCGCAAGCGCGCAATCTCGAAATTCCCGAAAAAACGCCCGGGAAAACCAAGGGATGAAATCGCTGATCGGTAAGTGAATAATCGAGGTTCCGTAATAGCCTATGTTTTGCGCAAGGATGTAAAGAGTAACTGTACAAAAGTTGGTCCAAATCGGTCGAATAGTTTAAGAGTGTATAAAGAACAGACATACAGACATAGACATTCTATTTTATATATATAGATATAGATATCTGTTTGTGATTTCTTTTACACATACTAGATAGCCAAATGTGCCTTCATAGAGTTAGAATACTTCGCTCGCCTCATGGCTCATGCATTTCTAGGCACGGTGATATTGACTGTATTAAAGGAATAAATCTGAGTTTCTGGTGTCCTACGTGTTGCTCGCCCGTGAATACCTTTCTTATCCCAGGTGGTACGCCATGCATTCAAATGAGCTGCAAACAGGATTGAGAGTATCGCGAACAGGACGAGGAACGGGGCTGTGTGGCGGCGGAGGGTGCAAGCCGGGGTGAGTGGAATAAAAACAAATGCGAGGGGATACGGCAAGCGTGACGGAAAGAAGAACGAGCGATACGGATGGAGGAACGACATCACGGGGTTGTAAAGATGACGGGGACGACGATAAAAGATACGAAGGATCGGGGAATGTAATAAAAAGAAAATGGTCGAAATAGAGATGGCGGTGCTCCGACGTGGCAAAACCGCACCGGAGAAAATTAAGGACTAACGAACGAGGGGGACGGGATAAAAAACAAGGTGGTCGTCCTGTAACCCCGTAAAATTGAGGAAAATACACAGATATGCGGAACGCACACGAGCCCGATGATAGAACATGCGAGGCGCGAGGAAGAATGAGGAAGGGAAGGAAAAAACATTGGAATGACGAGTGCGCGCGCTCGAAAAAGCGCGGGTGGTAATGTAGGGAGCGCGCCAGTGGACGAGAAATAAAAGTGGAACGAGAATAAACGACTGGCTAAATAAGGGGGAAATATTACGGCGGAGGTAGGAAGGTAATAGATAATGGTGGACGCGACGAATAAAAGGGAATTGTACTAACCGGGAAATATACGAAACGCGCGGAACGCGCCCCGTGGAAAGAGGAGAGTTTACTCAAGAGAAAGTCTGAAGTACGAGAGAGGCGAGGTATTTTCGAGCGAATTTGCTACGGATATCCGGGCAGGGTATTCCTCCGAGGATTTGAAAAGATAAAATCGTTGAGTTCCTGATCGCGCAATGAAAGATGCTATATTAAAGTGCAAGAGATCGCAAAGTGTATCCGATAGAAGGGGATCAAATATTTGCTCGAAGGGATTGCTGCGAGTAGCTTTTCAATTTGAAAATATTTTATTTATTTGGAATCTGTAATTATTGTAGGTACTAATTAATAATTTTTCCCTGTAACATTTTATACCAGTTTTGGTATCTCGGTATAAAAAAAAAACCGTATAAAATTATAATCGTCTTTTGAGAATAATTGTCCGGTTAATAAAGCTCATTAAACTTTAGCGTTTGCCTCAGTATCTTTTATTATCGGATAATTCTCATGATGCAATTCGCATTAACGAACTCATTAATGTTCGTTCGTCGCTATATTAACCCCACAATCGACAATAACTTCTCTTTGAGGCTATTACCATCACACTCACGGTGCACAAACTTCTGTATCCCTTTTACGCATTTACATTCATATGAATTAGCGACGATTAATTTCGTTCGAATTGATTTCGACAACGGTGATGCAACTTTTGCTCGGTAACGCAGGATTTTTCATCCTTTCTGCCGCTGTATTGGAGGCGGCGAAGATAATCCGAAAAAAAGATGCCGGGAACGACATGTGACGCGATGTTGGTATTAAAACGTAAGTAGAGGCGAGAGATAAGGGTTGATGAAGTCCCGGCAAGGGTGTAATTGCGCCTAGTCTGGCGGCTGCTGGCCGGCGCGGGCGCGGGCGCCGCGGGCCGCTTCAACCTCCGATGTCTTCTAATGTAATTTTGTTCGCGAATCCCAGAGGCGGACGCGGATGAGGACAAATTAGGTTAGGGGTAGCTCTGCGGCTTGTGGCATTTCGCTCGTAATTCTTTCCATCCCGTGCTACGGCGTAAATTAGTCTACATCCCCTCGCTTCCCCTTCTTTTCCCGTGGCGGCTCGCTTCGGTGGAGTCCTCCTTTTTCGTCCTCGAGGCGTAATTGCGCGCGCGTCGCAATCTACAAAGTTCTCCTTTATATCTTTCATTGCCATTTATTTATTTAACCAAAGTTAAGTTGTCTCCGCTGAGAGTCTGCGCCGGAATAATGGTCGGTTATTTCATCTCGAGGTGCTTTGGACATTACGCGGCTACGATAAAGCGGACTATCTTTTAGCCGCGACCGAATTGAATTTAATCGCGAGGATTTACCGTATCGTTGCATCCGCTACTCGTTTCCCCTTTCATTTCGTTTCCTTTTATTGTTCCAAACCCGCCCTTATTGTTGCACATCGCCCCCTTAATTCGAATAGTTCCGGAGTCAATTTGTGGACCGGAGTAAACTTGTCGAGCACAACGGGAAACAGAGCACCGTGCAAATTAGCCACTCGAATTTTTACGAGGTCATACCCCTTTTTTTATGTCGCACCTGTCTTCCTTTTTTTTTCAGATTTTCCCCAATTCTACCAATTTGGAGTGTTACTCTCTATCTCTTTCAACACACAATTGTTCACAATACGTTTGTTTGCTTTTATCGGTGTTCAATACTATTTTAAGTGCAAATAATAACTACGATATCTCCGTATATCTTCCGTGTATATAATATAAAAATTTCATCTGCTGAGTCATTTTTTAGATATGACAATCGTACTTACACTTAAAGGGGGAACCTGCTATAGAACGCTTCAAAAAGCGTAATTTTTGCGATTTTTTTTGTCGGCTCCAATAAAACGAATCTTTTCTAAACTTCTGGGGTGTTTTAGTACACATTTTGACATTAACAAAAATATTTTTTAAAACAAAAATATTGATCTTTAATATGAAATGTTTAGCGATATTTACGCTTTTTTTCATCCTCGTACACTCTAGCGTGCGTAATTTGTGTCTGTAACAAAAAAACAAAAACATTTCTTAATTTTCATGTAATTACCTTCGATGTGAACCTAAAAAACTTTTTAAATATCGAAAATTAAACAAATTGTGAGACTTTGAAGAAAAAGTTTTACTTCAGTTTTTCTTCAAAGTCTCATAATTTGTTTAATTTTCGATATTTAAAAAGTTTTTTAGGTTCACATAGAAGGTAATTACATGAAAATTAAGAAATGTTTTTGTTTTTTTGTTACAGACACAAATTACGCACGCTAGAGTGTACGAGAATGAAAAAAAGGCGTTGTAAATATCGTTAAACATTTCATATTAAAGATCAATATTTTTGTATAAAAAAATTTTTTTGTTAATGTCAAAATGTGTACTAAAACACCTTAGAAGTTTAAAAAAGATTTGTTTTATTGGAGCCAAGAAAAAAAATCGCAAAAAATTATTCTTTTTTAAGCGTTCTATAGCAGGTTTCCCCCTTAACTCGATGGTTCAGGTATAGAGGCACTTTCTATCTCGCTGCCCGTGTCGCAGGTCACGGGTGCATACATTTAGCACGAGACACTGCCGTGTTTCTTGATTATTCACATAGAGAAAGAACTGTCGCGAAGAAAGTGCACAATGAAAATTTGAGTATTTAAAATATTGCGGAAATATAACGATGGCAAATGTAGCTCAGACTTTTTTATAATATATGAAATTATTATATGTATTTTCTTTCGGCTATTATTCGGCTCGCGGTTTTGTTCGGCAAACCGAATTTTTCCTACTAATAATTGAATCGACATGCCGATCTATTGTCGCACCGATGTACCATTAATGATAATGACAGCGCGTTCGTTAAGCAATAATTGACCAGCTCGCCATTCGTACGGTGCTTATTACAAGCGAGAAACGTAACGAGGAATTAGATTGTTTCGCGGCGGGTATAAAAAGTTGTTCAAAACCGAGATCAAAGCTATCATCGTAAATTCAAGCTGCCGTAAATATGCAACTTTTTATTCCTTATTTTTTCCACGCTTTGATGCAGATAACATAAATTGATGCCGATACAATGTAAAGCTGAAAGGTATGCATGAGGAAATTTGTAAACTTATATTCACGGAGACTGCACCTTCATTATTAGTTTTAGAAACTCGACGTCGAACTACTATAAAGATTGCAAATTCAGATTTCATAATGTTTAATATCATCAATACCATCCAATTTTATTCAGGATCTTATGTTTCCAAGTTCATGTCTACAGTTTTCAATGTATTTTTATGTTTAAATATTGATATGAAAGATTGCTTTAGTAGCTGCAAATTGTGTGCGAATTGAACGATGATATTCAATTCGCATTCCGTCCGTGTGCATGACAACCTCATTTTACAGCTCAAGTGCTCGAATGCTTCTCGCGGCAAACCACGAGAATCACCATTTTCACGTAAGCATCGCCGGTGCATTTGCCTAAAGAGCAGGCATCTAAAAAAAGACCTCTCCTTTTTTTCCTCCCGCCCGATGATGAAACTATACGTTTTGCGAGTATACCTGGGGCAGGAAAAATTCAAAGGAATTTCGCGGTTGCCGCGTATTTTTTGCTTACGATTATGTTTGCCGCTTGTGTAAAAAGGAAGAACACCACCGCGTTTCCTCTCTACTACCACCTGTTTTCCTCCCTGCGGCACCCCTAACTTCTGCGAATTTCTTTCCATCGTTACGGAACGCATTGGGGAACAGGTGTGCTAAAACACTGTTTATACACCCTTATTTTTACGTTATTCTGCGATTATACCTTGGCATGTAACACCATGTATAATTTAGCTTCGTAATTCTCAACTTTTTCTTTAATAATGTTGCATTTTACAAAAATGTAGGCGATTGGTTGTCTTCTTAATTCTGAGTGAAAGCTCATGCCCATCTAATTGTAAGCTCAAATTAGCATAATTAAATGGCAAAATATATTAATTATAGTTAATCGATAGGATACAAAAATATTAATTGCAGTAATCAATAGAGTAAGAAATAGATAAAAATAAAAAAATGCATAATTAAAAATTACATTTTTAATTACACTTTCTTCGGGTCTCTACCTAAAACTTATATTTTATCACAATTCTGATTATTCAGTTGTCCGATTATTCAATCCTATCCAGTTTGTGTAAAGTTTATCCAACTTCATCCGTTTTGTCGAAATTATTGTCCTATCTGCAGTGGACTGCACGCTCGTTAATGTAACGTAACCACGGCTTAACATATATCAGGAAAATGAGCTGGGCACAACATAATTATCCTTTTCTCTCATGAGAGAGAGAGAGAGAGAGAGAGAGAGAGATAGAGAGAGAGAGAGAGGGGAGCCGAGCTAGTGACATGTTACTTCCCCACAAGTGTGTACACGTTATCATATTATGGCCAGTAATGTCGACCCTATTTAACACAACATAAACTAGCCACGGAGTGGATATGAACTAACCATTGAAGATAAGTTTAATCCCGCCGATGCTTGTATCACCTTGGAAATTTCTTCAAATACTTTTTTATCATTAAAAGAAAAATAAAGGGAACCGCTCAGACCGTAACATCTGCTTACGTTCTCACATTGACGTGGTGCATCCGATTGCGCTTTTTCACTATGTGCATGTTTTACTCGGGTCTTTTAATTTCCGACCGACACCGTGGAGATCGAGGAAAAGCTTTATTTGCGCAGTTCGAGAGCAAGATGTCCTTTAACGAAGGGTATAATGCGCCTCGTAGACTTGTTATTATTTATTATTCGCTGCACTCGGCCTTTTATCGAGTCGGGATAGAACGCAAGCGCATCTGCAATTTTTTATAATGTACTGTCTGCGGATTACTCGAAGTCAGCAAAATACGATTTCCACTCGCTCGGTGGAAAAGTGGAGTCGCGACGTGATATCGTTCGCTACGATATTGTTCCATTCGCAATATGATTTAGTATAAAACTAATACTTGAAATTACTCAGGTAATTAATGCAACATAACAAAACATTACATTCTATTATAATCTTGAGAAAAATAAATTTGTTTATTTGCGTCAGCATCTACACTTAGCCACATAACTTATCTACAAGATATTTCGGAAAAAGAGAGAGAGAAAGGAGTCTGAACATGGCACACGTGCAGATTCACACGCGTAACAAAGAATATCATTATTGGAGACAGGATGATTAGTTCCCTTTTTCAGCAGAGGTTCCTTTCACCGCACATTTATTTCCGATGTCCCATTTTCCATTTCGCTCGCTTTGACCCCTTTACTATCACGTTCGCTCGAATTTCTATTCACAGCGCGATGCTTTTAACTTTGATGAATCATTTGAATTCAGTTATGAATCATTACTCGAACTCGTGCAACTGTGGCATGTGAAAAAAAGAATTACGAGCTGCAGAGAGTTTTTAATCTTTAAGGCAAAGGATAGAAATCATGCATGGCATTTCTACATGAAATAGTGAGGATGATTGGCAGGATCGACAATTTTCTACGTTATTTCTTCTTTTACGCATGGACAACGTCGAAGTACTTCAAATTTGACAATGTTGAGCGTTAATGCGGCACTCGCGAATATAAAACCTCATCGCCGATACATGGAAACGCTGTCATAGCGCTCACGAAGAACAGGCTAGCCGATAGCAGCCTTAGGCAGGAAGATAATTATAGTACCGAGTTTACCGGATATACCAGAGTGTACTAGGCAGAAGCCTCCGCAAATTGTCGGCGAGTCAGGTTTGCCCGGTTGCTACCGGCCGATGCTGCCATTAACCGCCACGCTGACACACATCGCGTACACGTACTTGTTTACCGCGCATACAACTTTAACTTGAATAACACGGCTGGCAGATAGAGCAATTAATGGAACAATGAAAGTAAAAATCTTATTGTTGCACGAAATAAAGTCAATGACGAGAACACTTTCTTCGCGAGTGGATACATATATGTTATACTGATAGATATATAGTAGGATAAAAATCGCGAAGTTGTTGAAACTAAATAACTATTATTTTATAACGAATAGACAAAATGAAATGAATGATATACGGGTACGGGTAGCAGATATATGTAGGATAAAAATCGAGATGAAGTTGATGAAGCTAAATATTTTATCAAAAAATGGACCAAATAAAATTAAATAAATATTGGTACTGGAGAAGAAACCGTCGTTTTTATATTAATACATAATACAAAAAATATATACATATATGAATTTGTAAAAATAATGTTAAAAGATATTTTAAAAATACTATAAAAATATTTAAAAAGTAAGAAATTAAACTCTGTGTGTTTTAAGCCGACCAACTGGCAAATACTTTATTATACTCTCACGACGTTTCGACCGCCCCTTTCGGTCCTTATCAAGTGAATAAGACTAACAAATTATCATTTATCCTGGCATAATGTCCAGACTAAGCCATCTAAAAACTAAACGTTTCGGAATCAGAGGATGTTAAAAATAGCGTAGGTGAACAGATACAATAATTCATGCTTACATAATTTGAGCGTCAATGTGTGTTAAAAAATAATGTAAAATCGACATGTCAGTTATATATTTATTGATATTTAAAAAGTATCAATTCAGGCTGCTAGCTTGATTCAGTGATATATGTTTTCGAAATATTTACCATCTAAACTCGCACAATAAACGAATTGCTTTTGAAAACTATTAGATACACTTTCTAATATTAATCTATATCTGTGTCTTCAAAGAATTTTAAGTATTTCTTTTAGAGAAATGGCCGCCCAATTTTCTAACGCATATATCACTGAGCCATGCAACCAACCAATTTTTCAGTTTTTTTATATTATTTATTTTTACAAATTTATAAATGTATATTTTTGTAACTATGTTATTAAAAAATACAAATGAAGAATTTTTCTGTAGAACAGTATTTAATTTATTTTATTCTGTCCCCGTTTATTATAAAATAACAATCATATAGTTTTAGCAAATTTCCGATGTTATCTTGTATATATTTGAAGCTGAAGAATATTTGTTACTTCAATTACGAGTGTTCCAGCTGTACGTAGAGATCGAAAATATTTTGTGAGCCGAGAGCATTCAGTTTTTATTAATAAATTCTCCATGCACCTTTTCGCGCAGTAGTCTATGTTTACAACTAGTCTTCGTTTTTCACAAGAATGAATGTAATATTCTACCGCGCGGTAACGAACAGAATCTAAAGTTTCAGCGTTGAATGCTGTCTCATTTTTCGATTTTTTACAGTTGCAAGCTGCCTTTCGTTTTTATGGACATAGGTATCGCACGAAAAGCGAAAGCGTATTCCTCATTAATTCTCTAAGCTCGGCGATGTAGGGGCGCGACGTATGTATGTACATATCTTCAACAACGAGTTTGTCGGGGTCGACAGCGAGAAACGTATGCCAGGGCATCGCGTGCGGTCC
Organism: Leptothorax acervorum; assembly: GCA_035220615.1. Taxonomy (NCBI): domain Eukaryota; kingdom Metazoa; phylum Arthropoda; class Insecta; order Hymenoptera; family Formicidae; genus Leptothorax; species Leptothorax acervorum. Next base: position 482,451 of record JASTWQ010000018.1, read on the forward strand.
CGTGGGTGTGAAAGATAATTCATAACAGAGTTTAACAAATTGCCCGGAGAGACGCCTACGCCCCTCCTTCTGCGCCGCGCGTTTACGTGTGAGTGTCATCACGCGGCGAAATTCGTGACACATCACGTCTCTTTGACTGTCTTCGAAGCAATAGGAAGACGTGCGAGAAGGCGTGGGCCATACCTTTTTATTCCTTCCCATTCTTTTCTCTTCCTTTCTGTTCTCCTACATGCGCCGCATGTGGAATTTTATATGTAACCCGCGGGCGGAGAACGCCCCGACCCAACCGACGTCGAGACTGTCGCCAGGAAAAGAATGGTCGTCTGCCTCGTATTACGTTGACTACTACCACTGGTATTACTTCCAGCCGGGAGCGAAAGGAATAGTCGTCTGTCTCGCATTACGTTGACCTCCATGACCATCAGTTACGACTATCAGACTGTCTAATCTAACAATAGGATCCGCCGCGGCTAAATGTATCGTTAATACCACTGTGACACAGGTACAGAGTATTTGGAAACAGAGTTGTGCATGTGCACAATTTTGTTCAGTTAATATCTGACGAAAAAAATGGAAAAACATTTAAACGATTTTACGTATGTACATAATTCTTTTACCAAATAACAATTTATTTAAAAAATGAGGAAAACACTGTATAATTATAAAATTTATCCAAACAATTACAAGAAAGTGTAATTATTTAATAATAATGTTTGGAAAAGTTAATATAGCTATTAAATAATCATCCTAATGCGCTGTTGGGAGTAACTGATGCGCTTTTGGTGCAAGAGCATCCATTTACTTTTTTAAAAAATTAACGAAGTTTTATGTAAAAGACGCTTTCAAGCGCATCATACATTTAACACGTACATGAATTAACATAGCAAATATAATGGTAAACGCGGGCACTTAATTATTTACGCTTGCTTTTACGCCAGAGCTAATATCCTTTAGGTATCCAACCGTCTCGACGGCGACGTACAAGACTATAATTCTGATTTGGAGGCATTATCTGAGCATATGCCGTTTCTACTGTTAAATATATAATACATATCCGAACATTCTTTTCTCCGTCGTACACCATCAACATCCACTCGAGCGCGGCTCTATCTCCGACGTGGGCCTCCGACGTCGAAAGCACAGGCGTCGCGCGCGTCTTACGCGCATACGAGAGCACACGTCTGCATAATATATACGAATACGAAAACTGTAGTCGGCCCGACCGACCGGCACCATTACGGGCCACCGTGGAGATCGAGAAGAGGAGCGTTTTTACTCCGTCGTTCCATTATTCTCCCGCATACGAAAACCCCTCGACGTGGCCTCTCGCGGCAGGTCTCCCGTTTAGCGATGACTTATGTATAACCGCGTAACTTTTTATCGCCGGCCACACGTGACGCTTCTCTCGACCCATCATGAATATTTCTATGTAGCCGCAGTGTGACCACGGAGTTTGACGCAAGATTAATCTTCTCGCTACGTCTGTATAGTATTTTATAGATACAGGCTATCAAAAAATTATCACTTGATAATCTAGGATTAATTCTTTTTGAAGTCTTTAAAAAAATACGAATTATAACTAAAAGATTGCTGGCAATTTCGTCATTTTTTGATCTCATCGATCTTCTCTCATGATCGGGATTTTTAGGCACCGAAATTACAGTACACCTCGACGTGGAAAGGACCATAGATCGATCTCTCATATTTAAGGAGCACGGACTAACAATAAGTCCAAGATACTCTGTAGATTTCGTCGTCGTCCAATCCTATTTCAGACAGCGCTCTTTTATCTCACTCGTTCGGGGAATCGAACGATCTGGATGAGAGGTGGTACGGAATGGGAATGCTTTGGCTGTATTTGCTTTATCTGCCGGCGTATATCTCCGAGCGATAGTCAGCCGATCGTCGCTAGGTGCCGAAAGGGAAATAGACGTCGTTACTCTTGCCCTGCAGCCTGCTGTCTTCGTGCCTTACCGTGCCGTACCGATGCGACTGGCAATCGACATTTCCGAATTGCACGCCACAGCCAAGAAATATACTTACAGTTTTCTCTCACACGGCCGCGTAGCGCGTCGTTGGCTTAGAAGTTCCACACGACTCCCAAGAGGAAATCGAACGATGGGTATCACGATGAGTTTAAAATACTTGACATTAAAGTTTCAGTGATCCCGGAGATGCACTTCCGGCTTTTCATCTAGATTTTTCATATTTACATTGCCTTTACACGCGGATTCAATCTCTTTATAATATCGGGAAATAAACGCAATAGAAAAATATTTGAAAGATACTTTTGAATATCACTTTCATTATTGAAAATTATACTTTATATTTTTACGTATTATATCTCATGTTATCTTTTTCATATACTTTATTTCAAATTACTTTTGCAAATATTTTACATTAATGAATAAATGCATTAATTAATGGGCGATTGATAATATTGATATTAAAAAATTCATCAATTCTTTGGCATAATAATCCTGCTATCTTTTAATTAAAATATAGAAGATTAAAGTTATATTATATAACATACAAAGGATTAATTTTGATGAACATTTGCCTTTCAATCGCCATTAAAAGCACTTAAGCCTTTCGCAAAAAAACTCACAACAGAAAGCGAGTTGTAGCACTGTTGTAGCTGCCTGAACTTTTTTTTGTGATATAACAGCTCGCGAGTGAGGGAAACAGTGTTACGCTTTTCTACAAATAATAGAAACGGCGTCCGGGAGACTATTAGGGAAGAAAAGGGCTGCGTAAGAGGAGGAGCGTAATGGTCTCCTTACGCGCTCCTTTTCAGTATAGCAATCCGCCTTAAGGGTAAGAAGAAATTCGCCCATTATCCTTCCAACTTGAAGATACCTACGTCGAAAATGGCATGTAACACCGCTCTCCGAGTGCCGTTATAAAATTTTATTATACATCCACGATAAGATTTTACGGTTAGAGTTGTAAACTCTTTGGCGATTACAGAAGAATCCACGACAATGTTAATACTTGCGATTTATTAATTATACACACATACACGTATGTTAATTACATATTTACATAATAACTTCTGCGTTGATAATTTATACGGTTTGCTGTTGCAACTGTAGATATGAAGTAATATTTTGTGTTTGATCTTTGTCGTATATTAAACTCACCATTTTCGAATTTACACGTTTACAACTGATTTTATTCAATTTTGACCACAAAATGACAATTTCCGTCGATTTAAATATTTCTCAATTCCCCGGAAACCCTCAAACTTAATAGTCATCGAGCGAGAAACGCAATTCCAATTCATCCGCAAGGAAACCGCGAGATAACATTGTCGGCATAACGCAAATAATAGATTCTTTTATACGCAGCAACACACAAAGCCAGCTGGCGCAATATCGACGCATGCCTGTCTGTTTCTCTATCGGCGTTCGAGGAGCCGGTGTTACAAAAGAGCGGCAGGGCTATACGGCAGAAAGGACGACGAGGGTTGAGCATTCACGAGGAGATGAGGAAGGGTGGGCGTAAGAGAGGTGTGTGTGAAAGGAGTTACAGAATGCAACGATAACGCGAGATTTATGCAGCCGTGCACAGCCGAAGAACTTGCAAATGCCGCTCGCAACTTTTTCTCCTTCGTTCATCCTTCCGCCGCGCTCGCTCCCGCGCTGCGCTGCAGCTGCTGTAATGCAGTTGCAGTCGGGCGTAAGCCTCGGCGAAAGGAAACTTCGCGAATTGCATTGCGCGCGCGCTCGGTCTTTTGTCGCCGAAGTTTATCCGCGAAGATGCATCGGTGCCCCCGCGAAAACTTCGGTCTTGTCGTCGTGCTGCGCGAGTTGTTGTCGCGCCAGTGAAAGGCCGAAGGAATCGCGGAGACCGCGAAGTAACAAAAGTCGACGGGGGACAGATAACAGATAGATAACGGAACTTTGTCCGCAGTTTATTTCTACGTGTACTGTATTTTGCCAAAATCTTTTAATGCTGAAATTTAGAACGTCGCGTCGTGACCAACGATGGTTTTCGATGCGATTCTATTTAAGAAAAAATAGACGACACTAAATATCCTCACCTTTAATTGTATCACCAGTTTCAATTAATTCGACGATTTATTGAATTTTTCGAATTTATAGAAAGCGATAGAAGAACGTAACACTCTTTTTATTATGCATTTATAATTATAATTCATGAGCTACATATTATATATATCCGCGTCTATCTTTTCGATTTTTCTGCCTCCATGATGTTTTACAGCCGAAATACAATGTTGCATTGCACGAAATCATGTATAAAAAGAGAAGAATTTCTATCTCTCCTCCACCATCAAATAGCACATCTCAATTCGTTTGTGAATCGCCGTCACGTACGGCACGCTCTCTGAGCGCTGTTATTTATTTCTCTCATTTTTCCTCGTTTATGAAACAGTCCAATTGCACGAATGTTCGCCGGACTTTTGCAGGTGCACTGCTCGCGCACGAATATTTTCGGAAACCGAATCGTTGAAGTCGGTGCACCACAGCATCAATGCAACAACAACAACAACGACGACGACGACGACGACGACGACGACGACGACGACGACGGACGCAAGTGTCATGCGATATTTCCATTTGTAACATGTTTTCAGACTTCCGTGTGTTGCTTTTAAAACGTCCGACAGTTTGGCGAGACTCCAACTTAATTCAATCTCATTTCTCGCAAGGAGTTGCGGCCGGTTGTATCGCACCGGTTGTACACGACGTAAATATGTTCCAGTTAATATGTTCTCATAATCGTACTAGCATTTCATTTGTGGTTGTGATTACAAAGTATATCACAACCAATAATGATAATTACTGAACTTTATTAATTATTATTACTAAACATTTAATAGCCTAGAATACAAATCAAATATATTAAATTTATTGAAATATTTTGCAGGATTTGCGGAGTATCATTTCAAATATACAATTACGGAGTATTAACGGTAACATTATAATAAAATTGTGTGATGCGATAATATAATATGTCAGTATATTAATAGATATAACTTCATTACTAGGTAACATATTGCGATGTATGTACACAATTATTGTAATGTATTTCTGCAGTCAATTTATCAGGATCCGCTTATATAGGGTAAAGTAATAATCGTTAACGAGATAAAACAAGCATCCTGACTTTATCATCAACATGCTCGACGTTTACAAGCAAGAATTCTCGGAAGACTTCTGCAATATGCATACCCTATTTGCTTAAATTATTCGAGCGCACTCGACTGTGTTCGTGTGCGAGAACGCAGCGGATCAATGACGTTATTGCAAATCTGCCGGATGTCGAGCCGTCTACGAAACCCCATGAAACCGAGTCATGTCCCAAACCGCAAATTTGTTCCAAACACATTCAGGCATACACGCAGACATACGTACACTTTGCATACATAATTGCAATTATGTATTACAGCCATATGAAGTATAACTACGTAGTACGTTTGAGAGAGTTCCTTAGAAGAATAAATTTTTCTGAATATTTTTATTTCCCGAGTGATCTTTTCAGTTAAGCAGAATCTTCACGCATGATTTGGTTAAGCGAAGCTCTGCTTAATGATTTGTTCTCATTTGAATTATAGCTATATTGTATAAGAGATATAGATAGAATAGAATTAATTATTTACTTAAACCAACTTTTCTTAATGTTGACATAATCGATAACTCAATCAAAGGTTAAATTTCTTATGTAGTAAGTAGTAGAAATACAGTTGAAGATGAATAAATAAATATGCAATAATATTACATTAATATACATATCTATTATAAATATATGAAAATTTATTGTACTGCGTGTCAAGTGATGCAAAGTAAATTGAGATGCACCGCGTTATGCCGAAGTAGACTCGTCGTTTATTCCAGTCGCTTCGTTCGATGAGAACTCGACATCCTCTCGAAGGGAACCGAATCAGGCGATACGTGCAGTCGCGGCGGCGCGCGGCGGTGCGAGCAAAAGCTACGAAAACCTCGGAGAAAGGCTTTGCGCACCTCATCTGGATCGTACGTACTATTTTCTCGCTGACTTGGCGATATTCTAGGAGTGCCTGGTAAATTTTGCGCACCCTTCACGTCGTTGTTGATCTTCTAACGCACCATTGAATTTCTGTCATATATGTAGGAGCTATATGTATAATATTAGAATACTATCAAAATATTTATATATATCGTTTTTGAAGTAACAAATATCTTTCAGAAGTTAAGTCGACAGTTACGCAAGAATTAATTTATGATGAAATTATCATTATTATGATGATGATTTTAACGATAAATTTTATTCCATAGTGTCTCAGACGTTATATAAAGGTCGGCGATTCGTGTTTTACGTGAATATTTAATTTGTTGTCAATATCGCATATGCGTGATATCTTCTTCGAATGCATTTTCCGTTTTTCGATGCCTAAACGGGCGTTATTTTGCTCCGATTCGCATCCCACATTCGCGGTTCTTCAACACGTGTACTTCTCGCGGAGCAATCTCGCAAAGGCATTACAGAGAAAACGACCTCACGTGCTAGTACATTCTCGCCGTCGACGATAACTTATAGGTACTACTATCAGAGTCTGCTATCTCTTTTTCTCTCTCTCTATAGCCTTACCAAGACCACAACTCTCGGTCGAACTCAGTCTCGCTCCTCTTCTCACCTTTCCTCACCGAAGATCGTCTTTTCTCCCCCTTCCGTCTTCTTTGAGGAGGCGGTAATTGGCGGGAACCTCGACGATCCACTCTTCGAGAACCACTTTGGTGCACCGTCAATCCCTTCCGCCACCTTTTGCTCTGCCCGCGGGCGAAGAAAGACGGTAGAGCAGAGGGGCTGGGGAAAGACGAGGACGCTGGAAGAGGACGCAGTGACGGAATGGGAAAAAAAATCAATTTTCAGGCGGTTCCTTTATTGGCACCGATAGCTGCCGGTGTGCGGATCGCGATGGAAAAAAGTGGAATCGGGACTTGATCGTGCGGTGAATGATGAGAGGAATTTTTCGAAAATGCATCCGCGCTGCACTTTTTATCGGATCGCGAGAGGCTTACGCGAGACGTATTCCCCGAGTCGGTGGATTAATTGGAATTTCCATTTCAATATAACGACCGCAGTGGTTCGCGGAGGATGTGCGAGCGTATGCATGTGCGGTGATGTTTAATTGGAAATAGTTCCCTTTGACTTCAGCGCTTCTGACAATATCGGTGGCTTTTGTTTTATTGTGCAAGGCATGAGCGACAGTGCGCGTCCTCGTTTTGTGATTATGTGGCACGCAGATTAATCCGTAAACCACTCGACGTCCCTTTGCTCATGTCCCTCCGCTTTCCATCCTTCTCGATCGTCGTTGTCGACCAGAATTATCACTGTTCGATTATCTTGCGATTTTTACCACCAATCACAAAAACCGCTATTCATCATTGAGATGCAAGCGCTATTTGCAAGTAGCATTTATTCGTTATATAATATCTATAGGTACATTGTTACTTTCACGATCGAGGTTTGAGGTGCTTCGTGCACGATCGTAATTGAATATTTCCCATCTATTTACTACTTTATTTACTAGCTACGCCATCAATACGCTATTTATAATGTTTCAAGAACATCCAATATTGCTATGCGCGACCCTTCATTGCTTCTCACGCGAAATATGATCAACCTACGTATTCTATACTGCTGGTTGTTAAGCGCTCATGTAAAAGGCGCAACGAGAAAATGCAAATGCTTTGCGCGCGACTTATAGAAGCACCGCCGCGGCCGTCGACGTCGACGAGACGCTGTAGACGGAAAATTAAACTTTGCCTGAAAAGCATAGAGAGAAAACGAGAGAAAATAAGAGAGAGCGAGAGAGTGAGAGGAATGGAGAAAGGCAAAAATGGAAATCGACAGACACCATTGCGATGAAACGAACCGCGTGCGCGCATCCCCCGGGAAACGAGGAGCCAGAGGGGTAAAGAGATTCACGGATGTTGATTGGATGGAATCCATGGCGCGCAAGCTGGGTGCTGGACACCTTTTTTAATCATGCGATCGCAGAAAGAGGACTGACTAGATGGTGGTAGGGAGGAGGGAGGAGAGGATGGCGCTTTCCTTCGCGCGGAGAAAAACCGAGCACAGGAACCAGAGCTCCGTGTACCCCGCAAATACACTGGCCCTTTGAGCGACCCGTCGTTGAAGTCGCGCTTTTGCGGATCTACCCTTTTTTGCCGATTCCCCCCACGAGGACTGTTCCTTTTTTCACCGAGATGTCCACCAGGATTGAAAATCCGATAGGCCCCTGTGAAAACACGGCGGCAAAATCAAGCTTCTCGCAGATTTCGATTAAATGAGTCACGAAGATTTCGTTATTGATAACGAATGCTTGGAGAATTCCGACAGTTTTAGATGTGACAGTGTGAAATATCACGTTGCTTTTACAGCAATTTCTAAAAGATTTCCTCCACTGAAACTGTATCAGACTCTATATCGAAATTGTAATTGAAACTGTACCGAAACAAGAGCAAGAAAGATGAAGAATGTCTTAAGAGGAACAAACGTCCGCACGAAATGAAAAAGACTATCTTAATCATTTTGGACTTAAGAGGGTATTCTGGTCTAGAGACCAGAAAAACATCGATTTTTAACTTTATTTTTTAAAATTAATGTAGTCCTAAGAACATATGTATACAAAAAGCGGTTTAACGAAATTCTAAAAATTAATTAAGTTACAGAGATATAAAGAGGTCAATGTCAATCGCATATAGGTCAGATTGATGACACTCCATGCCGCTAGAATAAACCAATCTTTCATCATAAAAAACTTTGAGAATTTCATCAGAATATTGTTTGGGATTCTCTTTGTTTACTTTCCTCAACATAAGTAGAAGTTCATTAATTTGGGGGCCTAAAATAATAAGCCTAAAATCTTTCGGGTCTCTAAACCAGAATACCCCTTTAATTATTTCAGTTCGCTTTTTTTTAAAGAACAGTCTAAATGTATTTCGTAAACATTTTTCTACATAGTGCTAGAGACAATAGATGGACAATTTCGTTGAAAAATTTGGAGATTAAAAAAATCGACGGTAAAAGAACTTTCACGAAATGTGTAACGGGGGAATAAAATGTCGCCGGCGGCATTTTAAATAAAAAGCTGAAAAGCTTTTAAGGATCTGCGATACATTCATCTCGATAGTTCACTCGAGCCGGAAATACGGAAACGCGACATGGTGCTGCCACGCGAATGTCATTCGAGCGCGCAGCCGATCGTTTATGCAGTCAACCGGTCCCGCGACATCTGTCATCAATCCCGGCCTGCAGCCGGCGCGACGTTTCCGCCGATGTGCAGCCTTAATATCGACACGTCGATGCGCGCCGCGACTGCTATTCCCCCGAACGCGAACGCGGCAATTTCGAGGTCGACCAGCTCCATTCGGGCGTGCTAACTAATGCGCGGCTCGTTGCAGCTGCAATCGCAGGCTGCGGCGTGAGAGGGAATTGGTTGATTCATGCAACGCTAAGCAGTCAAACGAACCTTGTTGCGCGTTGTTTGATCAACTTGACGCCTCGTTGTATGCGATCTGAACGATTCGCGTCGTTAGCGAGCGCGCATTTTGCTCGACACGATGCAACGCAACGCGCACCGTGCAATTACTATCACGGCCGCTTTGTTCTATTTTTCTGTCCTTCTCCCTTTTTTCACGGTTAGCGCTACAATCGTCGAAGAGTGTACAGAATAGGACGGCAGGAATAATGATAATAACAACGATACTCTTTGTAACGTTGAAATCTTGCGCATTTTACGTTGTTCGTAGTTATAATCGCGCTTAAAACTCCTTTTGTAACGATGTGACGGAACATAATACGGCACTAATGAATTGCACAACTGTTCATCACGGCGTATACATACATACCTACATATATATATATTGCATAATGACTTTCCCGCCATTGCGAGAAAAATCGTTATGCAGTTGCGAAAGTTTTACTAGTATTATATTAATCTTTATGTTCAAAAAGACCATTATCAGTTATTATCCTCCGTTAGAACGCAGAAATCATAAACTTGCATTATTTGAATCGCTATCCGATTACCGGCTTAAAGTACCTACGACGACGTTGACATACCGTGGGTCCGGCGAATTTTACGTCGCTTTAATAAATAATCGCTATCATAAATCGTGCGATACGACGGTAACGTCTGGTAAGCCGCTCTGCGGGAACTTCATCGTCGGATTGTCGTGGTACAAATGCCGCGCAAAGGGGAGTCGCCTCTGGTGACGTCATTATGTGACGATCATAAAAATTTTTACGAGCACGCCCCTTTCATTTACGAGCCGTCAAAAGGTCCGGCGAAAGCATCGCGAAAGATTTGCGGCTACACGTTGCAGCTGCGCTTTTATCCCTCCCCCGTATCCCTTTCCCTCTTCGCTTTTTATCGAACCCCATGCTACGTGATACGTTAAACTTTGCCGCAGATTCGAAAAGCAATTGTCATAAAAAAAGTGAAAGATACATCCGCCGTAAAATTTTGTAAAATTTTTCCTGAACACTATAATTCACGCAAGAATTTTTATACGTGTTTTCTTGGTTGGCTGTACTTCCGAAAGGCTCATATATGAGCTAGCGAGCTGAACTTTATGCAGCACACTTCTCTAGGTGTGGGAATGCTAAATATAAAATATTGGAGCCGGCAATTGAATAAAAGTCAAATTTTATCCTCGATAACCGTCACCTTATTATACCTACCTAACAACAAAAATTACCATACACACACACACATGCGAGGGGGTGCAAGGGGGGGGCCTTCGGCCTCCCCTCCGGCACCCCCTCCGCCGGTAGGCAGGGTGGACCTCGCTTTACAACTTACAAAGTACATGCTAAGTTGTAAAGCGAGGTCCACTCTGCCTACCGCGGGGGGCCGAAGGCCCCCCTTGCACCCCCCGCATGTGTGTGTGTGTATGGTAATTTTTGTTGTTAGGTAGGTATAATAAGGTGACGGTTGTCGAGGATAAAATTTGACTTCTATAATTCAATTTCCGGCTCCAATATTTTATATTTAGCATTCCCACACTTAGAGAAGTGTGCTGTATAAAGGTCAACACGCTAGCTCATATGGGCCTTTCGGAAGTATATCCTCTTGGTTTTAACTATTTGCGGAAACTGATGTGATTTTGTACGTGCATTGTGCATTGTGCATTTTATGCGCGCTAGACAGAACGTTTTATCGATATAGCGCGCACGATATTTAAAACTATTGCAAACACATTTGGAGAATCTCGATCAATCAGAAATCGTTAATTGTCAATGAACGTTTTCGTGCTCACCGTTTCGAATTTCATATATTATTCAATCAAGTATCTCTATTTCGCGCAAAAACGATACACGATTTCGGTGAAAATTTTAGTGGTTTCGTTTTTAAGAAAAAAAAATCACACAATCGAGAGAATGAAATGAGAAGTTGATTAGTTTGCTTCGCACTTCGCGTAGCGATAACGATTTTGCACGAGGCCACGCGATATTTCTCAGCAGGCGGTGCGTAAACGCAACAATGGCGCAATCACGCGCGACGTGGGATTGGAAAATAGGTAACGTCGAGTGAAACTCCACGATTAAGAAGTTAATCGAATTCGCGACGGTCGGAATTTCGATGGAGGAACAATCCCGACGCGATTGCTCTCGCGAGAACGAATCACCGCGGACGGAAGACCGCGAAATGAAAGGGGATACACGAGGGAAGAAGAAATAACGAACTTTAATCCATGATCGAAAAAAAAAACGGAAAGGAAAATGTTGAAGAAAAAGATAAAAGCAAGAGAGGTTTTGATCTATCTAGTAAAATGCATTCGTCTCGGATCTATTATCAGTTTCTCATTATCCGATTAGAGATGTGCTATAGATCGAATCGCCTCAGATCTTACAGTTTTTCATGGAGAACAAACGGCGCGGTGGCAAGGGGACGTATTCGCGCGTATTCGATCGTTTCTTGCAACAGCATTTGTTTGACCAGTTTGAACAGTGGCATTATCGAGAACAATGAATCAGCGTCACGGCAAATGAGCGTACTCGCATTATTAGTCATATTACGCAAAACGTAGCGTACATTCTTCGCTCGACGTATGCGACAGATGGACGGACGAACGTTAAATAGGATCGAGCCGGCACGAGAGACGAACAGCCGTGGCTGAATACATATTCCAAATTGTCGGCGACTGTTTTGACGATAAATATATATCACGCGCAGACTGCGCCCGTGCGAATAAATCACGCTGTACTGTAAACAAGTCCCGGTCTGGCTGCACCGAAGTTGTCTCGCTCGTTGCAACACCACGGGCGCCACGGGCGGAGTTTCTCGCGTGGCCGAGGCTCCGACCGGCTGGATGGAAATCTACAATTTTTTACCTCTCGAATTAAAGTAGCGAGAAACAGTTTTCACCGGCGCGCGGCGACCTGTCGAAAAATGTAGGCACGGATTTTCGAACAAATGTCGGTCATCTCGCGCTCGTGAAAAGCGCGAGTCTGTATTCCCTCTAAATGACTTGTTTGCCAATACATTCGATGCGTACGAATGTTGTCTGCTTTTTTCTTTTTTTGACTTCAAGAAAATCAAATATTTTGTGAAAATAAAATATTGCGAGCGCTTTGTTCTATTTAAGTATTGAATGTTTACGTATGTTGTCGCCTACATTTATTATGGGTACATTAAAATGACGTTATTTGGAAAAGTGCTTTACTACAAAATTAAATAAATAAGCTTTTTCGATATATAAAATCGTATTTATCCACATACCCGACGCTGCAAACACAGAAACGTTATTTTACAGATATTATAATGAGATTTATGCAGAGTTGGTAAACAGAAATAATAACACTGTCGTGTGTCGGCTCGCTGACACAGTCGCGTTATTAACTTGTATTGTTCCAACATTCATCGACGCTCTGCAAATACTATTCCACCTGTCCACAGTGATTTTCCGCAACTTTGCGCTATTCTCTCAGCTAGCGATAGCGTCAGTTAACCCGACGCGGCCATCGTCGTTTTCCACGCCGGGAAAAAGAGATCGCCGTAATTATCGTTTTATGGCGGTCACGAGATTTCTAACCGACCGCCACGTAGCCTTTATACGTTCGTTCCTGGTGGAGCGCGACGGTAAATGAGAGAAAACGGGAATTGGCGACGATGGACGCGACCTTTGTCAGCCGTCGGGAGACCGGATGTTGAATTTTCCGCGGAGATAAGATAGTTCGTAGCCTCCTCGCCCTCCTCCTTCCATCCCCCCCCCCCCCCCCTCGAGGATCCTCTCTCTTTCCGCACTTTAGTAATTATTTGCTGGGCGTTTCCCACGCGGCCGATAAAACAAAATCGATATTCGCTTAAACAGAGGGAGCCAAACAAAGGAGATGCATCGGCGAGTGATCTGGTTAAAAAATATCACATTACGAAATTTGCTCTCTTTGATAAATAATAACTCACGTTGTGTGCCTTTTCTCTTTTGAGATGTCAATTAATATTGAAATTCTTGAAAGGCTTATTATATTCTGTTTCAGAAATATATACTGTTTCAAATTAATAATATATTAATAATAAAGCAGACGGTAAATTAAAATTAGAAAGAATTACCACGAAATAAACGTTTATTTTCATTAAACACGATTATTTCTGCCGTCTCCATTCTGTTTTTATTTTCTTGAGTTTTCCTCTCTGCAGTCGGATGTTATACGGTCGCGTTGTCGCTAACGGTTTTAAAGTCTTTATAGGATTAGAGAGGCGTCTCGGAGCCGGCCTGCCGTACGGAAGATTAACTGGCCGACGACTTTCTCATTTACCTTCCGCCGTTCTAGATCCCATTTCGTCAAGCAGGAAGTTTCCAAATTGCATCTATTACCCCATTACCCTCTCAAATCATGTGATTGAGGCAAGTTGCCCAAAATGAAGCAGCTATCCTCTCGGCTATATCGGTGCACAAGATGCACGCTGCTTATGTGTGAAGTAGTAATTCTGCTAGATAATACTTGATAATCAGAATTAATATACAAGAACGTCATTAATAATATAATTAATTATGATATAATAAAAAAAATAAATATTTCGAATTGAGAAAGGATTGTCAACAGCGACAAGATCGATAAGAGAAAAAATATATGATAAATTATATAAAACATGGTGGATTTATTGAGAAGTGTTTTTTCTATTAAAAAACTGTTGCTTATTCTCATTTTTCTATCTATTTAATATAGTGAATAAAAACGAAATTATCTGATACTGCTGATGAGTCGGACGTCATTATGGAACGTTAAAACCATCAAAATTCGATATATTATGTTACAGCCGCAAAATGTTGTTCAGCACCGCTTTGTGTTAAATTAGTCGAATAAATCGCGCGGCCACGTTGATGAAAGTGATTTCAGAGCTTTCACTAACAATAAGAGAGGAGAGAAACATATGAATTTACTGATAGTAACAGGTGAACCGCAGTTGGTGATTGTCTCCAGTCTCTTGGTGAAAACTTTTATCGGTTCCGCGCGAATATTCTCGCGTAACTTATACCCTCGAGGGAGCTACACTCTTTTTCATTCATTCGAAATCGACGCGCCATAAAGACGACATGCTCCAACCTCGCAAAATTGCAAATTACACGGGAAAAAAGAACTTAATCTCACGTGTATATTTATCATTGTGCAAAAATTATCCGTTTGCGTGTTATATAAATCTTTTCTTAAACACACAACTAAACTATACTCGTCCGATCGGTATAAGCCAAATACATTTTCCGAGATTGTTTGAGACAAAAGCAATTGTCTCCTTGATTTAAAGGGTGCGCTACTGCCGCGCGTATACATGGCGACAAGTTGTTTGCGCTCGCAAATCTTAGTTGCATCTTTGTGTACCTACTCATCCGTATGGTATTCTCTTGATGTAATACCTGGGATACTTTCGTTAAAAATGTTTTTCCAAGAAATTTAACTAGCTTAACGGTCGAGTACACTCTTATACGCTTAGGCATAAATATCGTGTCATAAGACACACTAATACTCCGTAAATATGAAGAAACATAACAGCTGGTAAATGAAAAATTGGGCAATAGTTTCCTTCTTTGCTTAAATGCTTTCCAAGCAATTTATGGTGTATGTAAAAATAAAATATATACATGAATACGAACATAAAAATGAAATATACGATACATATGTATCTACTAAAAGAGATGTACGAAGCGTATATTAAGCATATTTAAACGATGGAAGGTAATTATAATGGCGAATATCTAGAGTTTTAATTTCAAGTAAATAATTTGCTAGGTAATTGCGCTGCGTTAAATATTTCATGCGGAAAGGCTCGGTAATACGCCGTTCAACGCTTCCAAAGTTTTCCGTCGCGCAAGATGGATGCCCAAGCAGGTGGTCCGTTTCCGAAGCAATTTTATTTCCTTGGGAATCGCCCGAGCGCGAATGATCGAGCCTTGCATATAATCCCCCCAATTACTTCGTTAAGACGCGGAAGTACTTATATAGTAAACGAAATATTCGTTTCAGCCGTTCTTGCACTAATAATCGTTCAACGATGGTTCACTTCAGTTGCCTGGGATCGGACTACGTGTCCTTACAATCCGCTCTTTTGTCCTTTCTCTCGGGATTACGATCCGGCCAGGGATCCGCTTCAAAGCCTGCTTTAGTCATCGCCAGGAGAGATGGGGTCGACATTTGATTCCCAGTTAATTAGCCTCCCCCAGGCGAGATAGATCTCAATTTACGTTCCGTGAAGCCGATCTGAGTTACAAGTAACACCTCTGTAAGATGAGAACATGCCGCCTCCCTTTCTCCCCACTTCCTCCCCATGCAATTATCTCGCATGGAATGTGCACCATTCACTTGCACGCGTCCCTTAACCACCTGTCATGCATTATGCAAACTGCATAATGTGGACGTAGCAAACCGTTATGTCGAATCATCGTTCTTTTACCGATATTAATATCGGAAATAACGAAAAGTAAAATGGGATAAATTAAGGGGAAACATCGAAAAATTTCCAGCTAACGAAACTTTAATATTATTTATTATTACGAGAAAGGAAATCATACAATTTTTCCAATAAGAGAATTATCGTCTTGACATGAATACAAGCTTATGACAATTCTCATCGTTTAGTTGGTGTGTATTTCGTTCGAAATGCCGCTGTATTGTCTTTATACCGCATCTCTTTTTGAATCCATTCTCGATAGCACGATCTCGCCATTGCAGCATTGGCTGAAGAGCGCATTATCGTTATTTGTTTCTGGTATTATGTTCTCACTTATGATCGCGAGAGTTCGAACGTGATTTCACGATTCGCGGGATCCTCCAGGAATGATGACGGCGAAAAACGATAATAAAACAAAATCGAATGGCTCGCGAATTATTGCGATGTAAGCGATTATTGAATTTCTGGAAATGAAACTTTATATGAGCTCGATATCGCCGCCCTCTTTTCCATGGATATACGAGGTTTGTCCATATAGGTATATCGCGATCGCTCGCTTGCCGGGCTCGATCGATTGTTTACTACTGCCATGCCGTCCGGAACCCGTCGCCCCCGCCTCCGTATCCTTTAAAGTTTTTTTAACCATATTGCGCAATGCGCACGCTCAACGTGCTGCATGACGCTGTAGTACGAGTATTATCGTATAATTGAATAGAATTAACATAATAAAAACAATGCTATTTATGTAATGTGATTATACAGTGTGATACCTTCAATTCGGTTTATTCATTATTGTTATAATAAATTAATTGCAAAGCCAAATATTCCAAACATCTGACCGTTGGATTATTATGTTACGCTCTATTGACACTGTTGCGATAAATACAAAACACTCGTTGTCATCCGCTTCTATTTGTCATTCGATATCGCATTCCCGTTTTTGGTAAAGTGCAGCGATACGGACGAGGAGTCTGAAATTTTTCCAAGGGGCAATAAAATATCGTCGAACTTCCGCGGCATACGCGACTCACGACCAAGCAGTAAGCCACTCGGTTTCTTTCTCAACGACGAAACTTTCTTTCGGCCAGTTTCCGTGGCGGACTTTAATGCAGCTGCTGTGCATTTTGTGCTCTCTGTTCGTACGGAATGCGTGCTATTATCGGTTTAATGAGAGCAGCGCCTTCCGAGTTTCGCATCGCAAGTTTCGCATCGCGTTTAATCGACTGACAATAAATCACGAGTAATGCACTTATTTTTCAATTTATCGCCATTATCGCATATGTTTTATAGAATCATGCGATCCGTTGGCTTTTACACGCGCTATTATACATATAAACCGCGTGAATCAATTAAATTGCTATACTGTAATTATTGCTGCAGTTAACGATAAATTTGTAGGAATGCGAAACAAACGTTGCGTTCACGACAGATTTAGTTGCGTCGAAATATTCCGGGCGGTTCAGTGCTCCAACGTTACGACAATGTTGCAATGCAACTAATTGGAGAATTGGGGGTAACTCGACGCGGGAGATATCATAAAACGCCCGGCATGATATTTTGCCGCATAATGTTCTGCCCGGAACGGTGTTAATGCGCGCCGTAACGAACACGCATTGCGTTATCCCCCGCGCGCAGGCGAACGTAGGACGGCGGAAGTACGGTGCACGGCGAGCAGCCATGATGTCGACCGGCAAGTTTTAATGCCGCGTCGTTTAATGTCCGGGACGTCTATTGTGTTCCACTCGCGCGCGGAATGCGATCCATTATCAATTTAATGAAGCCCGGCGCGGAAGTTTGCAGCGCACCGCGCCGGGCTACTTTTTAACTCCACGCTGGCAACTCTAACGGGCAACTGCGCGGAAGTTACACGCGGAATGCGTCACGCGCAAATTGTTTCCCAATGATATTCGAACCTGTGTATGCCGCTTCTCGGTAAAGTGGTCGAATAAAAAATTGACGCGTGACACGCGCGCGGGATTAATTGATGAACGCTTTACGCGGTATTGAGAGCGATGTGGGATTGAGCGTGTCACGATGATTGTTTAAATACGGATCGTCGTGACAGCCGTGCGTTATTAAACATTTCCGCGATTTGATCGGGCAGTAATTACTAATACGGACGTTTCATCGTATTATCGGACTAATCAATCGGCTACCACCTATTGAAACAAATGCGTATCTAATTCGCTAAAATGACTCGATGGATCGTTTATTGTATTATATGTACTATCATTATCAGCATTATGTTTATTCATAGTTCTTGTTGAAAAAAACGAGTACCTCTTTGGATCGTTTGCTGTGTTTTAGTGTTCGCAAATGTTCATATATGTAGCATACCTAATATCAAGCATATCGTATAATGTGCGATAAAAAGGAATTGCTTCCTTGTTTGCGAAAGTTCATATGCATAGAATAATATCAAGTACATCGTATAATGTAATAAAATATAGTGTAATAAAAAGACATTGTTGTGTTTAACTCATTAAAAATTCTCATTACACGGATTATTTTGAAGAATTCTCATCACGATCCGCACTTGAATGCCATGGACTGCATAGCGTGCAACTGCCTCGTTTACGAGCTCGCCAAAAATTTAGAGCTGTTGGACGAGTATCAAGGCAGGAACTGCTTAACGAACTGTCTGGCAAAGAAACTCAAATAGCTAACGAGAAGTACATTTCTCAAAGACACCGGAAATAGTTATCGGTCATTGTCCACTATCCGCTCACATCGGGTTAATTTCTGTCAGGCCGACGAGTTCCGACTGTTCCACTTGTTGAAAAAACTTTCTATAGATCTTTTTGTTCGTATTTTTACACGTAAAAGAAAGCAGATAAATAATAGCATATCCGGACTTGCATATAATTCTTCTTTATTGATTGTATATTTAGATTATTAAAGAATATTTTTTATTATTATTTAAAGTTGAAATCAAATAAAAAAATAACTAATTGTTAATATTCTTATAGTAAATTATATATGTATATATAAGAATTAAATTTTAAAAGGAAACTGTCCTTTCTCGTATCGTTTTTTTCGTAGTGCCAATTTTGACTCCATTTGACAGGGATGGGCCATTATATTTGAAATCAATTTTTCCAGGGAAATATCAAATGCAAATTGCACAAAGAACACGACTCCATTAGAAACTCACTTCTTTTCCCGGTCGTGCAATGTAATCATCAATTTATGCGGAACCTAGCAGAGAGAGAATGGAAAATAAACCGCAAAAATGTAGGGAACGATGTTGATGGTCGACTGTCTTCCGCAGATCGATCCTGTAAAAAAGGAAAGTGTACTCCGGGGAGATAATGCACTCGCAAACGTAGATGCACCGATGCTTTATTTCATGGGTTAACGAGCACGTGCCTGTCTAGTTATTATTATATTATTGCATTTAATATGTATTATGCACATATTATAATGCACATTATGTACGAGTATTAATATTAACAATCTGTTACTTATCATAATTAAAACAAAATAAATAGTAATTTAATTTGAGGTATCAAGTAATACGCGTTTTAAGAGATCTGCGAGCCATGTTCTTTGCATCTTTTTTTATAGTTTCATCATACTAAAGATCTGCGGTGTTGAATGTACGAGAAACGAGCCAAATGAACGGATTGTGGTGATCAGTACGTGATGTTAATCGCAATAATAATTCTACTGATATCGAATAATGGGCTGTGATAAATTTACCCGAAGCCGGGAGAAATTTTAATTGAAATTGATTCGGCATTTACATTTATGATATACGAAATAGAAGAGATTGTTGGTACGAAGTGATTTAATGAGAATATATAGCGCATTAATTATCAGTGCACGGTTAATTAAATCGTTTAGTTGCTTCTATCAGCGATATTAATATTCGCTAATCAGAGATTCTCTTATTTTCATTTTACAATGAGATATTATAAAATCGCACGTGTCATATATTTTGAGGGATGGTTCTTCGAAAAACACAACGAACGGCATTCAATTGTTTATTATTTACCAATAGCCAATAAAGATTTCTCATGATATCCGCTGCGGATAAAATATTACGTAGAAATCACACACACACATAAATCGAATAGAACTCTAACTCTATTATCATTTGCTTGAAATTCATGGAATCTCTTTCACGAGAAACCCTCTATTCCGAAGGGTTTGGAGGCCAATTGTGAGGGAGTCGGAGACTGTCGGATCTGTCAAAACGCGAGGGGAAAAGACAAAACGGGAATCGCGATGAGAAGCGACGAAAGAGATCAAATCTAGTGAGTCTCCCGGGGAATTCTATCGGGGAATTTTATAACGAGGTAAGGTCGGGTGGTAGATTCACGTTTTTCCAACCGCCAATCTGCGCGTGGGAAGCCAAGTGGGAGCACTTTAAGGACGGGAAGCCCTCGGGGAGAAGCGGAGTCGACGTCAATGAGGCTGCCAAACTTCTTCTTGCGATGGCAAGGTGCCATCGCGCACATCCTTCGCAGTCGCGCTCTCTCACGACTGTAGACATTCGTTCTTTTTGCCAACACTTTTTTCAGGACGAAAAATGTAATCGACCTTACGACAGTGAGTTGCTTAATTTCGCGGAAGTTACACGGAGCTGCGCGAAACGAAGCCGGTGCCGAGAAACGAACAAGCTCGCTCCGTGAATCGACGCGGAAATTCTCGCGTGAAATATTCTTTCACCGTCAGGCCATATAAATGCACCGTCCGCTTTACATCTTGAAGGTACTGTTTGCAGCAAGATAGATGGATATTGCACGGACATGTTGCACCAGAAGTCACGTGTTTCTGACTACGGATTATTTGACGAATATTTAGGATCAATACTTAGGACGTGTCAATTTTCCGCGGCGAAAATATGCTCGCACACGATGTTCTCACCTTTTTTCGTTTGTAATATGTATTAAATTAAAATTGTGCTTGATTAGAGTAATTTATTTTGGAATTTATTGAAGAATGAAATATTGTGTTTTATATTTTCGAAGCTTTATTGTTCTCTCTTTGCAAAATATTCTCTATTTTACAAATATTTCAAAATTCGAATGATTGGTTACCTTTACAACAATTTGCACTAAGAATATAAAACTAAGAAATTAAACATGTCACAACATTGTAAATTGCTCTTATTGCTAGTATTAATATTTGATTTCGTAGCACATATATTGAATTTATACATATACATACATATAGCAAAAGTATCGAATAAATAATTATACCTATAAGCGTACATCGACGAGATAGTTGCGGGATGATACGTTCGAATGTGAAACGACAAACTGCGAGAGCAAGATTCAAATTATAATACAATCAAAATTGTTTCGAATATACGGTGCGTATGTGCGCGTTCAAATGTAAAACTAAAATTATTTCAGACTCGTGGGCTGTCCATTGTACTCGCGACCGATGGACATTTGCAATCATTTTCGAACGCATTTTACGCTTGTCGCGTGTGTATGCTCGTCTGATTTTGAGAAGCGCATTTTATCGATCTCGTGACACTGTGTTCCTCGCCGGGGATCAGATCAGTCCGGGTGGACGCAATTTCCGGTGAGATGCAACGCCCTAATTCAATGCAGAGATGGACGCGCCGTCCCGGGGTCACGAAACAATAGCGGGCGCTGCCCGTGTCCCGCGGGTGCACACGGATCAGAAATTCGCACGTGTACATGCACGACAACGAGACGAGAGACGTAATCGCGGCGACGGTTTCTGAATGCGTCTTTGCAGACGCGCGGCGCGGGAGGCAACATCCAGGAGCGCGGTTTTCGCGCACAGACGGGACTTAATTAACTTCATTTAAATGCGCACATTGTTCCGCGCGCTTCGATAAATATTTGTCGGCTGTATCGCGCGTTGTGACGCGAATCTCTCTCCCTCTCCCGAATTTCTGAAATACTCTCCTCTATAATTTTCAATTTGGATCATAGCGCGACCGTACGGGATCATATAGCCCCAATCTTCGCGGGATTTTACATTAAATTCTTGTTGATAACGGTGTGGTGTGTGTGTGTGTGTGTGTGTGTGTGTGTGAGCGCGTGCGTGCGCGCGCGCGAGCGATGTGATAATCGTAACTCGCGCGGTCGGATGTAACGTGCTCGCGTGAATAAGTTAGTTGCAAGTTATAAGGCTGATATCTACTGAGCGAGCGAGCAACGAACGTAACGAAGCAAGAACCTCGCGAGAGATCCGTGTAAATTTCGTTACCGGAGTCTGGTTCTGGCAAGCAAACTTGGCATCGTTCTCCATCCTTTCTTCGATTTCAACAAGGAAACCATATCTATAGCAACCGGAGCTAAATAACGCTGCTCCCTTTCTAAACATTTCAATCGGATTAGATGGAAAATAAACATCGTCTCGTGTGAACATTGTTACGTTAATTGCGAATAATCATACGAAAGTGTGTCGAGCATTTGCACCGAATAAGAAAAGAGAAGATGATCAATATCGGAGTACTTTGACACACTTTGACACACTTTGACACACGCAATGCGATGAACATATACAATATTGTCATTGATATAACGTGATATAATTTTCTCTTTCTGCTGCGAAAGGATCCACAGCAGAGAAGTCAGATTTAGGTCCCGACCTGACGGCGTTTCTCCCCTCTATTTACGCACATATGACGCTCAATCTATTCATGCGACGTATGCGTCCATTTCCGAGCCCATCCATTTCAAGGCAATAGATTATAAAATATATTCTTATAATATATTGGTTTATTTGTAGAAATATATTTTTAATATATTCTTAATCATTATGTTTTAATTTGTTTGTAATAACTGTATAAGGAGTAAATAATGTACCTATTCAGATATTTCATGAGATTAAGTAATACAGAATACTTTACCGCTATATTAATCATCTTTCATTTTATTTACGTTTGTAATATAATTTTTACAAATCCATTGCCTCTACATTGAAATAAAAAATAACTCACTGGCCGATGCGCAACAGCGGAGTTGTAACATGGCGTTGATCTGTAACATATATGTATAAATATTTTTACATTAAAGCAGTGTCCAAGATAATCAATACTTAAAGTAAATAATTCTCGCGCCCGTTAAATTTTAAAAATTATCGTCATTTTAACAGATATCTGATTTTAAAATGCTAATGCAGAAAACAACCGCGCCACAAGCGACTGCATATTTCCGCATTAATTCGTTCGTATAATTAATCCGCGAAAAATCGTGCAAGTAACATTACGACTGTGCAAATAAGAGAGACGTACGCGACACGACGTTCACGACGTAATATCACTTTTCGCATATGCTACGGAGATCGAACTCCGACGAAATTCCGCCGGAGTCAAACCTCGAACGGTATTGTACGAGTAACGATCGAGGTATAACGTATCATGTTATGGGTGAATCAAGTCGCGCTTGAGAAAGTGGCGGAATCCACCACAGGACAGCAAAACAATAAACGAATAACAATTACTCACCCCACGGTCACTCCGATGCCTTCCAGGCCCCCTCCTCCTCTCCTCGGTCTT
Organism: Leptothorax acervorum; assembly: GCA_035220615.1. NCBI lineage: Eukaryota > Metazoa > Arthropoda > Insecta > Hymenoptera > Formicidae > Leptothorax > Leptothorax acervorum. The sequence continues at coordinate 505,841 of JASTWQ010000018.1, forward strand.
CCATCGTTGTCGCATCTCTATCGGCGCACTCACTCACGACGTTCACGCGCGAAAATATCGTCGCTTATAATCGCGTGACACTGCACGGCACTCCCGGTATTAATCTTGCGACGCGGCGCGTACTTAATTACACGGCGACGGAAGAATTTCGGCGGAAAAGCTACGAACGAAACTATACGATCCGCACGACGCGATGCCCGCAGCCCGTGACGTCACGCAGGTAGACGCTACGACGCTACGAGTGAGTCTAACATGGCGGAGAGAAAGATCGACTGCGTATATCGCGCGGTCAACTTCACTCGCCAGGAGCGACTGTCGCGAGGACGCTACACTTGCTGCTGCCACACCTGTATTTTTCGCATTTTGAACAACGAATATAATGTCGAGAGTACTTTTTACGTATTGCAATATAAACGACGTAAGAGGAATAAATTTATAAATTAGGTCAAAGAGAAATATCCGCGGAACATGCCAACCGAAAATAATACGATCGCTGCTTCACTGATTGTGAGAATTGCGATTTTGGTTAACTGCAATTAAATCATCGATTTATGAACATTGTGTCTATTCTTCACGATCGCCAAATTTGAAAACACGATTTAAACACCAAAATCGCAATACTCGCAATCAGTAAAGCAGCGATCGTATTATTTTTGCGGTTGGTATGTCCGCGGATATTTTTCTTTGACCTTAATTCATACATTCATTCCTCTTACGTCGCTCATATTGCAATACGTAAAAGTAATCTGGACGTCATATTCATTATTCAAAGTGCGGAAAGTACAGGTGTGGGAGCAGCAAGTGTAGCGTTCTCGCGACAGTCGCACCTGGCGCGTGAAGTTGACCGCGCGTCGCGCGATTTACGCGGTCGATCTTTCTCTCCGCCATGTTGGACTCACTGGTCGCGTCTATCTGCGTGACGTCACGGGCCTCGGGCGTCGCGTCGTGCGGATCGTATAGTTTCGTTCGTAACTTCTCCGCCGAAATTCTTCCGTCGCCGTGTAATTAAGTGCGCGCCGCGTCGCGAGATTAATACCGGGAGTGCCGTGCAAAGTGTCACGCGATTATAAGCGACGATATTTTCGCGCGTGAACGTCGCGAGTGAGTGCGCCGACGGAGATGCGACAACGATGGAATACCGAGGAGAGGAGGAGAGGGCCTGAGAGGAATCGGGCGACGACAGAGTGACCCGGGTGAGTAATTGTTATTCGTTCATTGTTTTGCTGTCCTGTGGCGGATTCCGCCACTTTCTCAAGCGCGACTTTATTCGCCCATAACATGATATGTTCTCGATCGTTACTCGTACAATACCGTTTGAGGTTAACTCCGGCGCAATTTCGCCGGAGTTTGATCTCCGCGGCATATACAAAAAGTGATATTACGTCGTGAACGTCGTGTCGCGTACGTCTCTCTTATTCGCACAGTCGCAATGTTACTTGCACGATTTTTCGCGGATTAATTATGCGAACGAATTAATACGGAAATATGCAGCCGCTTGTGGTGGCCGCGATTGTTTTTTACATTAGCATTTTAAAATTAGATATTTGTTAAAATAACGATGATTTTAAAAATTTAACGGGCACGAGAATTATTTACTTGAAATATTGATTATCTTGGACACTGCTTTAATGTAAAAATATTTATACATATGTTACAGATCAACGCAGTGTTACAACTCCGCTGTTGCGCATCGGCCGGTGAGTTATTCTTTATTTTTATTTCAATGTCGAGGCAATGGATTTGTAAAAATTATATTACAAACGTAAATAAAATAAAAGATAATTAATGTTGCGTTAATCTCATGAAATATCCGAATACATTATTTATTCCTTATATAGTTATTACAAAAAATTAAAACATAATGATTAAGATTATATTAAAAATATATTACAAATGAACTATAATATAGGTATTATAATATATATTATATAATCTATTGCCTTGAAATGGATAGGCTCGGAAATGGACGCATACGTCACACGACTAGACCGAGCGTCTTAGGTCTCATCTACATAGAGGTTGTAAGATGTAAGCAGTAAGCTATTGACCAACCACAGTCGATTATTTTTGAATTGTAAAAATCCCATTAGTCAATAGCTTACTGCTTACATCTTACAACCTCTATGTAGATGAGACTTTATGTGCGTAAATAAAGAGGAGAAACGCCGTCGGGTCGGGTCGGGGCCTAAATCTGCCTTCGCTGATCCACAATAAATTCCACGAAAGAATATAGTCTTCATCCTTTCCACTATTACGATAAAATTATCGTTGGGCATTTCTTTCCGCGCGGACGTTTCATTTAATTTTACAGAGGGGCACACTAATATATTGGACGGTCGCTATTCAAGACGCCGTTGCACAAACTTTCTAATTAATAAAATAATTGGTATTACGTCAACAAACTTGTGCATTCATTGGCTACTCGGCAGCGCCGGGATTTTGTTTCGAATTACAAAGTTTGTTAATAATCGCACTCACTTACATGACAGCCACATCGGTACAAGGAATCTTGACAATTAGCTTGTTTGTTGCAAACTTTCATCGTCGTCGAGTAATTGCGACTGCAGTCGTTTCTACAACTTTTCCATTTTCAGCGGCACGAGAAGCCTGGTAGAATGATAAAAGAATTTCTTTTTCATTGAGAATGTTTTATTAGATTATTAAACGTTTTATGTAACAAATTATATTTCAGCGTTTCAAAAGTTTTCAGAAAGTTTTAAATAAATATCATAAACCGAATTTATTTAATTTTTTATAAAACGTTGATATAGGTGAACGTAATAATAAATAAATATAAAGATTTATTCTATTCATTAATTCTTATTGTATCAAAAAACAAGGAGGATATCGAAATATTGTATAATTTGATAGAATTTTTCACACTGTATTATAAAAAATAACTCGGAAACAATGTTATATGCAGTGCTTTGCTCGGTCAAATCTCTTCACGCAGTTTTATGTGCGAGAGATTTATCACGATATTTCCGTGCCCGTCGAAAATATGGCTAACAGTAATTACGAACAATTCCACCGACATGGATATGTAACGATGCAGCTTAATGCCAAAGTTGGTCGAATAAAAAATTTTAACGAAAATTTAGCATCCCTCCGAACGCGCTCTTCCAACATAAACGGGAGAGGTGGCCGGTAGTGAAAAAGGGGCGGAAGTGAGGGAAGGGAAGAGGAAGCAAAGTTTATTTCTGAAAAACTCTAAACGTTTACAGCGGCACGAACGGCGGCTCGTCGGAAAAACGAATTCCGTGCAAATGTGAAATAGTTTCCGCTTTCAGCGACCAAAATTTAATTCGGACATTGGGGTGATGATAAACCAATTTTTCACCGAAGCTCGGATAGAAGAGGGTGAACCCTCCTGACGTTCTTGCGCTTTTGCGATTTATCTGCGAACGTTACGACCGCAATGTACAATAATATTTTATATCCGAGATGACTGCGCTGTCTTTTGAGGAGCAAATATATCGATCACAGGGATTGAGATGTAGATTTAAGCGACACATGTAAATTTTGCGAAACTGAGACATTTATACGAAACGCAGTTTGTAAAATATTCAGAAAGTCTGAAAAAAGTATTATGTAGAAATTTATGGGTAAAATTCTAGAAGTTTATGGGTAAAAGTAAAATATTTTTAAATTTTAGGATAGTATGGACGATTGATACATTAATATTTTTTTCTGATCTGCGCTTTAAGACGCTAGTGAAGTACTGATAATTCGTAGCTATTCTTTGTGAAACAAGTGTGCATTATTCATAAGCGGAGAGTTTATCTAAGACCGTCTTCTTTTCGCGGCAACAAGAATAAGTTTTTGTCCGCAGTAAACCAAGGACTTAAGTACGAAGGATTAAAGAGCAGTGACCAAGACAGTGGAAAAAATATAAAGGTATACTCGTAATGCAACGATGCAGACGCACCTGTGTCGCGCTGAAAAGCACATTTTTTCCGCTCATTTTAATCCGAATGCAGGCAGCTCCCTTCTTATTCGCCTTTCCTCATCTTTCCCTTTGCTTGTGTAGAACCTTGGGATAAAGCTACTCGGCCGAGAATTACAACAAACTCGTTTATAAAGAATGTGTTACTTACTCTTTTAATACCTCTCTATGCGAGAGCAGAAGCATTTGAAGTATTCTCGATGTTCGCATGCTTATAGAAAAATATAATTCTGGAAAAATTTGAAACGATGCAAACGTGTCTATTTTTAAGCAAATATACTGCTTTCATTTACTCGAAGATTATGAAACGTTATAATCTTAAATAACACTGATCAACAATGAAAATGTATCCTACATCAAAACAATCAATTCTTATTAACTTTTTGATGCTGATAACGAATATATCAATAAAAATTGAATCTCTTTAGTTTTCATGATACACTAATTGTAAGTATCAATAATATGGGTGTAACATGAGAAATAAGTGATGACAGTTTTCACCAAGATATTTCGGCATTGTAAAAGAGATAACAGGGAAAATGGAGTTCTGCAATATTAGTAGATTACTATTTGACTGTAGAGATACTTCAGAAGTAATCTACATGCGACGAACTAAACAAAAGTATTCAAGTTAAGTTTTAAACAACTTTGACTGGCAATGTCAGGAGAAAGCAGATACAAAAGAACTCTTGGAAAATAATTCAGTTTATGTTATCTTTAATATATTAAATATAATTTTTTATTATTATGTATAATCTGTATTTCTTGAACTAAAGCTATTAAGTAATGTTTTTCATGGTTTGATCTATTCGTGTAAATAAATGGAAAAATTCAAAAATAAAGCAAGGTACAAATTTTTATATCGAAATTGTTGACCAGTGTAATTCGACAATCACAAAAATAGTAAACTGATGCACTCTTTGTTTAAAATCATAGAATACATATATTCGATTGCGTTTATGGATACTCAAAGCCCTGTCACGATATGATCGATTGACGTAAAAAAGGTAACGCCGTCTCTCTTTTCCTATCAAGTTGCAAAATCCTTTCAGAATCGACGATACGTTCCTTCGCGAAAATCTTTGTAGAATTTTGTTCTACCTCCATTTGCTATGCTCGCCCGCGGTTGTTTTGTTGAAAAATTATTAACGTGTGAATGACCGTCAAAGGGCACGCACAAGTTTCGTGGATTTGTTTGTACTGCTTACACAAACCGCTGTAATCGTGTACCGGAATCTGCATTATGCTACCCGTATGCTACCCCCATACCCGCGTTTACGAGCACGCTTGGAACAACGTGCCCTGCCATCAAGTTTGCATCGAGTTCACTTCGCTCTTACAGTTGCTCGTTAGATCTATACGGCGGCTCCATGTGGCACCGTACCCTTAGCCACAATCCACAAAGGAAATTGGAAACGACATAGACGTCCGTTCCTATCCGATAAATTTCTTTTTTACGATTACGGAGCGCTTAAGGATTGCAAGGAGATTGTAAAACGGCACCCCGACGAGTTTAATCGGGCTCGGCAAATAATAATCAGAGAAAAAACGAATCTAACGTCAGGATATTTTACAATTTGTTGCAAAAATATAGTCTAATTAAATATTGGTATTTATAATACAAATATAATTAAGAAAAAATATCCTTATATTACATATGAAAATAATTTCTCATTCGTGATTATTTCGAAGTGGTATCGAATTGCGTTCTTGCAATACTTTTTATATTTGATTTGTGTCTCTACCATTAAGATTGGAATCACTTACTCTAATAACATTGGAATCGCGAACATCCGCGACAAATTATTTATAAGTGAAGTGCAATCGCAGTAATGAAAGGATAAATAAACTTGTCTTTTTATACCCGATTGAAGGAAATACAGGTTGAAATTACAGGTTTAAAATTAAAATTTAATGATATACGCTTTAACAATAGTTTGTTTGCGATTGTATATTTACAGATATTTTTACTACAGTCTTCATATGCGCCATTGTCTTGAACAGATATAGGTATCCACGTATTTCAGTAATCGTTTTATTTATTTTACTTTTTATAATATTTGGAACACGTAGAGCTCATGTCTATCGAAACATCTCTATTAAAATCAGACATTTTAGAATACTTTGTATGCCTTGTGCATGAAATCTATATTTGCGACCATCGACTGTAAAAGCAGCGAGCAATTACACTGGTGTTGAAATGGTGTTATTTACACGTGCTGGTGTCGCGATTGTAATACAAAGGTGAAAAAGAGATAAAATTATTTAACACATGCGCGAATTGCGCGTAACGTTTTTCGATACGTGGCGTGGTTTTGATGCGTTTATTTCGGGTTACTCGTTGCTAGCCCAGCCGTTGCATGGGTTAAACAAAACTTCCAAAATGTGTAGTCACTATTAGCGGGCTCAGCGACGCGTGTCATCATGAGCCTTTTTTACCACCCGAAAACAGTTTTGTTTTTCGTTACGAGCATCGAAACACGTTACATTCACACATGTTGCTACAAAGAATTTGCATTAGATGCGGCAGCCTGTTAATTCCTATTCATTATTTTTTGTCCAATTAAGTTCTCTGTAAGATGGAAATTGTATAACAATATTTATTTTTTCTGTGGTAGCTTAAGCGGTTTTATTGAAATCGAAGAAGTTTCAATCTATTGAATACGAGACTTAAAAAGAGGTTGTTACTATTTCTTTAAAAGTGAATTTATTCATTGAATATTTATTTATTGAAATTAAAATAAGAATCGTATTTTATACTGGCGTTTTTTATTTCAGTGCGTGCAATATATAAACATATTTTTTAAAATTACAATTTAGAACAATTTAAAAATTGTTACAATTTAAAAAAATTACCTACAATTTATACACATTTTGCAATGCATAAAAATAATTTTATATAAATTACAATATTTTATTCTATTGTTTTATTCCATTATATAAATTACTTTATTTTTATTATTTTATACATATAAGAGTGATTAAATCGGAAATAGCTGTGGGGTAATTTATTAAAAATTATCTAAAATTGCTTTAGTTGTAAATTAATTGTATAATGGAAATACAGCATTTTAATTTAAATAGTTATACAAATGTTGAGATATTATTTATATCTATTCCGTATTTTAAATAATAAATATTGAGATTTGGCATTACTTTAGTGTGTTCTTAAGATTCTCGGATTAACTTATCAAGTATGCAAAAAAGCTAGGGAAATTGTCGAAGCTCACGAAGAAAGAGAGTAAAGTTGTCTTCATTTAAAAAGGGTCTTCTTGTAAAACTTTTAAAACATATTCCGTCCCTCTTCTTACCTTCATCAGGTTATACCGCTTTTGGTTTTACCTCAGTTTGAACTTTGCAGGCATAATAATCCAGGTCTCAAAACAAGCCGAGATAAAAGAATAATTTTTGTCCAGCGTCCATTCAAGATAGAAATGAATTTATGCAATGGAAACTGGCGTTGTTTTATTAAATATTAATAATACCGGAATTGTAGTAATAAGTACTACATCAATTAACACACAAGCATCGATCGCGATTATTGATTACGCGATAATGTGTCTCCATATGCGGCCTTATTTATTGTTACGCGTAACAATAAATTATATCCGATCCCTCTGATCCGATTACGATAACTAATAACTATATAATATCTGCGCGCAAAGCGAATAGAAACAAATATTAATTTCCGCCGCCGTTGCGTTGGTTTCCGGCGATCCGTAAACAATAATTCGCGATGCAGTGCAAAATTAATTTTTACGACCGCGTCGATTAAACGCTCGGCGGCCACGGCGCGCCGCTCGAAAGCGTGGGACGAGGCTAATGATTCATCAATTTCAATTCCGATGATTTACACGCCTACGAAATTACGCTCGGACGTTTTGCCGCGAAGAAATACGATCGGCCTGCGTAATCATCACGCGAGCGCGATGTATCAAGCCTCTCTCGTTCAATCGACCGGCCTTTTTTCCCACCCATTTTCGACGTACCCTCGTGAGTGCGTTATTGCACCGAGCTAGCGGTCGTGCATCGAGAACGCGCGGTCATCGAGCCGTCTGCTGCATTATTTCCGACATAATCGCATTCGTCCGCGGTTTATCGGCTCCCCGTTAAATCGATATATCGGGCGCGCGCGGAAGGATAACCAGCCAAATGAGTTCCTGCGATGGAAATTTGTTCATCCACAAAATTTGTCGCGTTATTCGGCGCGTTTGAGTACTCGATGACGTACCTTATCCTCGCGCAAAACTTATAAGGGCGGCTGAAGCGACGGAAAAGGCAAATGGAAAAATATGGAACTAAATAAATAACAATTTTAAACGAAAACAAGAAATTTCGTGAGAAACGTGTATGAAAAACAGTGCGCGCAAACACGCACACACACACGTACACACACATATCGCACGAAGATTTAAATATATTAAATGATTGTATCGTGTAAAATGTATGTTCCGCTGTGCGTTTGCTTTGAAAACGTGCTTTATTTGATGATAGCACTTCAATATACGGCTCATCGCAATACACTTCGCTTGCGGAGCCATGGCAAGCGTCGTTTTTAATCACCGCGAGCGCCGACACTAAAGGGAAAACCCGACAGTTATTGAGCTATTCAGCTCGCCGTGGGTGGTAACGCGGGTAACGCAGATCCAGTAAATCCCCCATGTAAAATCGGCGAGCGTGCGGCGTCAGCGGCCCTAGGTGCTTCGATTTACCGTGTTTTTGCTTACACCCTCGCCGGTGGCGATATAACGCGGTGAAATGGATCAACGCGTCGCGTATGAAACAGAATTTACACAAGCTTTTATTATAGTTATATGCGTGCGTCGTCTTACAAGACGGCAAGCTTTTCTCTCTTTCTCTTACTCTTTTATTCTCATATTTTGACCTAACGAAGGAGCAGTAGTTGCCAGCAGCGTCAGTGCCCGAAGAGCGCGCACAAGTGTTTTCACCCTTTCCGAACACTCGGCTCGGCGCGCAACCTCGTCGTTGTCGTCGTCGTTGTCGTCCCTTTTGTACCACGTTTCCAGTCGCAATTTATAATCCTTTCGCGGGGAACTTTCTCTCGGCCTCACTTCCTCTCTCTTTCTCATTCTCTCTTTCGCGACGGTCGATCTCTGAAGCTTAGCTGGCGTCCCTGTTTTATTGGGCGCGATCTGTATTTACGATCGACCGCTCCAGAGATGAACCGTTTTATTCTACTGCTGTTACACCATCGATATGCAATGGAGTAGGTTATTGAGATCGATGGAGGTTACGAATTTCATTCAGCTGGAACTATATTACTTGTTTCTTCAGTGTTATTGATGAATTACTTTATTATTAATGTTTTTATTTCATGTTTGTTTATAAATTTAAGAGTTACGAAGAAACTAATTTGCGAATTGAATGCTTTCGAAGCAAGCGCGAACAAGAAATCATTTTGTGCGGTCATTAATATTATACATAATTGATGAAACTTTTCTACCGGTGACGACCAGCAGTTTCGCGACTGTAAGCGAAAAATACGGTATTGTAGATTATCAATCAATGCACGGAAGGATCGATTAGTCTGCTATTCAGAGAGCCGTCGTTGCGAAAGTGGAGCTCATTGAAAAATTCTCCTCGAGCGAGCATCGAGTTCGCGAGCGAAATCGACCGCGCTTCTCTCGCATCGGTAACGCTCGAAGGTTCCTGCCTCGACTTTTCCAGGGTAGGGGATGGAGAAGTATCGGCCGGAAATCTAAGGCTGCGGAGAGCCTTCCAAAGAGAGAGTATTGAGGCCGAATCGACGACCCGAAGAAAAAGAAACCGGTCACTTATCGAGCCTTCTTCACCAATGGTTTTCACCCACAAACCTCTCGAAACTCCTTTTCACGTCCGGAAAACCGCGTTATCGCCGGATATCAACTCTGGACTGCATCCCCGGAATAACGCCTCATCCGCTCATACGTACAGAGTGAGGGACTCGCTTTTCCACGAAGAGGAGGTACTCGCGGTTTCTAGTCCAAAGAATTTCTTTGTCGAGAAGAATCGATCTCGATGTGATATTCAGTGGCAAACATCATTATTTGAAAAAGCACGACAGTGGGAATGTTCCGGAAACTAATCGATTCTGTTCGAGAGGCTTCTGAATAAGCTACAGAGACAGAGATAGGATCCGACGGAAACGTATTTTGAAAGAAAATTCCTACTTCGAAGTTCGCATGGATCGAGCTGCGAGGTAATCGTAAAGTAAGATCGTGAACAAACGACGAAATTAATATCGCCTTTCATCATCAAGGTAGGGTTATTGCTGAAGTACCGGCCGTTGGAGCTTCCGCGGACATCGACAGGATTGAGTCCATTCAGTGAGACCCGGACTCGACAGGAATTGATAACGAGCCGCTGCTTGAATCCAAGCAGTCCACTCCTCGTGAGGGTCCCGTATTAGCTAAATCCTCTGATCGCGAGAGCAGAATTCACTTGCCCAAGTGTGTTTGATTTCCCGCTGTCACCACGATTGTCAAGCGTATCTTTTTTCTGAATTCTAAAGAGTGAACTATATGCGGCCGGAAAGCTACCTTTTATTCGCTAATACCATGTAATCACACAGAGAGCGAAGAAGATACGAAGAAGAGGGTAAGTTGCCCGCTATATTGAACGCTCTTCCATCCCCACATCTGTCCCGCTTTTCCGTCAATCGGGGATGAACGCCGAGCGAAATTCACTCATGCGTGAGAGGTGAGACAATTGCGCGATCGGAAGTACGTGTCCCGATGGGACGGAATCGCATTTCCAGTGCGGCACTATCACGAGAAAGAGAGAGAAAGAGGGAGAGGAAGAACGTCAGCATCACATAGCTGTCATAGCTCGATGGACTACGAAGAGTCTAACGGAAGAAGGAACGGGGACGGCAGAAATCGCCGGAGACGATATCTAGGGACAGAACTCGGTCGCTGAAAATCGAAAGAGCGAGGCGTAGCCACGACCTGGAAACGGGCGATGATCACGGGATAGTTCCTGGAAAATATGGGAGAATCCACGTTCTCGACCACTCGTGGACGGACGTCTTTTGTACTTTTATAAAAGTATCATCGTCGTCGGAGTGCGCCCGGGACCAATCGCTTAGCTTCCTTCCGTATTAAGGCAGTATCGATCATCTTCATCCTCCTCGTCGTCGATACTCGGACGAACCGGTGCCTTGGTTGATCCACTCTGGTATTTGCAGAAACCCCGAGCTTGAATATTCTGTCTCTCTCCGCCAGCTGGAAGAAGAGCGGATTGTAAATTACGAAATTGTCAGCTATTTTCCTTCTAATCGGATAAGTGCTGCCTAATTGATAACATTTATTTTTAAAAAACGAATAAAATAAATTGCAAATGGATAGAAACATTTGTATTCGGCATTGATTGTTTAACATTTCAATTTGCAGAAGAATTGGTTGAACAAAAAGATCTACCTTTCTACTTTATTTATACAGATCTTTGAAATTCCTCGATGGTTTCAAATCTTTAAATTTCGAAGAATTTATAAGATGAAATAAGAGATAGTTTTTTTTACATAAAGGCATAAAATTTATATTAACACGAGCTTGCACGAGTCTTTTACTTCAGAGCATCGGTATCAAATGCATCGCTTAGACTTATCGAACAGTCTTCAAGAAGAAAGGTGCCTTGCCCATCTGCTCATTTTTCAGTCATCAGGAAGTCGAGCTTCGTGTGTCTGAAATCGGGAGAAAGAAAAATCCCGTAATTTCTGGCCGCGCACGTTTTATCGGATATCCTTTGTCCGTAATTGCGGGACATGCTCATCCCAATGAATTGTCCTCGAAAAATATGAAGTGTCGCGCTATCTCTGTCTCCGGCAAGACATTCACAGAACAGGGATCTTAATTTCTACCGGATGAAATCGTCGAAAACTAAAACTAACGAGATGTGCAGAGCCAGGTTATCCATTAATCTACTGTTTCATAACGAACGAATGGAATTGTAGCGTGACGACGTTGACATCGCAATAGGAACCTTGAAGTCAGGTCAGGAAAGAGAATACTACGCGACAAATATCAGAAGCTGCCAATTGTAATACTGATCCCTCTTGAGAAACAGCGAAGTCCGATAAGCGCTAATTATTAGTATTCAACGGGCTGCGAAATTAGACAAGCTTCTGATTCAGTTTTAAACGAAGTAGTCGAAGTAATCGTTTTTCGAGGGTAATCAGAAAACGATTCACTGCCAATGAGAGCCTAATAATTCTGTATATCGCGAGATCAAGAGAGGAGCATAAGAGTGACACAATTTGAGAAAGGCATCGCCACTCGTCGTTTTATGCTTGCTTAATTAACAATCGCAATCCTGTAAAAGTAGGCGCGTTAAAGAGAGGGGCCGGAGGGAAGAAGGTGCAGAAAGAAAGAAAGAGAGGTGGAAAAATCCGCACTGAAGTCAGTGATATGTGTCGCGCTGGCTCCCGGAGCCTCGATGACCTTGACCCCGCGAGCATGAAGCACCCATCGAGGTCAGCGGGTCTCGAGGTTGCTATGGCGCTCTTCGGCATGGTTTGGCTGCTGCGTGTCCGCTCTGAGATGCGTCGTTGCTCGAAATGTCGGCACGAGGAGATGCTCGCTCAGCAGCAGCAGCAGCATCAGCAGCAGGTGCAGCTGCAGCAGCAACAGCAGCAGCACCATCATCATCACCACCAGCATCACCAGCAGCAACGTACCCTGTCGCAGGCTACCAGCCTACTGCAGACGATGTCCGACGACGTTAGCTCCTCCGCCAACACCCTTTTCACGTTGGACACTCCTGGAGCGGCTGGTCCGGCCGGAAGTTACTGCGAAGTGCACGGATACGTTCAGGCGAAAGAAGGTAGAGTGTCTTCTCATACATCATATATCTCTTTATCGATTATTTCTGTCGGACCGGTTTTTGAGTTAACGCGTTAAATAACGTACTCTATTGATATCGGAAAACTGTTAAGTTTTGTAAAATATAGTTTGGTTGTATAAGACAAAGAGTCTGGGTCCTATGACTACAAGATATACCGCGTACCATGTGCATTATGCTCACCTTTTGTTAATACGCGCCTTTCGAATTGTCTGCTTGAAAGTCCATCGTCTCTCAAGCGCTCGAATGTAAGCTTCGTGGAAAAGTTTCGGGCCCCCTAGGGAACGGAATAAAAGCAACGACACGAAACTTTTGCAGGAATTGTACGGAATATAGCCGGCGGTGCGTGACTTCTATTGTTCGTATCGCGAAAATATCAGCGCACGATAATAAGAGAAATTGTTTCGAAGAAAAGAAACGAATCTGACGCAACCTCTTTCACATTCTCGCATTCTAGCTTGAAATACGACTAAATGTTCAATAACTGACATACAGAGTACTGTTAAACGCAAAACACGTTACAGTGTAAAGTATAAAGGAAATGAGCGTGTTGTGACATACAATTGTCACAACACGCCGAGTACATGAGTAGATACACGAGTAGAGCGGTTGTTTCGCTTACTCTCCTTTCTCATGGACTATCCTGGAACACGACCTACTTCGATTCCAGTCGCTTCTCCGCCATAAATTCAGAAAGTTCTTGCACTTCCGTTTTTCGATCTTACTACGGTAATGCAGCCCCGGCATATTGCAAGAGCATAAGAAAACTTTGCCGAGTACGTGTCGTGATGCAGCCAAAATGCGGAGCGCTCGCTCGTTAGGAAACATTATCGATGAGACAGTGATGGATGGCGCGCGCTCGTGCATTTTAGAGCAGTATTGTGTGGATAATAAAAAGGACTTATAAAAAGTAGTACAGTCCGATCGGCGCGCGCGGCGCGATAATGTCTGTTGAAAATCGAGTGAAACTTCCGTTTGCGGTGCGATTCGCGCATAAAGGGAGCAGCCAACGAACTGTTGTATTGCATTTATCAACGCCCTTCATCTGCCGGCCGCGACTGCATTATGGCGAGTTGTGGAGTTTGTTACGCGTAGCTTTTATACGACGCCGCTATTGTCCCGTGAGCAAACGCAAGTCTGCGTTCCGTTCTGTTCGTCTAAATGTTCGCGAAAGCGCGTAGAATCAACCTCGATGCGTCAAAACGATGACGATGATGTACAGAATCGGGAAATGGTTAAAATTAATAGCCGTTACTTTATTATGAATGTGGACACACACATAAGAACGAATGAAATGAATGAAACTTTACTCTGTAGAATAATCCATTATTTTTAAAAATATATAGTAAGAGAATATGTATCCTTATGATCTTGTAAAAGTAAATTAATAAATCTGAAATTTTTTTTGGCTGGCTGCACGCTCAGTAATACCTACATATATTCAGAATATCTCGGCACGGACAGTCATTTCCATGAAAGGAATTTATCTGGAATTTTTCGAAGGCACAGTTACAGTTATTAATGTGTGTGTGTTAGAAAGTATATTTAATGAAATGTCTCAATATTGAGCCAATTTAAATAGCCATTTCGAGAATGTATATTATTGAGTCATCCAATTAGCCGAATTTTTTACCTCTTCTTATAATATTTATTTTTACAAATTTACATAACTATATTTGCTTTATGCCATGTATTAGTAAAAATGATGATTTTTTTTCTGTAGCATAATATTTAATCCGTCACTCACATTATATAAAATAATCTATGTAGTCTAAATAGTCTATTTAGTCTCAGCAACTTTCTGATTATCACTCTGTAGTGTTTGAATCGCGAGTGGTAAATGTCATCTGGCTTTTCATCACGGCAGTCTTGAACTGGAAAACGCTACAACATAGCGTGCGAGACGCTAATGCATGTTATCGCGGAAGACGGAGATTAACGGATGAGTGAGTCGTTTTCGGTTATTGTAACGGTCCTTCTTAGCGCATAGCTGAAGCTTAGCATAGTATTTCAAGTATACACATAACAGATGCATGACGGTGACGAGAGTTACTTACTGTTAGTATCTGAGTGAAAGTCGACTTTAAGCCATAATAACAGAATTAATTTGTGTCTCTCTATGTAGACTTCTGTGAATTACAATTACATGAGCACAAGCAAAACATAAGCTGACGACAGTTAATGTATACCTAATTGTTAGAGAAAAATTAAAAAAAGGTGTTAACTGACTTGTTTTTTAACTCTGGATATAAAAATTAAAAATATGTTAGATTTTAGTTGATCAAAGATGTGCTTTTCACGGGATAGCACATTTTTATTTGTCGCAATTGCAATAAAAAGAGAGAGAGAGAGAAAAGAACCAGATGTTACCGGGGCTAAAACAGAGATGAAACTCATTATCAGTTTATCCTTCTTGGATAGTCATCATGCTCGCGCGTCGTGCCGACAAAGCCGCGCTTTTGCGTGCCTGCTAGTTATACCGCGACGTGTGTAACTAAAATCCGCGATGCTTTTCCAGATAGAAGTGAGGAGAGGAAAGGGCCTCTTGCCCGGCGGATTGTGTTTCCTTTCTCTCTTTATCTCGCATCAGTCCGCGGCCGCACTGACACTAACACGCACATACGTACACGTACATATCACGTACGACCTAGTTATGAAATAGTTTTCCTCGCCCACGGTATAACGGCGACTCAGCGGTATCGTGCTTTAAAGCTGAAAGCATGTTCGTGTTGTGTTGCGAACGGCGGTCGCCGTATTGTTTCGAGTTTATTATCTTCCACCTAGCCTGCAGCTGTCCCGCAGGGACACAGAGGGGTTAGATAAAATGGAACGGAAGAACCGGTTGAGAAAGTAGGGGAAAGGAAGGAGGATCAGGAAAAAGTTTCGGACTTTCGCGATAATAACACCAGCACGTTCCGCTTCTGCCCCGGGACGCAATTTTTCCGTAGATATAAGGTTCTCTAACTGAAAATAATTCAGACGATACGTGGTGCCTCGGAATCGATTGCACTTTGACTTTATTACCTTCTCCCTGATCGGTTGTAGTATGGTAATTCGAGGTAATTGTGAAGGGAAAGACAGAGAAAAAACCTCAGCTTTATTATTTAGATATATATTTGCAATAAAATTCAGGAATGTCGAAGCAAAACTTTGCTTGAAAAAGATTCGAGCCAGTTTATAGATGCCATTAAACGATTGCGACAGACAAGAGCGGTACACCCTTTCGTAATTCTGAATATATGTATATGCGGTATGCCGTAATTTCGTGAAAATAAAGGCAGTTAGGCGAACCAACGTCCGTCGCTATGCCGTACTAATGAGTATAATTAAAAAAGTCCGTTCTTGGAGCCGCTCAACGCGCGTTCTGCGTACGTGACATGTTATATTAAAAGGAAATTTCACAATTCTCTGCGAAATAATAATGTACTCTTTAATATTCATTAACACTATTCATTATAAAATATAAAAATTAATCCAAATTTAAAAATATTCTTTTAGTAAATCCGATCGAAAATTCATTATTTATGAAATAAACAGTACAATACAACATTTGAGTTAATAAAGAAAATAGAAAAAACAGGGATTAGTGTAGGCTAAAAACACGCTCGATATGTCTATCAATTTATTATTATTTGTTACTAAAAAATAATCTTGTTGCAAATAGTCTTGTTACGAAAGATATTCACAACAAACGTAATCGAGATACCTGGGAAAACTGGGAAAGCTATTTCAGTATTTTCACAGTCAAAGGACAAAGGCTGCGCCGATTTCAAACGTTTGCCTCAGTTTTAATTTTCACCGCTGTCCTGTGTGCATATTCCGGCAGGATGTTTTAAGTTCTTGGTATATTATATGTAGGGAGAGAAACGAGGATATTCTATTTGTAAAGATTTAGAATAATCGTCGGTATAAGAAAATACTTATTATTTTTCACCGTGTATAAATTTGCAAAATTTTAATTACGCATCTGGTGATAAATAAAATATTTCTTCAACAAGCAAAACATCAAAATCTAGCGCTTATGTATGCGTAAATTATATCGAGTAAATTATTCAAACATTATTTACGCGCCGCTTACTATGATATTTCTCTATAATCCGTTCCTCCATTCGTACGAACATTAAATTCACGGTAATAGTTGGTCCTACAATTCCATGACTGAAGTGTAGGTACTTCTAAAATTACTCTAAAAACTTTTAGAGAACATTAGGCACGACTATTATTTCTTGCTGTTACGATTAAACGTGCGGAAGATGGTCGAAAGAAGCTCGTTGAGAAAAGCAATTTTCGAGCTACTCCCGATCGATTATCCGCGAAGGATCTCTGCCCCAAAAGTTATAATTTTACACCCGAGAACTTTCACCAGAGCTCAGACGCTTCGTAAAACTTCCGAAAAATCTGCGATTGGTCATTACGTCTCACGGGTTCCGGAAACGCATTTTGAAAATTGAAGTTGTCATGGACGAATGTAAAGGAATACGAGTACAACATATTAGTCTAATTACATTTGTCCAAAGTGTTGTTGTTATTTTATGTTGAAATTATTTTTTAATTACATAGAGAAGGCTGTTGTTACTTTTCGAAATTAATTAAATCTTATGCGCACATTTAATTACGCTGCGCATAGTACGCATATAAATAGTATGCTCTCTTTTTAATGAATCTCACATTACATTAAAATATTACAATTTTATTATTGATATGTGACAGAATAATTTACTGTTTATAGATTTCGAGAATTGTTTCGACAAATATTTTTGTATTTCTCATATGTTGCAAAAGATCAAGTTTCTTGTACCTATAGTTCCGTGTACAGTTTTCTCTGTATTTTATATGTATGCCTTTTTGTTATTTTCCAACTTTTAATTTCTCGACCAAATTTTTTTATTAAAATCTGTCTGTTTCTTTATAAAATCGAAAGGTTGCGACGCCTATCTCTCGGTGGAATCAATTGAGAATAAATTTAAAGAATTACTTGTAACTTTATTCCAATTAAGATTTAATTTTAAGTTTTCTGACATTCGAAGTCAAGACTTAACGAGATACCGACGAGAGATATTCGATATCACAAGATATAAGCTTACTAAAGGGGTAGAAGATATCGGATAAAATTTTCGTTAAGGAAAAATCGATTCGAAGCCGGTGAAAGAATTCAATGGCCGATGAAAGACGACAGGAGATGCGGGGAGTCCTATATTTCACCGCATCGCGCACGTATAGTGAGCTCTATTCACTCCTGAGTTTCACCCCTTACGAAACTAACTGCGCCAATTAACTTACTCTCTCTCCCCCTCTCTACAAAGCAATTAGCGGCGCTTGTTCGACGCTGCTGTCACTTTCGCGAGCAAACTCGTCCTGTCTTGTCGAACATTTCAAGACCTAAAGACTACCTCTATGCGCTATTATAATATAAGGAACGATTTCCTTTGTCGCAAATCTTTCTCATGCTACCGACTATTTTTTACTCTAAATGCAGGTGTTATTGATAACAACTTTAAGCAAAACGACGTAATGAATCTGTTTAGGAAATTTTAACTTTTGTGTGTGTGTTTCTTACTATAATTATGTTATAATTATTATAAATGAATACGATATTATATTATATAATAGAGATAATGCATACACACGTATAAAATCACTTTTGCGGAAATTATTCACTGGAGATGCATACAAGATGGAATGCGGCTAATTATCCACACCCGCATAACAATTTCGACATGTCACATTAATATGGGTATGTACAAATTTGCCTTTCGGTGTCTGCAAATCCCGCGTAATATTACGCTCGCATGAACGACGTCGCAGACTGAATGGATAATTAGCGCTAATGAAGATGCTGGCGTTTTCATATGAAGGTCACGAGTATAATGGTTCGAGCTATAATCATTCGCTGCGATTCCAAGCAATATCGCGCTCAACAACGTATAAACACATGTTATATGAACGTGATATAATTTAATGATTACTTGCCTACAGATGTTGAGTGTGAACACACTAATCGGATGAATATGAACGGATCGCGTTATACCAATTTCTCGAAAATGAAACAGATTGTATCATTCTCTATTACTTGGAGATGAAAATGCTTTATCTGTCTGTGCATTCCTCCTTTTAACTTGAAAACAAAGTTAATATTTCCGATTCAAAGAGACACTGCTAGATTATGTACGTGCTGAAACAAAGATGCGTTATGAAGTAACATTTGTTCCCCCGCATTTTGTTACGCTTTTATTCTTGCTGTCGCGCCAGATATTAACAATGTACATTATGCTACTCTGTATAAAAGATAATGCAAGAAGATAATGCAACGAAATGCACATGGCAATATCGCAACTCATAATTACTAATGAGAGATGCGAGTAATAATGCTTCATATATTTTATGAAATTTTCTCTATTGTATTAATAACGAGATACGATTTGGAGTTATCAATTATCAATCATTCTTACCTTGAAGCGACGCTTTGCTTTCGTTTCACCAAGACAGCGCATTTATGTGCCTACTG
Organism: Leptothorax acervorum; assembly: GCA_035220615.1. Taxonomy (NCBI): domain Eukaryota; kingdom Metazoa; phylum Arthropoda; class Insecta; order Hymenoptera; family Formicidae; genus Leptothorax; species Leptothorax acervorum. Next base: position 525,130 of record JASTWQ010000018.1, read on the forward strand.
TGCCGCATCTCAGACTGCTCTTCTATCTCTGTGTGCTAAAATGGCGGTACAAGAATGGCTGGATCGCGAATCGCAATCAATGACGAAAGCTACGAATGCATCCGTGGAGGTCGGCTCGCGGGATTCGAAGAAACGAAGTCGAGCAATCCCACAAATGTTCCCCGTTCAGGATCACGTCTACACCCGATACGGTGCTCGGCTATGACCCGATGCGTTTCTAGCATTCTCCTAAACGCAATAATGCATCCGTCAGCCATCCGATCGGCACGCGCGATCGCCAACTCGCGTCTAACTCATAACACGTCCATTTGCGGCAGATGACGAGGCGATCCATCAACCAGGAGCAAAATAATCGGCATTCTCTGTCGGCGCCGGCGTGTCGATGTCCCAAATTCTTCTGCCTTTTTTTAACCGTTTCGTTTCACGTTGCGAAAAATAAAATTGTTTGAAGCTATGGAAGTTTCAACGATATAAATTGCGGGAATCGAAAATCACGCTGAAATCAACGCACAATAGATGCGGGAATCGTGTTTATTTTACTTGCACCTCGGCAACAATGCTCATAGACAATAGTAGAAGTAGCACGGTACGATTCTCTTTCCCTCTGTCTCTCTTTCTCTTTCTCCCCCCCTCTCTCTTTTTTTCTCTCTCTCTACCTTCCTCTTTTTCTCTCTCTGCATCTGATACCAAGGAAAACCTACCTACGTTTGTACAATGAAATTTCTTGCACAATATCTCCACGACACTATGCGTAGCGGGCAACAATGGCAGCGTTTCTGAGAGCGCCGTCTCGGAGGTGCTCGAGCACTAAGCTTGACTTGCGATGTCACGTAGGAAACTCGATTTCTCGCGATTAAGTAGCTATTATTATACGTTATGACTCTTGCGAAATTCCGACTTCCTACGGGGCGATCTCTTGGGAACTTTCACGTAACTACGTCAATCTGAGAAAGTATGACGTTGACGGAAATCTTCCCTTCCCCTCTCTTTCTCTCTTTTTCTCTGCAAAATTCTTGTAGCTTTTTGATTGACTGCACGTTCCACATTGAAGAAAAGACTATATTTATGTTAATGCAAACACTATTTATGTTAATTCAGAGATTCGCATTCCGTGCATATATGTAGTTATTCCACAATATATGACGCATCTTCTGTGCAAATTCAAAACCTTTACTTGCTTTATGTATACTGTTAACTCCAAGCTCTTGATTTATGAATTCCTAGTTTCCTCCAAATTATTTTGTCAATGCCGCGACAGGTAATTTGCTTGTCGAACATTAATCGTGAGCTTGCTGTGATATTATACACAAAATTATTGCACGTCTTTTTATTTTGCTGTAATCGATGATATCAATGAATTACGATCGAAGGAACAAACTGTTCCTGCAACTCTGGACCAATTAAAAATTTATTGGAAATAAAGGACGCGGTTGTGGGTGTGTGTGTGTGTGTGTGTGTAGGAAGGGGAGGATACTATGGTGGGTGAGTTAGTAGTCGAGTTATTAAGAAAAAATTCGATGAAGTATTAATATTGCATCGATTCGATCACGGCGAGCATAATTCCCAGCAAGTAATTAGAAAACTGCGTCCACTGCAATAGCAAATTCATCTTCGTGGCGTTAGCTTAAACCGATTATCAGCGTCAGTCTGCGCGGCCAACCGACCGATGCCGTAGCCGGCCCGATAATAAATATATGAAAAGTTTGATAAATTGCTCTGGCGCAACCGACCTTCAGACATTACTGCCCTGCACGACGTCCGCCATTTATCTTATCCAATGTACTTCATCGGCTGTGTGAAACTTGATCATTTTTGGAAGAAAACTTTCGAATGAAGGAGAGCTCTCAAAGATTAACCGTTGCATAATTTCGTTGACGTGCCTCAATTTCGCGATCCATTCACGAAGTTCAAAGGCATTAGGCGCTAACTGATGAGCTCTATGAAGAATACAAGTAAACTGCTGTACATATTATATAGCATACCTAATATGTAATATTTAGTTGCTTCATAAATCATCGTTTATTGCAAAAGACAATATCTTCGCATTTGATTTCTTTGATTTCGCGTACATATATTTTGTTTTATATCCCAACAATCTCTCGTGCAAAATCACGTCCTTTTTTTTCTACGAGCGGGATTATCGCGATTAATTAATTACTCGCGAACGTGCGAGATGCAATAATCTCGGCGCATCATTTAGCAAACTTGGTGAAAGTCAGAAATAAACAAGCGCGCGTGCATCCTGTTCGTCGCATGGGACAAACGGGGATTAAAAATAAATTACCCCTGTGTTATCGTTTCTCGTACAGCCATGAAAAGTTTTCTATATATGTAGGTGTGTGTATGTGTACGCGTGTGTGTGTGCTCATCTCTAGTAGAAAATATTGAATGCTACTTCCTCACTTGAGAGACAGGAAGGAAATGAAGGTGAAAATTAATGCGCGCGTCGGCCGGTCTTTTCGCCGAGGAAGACATATAATATTATGTGATCATAAAACGAATATACACTTGAGAATAATAGTCAAAGAATACCTAATGCTCGTGAAATAATCATCTTCCTCCAGGGGAGCTCATAAAAGTCTTAATTAAACTATTATAAAATTATTAATTTTGAGTGCAAGTTCAATCAAGTTACAATTAATTAAAAATATAATAACAATAATTATAACATAAAAGAGTACAAATAAATAACTTACATTTTATTGATACATTTATTCTTTAACTGATTATTATGTTAAAGAATACCCCCATATCATTTGTCTTATAATTAGTATCTGCATATTTATTGCACTATTTTGCCACATAATTTCATCATCGAAACCAAGTTGTGAATAACGCAAGCAAAACGCAGCGCGTCTAAGCCAAAGTAAACACAGGCGTATCCAATTAATACCGCTATGTTTAAGTGTCAGTCTGTAATAAATGAGAAAGCTATGTCGTTACTCATTTAAGAATAATGGCTGCATCACCGTGAAATACAATGAAAAGAAAGATACATACAAGACGTTTTGTTATCTATTAGTCAGTTTATTTAATTTTCATGTTCTATCAAAATCGATTAACCGATACAATATAACGTCGAAATAACTGAACAAAAGAATTCGATATGACCAAAAATTGCCAGATACCGCTTTGTATTAAGACAGTTAGTTTACTTGTAAAACGCGGGGAAATGTTGCCTCGAGCAGCGTAACAAATGTTCACCACTATTTTTATCGGACGCCATCGCACGTCAGCGATGCCGTTTACACAATCACGCCAACGACGCCGACTTTATGTCAGACTTTTGCAAGTCGAGCAGCAACCGGTCGCGTGCTAACGAAGCGCCGGTGCACCGTACGTAATTAAATCGCTGGTTGTAAAACGTAACCGTAGAAATATCAGCGCTGGAGTATTCAGGTGTCTGTCGTCCCACCTTTTTCCAACCGTCTGCTATCCAACCGCTCTCTCTCTTTCTCGGCACACTCGCCTGTGTGCCATTCCGTCCGCATAATCCGATAAACGTGATCCGCATCTTGAACAGGAATTGGTATCAGACCATCCGAGGTCCTCAACAAGTTCTAGAGAAGAGCCGTTTCATTCGCCGATGAACCGGCCAGCCATCTCCATGAATGCTGGTGTAATTAAAAAAAACGAATCGACTACGAGCGGATCATACTTTACGTTCGGAGCAGCATACGCAAATGCGAAAAAATATTTCCAAGTAAATAGAAATAAGCCTTATATAGTCGGGCTGGATTTTTTGTGCATGCTTAATAATATTATTTGCGTGAATTTATGTATATTTCTTAGCCCTGTCAAAACCGTAAGTAACAGCACGTGGTTTACTGAGGTAAAGAAATGTACATAAATTCACGCGAATAATATTATTAGGCACAAAAGCTCCAGTCCGACCGTATAAGGCTTATTTCTATCTACATTGTGTTACCCATATATTGGTCAAGTTCACTCATATTGTTTAAAATATTTCCATTTGGAAGTTTCGCGTATATCCGAGGTAGATATAAGTCGTACGATTATTGGATAACTAAAAAATAAAATCCTCTTTTGCAGAATGTTAAGTTTAGGATTATAATTATGATATATCTGGTAAACGAAAAATTTTTGTCTAATCTGTTAATTAATAGTTTAGTTATACATATCTCTAACGGCTAATATTTAAATAGCTTACTTACATATAGGTATACCCCTTAATGATAAAATAATTACAGATAACATAACTGAATGCATATATATAATATCAAATATCTAACAAATGTTGCAGCTTTAACACTACTTTAAATATATGTATATGTATATATGTATATCGACAACTATACCGTAACGTTAAAGCTACAATGTTCTCTCTTGGAGTGTATACGATTGTCGTGTATTCGGGTTGCTGCGGAGCTTATATCGCTATAACCTTTTAGCAAAATTTGACTGCGCAGCAAAGCCATTAACCGCTATGCGCAGATACGATGCTCTACACTTAGACTCAGACGATGCCCTGCGGTCGATTGGCAATATCTAGGTCACATTATTGCAACCTCTCTTTTACGATGATTAGAATACAGTCGTGTAAACAGAAAACAGTGAAAAATAATAATTTTCTTATTTTGTTGGTATTCTTAATATTTTTAACATATTTACTAAAATAGTAGAATAAATGAAAATAATTATCTCTTAATGTGTCCCATGAATATCTATAGTTAAATTAAAATCAAATTATATCAACTTAAGATTTATTTTTGAGATATAGCAGAATAAACTTGAATTTTTAGCAAATTGAAACAGTTTATCATTATTTCAGTACTTTATACTCTGTTATACAATCCTTATCTAATAATAGTAGAACAACTAGCGCATTAACCAAGACATGTTACCTATGTTATTCGGTGTCTCACGGTGTATACATCTTAACTAATCACAAATCTAATCAACGAACAGTCTCGTTACGAACCTCGCGTGCACAACGGCAAATTCGCGTGAGATCATTATGCATTATACTACTATGTCTGTGTATAACTATATATATACGCTCGCTATATTTGCCAGCGATGCTCCGAGTTCTCCCTCGTGATTGAGATAATACAAGTCGAAGCTTCATACATGGCAAATAGTAATTGTTTATCACTCAATTATCTTTAATATCAATTGTTTAAGAGTATTAATTACGAATGTAATTTCGTAAAATTTCAAGTGCACCTCACGAAGCTTGATTTGCAGAAATTGGAATTTATATCCCAGTTGTCTTATATTTAATTAACTTTGCTTATTTAACATTCTCATTTATCAACGTGTCTTACACACTCTCTGTCGCGATTCTCCGAAGCAATACGGTGCGCAAATAATTTTGGCGAACCACGAAAATAAACGCTTGCTGATCGCTGTAAACGATTTACCGTATGCAATAGAATTTTCATTCTACCCGGTTGCACCGCAGGTGATTTAGCTGTGCGCTACGTGTTGCACCGCGCGCGTGGCTTTACAGTGAACATTTCACACGATATCCCGACGAAGCTATGCGAACTTCACCGCGATTCTCTCGCACGACTTCATCCTATCTAAAACTCGCAGCGCAGTGCGAAATTGCATTAGTGATGGATAGTTCGAATGACCCTTTTAACGGTTGTACGGGGGAGCCCAAAGGTTTCTAAGGGTTTCATTCAGGATTAAATAAGACAACCATACATGTAACTCTAAATAACATAGGTATATGAAATTAAATAAAATTAAATTGTTAACATTGTAATCATAAACTTGCATAACAATTAGTGATATTTCAAATTATTAATTGGTATAACTGTCTTTACAAATTATATCTTATATATAAAGGAAAAATAAGGAAAATTACAGTTCATATCCGTACAAAAAATATATCGCACAGGCATTTAAAAATTATTTGAATGTATTGAAAAAAAAATCTGTGCCGGTGTAAAAATAATTTGCGAATGCATTTGCTTTATCAGCATGCATTTCATTGGAAATAGAAAATGTGCAATGTAATCATTTCTTCTTGTATATGATATACTGCTCTCGAAGGATACTTCGAGCGCTGATATCCAGTGTTCTTGCGTACTTGAATATAATTATCGCTGGAAATTTCACGTCAATTCCAACGATCCAAGTGCATTAGGTCTCTTGCACGAAATCAAGCTTCGTACCCGCAGGTTCAGTAATTACGAAAGGACGCGCGCCTAAGGACGTAGGAGTACGTCACTCGATGAGCGGACGACTCGGGGATAATGTCATCTCACCGTACCTTCCTCCTCAACTGCCTTGCTTCTACCATGCAAAATTCATTGCGGTTTTGAAATCTGCGGGAACCGGAGTGACTATTCATGACATTCGAACACTTATACGTATTAGTAGTAGAGAATAGACAATCTAAGTGTTACACATCGTTACAAAGGGAAAATAATATTCGAGATAACGCTGCTAAAAAAGTAATTAAATAAGAAAGAGAGAAACGATTGATAACAAAACTAACAGCAATGTTTATCTATCTTTATCATCTTAACTAAGATAATGTCTTATAAATATTTTTTAATTTTTAAATTCCTTGAAATGTTCTAAATTATTTTTGTTCTCTCTTCATTGCGAATTTCGTCGCAACTTTATCTAATGACCTCTTTGTCTTGCGATAATTTTGATGCGATTACATTATGATAGACAAGAATGTATTTTAGCCAAATTGAAGAATTTTTAATCGACGTAACTGGCAATCAAGATATACCTACGCTTTTGAGATTTAAAATTTATTATAAACTAATAAATTTTTTAAATCTTTTCGTTTATTTCCAAGTCGATTAAAAATTCTTCAATTTGGTTAATTATCGCTGGCGAAGTTAATGAGTTACTTATTTGTTTGAATGTATTTTAGGTCGTGTACAACTATGCTATTATAATAATTCGAAACTTTGACCGACATTGTTTGATTATGTAATCGTGTTAGGCTTTAGAGTTGGGGCAGATGTAATAGCGATTGGGTTAGGGAAATATTGGATTAGGAAATTGTAAACAGTTCGCTCGCCCCTTGTTTAACTCTGACTAAGTACCGTTATCAGCCCTGAAGTTCACTTGACGATTATAAAAAATTGGGCATTATAGTCAAATCAAAACGTTGGCAACGATCAAAGCCACAGGCAGCCGTCCTGCGAATTCACGCGTGGTAAATATGCACGTGCGAGAACATCACGAGCCATTTCGCACGCCCGGAGCGTCGCGACGCCCGACGTCGTCGGTCGGCTACACGCGGCGCCGAGGCGTTAACAACTCCTCCTCTCGTACTCTGCCGAAGACGGAAGTTTAGCCCCCGCGACACGTAATTTCCACACCGACGGAACTTTCCAGTCTGTGTGCTGCGTATGGTATGGCGACGACGATGAAGAGACGACGAGGAGGATGGAGAGAACGAGAACGAGAACGAGAACGAGAACGAGGACGACGACGAAGCCGACGATAAACTGGAGCTCGTTAACATCAACCGTGGAGACCTGCCCGTACGAGATACGCCATTTCTGTAAATAACTTCCATCCTTCCTGCTTTTCCTGCGAACTTTCCTACTTTCGTTCACGGTTTAAAGAGGAAGGTGAAAGCGGAGCAGGAAGACAACGAGGGGGCAAGAAGATAGCGTCGTAACGGCCCTTTTGTAGAACCGGAAGCTGCAGAAAATTAAAAATTATTTGTCGTGTAAACGTTTTTACACAGCGTTCGCCCAAGGCGAATGAAATTGTGGGGGCAAAATGAGGACATTAGATATGTGTGTACCTATACGTGCAGAAAATAAACCATGCTTTGTTCTGTCTTTGATTGGCGAAAGCGATAGAAATAAGAAAAAAAATATTAATATTATCTATTGTACATAATACGGCTAAAACGTATCTGACTTCTTAACGCATGTAATGAATTTATTATACGCTTTATAAATCACTCTGCTTTCATCTCGCCAAATAAATCACTTCTGTCTTCAATTCATTAGTATTTTACGCGTGTGCGAAATTACGCGTGGATTACATTTGATCGGTATTATGTTTTTTTCACAAAGATACAGTTATATGTTTCAGAATCACGAGATTTTAACATTCTTCGATAAATATATGCCTCTCCACAATGGAGGCATATATATTAAATAAAAATATGAACAATATTAAACTGATTTTATTATACGTTGTTTCATTGTTCCGCCATTACTTTGTTATTTTAAATAGAATACGCGCGGAAAAGCCAAAATTAATGTGTACGAATATTTACGCATACGCGTTAGCGTTGTCTCATTTCGACGATGCGTTGCAACGAGAATTCCAAGCTTATGCAGCGAGCGCGCTTTGACGTGCCGTCACGTTCATCTGATAAACCAAACAAAATGCGTTCGTTAAGCACGAGGCGCATTAGTATTCAAAAGTATACCAACTGCCAAAGTACATTAAAAAATACCCGGCGTCAACCAGCGCCATGCAAATTTAATCTCGTCTTTTCTCTCACCTTTTTTCCATTTTACATCACGCTATCGTAGGAAACGCAAATTTTTTAATGCACCACCATAATACGTAATAAAGCACTATGCTCGTAATTTCGCGAAAGGGGATAAAAAATACAAGAGTAACGCTGCGGTTCGGCGGAGGGGAGGGCGAAACGGCGAAACGGTGGAAAATTAACGAAAAGCCGGACTAGCGATATTTTTTCCTGGATGTGCAGTTGCAACTTTTTTCATCGCACGCACTTTGCGGTCGGCAGCGTGGTAGGAAAAATAGGGAAATGCGAGAACGTAAAATAAATCGCGAGTAGAAGAAAAAAAGAGGTCATTTGGGGTCGCGCGTACCCTGGCGAAAAGGTCTTGTCGGGAAACAATCTCGAGAGATTCTGAATTATTGTTTTTGTGTTTCAATCGTGCCAATTTCGTTATTTCGTTTTTTTTTTTTTTTACTGTCCCCTTTTCTTTCGTTATAACGAAATTTTGTGGCAACATTTCAAAAGCCTGAGCTAGAAATATCGAGAGTTCTATACAATAGCGACACGCGTGAATATGGTACGGTTAACAAATATATGCATAATATGGATATTGCATGACATAAGTGGAACGTCAACATGGCCCAATTGTGACATCGAGGCAGAGCTACGTGGTTGTGTATATCGCGAATCGGATTTAAGTACCAGTAATCTAATTATTATTCCATGCCCATGGCATGCATCGATTATCGATATGGCTACGTCTCTAATTGCAATCCCAGCCATTGGCCTAGTAAGAGGACGAACCACGATGGCATCGGTTGCATTGGGCTAATTATAAAGGGATGACGCTACAGGAACGTGTGATTGCCTCGCAATCAATTATCGCTATATGATGTGCAATAACTATAGCATCCGATAGAGCATATTTAATCAGGGCAATATTTGGAAACTGTATACGTATTAAACTAACGATTTTCTCACGCCTCCTAATTACAAAAACAATTTTGCTCAGTTACCTTTAAGTCGTGTAATATCAAACGTAATCAATGCTTATGGATTTTTCTAAACTCAATACAATCTCGGTCCTTATAATTTCTCTCATGTCATATGTTTTAAAAATTAGGTCTCTGTGTTGTCGCTTGTGTTTTGTATTTTGAGATTAAGACATAAATCCTCTTATACGCTAGCGGCAATTCTCATTCACAGTGATGCTAAAATCCTTCTCTTTCGCGGGGGCGGAAATGTCAGATAAGTTTCGTCACGGCCGCGGCGGCGCCGGCATTCACCGGAAAGGCGCCTATATACACAGGATGCCCATCATCGGAAAGAATTCCGCGCGCGTTTCACATACCGACGTCAACGTCGCGTGCAAGGTGGGGGGATTGAAATAAGTCTTCGATATATATTTCTTGCATTCCGCGTGAGAAATGCGTCGGGTGATATTTAGACAGGGTACCGTCGTCGTGCAGAATGGTGAAAGGGTGCCGCCGCCGCTGCTACCGAGAGCTCGAACAGGATTGATGTACATTTTTATCGCGGTGGAGAATCGCGTGGGACGCCCTTTGAAAATTTATAATGCAATAACGCCCTCGGTGGCGCTGCTGCCGTAAATATCCGACTCTGCAGCATGCGAGATGTTTGCGTTGCGAAGGTGAAAAGCAGCGCTCTTATACAAATCGAGATTTTCTGCATCTTTCTTTTTTACTGATACCTCGAGAAAAGCGTGTGATATTGTTTCAACAACTCTATTTCAGGCATAAGAGAATATACCCACTCGATGCTGGCAGTATTCTAAAATTTTCTCGCGTGCGACAAATTATTTTCGTTGTGCTGATTGCAGGCGTCAAGAAAAAGAGGCGAAGCTCGGGCGAATTTATACGAGTGAAACCTCCGAATTTCCACTCGACCGACAGATAAAATGTTTCGTTCCGCAACTTTCTAGAAATTTTCCGTGCATTCACATGCCTCGAGGCAAAAGGGGAAAAAATCCTTTCATGACTAACGCCAGCGACTAAACGGACTAGGTAGTCTACTCGTGCGTAGTTTTAGAATTGTCGTTGAAAATATGGAGATGAGAGAGGACGTGGCGAAGCGAATTTACTTCTTCTTCGTGAAATCAGAAACTGAAAAAAATAAAAAAAAAATACATAGCCATCTTTCATAAATTTCGTGATATAATTTATAGTTAACAACAATTACATGTCTTGTTAAAGATGCTGCCGATTTCGCAGACAAACTGTCTAGACTTCTCGAACGTTACCAAATAATTCCAATGGTATTTATTGAAGTTTCTATATTGACAACCAGCATAAATAAATAGAGAATGACGGAAGAATATAGTGGTTATATTAAAGCTAAATTGTCTTAATCACAGGTTATTGCGTACCGTTAATAAACTGCTTTGATAACTTATAAATCATGGCGAGGGTGTTTTTTTTTTTTTTTTTTAAGATAGAAGCAGTATTATCTAGGCGAAAAGGATGGAGAAACTTAGCTTGCTTGACCGACTAACGAGCGTAATTATAGAAAGCTTAGTATTGCGCGAAACACAGGTGCTGTAATGATGTAACTTGGAAATTACCTTTAGGAATTGCTCACGCGGGAGCAATTAATACGCGACGCTCTCGGGAGCAATGCCTCAAAGCGCTAACCGTAATTTCAATTCATTAACGACTACTAACGCGCAAGACACTCGCTAGCTCAGTAAAGAAATTGAGAGTAATGCTCGCTACAATAAGCGCGGAAAATTGTGGGTTATATGTTGGAAATTACTTTAACTCGGAGATATTTTACGGTTCACGGGGATAAAATTAAACTGCATAGATGTAGCCGACTCTCAAGAGAAAGATTGAATCTTCTGTGGCTTCTCCGTCGCATCGGTATTAACAAGAGGAATTAAATTGTAAAAATTCGCGATATTCATAATTTCAAATAATTATTCGCGTATCTTACAGACGACATAATGTCGATTTTGCTCAGAAAATATTAAAAATAATATTATTAATATAAGAGTTAACAAGATACCAGCAATATTAGTATAAAAAAGACATCTTTGTTCTTCAGAATTAAATATCTAACAAAAAAGTTTGTGTGTTTTGAATGTAATAAATTGACTCGATTGTGTGAATAATGTTCCTGTAAATTATTTTGGCGAAATATACCATTACTTTCTGTTTATTACACATCATCGACCTAAAAAATGATGTTAACATTAGTTAATCGAATCGATTTAACTAAGAGTAAGGGAGGGGAGATATTCCAACAGGAGCTATGTTGAAAGTCTGACAAACCAAGTCGGCGCGCAGTTTTCTAATGTTGGAGCAAAATAATATGTGTATATTTGTTATTGCGATAAATATTGCCATATGCTTTAGTGGTCGAATTGGGACGACGCCTGCACGGAGAGCGGGAGGTTCCAGGTTCAAACCCTGGCTGGGGCAATATTTTTCGCAATAAATTCTAAATTCTAATTAACATCCTTTATCTAGCCAATCGTTGTCGGAATTAATATATATTTTCTCGTTAATTATTGGCGAAATATACCATTACTTTCTGTAAATTATTTTACTATCGCCACGTCTTTGCATCACATCTGCTACATTTTTTATGGTAAATATTAATTCACATACGTTATTCTTTGCAACATTTTCTTCGGGATACCTTTAGGACATGCCTGTGTATTAAACTGCGCGAAAAGAATGCGACTGCAATACGGAAAAAGTCGATCTCTCGAAAGTTTCAAGCGGTTCATTCTTAATTCAGACGATGTCCCACGTTGTCCGATTCTCGTGTTGTCACGAGACAGCCTTATCCCATTCCGCAACGTCGTGGCGAGAAGCGAGCGATGCTGGCAAGGAGTTACGGGCTCCTTCGACCCAGACGACCTGCACCCGACGTATCCTAGTGCCGGTGATATATATTCGAGAACGCGGCGCCGCGACACGCGCTAGCTTGAGAGTCCACTCGAGTTACGCGAGCGGTGTAACTATTGAAAATTATGTGACCGCCTTATCGTGCGGCTTCGCGTTCACGTCTCGGGACCGACGTTAAAGTCTTCGGTACGACCGAACAAAGATGCGAGGACCTGCTCGCTTGATCCCCTGACCCCTTGAATTAGCAACGTGCATCTCATCCCAAAATATACTATTCATCACCGAAGATACCAATCCCACTTAAGCACCGAATCTATTATTCCATTATTATATCTACAATATGACTTACGACCGATTGTCTCTCAGTTAGCCCCATTATATCACTCTCTGACGTTTCCTCTATGCATCCGATGTGAACGAACGGACTAAATCGAGTCCCCGGTCAATTTATCATGGCGTTCTGCACGCAGGAAAGCCAGATAGAAACGAAATGAAATCCTCCGCCGTCTGGGAGACCGCTGGAGGTCATACGGTCCGCGGAGATTTTACCTCCGAACGTCGAGAACTCCGTGGCAGATGGTAATACGTCTTTTCCTTTTTCTCCGGACTGTTGCAGATATCCAGGAGTTTTACGAGCTGACGCTGCTCGACGAGTCGAAATCGGTGCAGCAGAAAACGGCGGAGACGATCCGCATCGCGGACAAATGGGAAGCCAGCGACGGGCCAATCACGCCGACCTTTGCCCAGAACGACGTGAGTACAGTTATAAGTCTGTTCGCCTCCCATTCATATGCATGCGCTTCGCGCGAATCGCATTTCGCGAATTTCTCCGAGAAGATAGAGAGACGCGCGACGCGACGCGTCGAAGCCGGCGCGTAATAAATCTCGATGAGATGCAATTCCGACGGGCGCGGCGAAAATGAATCTCCGTGCACGCTCGTTTCGTTACTCCGAACGAGATTGTTGAAATTGAAATTCCGACAATGTTGGCACGACGACGGAAAAGATTCCGGACGTAATTCGTCGCGGCGAGTGTTGATCATACCTCGCGCAGCGGCGCCGTGGCATAATTAGCGCTGAAAATTATAATCGACGAGTCGATTGGGCCGCGGGATATCCATGCAGGTCCAATCAATCGGCCGGTCCGTCGATTTTAATTGCTAATTGCGGACCGCCGTGCCCGTTCTCACTCGACATGCGCCGTTGCGACGGCATATCGACACCGATGTCATAATGGCGAACGATAGACGTGACATTCAACCGGTGCGACGACTGCGTATAACAAGCCTGTATGCATCTCGCGCAACCTCGATCACGTACGCTCGGCTCGTCCGGATTAATTTGATCGTTAGAGTAGCGTCGCGAGGACGATGGAAATATTCTCGATAGTGGCTATCCCGCGAGGGATTGAATAAATGGCATTTGGTCATTTGGTGTCTTTGGGGATTTTTGAAGAACCACGCGCTATTTGTCGTTGATTTTTTGGTCACATTTATTGAAATTTGCACGATTGACATGTTAGTAACAAAAAGTATAGAATGTGACATTTTGATGGCGACGGTATTATTTAAAAATAGTGATTTGTAATCTAAAAAAAATATCTCTGTGTAATAATAAAAGTATAACTCTTTTTGGGGCGATCACGATAACTGGTGCCCCTTGATTTCACTGTGGTTTCTGGTAGTATTTTTTACGCTGAACAAAAAATTATATAGGTTTTATAGGGCTAACTGCTCTAGTTTTCGAGATATGCAGTATTAAAGCTCAAAATAAATATAATATAAATCTTTACTTTTTGTAATTATTAGATATAATATATTATCGTATTTTATATTTATGCTTTCTAACACATAAAATTGTATATATACTTTTCTATACCAACTATTCTCTGCTTTAATAAAAAGACTGTTCAATATATCAACGATTCACTGCTTTAAATGACTTTCCTTCGTCCATACATGTATTTTTTGCTTCCTCAAAGAGAAAGCTTTATTTTCGTAAAAAAAATTTTTTTTTAGTTGCCGCTGCCAATGTGTTCAGAATGTTCTAAAACGTCGAAAAATCGCAATTTTAAAAAATGTCTGTATGTGTGTGTGTATGTGCCAAATTTACCGAAATTTCTATAACTCCAGAACTGATCAACCAAATCTTAACGAATTATATATGAAATAGGGGTAGAAAAGACTAAAGATTATAATAGAATTAGAAAAATTCCCAATATTTTAAAATTTTAACCTTTAAGGGCTAGATCTCAAGTCTAAATAATTGAGACTTTTCACAAATTGATGTTTTTTGACAATTTAGTATTAATTATTGGCAATTTTTCTAATTCTATTATATTCTTCAGTCTTTTCTACCCCTATTTCATATATAATTCTTTAAGATTTGGTTGATTAGACTCAGCTTTATAAAGCTTCTATGTATGTACAAATTCTCCGAAATTTCAAATGTGTGTAACACGAGAACTGATCAATCAAATTTTAAAGAATTATATATGAAATAGGGGTAGAAAAGACCTAAGAATACAATATAATTAGAAAAATTTGCCAATATAATAAAAAATGTGTGTAAATTAGAAACTTTCGCATTGCTTCTTATGTACGGATTCCCCAAAATTTTAAACGTTTGTATCTCAAAAATTAATCAAATCTTAAAGAATTATATATTAAATAGGGGTGGAAAAGACCTAAGATTATAATAGAATTCGAAAAAAATTTCCAATATAAGCTCGTTCGTAAGTTTTTCTATCATTAATCTACGATTATTTTTTATTTTACTATTTACTATTATTTAGTATTATTCTATTCGTACGATATATTTGTACGATAATATATTATCTATATCTAATAAAAAAAAAGTAAAGATTTCTATTATATTTATTTTGAGCTTTAATACTGTATTTAATACTTTTCTATACCAACTATTCTCTGCTTTAATAAAAAGACTGTTCAATATATCAACGATTCACTGCTTTAAATGACTTTCCTTCGTCCATACATGTATTTTTTTTTAAACTTTAATACTGCATATCTCGAAAACTAGAGCAGTTAGCCCTATAAGACCTATATAATTGTTTGTTCAGCGTAAAAAATACTACCAGAAACCACAGTCAAATCAAGGGGCACCAGTTATCGTGATCGTGCCCTATTTTTCTGTTGCTAAAAATATTGTTATAAATTTAAATAATTTCATATATGAATATTATCAAATTTGTTTTTTTAATTATTGTCACATTTATAGTTAATACCCGCGCGCGCGATTTTCCCTTTTCCAATTTTTTAAATGTAATTGATGGTTATTACGTTGCATATAAATTATAAATTTTAAATTCATTTCTCTAAAAAGAGCCACCGCATTGTGCGGCAAAACGAAAGCGACGAAATATATTGTTACATTGATCGACACTATTTTTCAAAATAATTTTGCAAAACCAATCAAACATTATACCAATCGTAATCAAATATATGCCATATTGCAATTGGCGCTGTTAAATGAACGTGCTTCTATCCAAATTGTAGCAGTAATTTCCAGTAAATTAATACGTCTTTCAACACAATCTGCAACATAATCAATCTTCAACATAATCTCGCTTGAACAGCGCTGCTCGCCGCGCATATGAAGAACACTGATACGGCGAGCTGTCAGCAGCAGACTGTAGAGGCACGAGGGATGCGTGCGAGAGAGAGTCTTGGTATTTTTATCGCCACAGAGCGCTCTCCGTGCTTTTTCGACTTCCTTTGAATGCGCGACGTTCACGAGCGACGTTTATATAACGCATTCCGGACGTACATTTCAACGCATGGGTAGATACCCCATTTTCGCGTGCGCGTGCAAAAAATGTCCCGTGAAATTCCCGCAGGAGACGGAATGTAAAGGAGTCGCGTATCTTTTCGCGCGATTTTCGCCGTACAAAGCGGCGTTAATCGTCTGAGCTTAACGCCTTTCCAGATACGCAGGAGACACGCGCGACACTGCGAGATCTCCTACGACGGTCCATAATAACGTCGCTGTTCTCCTTTCTGCGCGGGTGTCGTCGAGCGAAATTAAAGGAGTACAAACGCGCCGCGCAGATACCGTGCCCCCCCCCCCCCCCCCCTACGACTTGACATTTTCCGATATTTTAAATAAAAGCTTCCTTGCATTTTCTTTACGGCGTGCAACTAGGAGGAAAGAACAAAGCGAAATATTAATGAGGCTTCCCGGGTTTGCGCTCGTTTTATAATTGCGCTGGTGCGCGTACGCCGGGCAAAGGCGGATTACACCGCAGATAACAATGTTTTGTCCTGAGCGAAGTACCTATCGTATGTAATAAGCTACAGACGGACTGTCGACAGTGTCGACACACGTGCAGTATGTATGTATACCATCCACCTACCTCGCATATGTGCACGCGCTTTAATATGTACTAGATACCCGTACGATCAAGTAAACGTGTACGTTATTGAATATATCAGTATTATGATTGAATTAATTCGTCACGCGCGGCATTTCTCCATAATTTGATCGAAATTTTAGCTGCACTCCGTTTTTGGGTGTCATTGACTGTATCTCATTTCTTTATCTAATTAATCTTATGTAATTAATCTTATGTCAATTAATGTTACTTATGTAGTTTCACAGATATTTTTTTACTATTTAAACAATTTTTACCTTATCATTGTAGGAATTGTTTAGCTTAATTCGAAAATTTTACGATAAAAATTGACAATGTCTCGGAGCTGGAGTTACATTACTCTTTCGAGTAATGCGCACGGGAATGGAGAGATTTATACACTACGAATCAATGTGAAATGCTGTGGCGAACCGACTGGAGGCGAATCAATACATTGCAATTCGTTGCTAGCGCACCAAATGTAATTCGCAGACGTAGAAATTGCATTGTAATTAAAGTCTAATTACATTGCACTCTATCATGGGACGTATCATCACTCTGAGCAGCTCGAATAAAACGGAGAGTTAAATTAACCTCAATTATGTCGAGAATTCAACAACAAAACCTAATAAACTACTTACCGCGTATATATAAACATCATTAAATATATAATTTGTGATCGAACTTTTTCCGCGATAGTCTTCGGTTTGTTCACAGTTTTATTAGAAATACACACGTATATGTACAAAGAAGAGACGCGTAACGAAGAGTACGGCTACTCTCCATGTTTATATATAATACACAGCATATTGCCAGTTTTATGTATTTTGCGAAACAAAAATACTTTCTATTCTGCAATTGTGATTTTTCTTTTATTTTACACCTGAATATTTGTGATGTTAAATAACTTGCATTGCTTGTTTAGAATTAATAGCGGTATGATCATTAAAGTAGCAAAAAATATAACATTGATTCTTGTACACGAGCCACACACACACACACACACAGCAGTTTTTAAATCAATTGAAATGTGACTTTGACCAAGCATTGATCAAAACAATTATTGTGCGAAAAACAATAGCCATGCTTTCATTATTTGATTTTAAAATAGTCTGGAATCAGGAATAGCAATGGAAATGGAAGCGAAAAACGCGAGTTGCGGCTTTATCAAATATTTGATAATTTTATATTTTATTGCGCTTATATGTATATCGAATGCTCTATTATTGTGACGAAAATTAAAGCTAACGCCTGGTTGGTTGAAAGTGATTCTCGAACAAGATCGAAAAATGTTTTATATAAGGCGCTCGATAATAGACATGTTTAATATATGCGGTAATATTTCTTGTGGAAAACTTAAATATGTATTTCCTTGATTAATTAATGAAAAATATTTAGGAGTTTCTGAGTATACCGATCGAGAAAGAAGTAGCAAAATAAAGAACATAAAATTTTATCTTACAATTAATTTTAGATTGAACAGAATCTCGATTTGAGTTACCCAGTTTTTTTTCCAATTACGATTTCGAAAATTGCGGAAACGTACGACGGTTGATCGGATTTTCAGAAAAAAAAAATTTTTGCTTTCAACAATGTCGTTCTGTTGACCAAATGCAATTACCATAAAAAAAACTTTGAAAAAGAAAGTGTGTTTATAATTGCCGAATCTCGAAGCCAGAAAACGATAAATCGGCGCAACAATGTCGAATGACGCGTATCGTCGCGTTGTGCACTGTCGTATATATGTATATATAACGCGACGCTCTCGCGAAACAACAGTTAACAACTTCTAATGGCGCATTAAATGCGGGCCATTACCGTCGCGAAACAACGCCGCTGTTCTTCGTTATAGTGGCCGCTTTGCCATTCGCCAGCCGTCAAAACTTCGATACACATTGCTGACCGGTTGCGCGTTTGTTCGCCGTCGGTTTTACGGGAGAGTTTAAATTCAAACAAATAGACGCGGCCCCAAAACAGAGCGCTCTCTCGCAGCCGATAATCCTAATTATACAAAAAGCAGAGACATTGTACAGCAGTAACACGTGCTACGGCTAAATGACTCGGTTCAAGCAATGTCCATTTGAAATACGAAAATTTCGTGTCGATTTTGAAAGACGGACGGAATTGAATGTACTCGAAAATCATTGAAATACGAAATCGTAGAGAGAAAAGAGAGATCGACGTCGGAAAGTTATATTTTAGACACGCGTCACGTCACTACCCGATACGCGCGCAGAAACGAGCTCGAGAAATATACTCTTTATCACGCTCATTGCCACGCCCCGCGAATATCCGCGAATCCGGCTTTAAGGAGCGTGCCGGGCGTAGAATATCGCCGGCATTGTAAACGGACGATATTTTCCCTGTTTGTTTTCCATTACTACGCGAGAGGTAGTCGTCGCCCTTCGCTATCGCCGTCTCTGGAATATGCAGCGCTATGATAAGGGTGGGTAACCGCACTCGGTGTAATGGAAAATTCTGCGCCCACCCGCGCCGCTTCGCTGTGAATATCCTTCCTTCCACGATGTCCGCCTTCCCGGTTCTTCCTTGCTGAACGAACGCGATTTCCCGTGGGAAACGCTGAAATCGATAAGGGTCGCTCGCTTCCGCTCCTCTGACCTTTCTTTTCTGCGAACGGAGGAGGAGCGGGCGTTAGGGGGGGGGAGGGGGGGAAAGGCCGCGCAGAGATTAAACTGTCGGTGCTCGTCGTGTGGGTCGATTTAAGTATCGGTAAACAATATCAGACAGTAAGTAATTTAATTTTCCGAAGGTTGGGCGCGCCGAAGGCTGAGTTTTCTGAGAGCGGCAGTTTGTGAACAAGCATGTCTCTCACACCATTAACCCTAAACTCTATCACCCAAAGTGCGCGACTGTTATTTTCTTGTTATGCAGCTTACAGTCGAAATTTGCTTTCGCATCTTCACCTCCCTCTTATAACGTTATTAATATAAGCAAATCCAAGCTCGTATTATATGTTGTACGTTGTACATGTATGATAACTAGAGCTTTCAATCCCTGCGGAATCCGCGATAAAATTTCCATAGGGAGAACTTTCCTGAGCCATTGAGGTGCCCTCCATTTTAGGTGCAGTTTTCCGAGGTTACTCGCGAGTCTGGTTAACGGCACGGGATTGCTTAGACCTTCGAAGAATGCGGAACTTTTCTCCGACTCCCGTGCTCTGAGTGCGGAGAATTTTAAGCCGTTTCGCGCACAAAGCTGCTGCCGGTTGGACGACAACGACGGAAGGAGGACAAAGCTGCTTCTCGTTTTTTTCTCTCGCGACTCGACATTTCGCAGTGCGCGAAAGGCATTCAAGACAGATGGGACGTTGCTTCCACTCCCGGACAAGTCGGGAATCACTTTAAACGACGCGCCAGTTGCACAGATTTCACATCGCGTAATTATTTCATCGTGCGGAAAAGTGTCATGAGCTGAAAACGGATTACGTAATCGCGGGATTACGACCGTCCTCCTCGAAATGCGCGCGCGCGCGCGCACCCAATCGCACGACATTCCTCTTCCCGGCGACAAAGGGAATTTATAGTCAGAGTCGCCTGTGCAACCCGAAACCCATTTCGCCTCGGGAAAACGCGTCCGTTTCCGATAAATGGAAGAAAGTCCAAACGAGAGCATTACTCGGCTCTTCGATCCGTTTAAAAATGCATGCGTTTGCGGCTGGCGACTTAATGCATTGCGTGGCGAATGCCGGTCCATTCATTTGCGCAACCTGGAAAATTCGCCGCTATTTCGCAACTGAAAGGAATCTCACAGTCCGTATCGCATTTCAAGTTTTCAAAAGCGCTGGACGTCGCGGAAATATCGGATAACGATACAAAGCCGCGTCTC
The DNA here is from genome assembly GCA_035220615.1 of Leptothorax acervorum. Classification (NCBI taxonomy): domain Eukaryota; kingdom Metazoa; phylum Arthropoda; class Insecta; order Hymenoptera; family Formicidae; genus Leptothorax; species Leptothorax acervorum. The sequence continues at coordinate 545,654 of JASTWQ010000018.1, forward strand.
GTTTTACGATTCAAATTCTGCGACAGTAAGCTATTTTACGCGACTCTTTATCATACGATAAATAGTTCTCGCGGCGGCACCGATTATTGCGTATGGCGGAAATTTGTTCGGTCAAATGGAATAAAATCACCGCGCAAATAAAAGGAATTTTACATACGTGCTATTTCGAAAGTAATTTATTTAACACCATACGGCCCTCATATCGTGTTTGTTGTTTAATTATTCTCGGAGAGATAAATATCGCATCGCGCAAATATGTGGTTTGAAAAGTTACGGCGATTTGTTGTTCACCCACTGCGGTTACTTTTTGTTCGTATCCGGACAAAAGGAACGAATGTCGCGCGACATTTATCATAGCGAGAAAAAATTAATCGGCTAGCGAAAGAACAATACCCCTCCCCTCTCTCCTGAATATCCCCCCAATTACGACCGCCGTGCTTATCTGACTTCCACGTCTTCTCCACCGACCATCATTCGACTTTATCCTTCCTAACGAGGAGCCCGTTATTTCTTATCGCGTCAGACCGTGAGAGCCGAACTGTCGTCCGCGTCCGCATTTCTCTTTCGCTTCTTGTCGACGATAAGATAACACCAAACCGGCAATAATACCAAGCGATCTCGACGACGTTTACTGCATTTAATTTGATTTCCGCTGGATAACGACACGCGTGTCACTCGCGCGCGCGTTTTGCGCGGATGCGAAGACCGTCATCGAGTTTGTTTGCGATTTCGCCGTTCGATGCTGTCACAAGAAAATTCGTGTTTAGTCTTGTATTTCCTCGATAACATCCACTTATATATAATCCCAACTTATTCAAATATACATATATATTTCATACAGAATTTCCCTGGATACAATATTTGATACAGAGATACCGCGATAATGCTATTTTAGAAATCACATCTTGGACCGCATGAATCAGAAATAGGTACCTACACAATGGCATACCGAGAAATCAAGATACCATTGAACGAGATAACGTTGTCTTAGAATAAATAGGAAATCGATCTTGGTGTCTGCGGGACACCTTACTCCACAGCCCCTTATCTCCACACGAGATATTATGCCAATTTCTATCCTCTCTGGAGCTATATAGATACACGGCTTTACATAATTTTCCGTAAGGTGGAATGTCGCGGATCCAGTAGAAATTTTTTTGCTTAATGTATCGGTTTAGTAAGATTTCGGTTCTTATAAATCACGAGAATTTGCGTTAGCCGCGCGTGATAAAATGTTTCGATGAAAAAATGTCTATCCTATTATATATTGTTTAATTTCATGGATGTGAACAGCATTTGATATTCACGTAACTTGTATTAACTACAGCAGCTGCGGAACAAAATTAGCGGCAACGTATTTTGTTCTCATGGGTTTCTTCTAATATCGATCTGATGATGCAAATTTAATTTCTTCTATTGCTCAAATTAAAACTCGCATTTAAAGCCTTTTGTAGCGACAACAAAATTCTAGAAACGTATAAGTGTAATTTTACGAAAAGTGTAAAAATATACATATTCATGCGCATATAAAATATTACTGTCACTTGGTGCGATATATTCCACTGTACTTTTGTTCACCATACATCGATGTTCGATGTATCCAGATTCAATGGAAAATCTCCATTTTTCAGTCGTATATAATATTCAAATCTGTGGAAGCTTTGCCGGCCGCAAATCTCGAGAAAGCTCCTGTGTAGCGCGATTTCTCGTCGTTATCGACATTATTGGTAGAAGAGACGAATGAAGGGACACAGACGGATGAGAACCTTCAATGGGATCCGTCGTCCCGCCATCAAACTATTTAGGATACAATCCGTGACGACAGAAGTAGATGAAGCCACGACGACTATTGCGTCCCTCCTCAGAAAGGTTTGGTAAACCACCTCGTTGCTGACGGGACATTCATCACTCGACTATCTCTACGTCTTCTGCCCCCGGGGGCATACACGAGACTGGAAGCTAATATCCGCGGCAGGCACGGCGCAAATATACGCGGTCGGTTGCGTTTACGGCTTTAGGGAGCTGTAAAATATTCGTAAATTACTCCCAGCGAGAGCGACGGTATGCAACGCTTGCTGTTGCCCCGCCATCGGACTCTCATCCAACAAGTATCGTGCCCGACTGCTCTCCAACCTGTTCGTATCCACGCGTGAATTCATCCAATCTAAACTCTCTCAGCGCGTGGAGAAACGCTCAGAAGTTACTCTACACTATGCTGCTTTTCTTAACTTTAGTTTTTTCAATATAAACTTTTTTTAACCATCTCCCTTTATTAATGTAACTTATATTTATTGTAAGTTGTAATAAGCTAAGCTGCTAATTATGATTGCAATATAGTCCGACGTATAATTACAGTTTCTCGAAAAAATGTTTTCGATACATAAATAATTAGAAGGATGATATAAATCGATGAGCATTATGCGAGGCATTATGTAATACTGTGTCCGATCGCGTCACATACATTGTACATTTTATGCTTTGAAACTCTGTACAATTTTCAGTCGCGATAGATTTCTTTCACGTTATTTGCGTACAGCGGCATCCGTAAAAACGATTTTGTCAATCAGCGATATCGCGCTCTCCCATGCGTTCGGCGTGCTTCGATCGCGCAATACCTCGTCGTCCTCGTCCCATCAGTTTTGCTGCCAAACTGAATCGAGCAATGGGTTAAGCCCTGGTAGTACGTGGATAAAGCTCCGTACCTTCCATCTATCCATGATAAAGCGAAATCCATTTGACTTACAGCTTATCGACTTGCTGGAAGGAAGGCGGATTTGTGAGTAATTTTGCGTAACGACGCACGCATGGTTACTCTGAAAAATGCTGTGAAAGAAAAAGAGAGAGAAAGAGAGAGAGAGGGAGGGAGAGTTTTTGTCGAGCTTTGCGACGAAAGAGGCATTCTTAAGGTGCGCTGCATACACACACACACACACGATACGTGTCCCGGAAATATTTTTCTCTCCGTGAAAAAAGTAAACGTTACCCTGTAAAATTGCTGTTCTCGTGCGAACCTCTTTCCGAAAAAGTGGAATACATTTAATTTTCTTAACGCGTTTACACGTGAGAAACTGCCTGTCGTATTATGTAACCACGAAAAGAAATATTCGTCATCAAACATCGTGTAACAAAAATTTTCTGGAAAGACTGCCTTAATATCCGTGAAACATAGAATTTGTAATAATTGTTTTCTTTCAATTCCATTGCAAATTGTATTAGGCGATATTAACAGAAAGTTAAGACAAGCGTCAAAAATAAGCTTAAGAATTTTCAATTAAAATATGAGTAATTATCTGCTATAATTATCGCATATGTTCCTTTTACTAAATGCGACTCATGCGACTATCTATCAATAGCAATTGAATATTTTTATTAATAACTAGATTAATGAAATTTGTTTGTTGAGATTTGATGTCTGCGTATCCACTTCGCAGATCCTTTACTTAACGATTAACATTAAATTTTCCGACCACAATAGTGGCCGAAGTTGGTCCGGACGACGCGACACGAGTTACGAGATCTCGTTACAGCCCAACGAAATCTATGGGCGACACCCGGAACACCCACTTACGAAGGGTTCTTGAGGCGTTCTCCGTCCGTGATCACAATTCACCGTGTCCAGCCAGCTTGTTCACTACGTGTTTTGCAGCGCATACAGTTTTCCTCGCTGTAACTTTTTCTTGAATTACGTATACCTAGACATATATCTGTCAATTTTACCATTGTTGCCCGCTGCGAATGCAAATAAATATATTCGAAACGTGCGAAATTGTCAACAGAGATTTAAGTAATATGCGATATGTATTTGAATCTTAAATATATGTTTTTATATCGCTGAACCACCGGCGTTTGCTCTCAATTGCCTTTGTCTATATTTTGATTGTATATCCTGAGAGCTATAAGAATTTTATTTATATCAAGTAATATGTATCTATATATACAATATCAATTACGGAAGAGAACATTACATTTGTATTTTAAAGCATTATCAATCATTTTTCGATGTTATTTTATCACTAATAGTGTTATCAATAACAATATACGCCTCACACAAAAAAGTATTGTAATTTGAATCTTATATTTATTTTGTTGCTACTGTACTTGTAATCAATATTAATCAATTTAATAACAGATTATGAAAAAATTTAGGCCCGTATTTATAGTCCGTTCTTATTTCAAGATCGTTTTAAGTAATGTCTTGATGGTAATACGGTTTTGTGATTGATTTATGACATCTTAAGTTTGTACTTAAGATGATCTTAAATATAAGCACCGACTGTGAATACCGGCCTTAGAACATGAACTGCACAAGTAACTTTTCTGATAAGTTATAGCTTTTTTAGATTAACGTTTCTTCTCCATATTTCCTTTCATCGATATATTTCTCATTCATGATCAACACCTTGAGAGATTAAAAATTTGTTGTTCCAGAATTTTCCTACATCTTGATATATGATTATCAGGTTTCCGTGACATATGGTGGGTCTTTTTGTATTAGAATCACGAACGTATCTTTTGGTAGAAGTTTGCCGCACTCGGAGTATCATGTGATGACACACAAACTACCGACGAGAACTCATTGCATAAATTCCGGCCAACGCCAACGGGACGGTGCCGTACCGCCTTCGTCGCCAACGTTGGGTAGGTCGATGAGAGGGCGAGCATCGGTGGCGGCTCGCCAATTAATCACCTTCTGACAAATTGCCGAACCGGTCGTTTTGCTCGTAACATTGGAAGCGCCCGCGCCGGCCGGGCCGTGCTGCCGTGTTCTTGCCGACCATCTCTTCCTCCGCGAACGGCGCCTTTCTCTATGTGGATTACGCAAGAAGGATCCCGCGGGATCTGCGAAGGCGCCGGAAGCGCAGAAACCGAGGAAACGGGGGATTACGGTGTTTATTAGAGGCTCTCGCCGGTGGAGTTAATGGAAGCCTGGCCCATTTCCATTTTCGACGTTGCCGGAAGGATACCTATCTACGTGCTCGTTTTCTGCTTCAATCAGAAGTTAATATCGAATATCGAGATATCATAATAGAAAAAAGAGATTGCATTATGTAATGTTATATTTTACGACAATATATTTTATGATCATAATAATTGTACATCGAAGCAAGTATATTTTGGAATAATTTGTTAGTCATTGCGCCGATTTTTATTGTTGACCGTATTTTGCTTTTTGTGAATGAGAATATATCGATGATATCAGTGAAAGTGTTTGCAACTGTAAAATCATAATTTTACAGAATTAATTGGGACAAATCTTTTTCTTTCTATAATTTTATTTACAATAAAAATAAGATATTGTTATTTACAATAAAAATAAAATAAATACAAAACATGAATTAGAGAGTTGCGATTTTATAGGGCTCACATTTACTGATAAAATAACATTGAATACAATTGAAGATAATCGCATAATATTTTTTTTACTATTCTGTTCTTACTATTTTCTATGTAAACTCTCATAGATAATCGCCATATTTATACATCTAACATAAATCTAAATTCCTCTCCGCATCGACACGAATGGCAACAGCTTCTTGCTGTGCACTAGTCCGTCGAGTCTTCGAATTTCTGAAAATCGTCGGAAACGACTCGCGAAACTTTCGCGCCAAACGAAGAGTCACGATTTTGAGGCGGCTACGTGAAAGAACACTTAAGTTCAATTTAGCGCTATCCGAAAGCGAAATCTCCACCGTACACCGAGTCGAGTCTCGTATCAAATCGTCAGAATATTTCGAAGTTTCATGGTGTAGACTGTTACGGCGAAGAGTGAAGTGCGAGTTTCGTCGCAGTCCACTGCAGAAAAAGCAGAAGATTTCTGCAGGAATATATCCCTGGCGAATCTACCGACGCGCGATTACGATCGAACTTTCCTCGTTTCGTGCGAGCCGGAGACTCGGGAGGCGCGGACAACAAATCTTCGCGTGTTGGCGCCGATATTACATCGAACGTATTGTACAGGATAATTAATGCGACTGACAACGGGACGCACGTCGTAGAAACGCAAATCAAGATGTGCGGGTGCTGATGACGAGCGGGAATTTAATAACGGCGGACAAAAATTTGGCGCGCGTTCGGGGAAAAAATTGCGCCTGCTGTAGAAGAGATGCACGTTTCGCTGCAATAAAGTGACTTCCGCATAATAGACGGCGGTTCGCTCTGGCGAATTGCTGCTGAACGTGGCATGCGCGCGTGTTGACGTTTTCCAACGTTGAAGGAAGCCGGCGAAAAAATATAATGCCGGCGGACGCCGTCTTGCGAACTAATTTTTAATGTGCCGACGAGGTTGATATATTGCACGCGATATTCTACGCGCAAAACGTGCTGCGCGCGTATTCTGAGTTATTATAATTATCGCGTCTGTCTATTCATGTCTCTTCTTCTAATGGAATCTCCGTGAAACGCGTATCTCGTTAACGATTCGTCAGCAGCTTCTTTTTGATATGATTTCGCGGTAATATTTACTATTGATGCGACTCCATAAGGCGCATTTAACCGATATAACGACGCTAACGATAATTGTTCAAGGCATAGAAAAATATGGCAGTTTATCATAACAGGGAAGTGCAGTTAGACGACGAAAAAGCGTTTCACATAAAATGTACACTCTCCGTCGTCGGAAAATGTCCCATCGCACTTTACCGCCGGAAAATGTCGCAAAATGTCGCTATCTGGCTCGTTGCCATTTCCACGCGCAGAACAAACAGTCGTGTATGAATAACACACCGTGAAGTGGCTCTTAGAGAGGTTGAGAATTAATAAGAATATTCCCGCCTGGTGTTTGCGAATAGAAATTACCTGACGAAATCGTTAGGAGTTCACAAATAAGTGAAGCACTTGGAAACGTTACGTCGCGTCGGGATGATTTGCACGCTTAGCAAAAAACCGAAAGGTATGAGAACAAGTAGACGCTCCTGCTACATATGTTACATCGCGCACGCCGACGTAGACGCGGAAAAGCTCGTAACTCTCCGAGATAACGTGCAACAAATCGTCGTTTTTGCCGACTACGTTTGGCATCGATTAACTACTCGAGAGCCGACTTTCCGCCTGGAGAGCCCCTCTTCCCGTCTATATAGGAGACTTTAACTTATAACGGAATGAAATAACATTATTCGCGTACGGTTGCAAAGTGCCTGAAGGACGTGTCTGCAATAAAGTGAGCCGCGGCGCGTCCGGCAAACGCGGAAATTGAGCGTGTGCCGTTCGTGGAACATCTCCGGCTGCTGCCTGGTGGTGCATCTCCGCGCGCGGCAGACAACACGTAGGCCATCGTTCTCGCCTCTCGCGTAATTCCCATCCGAGCGTAGTATCGCCTTCAACGTCGACGGGGGTGGCAGCGGCGACGATGGTGGTGGTGCCTGCCTGCCTGCCTTCGCAGCACCACATCACCTATACACGAAACAACGCCGTTCTCATCCCGCTTGATGGATGTGGCGTGCATCGTCTGCCTGGTCGTGGCTGGCTGCTTCCGGAAGCGAGAGAGCGTTTCTCTCTGTTTCCCTCTCTCCCTCCTTCCTTCTCTCTTTCTCTCTCTCTCTCTCTCCCTCTTCTCCAGGTCCAGACAACCAGCCGCTCCTACCCGCGCGGCGAGGCGCGTGAGAAATCGAGGCGAATGAAATTTCACGGTGGCCGGAATGAGCTCTGACTTCCGCCTCGCTCCGTAATTATCCGTTTTCGAGGAAATTACTGTCCGACAGTTTTCGCCTCCCTCACCTCCGCGCCGCGTCTCGTCTCACGGCGAGAAAGAATTCGCAGCGTCCAGCCGGATTGATGGCAGCGGATTAATTGCCCCGATCCGACGAGATTTTGGGCGTCGGATCGCGCGTGTTTGCGATCAACAAGAGCGATTCGTGCCCTGCATGATACGCGCGTTTGTTTAGACTTTAGACATATCAGGAAATTTCGCGTGGGGTACATTTATGTAGACATGTAGTCGAATAAAAGAGAGATCGAAATTAATAGTGTATATTCACACAAATAAAATTAGATCTTTCTACTTTTTTTTTTCCTTTTATCGCAATATCTGTGCAGTCATTTGCGACGTTTATTGCCCCGTTTGCTGCAAGAAAATTTATTATTAATCAAAGTTAATTAATCAAACCGCACTTATCCGTTCGCACTCTCATCTCGTGTTGAATACTCTTAAAAGATAATAACGCCATCAAACTTGATATGCATGACCAGCGTTGCGCGACGACGCGTGTAGAGTTAAATGATGCGGAAAATTGTGAGGCCGCGTCGAGAGGATCCACCGAGAGGATTATATTCCGCGCGCGCAACGCGCGTCGATCCGAAATAGAGCGAAGGAGGGAAAGTCGAGGCGGACGCGATCGATCGGCGTCTTCGCGACACAAATAATTCGTGATTGACGACGTCTCGCGTATCGGTATCCCGATGAATTATGCATTCGGAAGCGCATCTCATTGTTCGCTTTGGTCATTGGTCATCAAAACGATCAGAGAATTAGAGATCGCAGCACTCTCCCTGTTTGCTCTGAGTGCTTATAATTATTATACGACGTTCTATCAATTCTGGTTATCGGTGTAGTTTGAAGGGGAGGGCAGATGTACGCCCCGTGCCCGTTGTATATGTGTATGCTCCCGCGGCTTTCAGCATACGTACAAACGGCCGAATAGAATTTGGGGATTCGGTAGCGTTCCGCTTCTGTGCCAATATTGACGCGCCGTGGAGGGATGCGATTGCGCTCGCCCTATATGCACCCTCTGCAGCTCCTCTTCGGACACGAGTTCGCGGAATTGAATTTTGGTGATATAATTATCGAATACTGTGTAACTGAGTGATCTGTATCCAGCGCGATAGCGCCGACCCGAACGAAAACCCGCATTCTCGCCGAGCGGTTGGAACGGTAATTATGAGTAACATTATAGGAACGGTAAATAATAATTATGAGTAACATTATAGGGAAATCCCTAAATTGCGCGTGCGGCATGGAAGTATAACGTTACTAGGTAAAGATCTGTGAGGAGAGGGTATTCGCAGAGCAGCAATGCTCTCTCTTTCTTCCATAGTTGCTCTCTCTTCTTCCTATAGTGATATATGGCTCTCTTTCTTTCTCTTTCTCTTCCTCTCTCATAAGAATACACTGCACAATGGTTCTTTCTTACTTTTACAGTGATACGTGGCTCTCTTCCTCCTTCTGTGTGGTTTTCTCTTTCTTCATAGCCGTTTCTGTCCTACTTATGTACATATCTACTTGTTCTTCTCTGTAATGGTATAATTGTCTTCACATCTCATTCCTTACCTCTATCTACCTTTGAATTACTTCTCTTCCTTCTCCAACTTTTTCTTATCTATTGTTTATTTATGAGGCTTATTAATCACACAGAATATTTAAGATTAGTTAATAGAATTCAATGTAGTACTTGTATAATAGAGAAGGAGAATCTAAAGGAAAAATGATTAAAAATAGTATTATTTTAAGATAATTTATTTTTAATATTTTTTACTCTTACACTACAAGTATCTCATCTGTTACAAGTATCGTATTATCCGAGAAACGCGTCAACGCCTCGTCTATCGTTATAGCCGTATCGAAGATATCATTTTAGAATATTTGTAAATCTATCATATTTGCAGTATACATTGTAACAAGTAAAAAACAAGAAAACGACTTTCGAAGTGTTGCGAAGAAAAGAATAAATGTGTAAATAAACACTTAATGAAAATTATATTTAACTAATTTTGTTAATAACTATTATTTTGAAAATAACTGTTATTTAAATTAGATATTTTTTTAAATAAAATTTGTTCTAAAAGGAACATCCATACTCTGCACACAACTACATGATTTTATGAACCACTATTAAACCGTCTTCAAATTATTATTGAACCGTCACGCGTTGTTGAAATGCTAGTGACGTCCCGCATCGCACAGATCTCGCTTCCCCGATCTTCAGAGCTCCCACAGATTGAAAAATCCCCCTTATATAATACTACATATTACCCAACACTGGCGAAAGCTATTCAAATTTGATCTCCAATACTACTGTACATATTCTTTTATGTATGTACTACTATATCTTTTTAATCTTATATCTGTTAGCTCAGTTACACGAAAAGCTCAATCATGTTAACCCTCTAAGGACGAGCATTGAAATAATCGCACGTCTTGTTTACCACATTTGTTCCGAAAGGATTAAATCAGATTCGATGGATTACTTATTATGATTAATTGAATTTGTTTGAAACCGCTTATGTTACGATGTCAAACCAAGGACGAATAATAATGAATAACACTCGTTAAACTGTTTAAAAGTATAATTAAGGAGCTCGAGATAGATCCTGAATGGAATTGTAGGCTGAGATGGAAGAGAGAGAAATGTACTTTTACTTGACAATGTATTTTAATCTTTTTATTACACGATACACTTTAGGCTACGCGCGCGAGAATAATTTCTCCGGAATCATCAGTTTTGTCTTATATAGTCATTGGTACGGCAAAATGGTCCTTATCTGAAAATCTGACCGTGGACCAATCTGGTTAATAATAGTTATTAACAAAATTAGTTAAATATAATTTTCATTATGTATTTTTTTACACATTTATTCTTTTCTTCGCAACACTTCCCAAGTCGCTTTCTTGTTTTTTACTTGTTACAATGCATGCTGCAAATATGGTAGATTTACAAATATTTTAAAATGATATTAATTGCACATTAGAAGCCGTTGTCTCTTCGCATGAAAACATACGTAGGTATGTACATAAATAGTATCGAAACAAAATAATAACATGTGCCCGAACTGGACGGAATTTATAGTTTTGAAACAGACATTTTCCGTCGGCGCTAATAGAATATTCACTTACAGAATAAACAAGAAACAGGAACTATATAGCGAAACTCGATAAAAGCACTCCGTATGCAACAGACCTACAGCTTAAATTCTTGATTATCTGTGCGGATTTTTTTTGCACAAATACGGCATTTTAAGTTATAAACATCACACGCTCTTACGTCATTACTGTGAACCTCTTGGTCGAAAGTGTTCTCCAACGAGCTTACGTGAAGATCACTGCCAGTCGTATAGTCGTATAAACTCTTTGCCTTTGCGCTTTATACGCGGCGGCGTATTCTTTCGTCCTGGGCGCTTCTTCCGCTATGGTCCTTTTGAAAGCACTCGAGAAGGGTTACGACCGCAGCCTGAAAAGCTGCAGGGGACATAAAGAAAAGACGGCATCCGCCCTTTCCCGTGCGCGGCCCCATTTCTCACATGGTGCGACGACGACGGCGACGCCGACGCGGCAGGCCTCCTTATTGTCATAGACGAACGTTTTCGAATTTTCTCGCACGCGCGAAGCTACGAACATACCCACATGCTGGCGAACGTTCGCCAGCGTGACGGTATTCGGCGTGTATTTAGGGGAGGTCGACAAACGTTTGTCACAATCGAGTCGAGATGTCGTTCAATTGCGTTCGGTTGTTTATCCCACTCCGCTAGTGTGCATGCGTTGGATAAATTGGGAAATATTTACATTCGCACCAGTCGTAGACTACGCTCGCGCAAACGCGAGCGTTTCTACCTTGCCGTATCATCGGGTGAAATGACGTGATGATATGGTACTACTTTCGAAATCATCTACATTTTTCTACAACTTTACTTTCTTCTAGTATCCGCTTCTATTTATTAACTGTTTGAATTCCCGATCGATCTTACAGATTCTTCTCTCTGTACGAAGAGTATAACTGTTTATCATATTGAATGGTTCATGTAAACAAATTGTATGCGTGCACATCACAATATGGAATTCCCGTGTACAGCTAAATTTTGAGATACTTTGTCCTTCTTACGGCGATAAAAATATATCGATTTCGCTTCTTGTAGACTTCGAGCAAGAATTCACAGTATCCATTTTACAGGACCAAAGCAAATGCGTTTTATTCGAGCTATTTGAACACGCGAGTACGAAAAGAAGAAGGAGAACACGGAAGTGCGCCCGCATTATTCTATTTTGCAAGACGACACGAAAAGAGAGCAGTATTTATCTTCCAGTTCGCTCCCACGAAGCTTTTATTCGGAGATCAGATCGAACAAACATTCGCCGGAAGCAGACTCAAGAGGAGATTCTGGAGGGTAGTTCCGATGGTAGAAAGAGAGAGAAAAGAGAGGCAGCATATCTTAAATCAACTGGATCGTGAAGTAGAAAGCCGGTTAGCTGATCCTCATCGCCGTTTTCCGTCGTCGCGCCGCCTCCGCTGATTCCGAATCTATATAAATCGACTTTCAGATTACACGGTTTTCAGAATCGGAACCGGGTTGGTCTCTCGGCGGAGAAGGAGGTGGATTTATTCTCCACACGCTGCCTAACAGTCACCGACGAGTGTGCTGCAAACACTCTTCTTGATTTGGAAATAGGTGCGGACACCACACGTTGTCGGATCCGTCCGTTAGGTAAATCGGAGAAACAGCTGGATCTATATTTGATCGCATTTGATTTGCCGCATTAGTTGGGAATGCCGTCTGCCAAAATTATTCAATGAACGAACGAGAGAGAATTGATGAGACGCTTAAAAACATAGTACGCGATTGCGCATAAAAAATTTCATATTCCAAATATCCATAGTAACGTGCATAATCACTATTATATAAAAAAAAAGCCAAAAAAGAAAAGAGTCAAAGAAGAAAAAAATGATTTCGTTTGTAAATGGATTTGTTATGCTGCAGACGAATAAAAAACCCTCAAACATTTATATAAAATTTATTAATTCATGCGATGTATAAAGACACTTCGAACTATGCGAAGTAATTCGATTATACGAGTCATCACTCGATTAAATGAGGTTGTTCAATTTCCCGCTATTCAAGTCGAATTGTGGATCGCAACCTTAGGCCTTCTTTGTAGCAAAGAAAACACGAGGAAGAAGAGAAACACAGAAACTTTCCGTCTCTCCGGAGAATAGTAGCGGTGGAGAAATTGTTTTTACGATAAAGTTTGCTTTAGTGGAAATCAGTCTCCACTCTTTCTCTGCCTCTTCCCTCCCCCCTCTCTCTCTATCTTGTGAATGGGTATACATTTGACGTGTTTCGGTTTGTATTTTGTGACTCTTTTTTGCCGCTTGCTGCCTTGTGAAGAAGCCTCTCTTCCAGTTCCTATTGTTAGACTGACAAGGCTATTATCGCTTGTATCTCTCTAATTTTCTAGACTCGGGATTTGGATGCCACTACAGTTTGTTTTTTCTTATTTCTTTTTAAATTGGAATTTTTTCTTTCTGTATTCTGCTGTTAATGTTAATAAAATAAGATGTGCATGCGTCCCGACTTTTGTTTGGTTCTGTGATGGTTGCTGTTATTTCTGAAAAATGTTGGGGTCAGGAAATTGATGTACTCTTCTACGGCAGGTTAAAGAACAATAAACAATGAAAATAAACGTAAATACGACCTTGTATGTCTCTTCTCATATCTAATTTACTTTAATGTTTGCGAAAAATCGGTAGGAACGGTAATAAATGTGTCGAAAATACATACGCTGCGACAATCTGTCGACAAACATAATGACAATATTTCCAAGCTATTGTCGCCCAGCAAAGAATCTCTAAGAAGGAAAACTTAAATAGAAATTGTTTTTTGTTTGTGCAAGGAGGTTTTTCTCGAACTGTCTACTACATATTTCGACTTGTTGGAGGGCAATGCTTTATCATCATTTGTTTGCGCGAGCGCGAACACACACGACGTCTCGTTTAATTATTTAATTTTCTGTGTATTTTTGATATTTCTAGCCGTACATCATTAGATCAAATCGTATTGTTTTAAGGGGGATAAGCGATTTGGTTAAATTTAAAACAAACTTTGCGAGAATTTATTTCAGGAATAGGAATTACAGATAATAATAAGAATAATAGACACAATTTTTTGCTTACGTGTCATTTACTAATATTTCAAATGTAAAAAATTAATTTGTAATACAAAGCTTATTAAATATATGAGTTTCTGTCATTAAAGACAAGACCAAAAATTTTAAGTTTTATCACGATTCCGTAACTTCTAAGGAAGCAATCTGCTATTTTCTGGTCTAGTTTTCCTCAAGATACTTTGCTCTACAGATTGAATCTAAAATAGACCATTAGAAAAATTAGACCATAAAATGGTAAACATAAACGTAAAACTTCAATTTTCCATAGGCCATTAGAAAAATTAGATTACAAAATGGTAAACATAAAGGTAAAGCTTCAATTTTCGTAAAAATTAACGTTATTTATAACAATGACGAAAAGACAATTTCTATAAACTTCATTGTAGATTCAATCTGTACAGCATGCAGTGTCCCGAGGAGAACTAGACCAGAAAATAGCAAATTGCTTCTTTAGAAGTTACAGAAGATCGTGGCAAAACTCAACATTTTTGGTCTTGTCTTCAATAATAGAAAATTTCTATATTTTTAATAAATTTTGTATTACAAATTAATTTTCTATGTATATCTCAATTATAGTAGTAAATAACACTTAATCGGAGAATTATACCCATTCATTCCTTTCCCTGAAATAAATTTGCAAATGTCTCAATTTGACTATACAAACCTCCTGTCTCTTCTTAATTTGTACCATGTATTTATAAGTTTTTAACGTTTGAAAAGAGATTATCCTAGGTCGCTGAATAAGAAATGACGATTCTCTCTCTTCTCGCCCCTTTCTCTTTTCCTCACCCTTTCTTTTTCTTCTCTCTTTTTTCTCTCCCCCTTTCTTTTTCCCTTCTTCTCCCCTCTACTATACTACTCTCTCTCTCTTCTATTTCGCGAGCAACCACCAGCTTCCTAGATCTTTTGCCTTTTACGCTCTCTTTATTTCCGTTGAGTTCCATCTTGGGGATTCATTAAACCGTGAGCAACCTCCGTTCATTACTGGAATCTCCTCCTTCGTCTTTCTCTTCTTCTTCTTCTTCTCCTTCTTCTTCGTTTTTTTCTTCCGCATGTTCTATCTCTGCCACTTTCGCGTTGTTTTTATCCGCGTAGTTCTTTTTTCTTTTACTTTTGCCATCGTCTTTTCCCACGTTTGCCGGCGGGCTGAACACAAAAGGAAACGATATCTTAGGCCCTCCCTCTCAGTCCCTCCACTACTCCCGAGTCGAAGCGGGCAGAATCCGTTTTATCCAGTTTACGAGATAGAAATAAGAAATTCTAGCAGGAACAGTGAATGAAATTAAGAGGTGGATGAAAAGCGCGACCAGTGATTATTTTCTGCGACGGACTTTGGCAAGTTATCAACGTTACATGATTATCTTTGATTATCATAGTTCAATGTAAATCGCGACCGAATTCAATTATTGAAATTGAGTTGTAGTAGTTATAATAATTATTATTTGTTAATTGACTTATTGACATCAGATACAAGTTGACGCATAAGTAAAAAATTGTATTAATATAATTTCTAAATTCTAATGCAGTTTATCTCGTGATCTCACACGAGATATAGATTCTCTTTTCTTTTTTCTTATCTCTATTACACAACATTACTTACTTCCTATATCCTTTCTATACTTTCATACAATTTAGCGTATCCGCACACTAAAATTAATTTCGATGAATTTTCACACGGCCTCCGTAAAATTTTCGCCAACTTTCGACACCAATCGCTGAAAATTATGGCGGAAGCGGTCGCAAATACTGGTAGTTCAGTGAAAATCGCTTTGTACTAGAATGTCGGGCTTTAATTTTCTCACTTCTCTTTTTCCCACCCATGCTGGTCGTTAAAACTTTTATCCCATAACAATGGCTGGTGCTGAAGAATTGCCATTGAAGGATAACCGGTTATGCGAGAACGGAATAGCATTGTTTGATAATACATCGTCGCATGGAACTCGGTATAATCGCGAGTTAATTGTCCAAACGGGCACACAAGCTATAGTAGATGCATTTGTGTGTTGCGGCAACATGTCTTTTGAATATTGAGACAATTTCGACGTATGCTATTACTGCAGTTGGACAGGAATTACGTGCGATAATACGGGACAATCGAAAATTTCTTACAACAACAGAGTATGATGTAACATAATAAATTTCTTTACATTATTTATACTTATATAGTTAATTCCGAATCTGAATATTATTTAAATTTGCGGATTTGTGGATATTATTTTAAAAAAGAGAAAGAGAAACAGCGAAATTTATGGTGGATTCCGAGGAATGTAACTTTAATGGACACGTACAACCTAATATCTATGCATAATTTAAACAATAATTCGAATTGAGCTCGGTCCGATCATATGCATTTTAATGGAATATTAATTAAATATGAATTATAGTTAAACGTGTATCTTGAATTAAATATTTCGATATTTATTGCAATTAAATTTTCATTCAGCAACTATTCTATCTAATTCTAATTGGACATTTTGATAACTGATTTTGTATTAAATCTTTTTTTGTCTGTAAGAAATTAATTTATAACACACTGATGTACTCTATTACAAGCTTATATTAACCGTGCTTATATTTATGTTTCTAATTTTTCTTTAGTTACCGGCTTTTCGATGATGATCCTCAAGTTTATTACCGAATGTGATCGAATTAAACTTTTACTCTGACGAACCAGCAAGATTTTCCGCTCTATTAAGGTGATCCAGCCTGGAAACTTTACTTCTCCCGAGGGAAAGAGCGGTTAACCCCACGTCGCATTCCTCGTGAAAGTTCAATTTCTCGAAATGTGCCCATCTCGACGTGGGTTATTGCCCGAGTTCGAAACCGTCGCGATTTTCCCATCGCCCAAGTGCTTCGGTTAGCCATTTTAAAGCATCGGGCATGAAACGTCGAAACTTCCGCGTCGAACTCTGATAAATAAGTAGACCGGAATCAAAATATTCTTCCGCGAATTGTCCGTCAAAACGATTATATAAAAAGAGTTTTCGGCAACGAACCCGTCTTTTCACGAGAAAAGCGAGTTAAGCAAAAATACGGTATACCTACAGCTTTACCCGTTGGTTTCGACGGATTCGTTAAATAAAAGTTTTTTGTGTTAACCGCGCGCACAGAATAAACTCGAACCTTTTTTCTCCCGGGATGGAAAATTTTTAGTGTATTAGTTCACTGAGCTGCAAGCGATATTGCGAGCGCCCGCGAGTTTAGCACGATCGATTACCTGGGGTTTGCCCCAGATTTAATTAATGCGATTATTAAACTAATCAGACTGCATACCTATCGCGTGTCACAAGTAAACAGTACGCGTTACACACAGTTGTCGCACTTGTAGGTACATTCGCGCATGTTAAAAACGCTCGGGACAGAATAAATAACATCCGACACGCTGTTTACATATTATGGATAATACGGCGCACCATCACGCATCCTATGTCGAACGCAATGGCCGCGTAAATTGTTTATTGACGCGGCGTCTCGTGAATTTATTGTACGGACGAAGTGAAAAACACCGAACGAAAATACGCGCGACGGCGCAATTTGATTTGCGATGTCCATAATTTGGGATATCGCTTGTCGTTTGTTCCGGCAAATCCGCATTCGCCGATATCCATACACACCGCTATCACACCGCCGTAAATTAGTCGCGACGATCCCGGCGTAATTTCGCCTATCGACAGGCTGCGCTTGTGATGCATTAACGCTGACGACGTAAGACGCTAAATCCGTCAGCGGCGCGCTTAACGTTGACACGGTCTACTTGGCGCTAGTCGCGAAATGAAGTGACGCAAGCCAATATATTCGTCATGTACATTGTACGACGTACGCTAGTTGATACGCTAGAGCCTCCTTTTGGTTTCATCAAGACTGATATTTGTCATATCTATAATATTTTGTTTCCTTTCGTTTAAAATATTTCTCGTGAAAAGGAATTATCGTATTAAACTAAGATTAGAGTATGAATATAACAATCGAACCTAAATGAGATAGATATTATTTTGCACAACGCTAATCGCGATTGTACGTATTGCGTGATAATGCAATTAATGTCAGAGCTTGGAAATGGCGCACGGACGGCGCGTAACTTTTGATTACGCGATAATTGACGTACGGCACCCGGCGCGCACATCATCGCATGCAGCGAAGCGTATTCCGTTCGCTGTTAAGTGAAAGATTCATGGATCGATAATGACTTCCGAGCAGGCTAACGTAACGCCCAGTAACGTTCCGAGCGAGTTGAATAATCAACGGGAGGGAAACGATGTCGATCGTCGACGCCGAATGGAATCAGCCGACGAGTTAAACGAGCAAATTGCGCTTGTCGCGGATATCGAGAATGCTCGCCGTTATTCGTATGTTGCTGGAAAATAGGAGACAACCCGGAGAACTTTGCCCAATCCGAGAATTCGACGCGGGCGCGCGGCGTTTTGCGCCGACAATTACACGTGCTGAACGAGATTGTTTCTCCCGGAAGTTATCTCTACCTCGCAACAAAATTATGGCCATGTATAAATTATTATACGAATCGTTTCGACACGATAGTGCTAATAAATATATTGCACGCTCCAAGAATAGTTATCAGATCGTGATGATAATAATATTTGCCTTCACGTCGCAATTAAGCACATTAGAAGAATATTTTTTTGTTGCGTCCATTTGCAGCAAGTGAAAAATGCCACATAATCCAATGCGCGATTATGTGAGCTATACGAGAGGACGCCTCGCGCTCGACGAACTCCGTTGAAAGGCTAAATTAGAACTAACTTCGAGACCATACAATATTATCTCCGGTTGAATTTCAATCTGATTAGCCGTTCCCCAAGTTAGCTAGTTCGTGCGGAATAGTTTAACAATGACACGCGTTACACCGCTACCGCATTAGTCTCGTAAAGACATTACACTAAGTTCACCGACCGTTTTGGAACTTCAGTCGATATAGCTAACTCGGAACGCGAAATGATCGTCACTCGAACAGATTTCGAGCATTAGAGCATTAGAGATTCGGATAACACGACGTAATAAGAAACCAACTATTTGAATTGCGATAATTCAAAAATTTCGAGATACTTGATTCACACTTGACTTAAAAAAAGTTTATGGGCGATTTTATTGCTTTTTCTTTACTATTAATCATAAAGCGAATTGGTTATACTATTCATTATGCTATCTGTGCTATTATTTATTTAGAAACCGAATATTATTTTTGAATGCAAATATATTAAGAATACTACTGGATAAGGATAAAAATAGAAAAGAAAAGGGTAGAGGAGAGACTGGCTCAAGAACTTTCTCCGGTGAAAACGTCAATAGCTTCCTTACTGCATGCGACAGTGTAGTTTCACGACGATGTTTTACACCGACTACCCTCGAGCGTATCTCGAGGACTTCTTCCTGGATGGGTACACGCATCTAGTCGAAGTATTCGACTGCGACGGGAGAAACTTCGATAGTGCTTCCCTCCCTGTTTAGCAACTCTCGTGACAAAAGAAATCACCCTTCGAAATTCAAGCGTTTAGCTGGAGGTGCTGAAAGTTTCTCAAGCTAGTTGCTCGTGCTGGAATTCGCCTCGTTGCTCTGGATGATTTATGGCTGTGCGTGATACGGCTAGCAGTAATGATGATACCGCGCGTATGTCTCTACGCACAGTTAACTTTGTCTCTTCGGCAGATGTGATATAGAATCACGCGGCAACTAATCCCTAAGTGTCTAATTTAAATCACGACTGTAACTTAATTAATTTCCCGTTGTATACGATTAGAAATTTATCAACCATATTTGAAAAAAGAACTGATAAGATTAACAATTGACTTTAAGAAACGACGTAAAAATAGGGAAAAGAGAGGGTAGGAGAGACCGGCTCAAGAACTTTCTCCGGTGGAAACGTCAATAGCTTCCTTATTGCATGCAATGCGGAAGTGTAGTTTCACGACGATGTTTTATATCGACTATTCTCGAGCGTATCTCGAGGACTTCTTCCTGGATGAGTACATACATCTAGTTGAAGTATTCGACTGCGACAGGAGAAACTATTCGATCGTTAGATCGTTAGGTAGTAACGTAGGACAAATTGTCACGTTAATGATAATCCACGATGCAGGATTATCGCGCAAAGGAGGAGGGTATCAAGGAAGACGAGAGAGGATCATATCAAGTCTTTATGAAAGTGTGACGCGTTAGCGTAGCTGCGGCTGTATAACGAGACGTCGCCCTTATCGTGGGTCAAAAGCAGGGTTATATCGCGTTTAGTTACCTGATTGATGACCCGACGAGAGGGCGTGCCCCGAGCAAAACGTGCGCCAGCGGCCACTACGCGTTTAAGCTGTTTGAAACCGCGGACTGACGACCCGACTGAACTAATTACCCACTACGGTACACCTTAATCCACCTTGTATCCACAGATCGATAACCGCCAGCTGAAGGGCCTACACTCCTAACATAAACTTTGCGTATGGTCTCTCCCGTGGTGCTGACGCTTGTTTGACTAAGTTATTTGCAAAATTGCTTCAAGATCCGCCCTTCGGCGCAGCTTCTTATCAGCGAAATAACTTTACGTAAGGCATCCCGTAATTTAACACACAACTATCGAATTATTGATGTTTATTTTCTGCGGATATCCTTCAGCAGATAAACTCAAATGATTGTGTGCTCAAAAATAATTCACAATTTATTGAATGATTCTTCACATAAATCACTTTATGTTTTTTGCGCAAATTGTTTCTGACATTACGATGACGAGCTTTGATGCAACACAGTTTATCGTAGTGCGATTTAATGTAATAATCTGAAGAACTGACTTCACCCTGCGTTCAAGTATCCATAACTCGTGATTTAAGGGCTATTTGCACGAGTACACAAGTTTCACAAAATGTACTCCCCGCAATAACCCGGAAATTCAGTGATGGTACATTCCACGTTTGGCGACCAAACATAACGGAAAAAAACAACGGTGACATCGTATGCAAAGCGATTGCTGAATAAAAGATCTGTTTCGAATTCGGGCGAAATCTATTCGATGGATGGATGCAATATCGCTTGTACGCAAACTGAAGGCAAGTTTCGCCGGGCGCGAGAAATTATTTACGTCGTCGTAATTGATGGGTTTTCCCAAATTGAGCCAGATCCAGATCTCTAATTATGGTCACGAAATTTAAGCCTCGCGCGAGATTAATTCCGCAGATTTCGGATTTTGCTTCCGCTCGTTTTAATTACAGCTCGTCGCTGCATAATTAAAAAAAAATAGTGATCCTCCGTGATTAAAAAAAAGTAATAATCCAAACACTCCATGTCCCGTTAAGGTTTCGCAATATGTAAGGTAAATTAATTTGACATTTTTCTTTCTATCTCGATACGTTGTCAGGGAACTGATTAGAAAAAAATCATATATAAAACAACCAGAGACACTTTTATCGAATGCCCGATAAAATGCATTGTTTAAAAAAGACATGTCTGAAATATGTATTCGCGAAGGAGCATGTCATTCTGGGATTCAGTTGATAGTTGTGTTTTGTTTCATTATAACTCGCGCATGCAAACGGTCGAGTCTTGGGAGTCGTCCCGGACTCTCATGCATAACTACGCTGCAGTTCAGTAGGTTTCTACAGGAACTTCCAAGGGATTTGTTCCGCTTTGAAGTGCGCGCCGTTCGATGCTAACCGCCGTTCCGAACTGCGAACACGCCGGTATAGCTAGCCAATCTTGTTATCCGACGTCCGGTGGACTTGGGCCACACAATTTCTACAGAATTTCGTGATTGAAACCTCTTGCTTTGATTGTCGTGCGACGGGGAGAACCGCGATTCGATAAGACTTTCCTGAGAACGCAACAAACTTCGAGCGCGTCGAACTAATCAATCGCAAATTCTTTTTACGATTCAATTTTTTATAACTATTGAAATCGAGTATTCGAGAATTGATTTGATTTTTTTAGTTTGTATAAAAAATATTTTGTACAAATTACACTGTCGACTGTCAATATAAAAGAAATAATAAAATAAATCTCGTGACAAATTACAGCAAATATCTGTCAATTTATTCATATTTGCGCGAATAAAATATATTGATTATATCGAAACATATTTTGTTTCTTTATTATGAGACATACATTTGATTAGAATGTGCGTTATTTTCAACTCTTCGCAAACGCTGCTAATACCTTGGCCAAATATTTTTGGTGGTTATACATCGTCCCAGTCGTGCGTTTAATAACCATTTTCCGCTCCATGGCTGGAATGAATTCATGGTGATAAAGCGACTCCTCGACTTGGTCCAAACCCGCGCCCGCGGAGCAAAACGCCGTATTATATCGAGCCGTCATGACGGCCGCGTTACATTTCGCGCGTGGCGCGTTATTAAATCGCAGTGGAGATATACAGGCGCGCGCGGTTCACACGTCGTCGACTGGTCGCACATGATAAATCGAGATCTCGCGCGATTGAACGACGTAACCGCACGCGGCTCGTATCTCACTGTCTTTTCGCGCCGCTCGCGTACAGAAATATTTCGGCCTGCCGCGGCAATGAATACTAGATATACACTCGCGCTTTATTCACAAACTGCGGCCATCTCTCCACGATTGCGATTGCAGGCGACGCAGCTGCAGCTCATCGCGCGTGCACGCAAGATATGATGCACGCATTCACGATCGTCGCCCCGCCAGATTTCATGTTCACCGGCGCGTATGCCGGGATAGGCCATTAGCTTTACGACGGGGTGACCTATGCTGCATTGACTGGCTGTTTATGTCCTTACCTCAAATGCAACTCGACATTATCGCCGATTTTGGCCGTTATGAAGCACCGCATTAAGCAGTATTACCATTACAACTTGCCTCCGAAAACAGATTTGTTCTACGATTCGTATTTCCTAAGTTATCATTTTGAGGAATCGTAAGAGAATGTATATGAGTTATACAATACTCGGTGTAAGTGATGTAAGTTAAGTCTCTCTGTCTCGATCGCGCGTCACGTACAATTGCTCGTACTTACAATTTCGCCGCAAAATAGTCCCGCACCGTAAACTTCGCTTATATAGTCGACTGTAGTTACTCGCAACTACCACGATTGCCGGAACTCGGCAGTTCCATTCCACCGTCGTCTTCCACTCTCGACGATAGCACAGATTCAAATGGGTTTTCAAATTGAACAACGATCAGTACCGTAGCATTTCTCGAACATCCTATGCGCGTTCGCGGAGACTGAAGACGGCTAAATGCGGTTGATCGATCGGCCGAAATTTTCGTTCATTTTTTTAGGCACAAAATAATTGCGTCGAGGAAATCATCACGTAAACGCAAACTTACAATTTTTTCACAAAATTTTTAAAAATTTTACAAAAATTACTTGATTGTCTTTAAATTCTTTTTTGAAGGCAATAATAATATTATAAAGAAAATTATTTATTTTTTGTGATTATAATGCATATTTTCCAAAAGTCGCTATACTGCATAACTTGTATCTCAATTCTCTCAAGAAAGTTAAAAGTTTTTAATTCGTGGCCGCGATATTGCTTTTCTATAATTTAAGATGATTATATCTTAAATTCGTACAAAACGTGTCGGGATATTTTCAATAGAAAATCGTTAAAACGGATAAAGTTCGACCGCCATCAGTGAATTCGCCAGAGAACGCGATATCTTTAAAAGTTGAAAGCATCCCCGAAGTACATTAATCGGGGAAAATCCTGAATTGCTCGGAAGTGCTTTTCGTTTCTTAAGCGAGACCATGACGTTTAGAAATTGTCAGAGGTTCCGTTTTTCGAACACCGTTGAGAGATATCCTCTTATATATATATATATATACCTATATCTTTCGAGGTATCTTTCTTATCTTATAGATATCTTTGTGCGATTCTCTTATGTAAGCGAGCTATTAAATTATATTTCTACTATGCTTGACGCCCTGCTTGTGCAGTTCATGACACAAACTTCATTTGACGCTACATTACCATGCATTGCCGCGCGTTGAAATAGAAAAGCACGCGTGAAAATTCGCGTTTACGCGAACAGGCGCGATGTGCAGAGTTCCATCCCGAGGATAAAAGGATAGAAGCTGAGGACAGAAAAGTCAAATGCTATTTACAAACCGCAGCACAGCGAATTTCAATCGGCCGGTTACAAACGATAGACCCGAGCGCGCTTGAAGTTGCAAAACATTTATTGACTCGTTCGTTCGACGGTCTTTTGACGCAAATCGCGCGCGGCCGCGTAACCGCGACGCGAAAGCGTGCGAATGCACTCGCGCGCGGGGATGAAACCCAAGCCACACATCCGAGGGATGGCGGGGCAAGCGACGGGGGATTGCATCCCGCTTTGAGACCGGAAGCTGCGTAACAGGCACGAGCCTGGTGTTAACAATGCACTTCGCCCGGGTCCGGCTATATCCGGTCACGTGCCGGTGCGTGATTTCCTTTCATCAGCTTACAAAGCTTGCGGGTTTGAGCGGGATAACAGGAGAGCCGACGAGCGTGGCCACGGGGAACTCGTCACGACAACTTTACTGTATATAACGTCATGTACCCCGCAAGTAACGCTCTCCAAGAGGGGGCATTTGCTTCTTTACTCGCCAATAATGGAAGTTAATGTCCGTGTGTCCGGTATAAACTGGTTAAAGTGTATACGTACAGACACACAATGCTCTGCACATTTAACATACTTCTAAATAAATTAACGCTTATAAAATTTAATTCAGTCATGATTAAATTTATTGAAATTAAATATGCCTTGAATATTTGAAATTAAATATGCATAGTCATGTCATTATTTGCGTGACTCGGTCACATCAAATACTTTTTAAAATAATATTAGAAATAAAGTAAAATACACCTATCTCTCCTTTAAAATAATATTAGAAATAAAGCAAAATGTCTGCCTTAAGTAACTTATTTTACATAAAAGTTAAATTTTATGTAAAATAAGTTACTTAAGACAGACATTTTGCTTTATTTCTAATATTCTAAGTTAGCAGAGGTATCTGAAATGACTTTTTCTAGTTTCTGAGAAAATAAACGCTCGTACCTTGAACCGAGTATTTTCAGATACACCCTGCAGTGCATTGCACTAGAGGCAGTAAAGGTTGACGTCCTAAATCTCCGGCCTATATTGCGGTCGCCGAGCGGCGGTTGCCTGCTCGATCGATGGACCTATAAACCTATCGTATACCACTGCCACTTTGGAAAAAGGTATTGTAATCCGCGTAGCGGGCAACCTCGTGATCGCTAAAATGCATTTCACCCGTGTCACGGCAAAATCGTGTGCTTCTTTTTTGCCTCGCTGCCGTTTGCACGATGTAACCCGTTCGCCACGGGAATTATCAATTAAGAGCGTTGCGCGCGTTATTTCGGTTATGAAATATTTTATCTTTGGCACGCGAACGAGAATATCCATTACGAAAGATTCCAGTGCATTCCGGTAATAGTGATTCAAGTGCGAGAAACGAAAGCAGGACCGCCCGTATTACACTTGACATCGATATCGCATTAAGCGCAGAAATGGAAGACAGAACGTTCCGGATATTCTCGCAAACGGCGAGACTGCCGGCATTCCCCGTGGCTTGCACGGGGGACTGCTCAAAGCGTCCCCCTCCCCCCTTCCCAATGGCAGGATTAGATATCTCCTTATGATCGACTCAATCGCAGATAAACAGAGTGACGAGCCGCGGTTGTAAATACGAGCTTTACTTCGGCGCTGCCAATCAGTACGGATTACATCGAGTTGTACGTAATACCGGCTTGCCGTGAATGAAGCTTAGTACGCTGACAATTGTAATCTAGATCGATGTCCCGGACGTCGCGAAATTCACTGCTCGGAGTTAATTGCATGACCCACTCGTGCGGGCGCCCGTGCGTTACGTTCGCATCGATCGCTCCTGCTTTGGCTAAGTGACGAGACTGACGAGAAGATAAGACCGGCGCTCCCAATTAAGAAAACTGACGTATTCGGATCCGTAAGACGCGAACACAGATGTGACAATTACGCACAAGTAAAACAAAAACTTCTGTTGTGCGCTTTTGAACCGATAAGCTCGTATACGTAAATCTGAGAATCACACATCACCATCTGAAAGATGATACATGATATAATTATACTACATCGCAAAGAAAGTGAGTTTACTTGAGCAACGTGATGAACTGAAAATATAATACAGGGAAACTTGATCATAATTGTAGGCGCTTATAGCAGCTTTCGGAGTTCCGTTGTCCGAGTACTACGAGTTCCTAGCATGATATATATTCTCGTTTCCTCGCGCAAAGAGCACAGGATTACGTCCTAAGCGCGTAATTAGTACACGGGGCAAGGAAGTATCATTACGAGGGAAGTCGAACACCGCGACAAGAGAGTACCTCCTGGAGAGTACGAGCCCGGTTTTGCTCGTTAATACTGATCATTAATATTCGTCACTAATGCTTCCGGTACGACTCTTATATACAATGTTTCTTGCGACGCGATAATAATATATTTTAATTATCGGAAAATTTGACGCGTTGAATATATTGCACGTAAATAAATCTGCTTATTGTATGAATTGTTTTCATATTAGAGTTTTCATATTAGAAAATATATCAAAGCTTATTGAAGACTCGTTTTACCGTAATCTATATTATAACAGTATTTTATTTGCTGCTTTCAAATCTATTGAAATTGAAATCTTTTCCACTGTTAACATAGTAGTACATTAATACAAAAGATGTCAAGGTGTGAAGCTGTCATATATACATATATACGTATACATATATAAACACGTAATTACAGGTAGCGTGATATATCACTAAGAAACTTTTGATGAGCAATGTGCTTCAAAAGTTCACCAAAGTTCGCTCGTTAACACCACGTGATAATATTCCCGGTAATATCGGTTAAGATGTTAATACAACTTCTAAAATGTTTCAGAACACATTTATGAATACTTCTGTTATGATTAATTTTTGTTTCAAATATTTAAATTTAATTTGTAAAACTCGATTCTACCCGAGATCTCGTTTTAACATATAAAACGTTGAAAAAGCGCAACGGAGATCGAATTTTCCTCGTTTAAAGTAAAATCTATTGTCTTTGAGAAAAAATTCATTCAGGATATAATATACTCTTATTTGAGGAAAGGGATGGTTCTTTGCATTTTATGTTATCGAAAAACAAGTTATTTCGCTGAATAGATGCGCATATGCGGTATGTTTTAGCAATCTGCATGCAAATTGTTACTTTCGAGTGCCTCTATTCTTCACACGCGCATTACATCGCTCTTTCCAAACTCTTCGCACGAGGTGGTGGTGCGAGCTACAGGGACAACGGCGTGTCCCACGAGAGCGTAATTACATGGTAGCTATATATATCCTTAAGAACACGAAGGAGAAACACGGCGCGGAAAGAGACACACTCCATTGCCGGCGGGGAGTTATTACGGCGACTTAGGGGAGAAAAGCAGTGGGGTGCAATGCGACGAAAAAGAGAGAGAGAACATGTATACGTACATTTTCACGCGTGTATGTGGATAACGTATATATATTCGGTAAAATAACGACCTCATTATCAGCCACCGGCTGGGTTGCCGGGCGCGGCGCGGCGCGGCGGTATTAGACCTCCCGATATTTATGCGTGCTTTTATTAAGCTCCATATTCAATGGCCTCAGCAGCCCGAATACGCCGCGCGCTCTCTCTCGTTTCTCACGATTTTCCAAAGGCCCGCGCGCCTTGTTATCGCGTTATCGTTAAGCGCCGCGGGATATCTTTAACGGCCGAATCTCTCCTTTTTACGGCCTATTAAAGCGCCTGAATAATATGGCACCTGTAAAGAAAACACGATCTATTTTCTCTAATAACGAGATGTGACGCGAAAAATTCAGGTCTTCACGTCGCGATTGACTCCGCTGTCGCTCCGTCATTCACTTTATGCTAATGAGAATTTTACTTGTCAATACTTGTCGCGTAGTAATTAAAATTTTCTGGTTACCCTTATATTCGATCCGGTATTGTGAAACGTTATTAAAGGCGTCTGCGTATATAGGCAAGATAAATTAAATTCCAATATTCTTGAGAGAAAATCACAAATTTACATCAAATCTCTTATCAATATTTCGCTGACAGTTTATTGGGGTAGAAGCTTGCAATGCTACAGTTTGAAGAGCAATATTTTTTACGAGCACTTGGAGCAAGAAATATCCTAGAATTACGACACAACTATTGAATATAATATCCGTATTGATGGCATGAAAATTTTCCTGTCCATTTAAATGGAAACGCGAGATCGAACGAATAAGAGATTTGATCGACGAGGCGCTTACACGTAATTCCGTTCTGCCATCGTGAGGAACAGTTAAATAATAGTGCCAATGATACGAATGGAGCAATATCCCGAGTACCTGCCGGCATCCCTCAACGGTCGCGGAACACACTTTGCGGTGAAGAAACGATATTTCATCCCCCGTCCAGTCCAGTTTCCCGGTACGTCGCCCTCTCTTTCACGTCCCGCGATAAAACTGTTACCGCGTCCTTCTAAGGGGACGTCATCGACATCGCGCGATAACCTCCGTTACTATCCCACGAAATTAGTTTCAACGACGGTATCCGCGTTGCCCACATTGCCCGCCGGTGTATAAAGCCGTGTACTCTCGCCGGTACTATCGACGTGTCGCTGCCTCGGGGGGAGAAAATGTGGTTGTTCGATAGTCGAGTTATGTCCGGGAACACGGAGTTACACCAAGAATCCCATTCCGGCTATCGCTTCTGTAAGTATTAGATAACCGAAATGCTCGCGAGTCCATTTATAGCTATTTGTTGAATCTATTATCTGTACATTGTTCGTACAGCGTTCTGATAATACCGCTAGTTTGAAAGTTGGAGCGCGGTATCATAAAATTCCTTTTTTATTATTATATTTCACTTTGTCTTTAACATACGTAACTTATATTTTAACTTTTTGTTAGTTACGATTATTGATGTTTCTAACTATCGTTTATTGTAAGCCACAATGGAGCGTGGAAAAGTACTTTAGTTTTTCAGGCATATACCTAACGGCTAACATATAATCCATTCGCTTGAGTTTAATAAAATACTTTCTAGCGCTACTATTATACCTATATACACTTTATATATTCTCCGCGCAGACGATAAAACTGAGGTGTTTTAATTTTATCTTCGTCATATACCTAAAACCTACGAGATATCTGCAATAAAAGTGAATTAAATATATGTACAATATATACCCTATGTATAAAGTACAAGTACATGTAGACGTCCTTTTACAAACAATCGAGAGAAGACGACTAGCTTTCGTAAAAGAGTAGACTTCTATTCTGAAAGCTTTCCAATTTGCTTTCCTTTCGTTCCCTATCGACAAATGCAACGAGCGTAAACCTTCTCACTATCACGATAACGAGACAGAATCTTCAATACGATTAAACGCATAGAAATCGTAGTTACTTTGTAGGAAACGAAGAACTTGCAATTCTAATCAATTTTTTAACGAAACGTAGTCTAATTGTATAAGTAGAATAATCCGACGTCTGATAAGGAGTTTGATCATACTGGACTTGCTGATTGTTTAATTAAAAGAAATTACGGCGAATTTAAGATAGTAATACTGATAACATTGATATAAAAAAATTTTCTTTTGTATATACCTAGTTTTGTGAAGAGAGGGAGAAGAAAAGTAAGCTTACCGTTATAATTTTCCAGATATAGAAGAGAAATATTTTAAAGCCTAAACTTTTTTTCAAAACAAATGTTTTCGTTTTATTAAGCAAAAATTATAAAAGTTATAAGAATCTCGCGCTACAAAATTAAATTAGTTTTGTTATATTTGTTTCTTTTTTTATAAATAGCATTTATAGGATGTTTATCCCGCTTGAAATGCAACAATATGGAGAATTTCTTTTACACGTTGAACAAAGAATGAACAGTTATTCTTTTTTTAAACACAAAAATTGATAAAGCTACTGGTCATGCGAATATTTCCCTCTCCAATAAAAAATTTAAAAAATATTTGCAGTAACTCAACTATTATTTTTGGAGCATGGAATTGGAAACGCACGCGGTATAACTTGGACGATTGCTTTTGTACACGCATTGTAAATATTTGATGCAATTAAAAACCGGGGAATCTAAAACTTTTTTATTGCGGCAATCTATAAAATTACTGAAATACTGGCTCGCGGAATCGGCATTGGGATCGTTTTAGAAATATATTGATCGGCAAAATTGTTTTTCGGAATCACTAAAACTACTTTAGAAAATTGAATCTTGTACGGCATCGATGACTTTCATGGAGTTACTAATTTGGTCCAGATTCAACTCGTGCACAAATATTTGATCAAGTCAGAAAAAGTAAATACGATTAAAGTTTGTGGCTTATTATTCTTCTTATTTATACATTAATAAAGTGGTGAAGAGAGAACGCGGATAAGAACAGAAGACATACATCGATTATATCTTTCTTTTTTGAAGGTGCGGGTGTATGTTAGAATCCAGACAAACGACGATAATCCACGCGCCAGCGGCGGCGTTGAAAGCGATAAGCGCGCGTGCTATCGGGAAAATAATCCGCGTTATTGATATCAGGGGTTAAAAGGAAAAGAGAAAGCTAGGTCGAGAGAAACGTCGAACAGCGTCCGCTCGCGGGTACCCCCTGCGTGACTGCTGAAAGTCGTTGAGCTAAGTTTTCGAGTTATCGAGCACAATATATATATATATGCTTATTGCCTCGCGGGAATGGGATACGTGCTTCGGATCCGCAATGCGCAGACCGGAAGTATCTGTTTTCCCCCCTCCCCCCACCTGCGAGAAAGAAAGAGAAAGGAAGAGAGTGACACTCTGAGTAGGAAATACGGAGTAAAGTAGAAACTTTCGATTCGACACGGCTTCATCTTTTGCATCGGACCACAATGTGCATCGATACAATGGTCGCGGAATATATCGCGAGTACAGTCGAAAGAAAGATTTCCGCGTAGACTCTGTCGATTTATCACCGTGCCAACAAGTTTTCCTCTTGCAGAACAGCTCGAGGCTTTGTTGCTACGGGTTTCCCGAACTCCCGAACGATCGTTACTGCCTTCCGTCTATGTGCACCTATAAATGGCGCACGCGCCTAATCTAATGCGAAATCTCTTATCGCGGTCTCTTCGTGCGATTAAAGAACGTGCAAAAGATTCATTATAGCGTCGCGATGTTTCGAGGATGTTTGCCACGCACTTTGATGTAAGATCAACGACGGATTATTGGAAACGCGGTGTCGCGTTTTCGTCGACGAGCGCACTCCGGTTCCACAACGGCAATGTCTTCAGTCTGGTTGGTATTGGCAAGGCGAATAGACACCGCCGCTTTGTGGTCGAACCGAGGCGATCAGATTCGACGGTTAGGTGCCAATAGTTATAGTCGTGTCGTAACACGTAATTCTGCACACGGTCGAACTACCATTGGTCGATTATTTCGCGAATTCACGAAAATCACTTTACCATACCTCGCATTTCTTAATTGTTTTAAACAGAGTTTTTATTTGTTAACATTAGTTTTATAAATAGCATTTATAGAATGAGAGGAACATGATCTTTTATATCTACTCTACGTGCTGGCTTTATTTTTATGTTTAAATTCCGATTATTGCTGTCGAGCTCTTAGAGTCTGTGATCCAAGACTGACTTGTAACGTACATTGTTCTTAGATTATTAAATACATTATATATTCAGCATAACACCAGTTATCATTTATTTATACAAATGTACATATAAATACAACATGGCACGAATAAATACGCCATGAAACTCTTAGCGAGTTTATTTTTTCTCCAACTAGCATGCAATTTTTAAAAATTTAGTGCACAGTGTTATGTATACACTGAAAAAATTAGAAATTTAAATATTTTTTTAGATATTTATTTTAAAAAGATTATATATTTAGCTTAAATATAATACAAAACGATTCAGTTATAATTTTATTTTAATCAAATTAAGTAAATCTGAAAAGTTTTCACATAATATATGAAAAGTATAATTAACTTTTAACATACGATTACATAATAAAAGTAATAAAAAATATACAATTGCTTGTATTGTTGATGTTTCGAACGATAAACAATCTCATTAATTTTGGGAGAAAATTCGGAATTATTTTTATAATGTAAGTTTATTGACCGCGACCGACAGTCTACATTAATAACGCGAAAACAATGCTAATTAATAAACGGACAAACAAGCCGCTAAACAATAATGCAGCGCGCGCCATGATGCGAGATCCTCGCGATCGTAACGATCAGTTTCGCTATTTATGCGAATAATTAATTTACGGCCACTCGCAAATGCCGTTACACTAGTGAATCTAATGCCGTGAATCCAATGCCGCGAATTTTAATTGATATCTACCGAGTGTCCCCGATCGACCCGAAACAGATTAACATTATATTTACCAACCTATTTTTAATTCGTGTCGCGCTATTATTTATCTTACGACGTCCTTGGAAAAAGACACCGATTTTTTTGCCACGCATTTTTCCAATAGAACGTTCATCACGATGCTTCGTGCGCAGCGTTTTAATCGCATATCATGTCGGAGAGAGTGTCGTAAACGCACCCCGTCGGTTCGTATCAGCCACTGTCACGCAGTTGTCGCCTGGTCGTAACTCGACGTGTCGGGGCCGCCAGTAGTTATGTCCGCGTTATGGTCAGACGTGACATACGTTTGCACGGTAGCGGTCTATCGGTACAAATCAAACGCCACCTTATACGAAACAATATTGAATACAGTATCATGCGCATGTAGAAACGTTCGAGCTGTGAATAAATTTTTATGCCACAAACAACTCGTACGTGAATAAACGTGAAAGAGTAATTACGCGCGAGAAACGTAAATAAATTTCAAGAAACGCGCGCGTGTGTTTTCGCAGGTATCAACGGCTGTTCTGTTTGGAAAAATCGCACAATTTTCGACGGATTTTTTCCAAACTTGTTCAGAAATGATGCGTTAAATGCAACGAATGGGGTTGCGCGGGGATATTCTGATCTGAATTTACCACGCCGAGGTAAACGTTGGCCTTCCGAAATGTTCGTCCGCTGGCTATCGCGTACCGTGCCCTATTCAGCCGAATACGGCTGGCTTTTGGCAACAACATTGGCAGTTTCCAGAACGCGACCAGCGGTAATGATCGACGGTATCAGTATAGATTTTCATCAAATCGGCCGGAGCGCGATACCATTCAGTCGACCGTTCAGTCGCGTTCAGCCGTGGTATGCACCGCCGGAGGATTACTCTCTATTATCGGAGCGATGCATATTGCGACGTCATAAAATCGCGGGGGAGGGAAGCGCCCGCAGGTAATCGAGAACGCACTCCGCTGCGCTCATGTTCGACGCACACCATTATCCTTTACGTGTGCATTACAGCCCACTTCGCGAAGTTATAAACAACTGCGAACATCCAGCCGCCCATGGATTAATCCCGACGAGCTCCTTCCGCGGCGCAGGGATCAAATTTCTGGCACGGCGGAAACGCGAGGAAGCACTCGTGTTTTTCGAAAGTTCGCGCGAAAGCCCGGCAATCTATCTCCCGTTACTTAGCAACAACAAATTAATCCGGTTACAAGAGGGGGGAATCCGACGATAATCACGCGATTACAAATGGAGAAAAAATTTTATTACAACGCGCACAGGGGAGGATATTATATTCCCGTCCCGGAAAACCAATTTTCTACGCAATTTTGGTGCAGCGTTAAAAAACCGTGGTGTGTACACTGTGTAGGTATCTATTTTACAGGATAAAGAGACGATACGCTTCTAGTTTCACTTGCGTTATAAACGCAGGAGAAACGAGATATATATTAGAAACAAAATTAGAAAGATATTAGGAAGATAGATATATGAGAAAGAAAAATATATTAGAAATATGCAAAGAAAGATATGTTTTATTGATAAAAAAAATCATTATAAGGAATTATGGTATTTTTTAAATATTGAGAGCTGTACGATATGGTTGCATATGCTGCGTTTAATGCACTCGAGAGGAGAGTACTTAGAATTCCCGGAATCGCACGGACGCACGCGATAGCGAGAGTATAGTATACTCTCCTTCGGTAAAAATACTTGCATCGCGGTATGTATACTGACGCATGAGAATGCATCTGAGAGAACATAAAATATTAGTGCGAGCTACTTTACTTCTCAATTTTATCCGATACGTCCCACCTTGAGCTGCGGGAATATGAGTCAAACCATATCTCCGCGAAAGCACATATACGCTATCCAGTTTTATTTATGTACCGCGCGCGCAATATGGGACAGGACAAGACACAGGACGTTTATTAATGCTAGGAATGTCATTCGGAAATGTGAATGACATTCACATTTTTGAGGTAACGTTCTACCACTCACGACTGCCGCGAGTGCGAGGAATGCAAATCCGATCGACTACACCGAGTACAAAACTGGACTTCCAATCTCTTTCCTACGTGTCAATAATGTCGAGCTTTGTTACTTCAGAGTTCGAGTAACATGCACCCATTCACTCCGTAACTGCTTTCTTTCCTAGATACGGTATCGATGTAATTAGAGAATCAGCAATTCAATTATTTCTCGACTATCCTGATGAGTGTGATTAAAAATTCTCAACGATGCATTTCTAAATGCCGGGCATTCTGTTGCGCCGTTCTTTTTTTGTCGTAATAATTGTAAGTACCCCACGCTTTAAAGTAGATTGGGGAATTTGTTATCTCGCCAACAGCTATAAATAAGAAAAGCAACCGTAGGCGGTAGCTAGGTCATCGGGGGACGTTTCGACGCAGCGAACGAATTTCGAGGACGATGGCTGACGATACAAGTTTGACAAAGGCACCTCGGTGGAGATAAAAGCGATGCTGGATGCTAAACTAAACTAAATGCTGAAAGTTCGCTATGAATAATTCGGCGCTCTGCCGTCGTACGTGCGACAAACGTCAGTCAAGCCGACCTAGCCGCATAATTGATCTTGCATCTCGTGACTTTATTTTCTCTATCCATCTGCTCTTTGCTCACTGGCAGAAACGTTTTGTTGCGATCGATCCGCGCCGAACTCTCCGGGTTGGCGCGGCGTTGGGAAACCTGTTAGCTCAGATATTAAGTGTTTACTGTTTGAGCGCAGTTTGTATCAAAGCTGTTGTAACAACCGATATCTGGAATGGTTCGATAGCGGGTTTATAATCGTTGACAAAATATAAAATAAATCCGCAGGTACACCAGAAAATGGAAAGCATACACGACGATTTGCGACGAGGACGATCTCGAACTATCGCACGCGACTGAGGAGCGAAACCTACAATAATTTCCTATAGCACTTTGTTTAATGAATCAGCATTTCTAAGAGAATTGTCGATATTATTACGACGTTATTAACATATCGGACTAAAACTCAATATTTAATAAAATATTCGATATTTTTACGTGCGAGATATTAACGGCTGTTAAACAACGTCTTCATACGATTCCGAATTTACAGTAATACTTAATTCGTAGATAATAAGAAATATATTTTGAAACTTTATTGAAATTCGACTGAGACGTGAAGATGTGAAAGGGATTGCCATTCGGCAATACGCGTTTTCTTCGTCGACACGATGGTATGTTTTTCAGATGATGTGATCATTTCAGGATGGTCCAGCCTCTGCCTTGCCGTTGACCCAGACTCTGTCGAACATTTATGGCCGCAGATCGGCCAGTCCCGATGTTCCAGGCTCCAATCTAGACGAGACTCAGGTTCGTAAACGTGCAAATTTTGCGAAAGTAAATTGCAGATTTTTAAAACACGTGTGCTTCTGTGACATGTACTGTCGTCGCAAACTAAAACCTGTTCTACTAGACCCGTGAAGAAACCGTATAATGAGTGTCATAACGTGATTAACGAATACGTTTAATGTTAATTTTTCTTTCCAATGAAGAAACATTGAGTGAATATTTTCTTTCTATTTTGACGCATCATTCTAAGGCTGTTCAATTTAATCAATAATTGATAACTGCAAATTAGCTACAATGGTTTCTTGCATCCCGTAGAATTCGTGTGGATGTATTGATCAGTGCATGTGAAATGAGAAATGGCTCAATTAAACATTGTCCATATTTGACGCATAGCTCGGTAAAGATTGTTCGTAGGCTTGCAATGGTAAGCCCGTTTTCTGCAGCTGAATATGCCTGGGAAGATCCCTGGCTTACCAACTTGTTCGTTCGAAATATTCGTGGCAGCACAGCCCAGAATCTATTCGTAGTCCAAAGCCATTTCCGAGGCCTCGTCGATAACGCGAAGTATATCTTCACGCCCGAGAAATAAATCTTTGATTCTCTCTTGCAAATTGCATTTTTTAATGAAATATTGATAATTATCAAATTAAATTTGAAAAAAATTAGGAATAGGCAATAATTACATCAATGTATTTGCAAATCAATAAATTCTTCACTTAGAGTAATCTATATTGTTCTCCAATTTTCTCTCTATAATTAATTATTTGTAGGGGAAATGTGTATAAAATGATCCCTCGAGGTAAAATAATCCCCATCGATTTTAACGAAAATAATAATGCCATCGCGCAGACATATTAAGAGACTTCTTCGGAGGAATCAATATGTCAATCGAGTGTAATGGCGGATCACGTCAACGCGACGCGCCGTCAAGTTTAAAAAAAAAATTATAAAATTTGCCAATGCGATGTAAAGTAAGAGTTATAATTTTGATTACCGGACAAAGTACATTTATGCATGAGATTGTCATATTCTATTATTACTACTGTACTTCAGCACTATCTAAGTTTATGTTTTTATAGTGATTTAAATGCCGTGCTTAATTTTAGGTTAGATTTTAATATCGAAATGAAAAAAATGTCATTTGGGGCAAAATGATCCCTCCCATCGTGTACAAAATGATCCTAGGATTATTTTACCCTAGCCTTTTTGTTATATGTGCTAGATGATTATTTTTGTGACTTTTGTATTTCCAATCCCTTTGGTAAATAATTTTATTATTTTATAATTTTATAATTTTATAATTTTTTATTTTATTTTATTTATTCCATTTTTTAAATAATTTTATAATTTTTATTTACTCGACATTCATAGTTCTATCTAATGTTAAACATTTTTAATTTAATTTTGTGTTTAAATTTTAATTACGTTAATTATAACATTTTTTATGATAATAAATAATGTACTGACCTATTTTTGTGTAATAATCCCCAGGGATCATTTTACCCGTACCCCAGGGATCGTTTTGTACACCCCTGGTACCAAATAATATCCTTTTACAAAATTTTATTAAAATAATAAGTAACTATGTATCTAGCAGCATTAATTCAAAACTCTATTTAATTAACCAAATTTTCTTAATCGACGAAACTGGCAATCACTCCTGACGGTCACAAACGTCAGGACTCTTTAAACCGAGAATCCGGTCCTTCTATCAAAACGCTTAAAATTAAGCACCTTAAATTAAGATGGAAAAATTCCCTCTCCCTTCCCTAATTAAATCGATATCGATTTAATATTAAAATCACTGTAAAAACTTATTGCGAAAAATATTACCCCAGCCAGGGTTCGAACCTGAAATCTCCCGCATTCCGTTCGGGTGTCTTAACCAATTCGACTACCAGGGCATGTGGTAATATTTATCGCAATAGTACATCTAAACAATCATAAGATGGAACACCGATATTTTACGTCGACGGTGTATATTCAACGATGAGATACATTTACTTCGCCAGTGTATAAATAACCAAATTTTCTTAATCGACGAAACTGGCAATCTATTTAATTAATTATAGTTAAACAACTACTAAACCAAAAACCATTAATGATTTAAATAGAGACACATTATTTCATACCATTTATTGATTTCTCCCTTAAGGGGATCATTTTGGACACATTTCCCCTACTTGAGGGGACTAGTATGACTAATTTTAGGTTTATCAAAACTAGTCTTGTAATTAATCTTACAAGATAAATCTCAGACAAATATGCTTAGACCCTAATCGTTGGAGACACGTGGAGAGCATCTTTTATACATGTATTTACATAAAGGAGAATATAACATGACGATATAACAATATAATGTTCTGCCTATTGTAAGCGGAACATGGAAATATAAAACATCAGCGTGTAGTGTTTCACGAAAATGTTGAAATATGATATATATTCGCGGTGCGAGTGTAATATGGAATGACTATTTCGAAAAATTTTATTACCACGCACGTAACTTAGCGTGTATTTATTTACATGTATACATGGCCACACGATACGCAACATACTATTGAAAAATTGGCGCCTGCCGAATTTTTATCATCACTTAAATCTATTCGATACGTACCGTGGTTCAGCTGCTGTACTTGTCCGTTCGAGTAGCACCCGGACGAACGAGCGATATTTTCAGCATGGAAATAAAAGCGTCGATTTAATGCATATCTATCGTGTCTCGGCATTTCGCGGAAATCGGAATAAATATGCACAGTGCGTGCGCACATAAATCTCGATGAATACTCGACGGATTGCGTTTTCACCGGTACCATCAACAATTTTCACAACTAGCACGAATTTATTTTGTCGGCTTCTTTACATCAGAAATCCTTGTATGTCGAAATGTCGATATATTTTTATTCAACGATAATCGTAGGTTTGTGACCTCTCATTTCGAGTAAAATTTAATTACAGTAAACTCCCACGATTATGTACAATAACTAGGCTTGTTCAAATTAATACCAAATTTGGTTGGACACACTAGTGCGCATTGGTGCATATTAAAGCCGTTGTACATACACTATAATTTGTGTGTAAAGTGAAATGCAAATATCTGGAATGATAAAATACATATTTTTCCAAACGGCATAATAAAGTATGGGGATTTCGCGGCTTAACCTGTTTATTATATACTTATATTAAACATTTTTACGTCGATTTATACGACGGTTTTAATGTGCAATAGTCCGTTCAACGAAATTTCAAATTTGCTATAAATTACACGTATTAACTTCAAGCTAAGACGACTAGGCTTTGTTGGAGTATGTCGGCTAATTAAGACCAACGACGCAATTCACGCTCAAGGTGTTTTTGTATAATCCAACCGCCCTTTTGTTTTATTTGCTACTAATTATATTAATACAAGCCATGAAGTACCCAAGTACCGCTTTTTCGCTGCCTTCAAAGAGCTTAGCACGCACTTAAAGTTTAACATGAAAAGAGCATTCGTCTGCTTGAGTTTCTTAACGAAGATGATAAGGAGTTTACCTTGGTTAACTATAAACATAGAAATTAATTCGCTTTAACGTCAGCTGCAGACTGCAATTTTCCGCCGTCCTGCTCCTCATCCTTTCGCCATCGTTATGGCGCAAGACCTTGCCGCGCAATTCCTCGCTTCGTTTCAGAACACGATCGCGCGGTTCTCGATTATCTCCTCATGTTCTTCCTATCAAGTCCAAGGTTTCCTCAAGCTGCGAGTTGCTGCATTGTGCCCCGGCATTGTGCTTCGTAATGGACATCCGATTCGCAGAATAAAACGAGTCCGCGAGGCCATTTCGTGAAAAGACCGGCGCGATAGACGGCTGTGCGTGACGGTTAATTAACCTTGTGCGAGGATATTTCGCGTATTGTTGCACTCGCCGAGTAACTCTGAAATGAATTCCGATGCGTGAAACTAAATGATAAATCGAACAAACGCAATTGCTATTCGCCAGCCTGTTTCGGCCTCGCGGTTCCATAATTTGTTGTCCCGATACTGATTATTAATTGGCGAACGGCGAACCAAGTTGGCCGTTGCCGTTATTTGCTGCAACCAACGACGGCACCGATAGCCACGACGACCCAAGTTTGTAAACCAAACGGAAAATCAGCGTGTCGTCATTATTGATGCCGTTTTGCGGTCCGCGTATTTACAGATGGAATACGACGAAATGCCTGAAACAGGACTGGATCCGGGGCGGTTACATTATGGTGCATTCCGTTTGGTTTAGGTAACCTGATTAACTTCCAGCTTGGATGCCTTGCTGAGGTTTGTTTAATCCATTAATGATCGAAACGTCGATACCGCCTGCCATTGCACGGCATGAGAAAAAAAATATCCATTAACGGAACTTTATTATTGATCGCCATTTAACCAGCTCCTGGAACGCTTGTCGTCGTGTTTTGTTATTTTTTAATTAACTCGTTAGAAAACAGAGCGATATTGTACACAGCGGTTATAATACACTTCGTTATAGACGAATGTCCCGACTGAAATTAAATCGAAAGTATTTGCGTACTTATTAAACATAAATTAGCTAATTAAATTATCAAGTAAACGATATGTACGAATTATACATTTCAAAATAAAATTTGCTGTAGAAAAAAATATGTAATGAAATCTAAGCTGTAAACGATTGTCCATTTAGAATGCAATTCCGAGGGAGGAATTGGTCGGAGATCTTGTGCAGTCCTCGTAGTGCGCGTGAAGTTTAATTAAACGAGAGTTTAATCGGGCTGGACGTAAATTCGCGTGCGACAATTTCTTCGGGCATCGGTCTCAAACCATTATTGCGTCGCTATCGTCTGAGAATTACATTTCGCGTAGCGTGGCCGTCGCGGCCACTCGACACTTAAACGCGGATTTAATAGCAGTCGCCAGTCGAGAGCCACGAAATAAATGGCGCGACTCATTGAACTTATAAATAGCGCATGACGGTAATTAATCACCCAGGTTCTTAAAATTTTGGTTTTGATCGAGAAAAAGAAACGAACTTTTTGAAGGGTCCTTTAGACCGCCCGTGCCGTCCAGTCGCGAAGATGCTTCAGCGTCTTCAGAATTAGACGGTAACGCCTTCTTCGGGAGCATCGGCATGCTATTGATACCAGCGTCGGGTCACTTTTACATCAGTACCGACGCCGACGTCTTCCACGCCGAAGTATAAAGCCGGCTGCTCCGAAAAATAGTCAAGACTCAATCGTGTGATCAAGTGCAATCATTTATCCTAATGAACGCCGTTAATTATAATCTCATTACTCATCGATATTGTATTATAGTTTCCCGAAGAAGTGTTCGCGAGATGTTTGGAACATGGACTTTATTTTAAGAATGTCAAAAATAGTGTGATATAAGGCAAACGAGGTGTATTTTTAACGGAAATGCATAATATGTTGATTCAAATAGAGTATCTTTTTCAATTAAAAGCTGTGTTTTTATACTTATAAAACTGAAGGCATTTTTAAGATTTACGACATTAGTGACGTCAACTTGAAAGTTTTTTCGTTTATATTTATATTAATTTTACGAAATACATACAACATATAGATAATTTTTTGCTAGGAAGGATTGATCGATTTCGTCGAAATAATCGAGTGTTCAGAATAAAGAAAACAAATCTATTAATGAGCACGGATCAGAAATAATTGACCTTGCTTTCGAAAGCGATCATGTTTATCTCGGTTACCTCATCGCGATTTGATAAAAAATGTGGAATAAAGCGAAAGAAGAGAAATCTTTCAAAAAGACTGTCATAAAAGAGAAACAAAAATAATAGCCTATGATTCTCGGTTGAATGAATTCAACGATATCTGTCATTGTAAAAACTTTGCCCGCTCTTTTATAATGCTATGAAAACGCGAGATCGTGCGTTGCATACAAAAAGCGCATATATAAAAAAGTGCTCTCTCAAAAGAACGACGATACTGAAAAGTGGTAACGTGATACACGGTGAATTGAAGCATAGTGATATGTATGAAATCAAGGGATTTACGAAAGGATGCGTTTTCATGGAATAGAATGTTGATGGAGATTGCTCGCTGAAGTACCGAGTCTAAACTATTTCCCTCTCGCACGCGCGGTTCCTCCATAAACAATATTCGGCGGTGTTTGGTATTCTTGGAAGCCCGTAAGCGCTTCAATCACTCTGAAATTTTCCTTTGCCGGTGCCGCAAATTACGCTCGCGAACATAGCAAACATGTGGCGCGCCCGAACATTATCTATTCTTACATGAGTTTCCGTCAGTATGAAAATATGGGTAAAGATTTCGGTAAAACGTAAAATATAAGTACACGTGTAAAATAGTTCAACTTAAATATTTCAGCTTTAAATATTAAACTAGAAATATTTTGCTACAACCAAAAGTTAGCAAAATATTAACAGGCTCCAATAACAGATAAAATGAAAATGGTTGAAAATTTGAAATATTTCCTTATTTAAACAATAAATCGTTTATCACAGTATTATTTGCTCGATTATTTGTTTTCTAACACTTGAAAAAACACACTTTATTTTGTACAATTATCATAGAATTGTAGTATTATGTGTGCGATTTTTGCGTACTTAATTGTTCGAGGGTTACTTATTAAACGCGTGCCAATATTCAATAATTAACCAAATTAACGAATTTCGCCGATTAGCATTTTGAATATTATTTTCACAGCCGCGTTGATTCTCGACATAAATGCACGCTCAATCGCAACATCCTTGTCAGCATCTTTATTCGCGTTCAGAGAGTACCACTCGACAATAATGATCGACGCGACTATGTCGGAGGAATAGAGCGCATGTAGTGGAACAAGAAAGGAATATAGAGACAGCCTGATACTTATGACACGCTTTTAGAACACAAAAAGCGGGAGAAAATGGGGATTTGATTCGTGACATATATCCCCGACGTTCTTTTCACTATTGGTATCGATCTCTAACGACGTTGGGCACGCTCGCGATACCCAATTGAAAGTACTCGTTCGAGCAGCGCAAACCAACAAAAACGGCAAGCAGCAGGTTTAAACGAATCGTAAAAATTTACCTCGAAGCCCGAAATGCGCATAAAAGTTCGAACGCTAATTGAAAAGTTTGCCTTGCGAATTTGTATGGATTCTGAAGTAATAATTAAATCAAGAATTTGTTACTAAGGGAGAAAGAGTTGAACTGTTTTTAACATACTGACGATTGAGCTGAAAGAAATAATTACAAATTAAAGTTGTAAAAAGCTAACTTTCTGAAATATGTAACAAACTTATAATTACTATAGGTATAAAAACACAACGTGTGGAAATATTTAAATTATTACATTCAAAAATACATATATTGAAATAAAATACTTAATACTTTGTGCGTTAAATAATGCAATTCTGAATACATAGAATAACAGTTTTCGTAATAGTTTTGTAAAATTAACGAAGCGCGCGCAGATGGCAACTGTTTACCAGATATTTACATGTTTCAATTTGCTTTTCTTTTTCTTTCCCTGGCGTTATGCATATAACGTTTCTGTTTCGTGAAATTTGCACAACAGCAAATCGAGTGGACTTTGACGGACAGCGTACACCGAAAAAATATATATATATTCGGAATATCGCGCGCGGGGCCGGACTGTTTTTGCACGATGATAGACTGGGTGTCGATCGTACGTCACTCAAGGCGTCGATTCAGTGATTACATGTTCACTGTGCCGGTCAAAATACGAAAACGTCGAAGGGCGAAGCGACACGCCAATTCAACGCCGTGTTTGCCCAACAATCGTGGCGCAAATAATGCGATTTCGCGTAACTTTGAGAACGGCAGGGGCAGGGGTGTTTGCGAATGCTGCTGGAATCACGTAAGTCTTAACAACGCAAATAAGCGTAAAACAGCATTATAGATCGTAACGACGGAATCCCGCATTGGGAGCAGGAAAGACCTTGCAATCGATCAACGTTGAAAAAATTACATTAAATTATCTCGAAGTGTTGAGAAAAATATACCTACATCTCTTAACTATAGTATTCAAGTAGTGTTGAAAGTATTGGAACATTTCACGATTGCCAAAAAGCAATGTTCAAGTTGATTGTTAAGATATTAGTATTTATGTATCAGAAGGCCAGGGTTGTTTTTATGACTTTTTGGTGTGCGAGATAATAATGTAATAAAATTGTTTTCTTTCTCCGTTGCAGAAAACGAGGTTTGACGGTACAGGGGTGGAGGAACAATTACCACCGCCGCCGTCGCCACCCCAATTGAAAGAGGCGGCCCAGCTGGATGGAGTTCCCAGGCTGAATTCGGTCGACCGTATACTTCATCCAGACGGTGTCCCGCACATCAGTCATGAGACGCTCAACAAGGTAAGTGTGCCACGATAAAAAAATATGCAAACTTCTGTTTTATAACATACATTAGACGTCTATTTTATATAAAATGTTAAAAATGTAGCAAGAGAAAGAAAGAATTTGATTTTTATGTAAACGTTTAAATTTTTCTATATTTTTTGTTTTAAAATGTAAATTTGTCATATGGGGATTGATGTAATGGATAAGAAAAGTTGCTCATAAGGGTTGACGTGTAGCGCATGCGTGCGTGAGCTCGAAGTGTTCGCCACCTACGTTTTCATCCCTGAAGATACTCACCCTTACCGCGGGATCGATGAACGCGGTTCTCCTGCGGTTGGTAATGGTTGGAGAACAAACTTTCCACGTTACCAAGTGCTACAAGTATTGACAAACGTTAACGAATCATGAAATCTTTGACATAGCATGCTTTATGCATGCAACTTCAACATTTTCGCGTATCGATGTGATCAGATTAAAAAATTATTATTCAAAACTATCATGAATTTCGGCGAAAACAATTTAATTTGAATGAAATTGTAGTTAAGCAAAACAGATTTAATGAAAAGATTTTGAATGAATCTGTATTTCCGAATCGTTAATTAAAATCCAACTGATCTTGTCACGGTGGTTTCGACATTGAAATCTTGATTAGAATTAGTTGAAGATCGTTATTCGCCAAACCACCCTCGGAATAGCCTGTTGCACCCTCCAGCAGAGGGCAGATACAACGCGAGGTCATCCGGGGATTCCCCGGAAGGCCGCGCGGTCTCGCTACGGTCTGTCACGTGGTAAGATCGAGGTCTGCATTACCCTTGCCCCGTTGACTGTCCGCAACACGTGGACAAAACAGTTCTGCCGCGACTT
Organism: Leptothorax acervorum; assembly: GCA_035220615.1. Classification (NCBI taxonomy): domain Eukaryota; kingdom Metazoa; phylum Arthropoda; class Insecta; order Hymenoptera; family Formicidae; genus Leptothorax; species Leptothorax acervorum. The sequence continues at coordinate 590,382 of JASTWQ010000018.1, forward strand.
TGCAGCTTGTCGGCCTCGAGAGTTGGACATGCGACGGAGCTCGCGGGTGGGCGGTTCGGTCGCGACAGTTCTGGCGAGTGTGCGGTTCATCGGTACGTTATCCGGTTCCGTGGAGACCGCGTGACCGCGGGGTGACGTCGAGTGGTCCTTCGTACGACGGAGAGCTCCGAAAAGAGGCCAGAGGGTGTTTCCTCGCGTTGGACCCGACGTCCTTGGGACACTTGGGTGTGAAAAACCGAAAGGCATTATTGATCGTACTTCGCGGGGTGCAATGTTTTTCTATCGCCGGCCACGGTCGATAACGGGACCGATATAGGGTAGGATATTTCGCGGTCGCGCATTCGAATCGCTCGATAATCGACGCGGAGTTGAAGTACACATCCGGATCGTCGTTGCGCCTTCCGGCATTTAATTGTACGTAACCGGTGCGAACACGCTGTGGTCGACCAGTTCGAATGGACACGTCGAATTTTCCCGCAAACGCACACAATTATAACAATAGCCTCGCTCGCATATAAATAATTTGGGAATTAGGTTAATTAATTCGCCGTGCGTTATCGCATCGCCGCCACGCCGAGCTAATTACATGGTTTTAATTACAGAAAATTACATGAGTCTATATTATAACGCCTATCATTTCTGAAAATCGCCTATGTAATCGGATTTTTATAAAACTTATACTTCTTTAACAATGTTATTAGGCACTTCGTGCATTTGTTGATATGTTATTTTAATTTATTGTATTTCGCTTTAAGATATACTTATCGATATTGAGAACCTCGAATGTATCGAAAATATGACAGATTCTATTTTGATTTTGAAAACTAACTTTTCGAAGAATACCACTCGAAAACTTTGAAAGTGAAATTTCACTGGCAACTTCAACATTTTCCATAAGCGTCCCACGAACGGAATTTATCGGGCGATATGTATTGAATCTGAATCCATTACATCGGAGGGGAGGATCGTTAAATATAAATTATGCAGACGCGCAGCACAATGCGAGATAGCATCGCGCGAAAATTCAATGGCTGCACGTGCGTCAGAGAACGCTGGTCATTTTCACGAGATTAATCGTTGATCGCGAGTTACGCGCGAATTGAAGTTGCGAGGGGAAGGGAGGGCTCTTATCGCTCTCACAAACGGCAGTCGTTAAGAGAATGAGATGTGCATTCCGCGAGAACGGTTGCACTGCACAATCTCCTTTCCAGCATGTTCGCGCGGCATATGACGCGATTTGTGTGCAAGAAAAGGTGTAGCGATATAAAGAATGCGACAAGTATTCTTCTAGGATCTTTTATTCTTACTTGACGTCGAATTGATATCTCGCGTTGAAAATTTATTCACTCACAGTTAGGATGCTTTTCTTTTCGCAATTTTTACGTGGTTTCCCAGTATTACAAACGCTAATATTTCCACGTAAAAATATTAATCTTTTTTACTAGCGCAAATAATAGTTTGTTAGTTTATGCACAATATTTATACATGTGTTTTTCATAAATTTAAGCTTCAACGATAGTTTGTTAAGAACAAATCATTAAGCGCATTGATGTTTTTTAATTTATTTAGTCGATCGATGAAAGTCTCTTGTATTATGCCGGAAGTTCGGAAGTAGTCCGATAATAATTTCCTGCGAGACGATCCTATCCACGAGGATTGCAAGTGTTCGCTAAAGACCAAGTTTGAGCTACTTATGACAAGAAGCACCGGTTATATGAAGGTAACTACAAACTCGTCGCGCGCCAAGAGGGTCGTTTCAACGTTATACATAATTTATGTCGCGCGATAAATTACCATCCCCATCATCCGGTCTAACACGATGGGTTCGCTACGCGAACAGCGCGATAATATAATTTCGTCCCGGCCGACAATGATGACGCATGAATTTTCCGTGACGTCTCTTTTTTTTCTTTTTCTCTCTCCGTTGTCTCCTCTACGCTCGATCGCTTTACTTTTCCTTCTTCCAGAGCTCGTCGTGATTTATCGACGCGTTTTTTACGCGAATCTTTCCAATTGCGACGTCGCCGAATCGAGGCCAGGTGAAGGAGTATTCTAGACCGATCTTGAAAAAAAACGTGGAAAAAAGGAGACACTAGGTGTCTTCTTAAATGCAAGAGGATTTTAAAACCTGTCCACATATTCTTAAATTTCATATTAACGTAATGTGGAAAAATATTCAGAAAATAATACTTAGAAATCATTTTTTGTTTAAAAATTTTAAGCTTTTCATGCTTGCGTGAGAAAATTATTACACGTTAAGCGAAATATTCAACCGTCATCTGACTTATTTTGTGCACGAAAATGTTATTAGCGAAAGTAACAGTCTAAATGAATGTGCAGATTTGAAATTCACCGAAACTGCGGATTTCCATTAAAATCTCGCAAAAAATGACACAGAAGGAAACGGACTAAACACGGAAAGATTAAGGTAGATGAGGGTCGGATAGAATATACACTTCGCTCGCTTCTCTTGTCTTCTCCGTGTGTGATACCGTCGGATAATCGACCTCCACGTGACCTAGAACGACCTAGATACTACCTCTGGTGTTGCCCATTTTCCTAGCGCTTCTCGGTTAGCGAAACGTTCGACGATAAAAGTTACTTTCATCGTGCCACGAGACCTGATTTTTAAGTCGGCGAAGCGATGGCGAATTTTCGATATCTTTTAAATTCGTGAACAAAACTGCAGGCAAAAGTCATTTCAGAGAAAAAAAACCATAAATGTACAGCGACAAATTTAGCGCATTAAAAAAATTGCGGGAATTATTTGAAATGTCACGAGCACTTGTTTCAGCCGCAAAGAGCACTGCAAAAATTGCGAACAGAAATTGTTGAATAAATATTCGCGCGCGATTGAAGAATAAAATTCTATTTAGACTACTACACTGAGAGAAAAAATTTTTGGATTTAAGTAAATAAGCTATAGGAGATAACCTAATAAATAATTTTTTTTAATTATGTAATATTTTTTTGGATTAAAATATTTTTTTTTACTGAGAGAAAAAATATTTTAGTCCAAAAAAATATTACTTAATTCAAAAAAATTATTTATTAGGTTATCTCCTATAGCTTATTTACTTAAATCCAAAAATTTTTTCTCTCAGTGTAGAATATTGATGATGATTGAATTTACTCACGTCAATTTATATTATGGAAGAATTGAACTGCTCGCATTAGCGTAATTTGCCAATTAACGATATCTGATGACAGATATCGTTCCATCATAGGTGACGCCATTAATTTATTACGAAATTATCTTGATCCTCGGTTTAACTCTGTACTCGATGTACCTATTATTATCAAAATTTTTCAATAATATTTATTGACATAATTATATAAAATAATAATAAGCTAACAATTCGCACTAAATTATACGCTATCATAAAATAGAAATAAAAATTCTTTCCCTCGAAAATACTATGGAAAATTCAGTTTTGATTTCCCTTTTTCAATAATTTTATGTAAAAAAGAATATAATCCAGCATGCTCGATTTTTATAGGTGACTACGTGCGTTGTGTAATTGCGAAGCTAATCATTAATGTGCACGCGATACGTGTCACCCAGCGAGGAAATCGCTGGAATTAGAGTGTAACGAACTCTTTGCATGTACGCGCCTACCATGTCAAGCTCCATTTGACATTTACTTCAAACACTCGGACGTAACGTGTACCGGCAAAATATCACGGATAGGTTTAAATAATTATTTAATAATCGCGCGCATGTACTTTTTTATCGCGCGCGCTTGTAATTCCCGCGCGTATTTCTCGTAATTCTCGCGCGTGTATGCAAAGTTTATAATTTTGTTGGCGATCTCGCCTTGACATTTAACCTTATCGATTGCATTATACTCTCGATTAAATGTTAATCGAAATCTTTGCGACCGAGGATTTTATATTATTTATCCTGCACTACGAGCGCTCGAAATCGTTTAATCAGTATGGATGCAATTAAAATTTCTTTGCGCGCTCGCCGTGCATGGAAAATCGGAGAGACTCGCGCTAGAAGCTAGAACTCCGAGCGAAGTTAAATTGCAAGCTGACTGCAAATTCCAAATCAGCCTGTGATCGCTCGGCGAATCGTGATTCGAGCGAGATAGATTGCGCGACAAAATTAAATCACCATTCGCGACCGCCGCGTGCGTTTGATCGCGACACGTGTTACGATTAACTTAACGGTGCCACGTTACATTTTAACTTCTAGTTTAATCACGTTTTATTCCTCGCGATCACGTAGCTGCGCAAATTGAGCTAACTGGAGTAAGAATCGCTGTTTGATGCGTGATAATGCATCCGAATCAATTACATTTACATCTAATTGTCAGAGTCTTTTGCAAATTCTTCTTAAACACTGAAGCAATTTAAAACGCTATCGCGTTTACAAGCAACGTCAGACGTTCTAAACGCGGGCAACAGAAATTGAACACGGAATGTGAAACATGTCAGTTCCAACGGATTCAATGTGTATGCATATTCGCAGAGAAAAAAATTAGGTTACTGCAGGACCGTATTGTGGAGCACAAGGCAAAAAGAACGCGATTTTCCATTCTGAATATATTTAGCGAGGCATTCTCGTGATACAGGCAAATCAATCGAGGGATTTCGTGAGACTCGTGACTCTCGGTTCAGTCGCGAACACGCGTGCCACATACCTGAGAAACGAAGACGGAAATTCTGTTGCTCGATACTGCGACACGAAAGCGGGAACTGCGGGCCTCACGAGTGATTCTGCCGTGACATGTGTCCATGTCAATCTGCACCATTTTTTCCGAGACCTCGACTTTTCCGCGATTATCCGCCCGTGATGCCTCCGCGCCTCTCGCATACTTTGCTAAACACGGAAATGGTACTATTAATCGTAATCATATAATTATCAACATTTTAAAATAATTTTCTTGTGTGCTTGTAGCTCAAATCCTTCTTTTGAAAGTATTTAAAGAATTCAACGCTTGGTCGTGAACACGCGTGCCTCGATCGTAACGGAAAACGAAGGCAATTTATACTGTTCGATATCACGACACGAACTTACGTCTTGCTGCAAGGACTCTGTTTCGAATATTATATTATTTGAAACTGGAAATTCTTGAAAGTCCTGAATTCTTGGAAGCTTTGAATATCTAGAAAATCTTTCCACAGAAGTATTTGAATATCTGAAACGTTCAAAAGTTTCTAAAAATAAGATTTAGGTACATCCACGTATAAAATAGGAAGTAAATTGGAATAGATGGAATATTATAAAAGACAAAATATATTTTTAATACCTATGCTTTGAGTCTTATGCACTTAAATATAATAATAAAATGCATACAAGTAAAATTTAATAAAAAATGTATATTACTATTATAAACTATATGAAAATAATTAACTTATTTGCATATATTATAACATCAAATTTTTACAAAATATACATTAATACCGTATAATTTTTAAAATCAACCCAACTGGCCATGTTAATTAATGAGATGTTATCTAGAATATAGAATTTATTGCGAAAAATATTACCTCAGCCAGGGTTTGAACCTGGAACCTCCCGCTTTCCGTGCAGGCGTCGTTTCAATTCGACCACTGAGGCTGTGAGGCATGTGGTAATAGTTATCGCAATAACAAACTAATATACACGTTATCTGCGCGCCGACTTGGTTTGTCAGACTTTCAACGCAGCTCCTACTGGAATATTAAGAATCCCCTCCCTCCACTGTCGATCCAACATTAACTGCGCGCCGACTTGGTTTGTCAGACTTTCAATACAGCTCCTGTTGGATACCCTTCCTCCCTATTAACACCATTCCTCAGGTCAGGTGTGAAATAAAACAAATTAAGAACTTCTTGTTGCCAGCCAATAATTAAAAACGTATAATTTTTAAAATCGACCCAACTGGCCATGTTAATTAATGAGACGTTATCTAGAATATAGAATTTATTGCGAAAAATTAATACATTCATCAGAATCATCACCATGACAGTCACTAGTGACCGATACTGAGTTTTTCTGTTTACGTTTTTTTAATCATCAGGGACTGTCATGGGACATCTGTCAAATAAATACCTATCATTATTATATTTTGTGCAACTCAATACTATAAATTCAACACTAAACACACTAAATTTAGTATTTTATTGTTCTTCTTAATATAAAATTATTAAATCCGACGTGAATAGAAAATCAGCTAAAATACGCTTGGTGATGAATGTGTTAAACAATGTCATGTGATACTTTTACTCTTCTTGTTGAAATTCAATCGTATTTACGCGAAAACATGAATGTTTTGAGTACAAGGAAAATTGGCACCTTGTTTCATGCCAAAAGAATACAATTGCCAATTGTATTTTTGTCACTGCCTCGTGAATACGCCTTTTTTCCTTTTCATCTGCCGTAAATGTTTGATGAGAGTGCGAGCGATACTCTCACGCTTCGTAGAACTAAATGAAAGAGTAAACATGTACAATGGACGTTACATCTCGTTGAGCGTTGCATCAGCATGGAAAAATCTCCATTTAGTAATAACAATCCGCGAGCGATCGATGTTTCCATTGAAAATGATTTCTCTTTAGGTATATAGGGAAAATATCGCATAAAACGGCGCATTCTGGCAACCGATTGTCAAATGGCACAATACAATGGCCGCATTGTTCGCACTCCACTCGCGCTGTGGATGCTTTTAATTAAAAGCTTCCGCAATGATTTCCCTTTTTCTCTCCCATTTTCCCCCTCATTTTTATTTATCTTCCTTTTCTCTCTCTCTTTCTCTCTTTGTTTTATTTTATATCGAAAGTGCTCTTGAAAGCACCACACTAGCAGACGATTACACCAGCATCGAAACGATTGCGAGTGCCTTTCCCCTCCCCGAATTGCCCACGATCCCATGTTTTTCAGCGTAAACATTCCCAGACATTTATCGAAAACCGCTAGTAATTCGATTATTGGAAACAATGAAATCCCGACCTGTTGTCTTACGGGCGACATATGCCGCGCGTAATCTCATTGCGAACTAGCAAAGTTGACCGCAGTAATCGAATTTCATCCGGCAACTATTCGCCACGTGACGAAAAGTTTCACAATTTGGACTGCGAGAAAAATAAAGAGAGATCCGAGATAAAGGTAATTGGTTAAGACGCGAATAGTCATATTTTTATTAAGATTTTTATCTCTCATAATCGTCACATTACGTAATCATTATCATATCGGTGAATTTTAAAATGCACGAATTAAGACCCCTAAAAACACCAATTAATAGTTTCGCAAAAAATTCTTTAGTTGTACAGGATAAAATCTCCATAATAATGCTTTAAGACAGGCAATAGAGACAGACTTCTTCGCTATAATTCTCGAGAGTAATATTCATGAAGATGCACCGGCACAAAGTAATCATCGTCAGCGCGATGGAACGTCTGCCTCGGCGGCTCTCGCTACGATAACAATGCACTCGTCAATGTCGAAGTGCCTGCCGAGGGGTCGGCGGAATCCCCGAAAGGATTCCGACGGGATTGTCTCGGGGTTGGATGCGGCCTCTCGGGGGTGGATGCAGTTTTCGCGAGGTGGCGGTATGGTTCGCCCCGCCAGTCGCCGCGCAGTCGGTCGCACCGACACGAACATACGTACGTAGTTCCCGTGCATGTAATACGGAACACAGATACACAGAGTCAGATAGGTATATGTATACTCTACGATCGTAAAAGGGAGAGAGAGAGAATGAGGACCACCCACACACGTATATAGAGACGCACTTACACAGCGCAACCGGCGGTGTGCCTGCTAGTGTTCCAAGTGCTCTCAGTGACGTAGGTCAGTGCTCGCGACTACGACCCGCAAGCTCACCCAGATTAAAGCTCGCGTATCCCGTGGCGGGAGGCGAAAGAGAGCGCCGTTGTCTCCATATGTACGATACACGCATCATCCGGTCATGCAGAGGCGCGTACGTAAGATGCTCTTGCGCGAGAGCGTGGCCGTACATTACGAGGTATTTAAAGAGTGTGTCGCCTAGTGTGCACGTGTGTAGCCGTGCTTGCAAGTGCACAATGTTGCGTATTCGTCCGTTCTCTCGCGTCGCGACGACCGGGCAGAGCGAGATTCAACTACGAAGAGACTCTTTCCTTGCTCGGTAATTACCCTGCACCTCCTCGAGCGCGTTAATCGCTTTTTTTCAGCCGTGACGGAATGTTGAATTTATTTTGAGAAAATCTAATGTGCATTTGTTGATATATTGCTCACTCAGCTCATTTTTCTCCCTCGTGTTGTATTTATGTAACGAGATTAGATTGATGATACTTTCCGAGATGAAACTTAATCTCTCTCTTCGACGGTTATTAACTTTCGTTTTCTTGGAAATTAATGAACGATTGATGATTATTAATTATAGCTATTATTATTTATTATTAACAACGCTTAAAAATAAATTTTGAATTACATTTATAGACAAAGAAATATCGAAGAATAATGTATAATTGTATTGCAATTTACGTTCTATATTAACAAATTCGTATTGGCAAATGGGGTTTATCAGAACGCCTTTTTGCGACTATTAAATTTAAATTTTGACGTCAGCAAATATGAACTTCTTCTACTTGAGAGTAAAAGTTTACTTATGTAAAAATTCATGTTTGAAATTCTCGCATTCCAGTTTTATTTGCCATCGTAAAACAATTCTTGCACACATTGCTACAACGATCTCATTATCAACTAATGTGCACTGCAATGTTGACCTCCGCTCGCTTGTTTATCATTGCACGTATCGCCGTCCAGTTTTGATTACCGTCATAATATTTAGCCAATCAATCTGTCATCGTCAAGTCGTTGATAGTGCTGTAGCATAAAACGTATCCAGCGCGCACTGTGTGCGAGAAATACAGAAACGCACGTGTCGAGACTACATAATGGTTCACAAACGTTATGGCGATTTGGCTAGTGATATAGGTCAGCGTTCGGCGCAACGGCGGTGCATTTGGAAGACGCATTTTTACTTTCTTAAGGTTTGCGTCACGAATGCGGATGTTTGAATCTGTGCTGCTTAATTCCAACAAGTATTAGTATTGGTGAAATTAATTTCTTGACACTTCCAGGAAAGTTTTTGAAAGTCAAGTTAATCTCGCAATACAAGTCAATCTTAAGTAGAGTGAAGTGCACTCTCTTCTCATCTTGTGCATTTCAATTTAGTTAATGCAACTCTAAGGCGAAACATTTATTTATTTCTGCTTTACTTTATCCCGTTTTGCGTTGCGTTTCCCCGACAGACGGCATCGCCTTACCAAGAGCAATGGAATAAATTTCTATTTATTCGCGTAATCTATTTATTCAAACAAAATTTAGGTTGCAGCAAAATTTAATTAAAACAAAACGTAATTTACCAAATGTATCTGTTCACGCGATACAAAGTAGCGTTGTGAAACTGTCTAATGAGGTCGCATAAATAAACAGGCGGTGCGTGTGTTTGCGTGCGTGCATTAGCTGATAATAAATTTCGAGGCAATTCGAGATAACGATGTTAATATCGTCGACATTAACGACGTGTCTCGCCATCGTGTTTTGCCATCGCAATTTATCGGACAATGAACACGTGGCATTTACTATTGGCACGCTCACTCATTCGCGGAAGGCATGATTTCCTGTGATATTCGTGCAGGTGTTTCGTAATTCGCAAATCGTATGCTACATGCCACGCATATGCACGTGCACGCACGTGCGCGACGGATGTGTGTCGCGCGAGATGTTTACGCATTTACGCCGCGTACCAAGAAACGCATCTTTGTAATCTGAGTGAAGACTAGCGCGGCTATAAATCATTCACAGCTTAGAAACCTGAGTTAAGTCAGTGACTCCTCTTCGAGAACAGCTGGCACTCGCAGGCCAACAGATAGAAATTAGATATGTCATATTAATTACGCATAATTACGATGAGATGACAGAAATGTCATCGATGCTTGTCTTCTATTCTGTTTCTAAGATAATATAGAGCCTTTTTTAAAAAATTTACGACATATGGATTTTTATTACATAAAATAATAAATAAAATATTATCTTGAATTTTGACATAAATTATAAATTATTATAGTTAGATAATTATAAATCATTTAAAGTTAAAATTAAACTTAAAAGATATTTTTGCTTAAAAATTTAAATGCGCATACGTACTTATGATTTGATATTTATAAAACAATTTTGACGTATCTTTTATTCTCGTGAATATCTTTTCCGCGTTTGAAATGAAATTAAAAAAGCAAACGATAATATGGACTATTTAAGGAAATACGGGCGACGAAGCAGCGCAAATTTAGCATCGTGTCTGTGTGCAAGGCATCCATCGAGAACATCTGATTGAATAATTCAAATCGTTTATCGATCCCGTGGTGGGAAACGATCGTCCTCATAACTCTTTCTAGAGAACTCTTAAAGTAGTAGTGGAAGGCACCTGCGCGCGTACTTGCACGCGAGAGTTCCGGCTTTTGTCGTCGTGTTCGAAACTCGCGGGAAAATCTTGCCGAGGTTGTAAAGTCCACAACTTTTGTAAACACACCGGCGACATAATCGCGATTGTAAGTTTTCAATTGGATCATCGGGTTGCGTTTGGGCTCGTGCGTGATGGTATCGACCGACCTCCATAGCTTCAGAGCAAGCTACAGATCTGTGATTTCTATGTGAGAGTGTCCGTTTATCGACTACTCGGGATAATAGCATAACTATAGACGATCTTGGCATTTAGCCTCTTTCGATTGTCCATTATTTGTTCATTACGTGACTTCTAAGAACGAATCAGATCATCATTATTGTCATTACATACGATTCTCTTATTGAATTGTCAGAGAGTTGATTAATAATTAACTCGAGAAAGAAAGCGAGAAAAGACAAATTACTATTGTACAAACTTATATAAATTAATATAAATTTAGTACATATTGTATTATCTTTATTTGAAACGGGCCAATTCTGTTTCCAATTTGGAAGAAGAGGAATGGTATTAAGGGTTATTAGGTCAATCTATATCCCGAAGCTACTGAATTAGATAGTCAATATCTCTCTAGACCTGAGAGGACAAATATTTATTTTGAAAGAAAGGATTAAAAAGGAATTGTATAATATATCTAATGAATTTTAAAAACGTATTTCACGCATATTTTAACCTTTAAACCGCCGGAACGCCATTAAAATATTTTACTTCGATATTAAAATATTTAACAGTTAATAAAGACAAGATATAGCGGTAGTTGTATACGAATTGAAACAGTAAATTGTAATTGATTGTAAACTGATATCTTAGTAGATTAAACAGAAAGGCGAGTAGAAAAAGCACGAGTAAAAAAAGATCTCTGTTGCGAAAAAGGAAGTCGCGCGCTTCCTGTTATTTTGCGACGCTAATTGGCGTTTGACGCTAATGCGCAGGTTAGCGTCAATTCGTTACCGTCGTAAAGGAATAACGGGAAGAGAGAAGCGAGTGAGAAGTTGGTTCGACAACTCTTACAGTTGGGTCACCGCGCTCGAAACCTTGCTTCGACAACTTTGTTATCGGTCATTATCGCGACTCCGGATGCAATAAATGTAACGTGCAATCGATATTGACCGACTCTAGATACGCGTACATGTGAACATGGACTTGGGATATAGACGGAACATGAATATTGAATTGACTGTCTGCATAACGATAATTGGATATCGCGATAAATTAAAGGTCGCTCCCTCTATCTTTTTAAAATAATTTGACGACTCTAATTTATGAGTGTTTTTTTCTCTCTCCTTCTAATCGCCTGACAAAAGTTTATAATTTGCAAATGCTGGATAGTACAACAAATAATGGAGATTAATGCTTCCATATACAATGTTCCAGACCTTTTCGCACGTATTATAAAAAAATATGTACTTTAGAGATATATTCGCACGATATTTGTCTAATGTACGATGAGAAACGGTCGTAAAGAGAATTCAAGATGATTACGAAGTTTCCGCGTGTGCTTGTAATTATGGGGAGTGCAACAAGGACTTCGTAGCGTAAAAACGTATTTTCTGCGAAGTAACTTCAATTATCGCGCATTTTCTCGCATACGTTGAAGTCGTATAAAACACGGCCATAAGCGCATAATAAACGATCCGCCTTCGTGAAAATTTCAGCTATGCGTTGTGCGACTCAAAGGAGAAATGACGAGATCGCTCAAGACTAAGCTAACAAGAGTGTTTTGTTCGTTAACCTTTATATCGCCGGGAAAAAATTAAAAATTTGATGTAAAAATTCGTTAGAAAAAAATGCATATATATCAAAGGTACTCAATATAATGGCCCCGTTGAGAGGTCGCGCCACTATAGTGGCGTTCCTTCGGCGAGGGCGGGTAAACGAAAAATAAAAAAATTTTCTTTTCGCTGGTGAAGTGTTAATAGGGGTTTTGGGGGTCGCTGAATACAATGGTGAAGTCAGATTTTGAAAATTTTGAACGCTTTGACCAGTATTGCACCCAGAACTGTGGTAAATGCGAAAATATACGTGAGAACTTGATTTTAATTCGTGTTATACTTAGAAATGATAAAAGTGTCCGGACATACGTACGTGTCCGAGAATTGGTACTTTCATCTTACAGGAATAAAAATGGGTCGTATTCGTACTGTATTATGTAAAATTTATTAAGTATTTTTTTACGCCACAGTGGCGTAAGAAAATACTTAATAAATTTACTGTTTAATCTACTAAGATATCAGTTTACAATCAATTACGATTTACTGTTTCAATTCGTATACAACTACCGCTATATCTTGTCTTTATTAACTGTTAAATATTTTAATACCAAAGTAAAATATTTTAATACCGAAATAAAGAGATAAATCTGACATTTATAATAGAACAACAAGTTGTCATCAGTAGACTTTAAAAATAAGCTTGATTAACGATCGAAAATCACTGTTGATTATTATTGCGAATGAAACGTTTATTTCTCACGAAAAGGACAGGACGATTACTTAAAACAGACGCGTACGGATATTTTTCAATTTGTGGAATTCGCCTGAACTATTTCAATATCCATGTGTCACTACAGACGTCTGAAGTTACGTTGCGTTTACAGCTGAGTAATTAAAACAACCGCGTCGATTAGTCCACCGTCTGCGGCAGACAGGCGCGATTTATTTACGTTTGGAGAAACATCAATTAGTTTCTCACGCGTACAGAGGAACCTCCGTTTGCAATCAAATCGCAAATCAATCTACGCGCGTTTACACGAGCAATATATGTGGTAAAAAATATAAATTAGCCGTCTATGTATATAGACTGATCAACACGAGTTATTCATATTTCAACGAGCCACAAAAACTGCTTTATTTTCTTAATTCATTTCTCGCGTATTGAAGAAAAAAAGCGCAAATAGGGTACATTTTTTAGAATTTAGAAACCTTTGTACCTATTTTTGTATTGTGGAAAATATTTATCGATCTAATTTCGATCCTTTTCGGTAGATCTTCAGATCGGTTTGAACATGTAATCCGTGGAATTATAGGTAATGGGCTAGTGATGTCAATCAAATATCGCGGTATATTTAATTCGCGACTGTTTATGTATATTGAATTATGCAAACTTCTTTAATGAAATAATCAATTTTTATTTGACTAATGAAATAATCAATGACTCAATTTTTTTCGTAATGTATTTCGTTGTTTTTAATTCGTGTTTTTAATTCGTTCGACTGTTTATGGCATATTGAAAGGATGTACATACGGTGCAAATGGAAGTTACGCCACGTAGAAGAAGAAATATCTAGTTAACTGAAACGTGTGCTGAGCGAAGCGATGTCGACGGACGATGGGTAGTGTTGCGGTTGCCGGTAACTCCATTGCATTTCCGTTAGGTGCACGTCGAGCCAAATGCACCTTGAAGGACGCATTGTGTCGTTCTTTTCTTCTGGCGAGGCAGAACTCGATTTCATCGCGTTGTTCAGTAACATGATACACCTTATGCATTTGAATTGCTTTCGTTGGCGTTGGTTCTCTCTCCAAGCTTTCAGATTCCAAATTATTTAAATTTATGTACTTATTTTTATATTTTTTGACATTTATTGGAAAAACATTGAGTCATTTATTATTTCATTAATCAAATAAAAATTTGTTATTTGATTAAAGGAGTTTGCATAATTCTCATGCACTCAGTCTTCACCAAATGACTTTAAAAGAAGGATGATAATTGAGTTACTGGTTATGAAATCATGCTAATGAATTGCAATTTGCAAAGAAACGAGAAGCAATTATGTAACAAATTACTACGGCACGTATAAACTACTAACTGGAACAGCTCAGAAAACATCGACCAATTAGTGGCAATACGCTAAAGAGAAACTCGCGCGTAACTGAAAATCCAAATGGGCTGTTGTTGAAAAATTGCGGTACGGACAAAAAGAATAATGGGATGGAACAATTGTTTTTGTGACAGGAGAGAAACATAATATTTTAAAAGTATTTATATTTGAAAAATATTTAGTTTGTTAGATAACTAAAACCGATATGTGAAAACAAAACTAAATTTGTACGTTTTTAAAATATGATCGCGTTTTGCAATGTGGAATATTTTTTACGATCAATCTGTGCTTCATTCGTAAGGTACTGCAGTTTTGCAGTTGCATGTGCGACGTGCAACTGTCGCGAATTCCTTCTATACCGACCTCTGCACTTCGGTAGACACCGTTGCTATCAGATGTCGTCTCTTGTTTCATTGCAAGCGCACCGAAAGCTCTTGGCGGGAATGACTGATCTGAACAGTTATTTGAGCTTACAATTAGCTCAATATACTGTGAACTCATAAATCTACACATTACATATATCTATATACACACATTTTTGTAATTACAGTGCAATAAATAATTGATAAAAGTCGAAGCAAAATACAGCTCAAAAACACTTCAAAAACAATAAAAATAGAAAAATAAGAAAAGGCTTAAAAATAAGCATAAGAACAAAACTCATATGTTTTTATAGATAGCGGCGCAACGTATTACAGACTAAAGCTTATTTATTCTATTTTTTTAATTTAAAAAACTTATTGAAAACTTTTGGTATAACATATTACATACAATACTAAAAATGTCGTTTAGAAAGATACTAATTTTTTACACGTCTTTCCACAAGGTTCTTAATGTTTATTATAAATATGAAAAAAATACATTGGAACTATTAACAAAGTGTCCTTGAATTATATGTATTTCATTATTTATATAGAGCTCTAGTAGAAGCTATTTATAAATGTGAGCAATAATAGCAATTGAAGACAATGAGAAGGAAAAAGTAGTGATATACGAACTACAGAAACGATCACAGTGAACATCTTTTAATCACGCGATTGGAAAATAACGAGATACGATTTCGCGTCAACACGAGAAACGTTGTGCGTCTTTGCAAAAATTGGACGGCTTTGGCGATTCGGCTCGTAATCAACGAGTGATTCAGATTATGCCGAATGGTTTGCAGTGAGACAATCGCAGTGTCGACAATCGTGTAAAATCGCGAGAAGACGTTCTCGAAAATATGCCCCCGACCACGCCGACAGATCTAGCCATGTGCTCGCTCTGTCCGCGTTCGAAGAAAGCCCATCATCCGAAAAAGTGCGTACGCTTCGACTCCATCGTCGACACGTTCTCCATCTCAGACTCCAACGCGGCGACCAATGAGAGGGTAAGCCCAACGATATTTTATCTCGTTTCTTTCTCAGGGTCCAAATAGATGTACGCAATTTTGTTGTATATCTTAATTACGCTGCTGAATGGATTATAGAATATCCTATAAAGCACTCTTAATTGTGATGTATAAACCGTCTTCATTAGAATATACCAAAAATTATGGAACATCCTATACAATTAAATTTTGCAGGAAGAACGTCATATTTTTGCTCTGACAATATATTAGATAAGAAAATTATGGCTTTATCTCGTATAAATAATTGATCGTTATGTAATCGCACTAATTAATTTGAAATATTCTCTTTCTGAGAAATTTTAGTTATATTTACATTAATGCATTAATAATTTGCACACGTCTTGTACTGCTACAGTAAGATAGCGGTACCTACTGCCATTAGTGCGATACGAAGATATAAAGAAGATAAATGGAGGTCTTTCAAATTTTCTCATATATTATGAAATTTCCGCGAAAATTCCAACGGCATGGTTATCGACATTGCTAACGGTTAATGATGTGTAAATGTTAATGGCGCGATAACAAATCGACCGTTACATTAGCTGCGTCTGCTCGCCCCAGATTCGCAACTGACGCAACTAATGCATGCCTCCGCAGCGGATGGTGCTTATATGTTATAGGTATTTTGTGAAAATGCGATTTTGCAAAAATTTACTCACGGGGATTTTATACATGTTCGACATTTCAGTTTAATATTCAATGATCAGTGGCTTCTAAATCAATCGCGATTTCTGTCTTTCTTTACGCGTCACGATTTGCATTTTCTCTATATTTTCGAAAATAATCCCTTCGCTCGAGATTGATGTTCTTCAGCGCGAAGATCAAAAATGACGGAAGCATCGTTATTTTCACGTAGATACATGATACTTCGTCATTTGATTACTTGTACGTGCGCATAGGAACCGGCTCTTATCGCCTGCACTCGCGCCTTTCGACGAGTCATGCGAGTCGCAAGAAACATCCACGAGTGCGCTTCCTCTCTGCTATCTTTACGACTTTCCTATCAGTACGACACGAATGCGGGGCACGTTATGTATACGCCCGGGGCATAAATGACGACTGCGCGAGCCCGCCAGACCTCGCAAAAACTTCCCTTCGAAAGAAGCGCGCGAGGGAGATGCAATATCTACGCATCTCGGCCCTTTCGAGCAAAAATTCCGAGACATCTTAATTTTCGCTTTAACTTCACGTTGTGGGTGCTTATAAGCGCTCAACAAATATTATTCGCTGCATCGTATACACAGCTCGTAAAATGTAATATGAAAGTAAGTCAGCCTCTGAAATGTATTCGGTTATATTCGATAGAGTATAATACAAAAAATCCTATGTTTGTTATAAAAATACGATATTTTTGTTTGGCAAATAAATTTGATACGGTGTATACAGGGTGATTCAAAAGGTCACTGCCAAACTTAAGGAGCGTATAGAGGGGTCGAAATAGAACAACTTTTGATTAAGAACCTATGTTCCCTAAAGTAATCCTGAATCAGTACAGGCCTTTGAATGTATGGAACTAGGAATATATATTCATGAAATAATCGTAATTTGCTACTCTTCTATTAGCTATATTAGGTTTTTATTAAGGTTTTTTTCAAGGATTACATTAGTTTACCAACTAAATTTGCAAAAGGTGTTCGAAGTTGCGACCTACACATTCAATGCAAGTACTGATTCAGGATTACTTCAGGGAACATAGGTTCCTAATTAAAAGTTGTTCTATTTCGACCTCTCTATACATGGTGTTTAAAAAAAAGTATTTTATATTTTGAAAGCAGGTAGTACTCATCAAAATAAGAATAAAATGTCCAGTAAACATGGGTCTTAAATCAAATATCTATTGAGATATGGACCAATCTTTATTGTATACTACAGAAGGTGTTCTATGTGGTTCCCATTCATTGTCACACATTTTAAAGAAAAACGTGCTGCTCTTTACTTAAAGGAACGTCGTATTGGTACTTACAACCTCCTGATAAAGACTAACGGTCAAACCTTACTACATTGCAGAAATAACACAATTAAAAGAAGAGGGTAATGTTTATCATTTGAAGACCTTCGTGTATTCAACACGCACCGACGACGTACGAACATTGTAGGAATTTGTATTTTTTCTTTAAAATGTGTGACAATGAATGGGAACCACATAGAATACCTTCTGTAGTATACAATAAAGATTGATCCATATCTCAATAGATATTTGATTTAAGACCCATGTGTACAGGACATTTTATTCTTATTTTGATGAGTACTACCTGCTCTCAAAATATGGGACACTTTTTTTATACACCCTGTATACAATAGATCAAAGATTCTATTATTTTAACTTGTTGATTAAATCTAGATGATTGAATTTAAAAAAAAACAGAAAAATAAACGGATCCTTAATTTAAAGCGAGGCTACACCCATTTTTTGTAATTTATCAAAGGATTTATTAAAGGATCGAGTTTATTTATTTGCAACGTAATTTTTGAATAAATCTAAAAATATAACATTATTTTTGCATCTAAATCTTATTTTCATAATCTAATTTTCTCAGATATATGTCTTCGACTTTTTTTCGTTTACAAAGACCCAGCGAATTTCCACGTTTTTCTATTCTTCGAAAAACTCCCGTGCCTTATTTCAGTATAAAACATATTGTGGATGTTGCGAACGCTTTTTGTCACTCCCATGAAATCGAAGGCTTCCCCAACGCGTCTTTCGCAAAATGTGTAAAAGGCGTGTTTTGAGGGAACCGGCATGCGGCAGTAGTCGCTGAAACAGCAGGTGGCTGATAATACTCTCTTCCCCAGGAGCTAAACTATCGTTGTTCTTTTATGATAATACCGCCCATACTTGTTCTGATGTCTCCAAGAGATGTAAATCATTGAGTCCCTTCTGTCCCTATGATGTTTTGCACATACCAGCGACTGGCCATCTATTTTTACTTCCCTAATCCTGTGTTCACTTAATTATGTTCATTAGAAGTTAGTATCTCTTCCCATACTAATACATTTTTGATATCCATTAAATCCATCTTTCAACAGAATTTTTATAAACAAATTTTTTTTCTTTATCTCTTGTTGATGCGAATATCTTGTGAGCTTAGATTTAAAGCTAATTATGTGCTCGTGCTGCGTGTTCCAACACCATGCTTAAAGATTTAGTCAAGGCGCAGGTGGACAGGGTGGAAGGAGGGGGCGGGGGTAAACGAAGATCAGGTGTAGTTCGTGTCGACACGAAATCAGCTAGCACGTAAAGTGGCTTAAAGGGTTCTCAAGTGACAAAGAGACCCGCCCGAACGAGCCGAAGGTTCCTTCGCTCTCCAAGATTCTCGTCTACCAAGACTCACATCGCTCCTTTTTCGACCTCTACATCCCTCCTCCCTGTTCCTCAAGCGCAAGCGTTTTCACGGTAATGTTATCGAAAACCAATTTATTTCGTCGATTTATCGGGCGATTGGCCGAGTTACGCGGCGACGGCGGCCGATTAGCATAACCGCATTGTCGGCTATTTATGCGCCAGCGAGTTCAACGCCTCGACGCGGCACCTCGAGGAAAGATCAGTCTCATCAATTCGCCTTAATTCCCTTCTCTGCCCGCGAGATCCACCGAGGGTGTTTTTGTTACCGCTTAATAGTCCGTGAAGCAGAAATGCGCGGAGGTGAATCAATTATAAGTACCTATTCACTGCACAATTTCGATTCTCATCATTTCGTCGTGAACGAATCACGATGGCCACAATCACAAGAATATTATCGAACAAAGAGATTGTTTGCCGCAAAAAGCGCTGACACTTGTTGTTGATGAAAAATCGCGTATAAATTGCGATTTATTGTCGCACATTTTCGTTCTGTTACTCATTGAAAGCAACAATCAAACCGAACAACACCGATGAAATAAGTGTTAATCGCTGTTTGCGCGCTCGCGTTTTTCATTGATTCTCTATTTTTGCATGAAAATTGCGCGAGCTTATTACAAACGCGCTGACGAACATAAATATAAGTATTATAACGATGTGAATGTGCGAGAATAATGGACCTCTTGCTACTAGACCCTTTTATTATTAATGTTACAGCGATACTCCCCCGCCCCCAGAAACGTAATAATTTTTATACACCAGCCGCAACGCGAGAAAGCGGCACAAAATCGTCTCAATTAGGTGCCTTATTTCTCATATATATATATATATATATATATATATACATATATAGTATATACGTACATGCTGGCGTTTGAGAACGGAAATAAGAAAGATTCCGCCGGCTAATACTTTATTGTGCTTTATGACGCTGTTTCCTCATTGAACGTAACTTTCCATTTCCTTTTGCTCTTTCATACAAAATTACCAATTTCTCGCGCTATATGTTCGCACTTATTTATCTACGCCTTTTTCTCGTTTTGTTAATAATTACAGATTGTTTATTTTGTTACAGGTAAGTCACGAGTTTTTCCTTCCTACTGCTGTGGATAATGTGTGTGAGTATAATTTTTAAACATAAATTTCTTAAATAAAACTTTGTAATGATACACCCCCAAAATGTATCCTTCCGGCCAATTGTCCTAAAGACAACTTAGCTGCCGAAATAACATGTGCCAAGCGAGGAAAGGCGCGGTGTGCCACATACACACATTCATTTTGTAACTATATTATGTAAGATTTGCGTAACCCATAACGACTGTTAGACGTAAATCCTCCACAAGACTCTCATAATCGTCTCGTAGCGATTGATAGTGCAACCAATAAGAGATATTTATCATTTCCGATCTCCGTTGATCAGCAGCAACTCCATTCGGCGATTCCAGTTATTAACAAAACTCAATACGCCACCATGAGCTATTCCAATTTTAATCCACTGAATTCGTTTCTGAGTACCTGATCAACCTCGTTAGGATCAATAGGACAAGGAGGTAAAGCGTTCTCTGCATTTAACCGACTTCATAATTCGCCAGTAAACTAGAGATTAGAGCGTTCTCTGTCTCTATCAAGTGTTCTTGGCAATTAGTTTCCACAGAAATCTATAATTAGTGTCGGCAGAACAAGGAGGTGAAGGATTCTCTGTCTCCGTCGAGCGTTCTCGACATCCGACACCGCACACACTATGTATTACTACTGTTGGGAGTAGAGCGTTCTCTGTCTTCGCCGAGCATTCTCCGTCTCAGTACACGCAGATTCTTGATCTAACAATTTATCGGCCTATTAGAACGCGCTAATGCTTACGCGAGAATAAATCAATCGCGCCGCAATCGTGGCATCGAAGAACCAGCATTGATACGTACAAAGCATAATATTACCTGTGTATCAAATGAACTCACTCTCTTTTCCGCCGGAAAAGTAACTCACAATCAAAACTAAACTATGGCATATTAAAATTAAAGATTTGGATGCCTATTGCATTTTACTATCGCGCCCGCGATCTCGCGGCGTCAGCTGTACCTACGCGCGTCTTTGTAAACGAAATAATACCGCAAATCTATGTTTTATTACTATATTATATTATTTATATGTACCTATACAGAATTCTCTATTACAATCTTTCGTTTGTATCTCTGAGCTACCTCTCAACCCCTAAATCTCTGATGGGCTATTCTGAACAAAAAGAACAATCTGTTATAAATTTAGCTATCATTTTAGTAACTGTGACGTTTGACAGATTAATCATCATTTTCATTATCATTATTTTATCGATATAATTTTACAGTTGTCTGAAATGATATAAAAGAATACGTCATCGCCAATTTAGTATAAAAATTTACTTACTCAAAAGGTATTGCGTATCTTTACAAATTATGTATTTTCAAAGGTAGCTAGGTACTCCTTCGATAACGGTCTATGTAAATCAACGACAAATAGCATAGTCAGCGTACACAGAATAGCGTAGTCGAGTACTTTGCAACAAGACGCGAAATCTTTCGCCGCGATCCTCTCGGTCGTTTCAGGGAAGCGAGTTCGCGGGAGCACGAGGCACGGGGTACAAAGCGCTCGTTAGAATTAATTCGAAAAGACGCATGCCACTCTGTGCGGAAACATAGTTAGTTCCCGGCGACAAAGGCGAATACGACAAAGATGGTGCGGAAAGTCAGTTTCAAAGCTCTTGTCTTGCCTTGTCGGATGGTTGTGTCGCGCGGAAAACCAAGGCGAAATAACAAGACATGCTTGGCGCGGAAATTGAGCGGCTTTTGTTTCGAGCGCGAACTCCCACGTGTGTACCGTAGCGATTATTCGTCGTGGTTCGCGGCAGAACGCGGAATCTATAATTTATCGCTTCTCGTCGGCATCGTTACTATTTTATTTTCGCGCCAATCATAAGTTCGTTCCTCATGCACGTTGCTGTCTCAAGATCTTCTTCAGAACGCCTATGTATCGCGCAGTTCCGATTGTCTTCCTCGTCCATTTTTCTTCTACCTTTAAACGATTCCACGTTCCTACGTAGCGTGAAACTATGTCAATCGTATAACGTCGATTTTGGGAGACCGTGATATTACGGACAAGTTTCTTGCGCCGTACGTTCGTTCGTTCGCGTCGTGGCAAATATTGAACTGGGCGAGGGTGGCGAAGCTGTCGCGAGATCTTCGCGAACGGCCTCGCCTCTCGTTCCGCCTGCTTTTTATTTTATTTAATCTCGCCTGGGAGACGAATAAAGCGAACCGTCCGATGTGGAGAGTAACCGGAGAAATACCCGGCACGTTCCTTATCGCCGTCGACCTAAATTACGACGTCCGTTTCGAGTCGGACTTACCTCTCCCGACCGGCCACCTCTTCCCGATTCTTCCTTTATAATCAGTTTGATGCGACGGGAATTTTAAGGCCGTCCGACCGTATTCTCGCGTCTGGTATCGCGCGACGGTAACGTACGTACGTACGTGCCCGGCGCGAATCGAGCGGGCTTATCACGTAACGAAACGTACGTGCACGCCCGTTCCGTTCCGTGTCGGTCGTCTCTTGGCATTAGCAGCGAGTTCTCAAAGTTCGCGGCCGGCCCTGCAACCCGCAATCCATTCGCTTTCTCCGGTGCAACCGGGATTTAGAAATCCGCTGCTGCTAATCGCCGCCAGGATAATCCGATTATTGCCCAGCGCTATCTCTTAATCCTAAACTCGTCGATGCACCCGTGTCAAACGCATCTCTGTTTTTCGTTGCCTGTAGACAGGAGATCTTTTATTGAGTTACGAAACTCTAGACTTCGGGCGAACGCGCGGAGAAATTTAAAGCCGCTTGAATTCTCAATATCGTTAAAAGTGGAAATATTAGATGACTTCGTGGAATAGTCTCTATCTATTGAAAAAAGTTTTGTTCATTAAAACCGAAGTGTCTGACTAAACTCCCAGGAAGTATAACTATGTCTTACAGCTCGGATAATAAACAGACGCATAAACTTCGTCAACTACGTGCGCGTTTGTGAAATTAAATTCCGCCGGTGTCATCGGAAACAATTTTACCCGACAAACGGGATAATTAACACGCTACAGTCATCTCCACGTCGAGCGCAACATTCATCCCGAATTCTCTTGGTATTTCACAGTGATAATATGTCCGTTACTCTCCTTCGTCCAAATTCGTACACGTTTCACGATGAGTTCCCCAAAAGTTTGCTAACGCGCGTGCAAGTGAACATTACAAGAACATGCCCGCGAGGACCTTGGCCCAAATTAATCCAGACAAACCGGCACGTAGACATTAACAGGAGTAGTATTAACAGTGTAGTAAGGAAAAGAAATTAATTTAGAAAGAAACTTGTGATGGCGTTTTCATCTTTATTTAATGAGAAAAGTTTCACGTTTAAGAAAAATGCGGAGGCATTACGTTGTGACATTTCATGATATTGAAATGTCATCTTTCTCCAAATAGTATTTCCCTAAACATTGCATTGTGATATTTAAACGCCTTTGTGTCGTAAAATGTAACATAACAATCGCTTTAATATCCTGGAAATAATTCACGAATAAAAATTTTGGTTTTTCGCTTTATTCATGTAACTATTATGAGAGCGCGTTTGGTAGTTTTCGCTTCGTAACAACATCCGCACGGTTATTTTGCAATCTCCTGTAAAGCGGTATAAAAGCGACGCCATGCGAAAAGCGAGTGCCGCGCTGGCAGAGGCAGGGTTGCAAGCCGGTAAATAATTGCAAAAGAGCCGGCCGGTAGAGTGGGCGACTCATTTCAGGTACACGCTCCTCTCTTCAACGGGTAACGAGCTTTGCGTAGTAACCCTAATGGATATTACCCCGTCCGCAATGCATATTAAATTATAACCGAGTCTATCCGAACCTCCGCTCTCGTTATGTTCGCATGATGCTTTACGACTCTTGAACCCGCATTTGCAAACATCATTGGTAAACAGACTCGTCGATGTGAGTGACAGTGGGTTTAAGACATTAGTTTCTTCAAAGAAACAACAATTTAACGTTTAACCGTAAGGAACAAAACGTTGTAAAACAATTGTATCGACCTTATATCTTTTTGAACATATAATTATCTTTATATTAAAAATTGTCTAAAAATTTTATATTTAAAATTTCTTTTATACGGAAACGACAGTGTCATTATAATCTCTTTCTTACAAGATCTTTTTGTTGGGCGCGTCAGCGCTTATTCTGCAATATGAATGAACGAAAAATACGAAAAATTCGCACTATGCAGTGCATTCACGGCTATGCGGTATCTGCGCCGGCTAGATCATTCATATCCGCTTTTATGTGCGCAAATGCATTCTCATCTGCGTCTTCGAAAATCTTTGATCTTGCAGTTGCATCGGAAATTTTTCATATATCCGAATTGCATCGTTCGCATTCCGTTTTGCGCATCCGTACCTTGTGCGGCTAATGCACAATGCACTCTCCGAGAAGGCAAGCGGCGAAACGTTTCTAAAGCGATCGACATTAGTCGCGGGGTCAAAAGTGCCATTCAAGAACGATGGTATGTGCATTAGAAAATGACATTCGACGAGAATGCATTGGAGTTAGGCATGCGGTCGGAAAATATAAGAACGTTTGTGAAATATGTTGATGCATGAAATATGTGAAAGACTATTCTTTGCAGTAGATATCGCTTTCATTGACCAGAGAGGCGTTATAAATAAAACGGTAACCTTATAATTTTTCTTGAATTTAGGAAACTGATTTATCTTGCACTTTAATGAACGAAATAATTATCACAAAAACAATAAAATTTATTCCGCCAGTGAAATAATAAGAAATTAAACTCTGTGTGTTTAAAGCCGACCAACTGGCAAATACTTTATTATACTCTCACGACGTTTCGACCGCCCCTTTCGGTCCTTATCAAGTGAATAAAACTAACAAATTATCATTTATCCTGGCATAATGTCCAGACTAAGCCATCTAAAAAATTGACGCTCAAATTATTTTTTAGATGGCTTAGTCTGGACATTATGCCAGGATAAATGATAATTTGTTAGTTTTATTCACTTGATAAGGACCGAAAGGGGCGGTCGAAACGTCGTGAGAGTATAATAAAGTATTTGCCAGTTGGTCGGCTTTAAACACACAGAAATAATTATCATATATGCTAATGAAATAATTATTATATGCATAATAATAGAGGCCTTCATGCGATAGGGATGTAAGTCGATTTTTGTTGCAAAAGAAAGATAAATAAACTTACTACCTTATAGGATTGATGGACAACGAAAAGCGCGCTTAAAAAGTCCATCAAAGCGTTTTTCAATTTTTATAGCTTGATTCTTAAGTTTCCTTTGAGCAGTACACAGACGTCAAGATGGCAACCATGGATAGCGACGATTATGACTCTGATTTGACTGATTTTTGTGACAATGTAGAGAAAAAACGAATTTTTATAGCACAACTTTTTATAATTTTAGTAATTTGGTAGTTACTTTTAAAAAGTCATTTTTCTCAAAGTGGAGTTTTTTGACTTATATCCCTCTTGCATGGAAGCCCTCAATTATTATATATAATTTACAAGGACTTTGCAATTAGCAATCACCAAATATTCACATAATATTAAATCTTCAATTATGCGATTTAAAATACTTTATATAGCTTTACCCAGGTCGCGATTTGTCGGATTTTGCAAATATACGCTTTGAATAACTTATCGATCGCAATATTGCATGCATAATCGAGTGCATTAATAGTATGCATCCAGAGTCATAAAGATATTTTACGTTACATACCAATTCTTTTTGTTCTTTGCAAGCAGTTGCAAGCAAATAGTTGAATCAATAGTATAATAGTATGAACGAATAGTTTCTTAAATGTTACAAAGAAATTTGATCAAATGCAAGCTAATTGACTACTTTATACATATATATATCGGTTATAAGCAGTATTCGAACGTTAAATATGCATTTATTATGGATTTTTATGTTGCGCATTCTAATTATAAAACTTTTCTATACATCGCGTCTCGCTTAAATATTTTTCACTAGAAATTTTCCGCCTTTTGCATTACGCGATGTCAGTCCAACGTTATTCAACGAAACCAAGCGAGAGGCGGGAAAAGAAAGTGACCGTAGTACGAATCCATGAGAGGGGTAGATAAAGCGTTTCACGCACTACATCACTCCTAATGGAAACAAGAGGGTAACGAAGGATCGTGGGCGCGAGATAGGTTGAAAGTCGGGGCGGAGTGAGGTCGGAGCATTTGATGGCGCGCAACGTAAGTCACTACACTTACGTACGTACAGAGTGCAAAGGTCTCAGCAGTAGACGCTTTCTCTCTTTTACCGCCCTTTTTCCTTCGACCTTCATCATCACGGTTACGCGCTATTCTTTTTTATTTCCGACGCTGCGTATAAATTACAGAGCGCATCACGAGTTATATCTCGTTGCCGAGATTCTTCTTTACGACTCTTGTTCCACTCTTGCCCACTCGGGAATATTAGAGAGATGCCACGGCATAGGTAGATTACATATCTTGATGTTTTTTAATTACGAAAGAGAGCTACGAATGTAATGCGCGATACGAATGTTACACTGATAACTACCTCTGATATCAACTTTCTGTCCTACGTTTGTCGATATCAATTGCGAAACGTCTTTTGCTCTTCTACTTTAGCTATTTTCTCTATTTTTTGTAATTTGGTGATTAAAATTTATATCATTCGCGCGGTGCCTCAAATCCTGCATCGCGTTTTTCGCCTTTATACAGCCATTAAAAGTATAATCTCGCTCGTTTAAAAGGAAGAAAAACCATATGTCGAAACAACTCTCTAGCTTGAGAACGGAAACGTCATCCCTTTTACCTTTACTTTGCTCGCTGGCATGTAAAAAACGCTGCGGATTTAAATGGCAAGAAGAAGGGTCGTTTTTCAACGACGCGGAAATTCCACCTAAGGCTCAATGCCTATATCGCGAATACCCTGTCATCGCATGTGTTTTCTTCAATAAAGCAGAATTTCTATTTATAGATTCTATAATATAACTTTATGTTGCATATGGCAATATTTTTTTCTCTACGAATTACTAATTGTTAATCTTTATTTATTTATGTTTTACACTTTTATTCGTACAGAAGCATATACGCGAAAAAAACCAAGCAAGAAAATATTTTGTCACATTTATTTTTTTTATTAAAATATTTTTTAATTTATAGTTTTATCTTATGTTATTCTTCAAATTACACACAAACGTATATTGATAATTAATATAATTATATTTTCATATATATTATATTTATAATAATTTCTTGCACTTATATTAGAAAGTATGAATTAGGTAATTAGGATATCTCAGAATTGTGATACATCGAATGTTCTTTGATGTTTGTCTTTGTCCTTTTTTTAACTGTTTAATTTTTCCAGCAAAACTTACTTTCCATAATGAGATGATGAGAGAATACAAAGCAGTCTTATCTCCGTTTAAAAAATTCATCATCTCGTCGCGCTATCGAACAAGCCAAGTTCTCGATGGACGCGAAAACATTTAGACGTCCAGCAAGTCGGCCGTAATATCCGCCGCTTTACCATCCCCGCCGTCCCTGATGGCTACCGCCGCTTACGCTTCGACGGGCAAAGCTAAGGGATGATTTTTCCGTTTTCTCGTTGCGCGGCAGTGGGCGGCGGCGTGGTAGATGAGTCTGTCGTGGAGTTGTTTGAAACCCGCGCGACGGCGGGGATGGCGAGAGAGAGCTGCGCCGGAGATACAACGACGCGACGGCAGTGGATCGGAGGGGTGTAGATCGCGCGCGCGCGCGTGGGGGTAGATCTTGCGCCGTCCACTCCAGCTGGCAGCATCCCTTGCGGCGCCCCTCTAGCTGGCAACCCTTTCCAGCACTCGGCAGTCACTCGCGCGGTTCGCAACCCGCGGGGTCCGCTCCCTCTTTCGGGACTGCCAGTGCGTCCCTCGGCACTCGGCGCGAGCGGTCACGTTGTCGTTGGTTTCCTGACTAACATTCGATAACCAAATCCCGTCCTTCTCTCTCAGATCGCGGTTACGCTTTTGACAGATCTGATAGATCGTGGATTTTCAATTTTATAGCATTTTTTCACATGGTAATACTTGCTCTTGAAGTGAAGTTCTCGTTAAACTATTCAATCTCGGTCTATAGGTAGGAATTAATTTTCTTAAACATTTTTTATTCCTGGAGACAAATAAAATTTACTTGTAAAAATTTTAATATAAAGATTTCGTGGTAGGCCAAATGTGATATGCACTCTTGTTTCGCGGTTTAGATAAATTTAAAAATCATTCCTGTTTCTTTTTCATAGCTAAGTGGAGTTATTGTATATCGAAACAGATTGAAGTGTAACGAAGAGAGGAAATAATAAGTGGAAAGAAAAGTTTCATCGTGACCGAAATGTTACTTCTCTCGTGACGTTTTCTCAATGGGACTCCGACTCTTACTTTTAATCAACGAACGCATATGCTTTATATGTTACGGGATTATTAAATGCGAGATTCCAGATATAACATAGATACTTATAAATAGTATTCACCCCGCTTCCCTATTATTAGACGACGTATATACAACGAGATATTACCTCTACGCGTACCAATCTCGACCATCGCGGGCTGGTACCCGCCCGTACACTTAATCGCCTAATCGCGAACGAGGAACTTCGTTCAATAAGGATGCATAATACTTGTTCTTTCGGTTGTATCGCAGTCACGAGATATCGAGCCAATCGTGCCAGTCAAAGTGTAATATAAAGCAATCGATCGCGATTGCATCACTAACTGTAATTTCACAGTTACGATTACATCTTAAAAAGCCTATTTCTATTTTCCTTAATTGTGCCATCAAAAAGTGTTAGTACAACAGTAGACCGCTTTGAATATAATGACGAATGCGATAAAATCATTGCGAACTTATGTTCTGATTAGTTCACAGTGACAAGTGCAAACGCGAGAGACAATTATGTAAATGCAGTCGTCGCAATTGCGTGCAAGCAGCGTTGAAAGACGACCCGCTTGTTCAAGGCCACGCTAGATTTATCCGAAAGTCACGTGGCATTTTCGATTGCTGCTGGCATTTCTCTTCGTTTGAACTCGAAACTCGGAGAAACTTTTAAATTCCACTTCTCTCGAAAGACTTCGTCGCGTATAAACGAAATCAATAGATCATCTGATATATTTACTTTATCGCCGTTTCTTTACTGTTATGCTATTGTCATGGCTTAAATCGAATGAGATAAATTTGTTGAAACGTGATAATTTCCGACAACTTTCTCTTGCGCCTTTGCTTGTGTTAAAATATCGGAAAATTAAGGAAAAATAATAATTCTATTTTTTTAATGCATAACCATGGTTAAATAAATTTACTCTTTTATCCTATTAGCCGATCGTGAAATTAGATCTTCCATTTGCGAGAGTGATTGAAACAGAGTTTCCACAATTAACTTTATTCACCTTCGACCAGTAAATTCCCATTCGAAACTGATCCCTTCCTCATTGAAACTTTTTCCACGAAGTGATCAGTCGGATCGTGATTACGAGACGATCAAATCGACGCGAGAATCGCAAAGTGTCGATTACTGTTATTGTTGAATGTGGCTGATCGTTGTGGTGAGAACTGGAGAACCGCTGTCAACCTGGAGTGCCAGTGCGGATCACGTGTGGCGCCCGTCTTCATGGGGATGGGCTTTAACGAGAAGAAACTGAGGAGATTACGAAGATTGCGGCTCTTCGGCCGCGCCAAAGTCTACCTCACAGTCCACTGGCCGCAATTGGTGGGTGTATCATAAACTAATTTTTCTTCCTTCGTATCTTCATTTTATCTCCATTTTCCATCTCATTTCCAGCACCAATAATAGCGATCCGATTAAGCTCTGCATAATTCCTCTGATTACTTTTCGTTATGTTGAAACCTTAATACCCCAATAATCAAATAAAATACTATAATTTTTATAGATTTTTTAAAGATAGTAAATATATACAAAAATATTCTACGCAATTGTAATCAACGAGACAAAGAAGTCATAAATAATAAGTTGTACTAATCGAAATTAAGTGAAAACGAATCAATTCGAGGAGAATTCTATGGTGATTTGAGTGGTTCTACTCATGAAAGAGCGAGATCAGGATACGAGATTCTACGACGCGAATCACGTAGAGTGCGCTTATATCTTCGAAAGAATGAGCCTTAACGATAACAACCAAGACAATGGCAGTTGCTTGACCCGCTGAGCTTATTTTTATCTTGCGCCCGGTATACGATTTTCAACCCGTAGATAACGGCGTCGTCTCCATTCGACACGGACTATTTTGCTCTCGACATAGTTTCTGTTATGCGAATCATTTTTTCGTATTTCAAATAATGATCTTTCCGCGATACAAAACGATTAAATATCAATCAAATGAAATCATTTTGATCCAATTATATACAACGTTTCCGCGTTGGTGTCTGATGCATACACTTCGGGTTACGATTATGTGCTTTAAATTCATATTGTAATCATAAGTATTACGTAATTTATTTTATTTCACTCTGTTTAAGAGAAATTTCCGTTAACGTTGTCACGTTTTAGGACCGCGACGATAGTCCTCGAGAAGCTGACGACAATTAATTTCATCTCGCTGCCTCTGATTTTATCTTTGAACAGTGCGACACGTTTTTTGCGACGCTAAAAAGCGCAATGACTCTTTTTGATCGCGTCAATTGCGACAATTAAACGCACCCCAAGGTCGCCATCTTCCCGTTACACGTTTAATTTGATTTAATCAGCAGTGCCCAGCCCCGATTTTAAAAACTATCGCAATGCCGACTTTAACAGATTTTTGATTATCCCGAAGAGCTATCTGTCCTTCGAGAATTCGCTAAATGCTGGTTTCCGACGCAATTCTGGATGCAAATCTCGTAGTTATCACTGCGTCGCCGGAATGCATAAGGTCCTCCGCTCTCATAAAGGTCCTCCGTTCTCGTAAATATTCTTTGCGCTTTTCTTCTGAGTCTTACTTGTACTACTGCATGCGAACGAACGAGCATGTCTTTATTCTACATTATGACCATGCATATTAAGATCCAGAAGTATCAAACATATAAGATGCTGAAGGGAATTCTAGGGGAGCAAATTCCACGTTTTAGATAAGCAACGTTTAAGCGGAGAACTGTCGCAATTTTAGAATAAAATATGTGGGTATTAAAATATATTTTAACGCTAGAGAAAAAGAGAGAGAGAGAAAGAGATAAAGAGATTGTACGTGTTTTTCTTTATAGATAAAATACTAGGTAATATTTAAAACGCATTGATAGCGCTAAGTAATATTAGTAACGCATAATCTGGACCGCCAGTATTTCGTGCATTTCTCGACGCAGCTCTCGGGCAGTCCACGCCATCCGGATGTTCAGATTATCCAAGTTCTTGTACGATATGGTACCTTCCTGGAATGGTACTCGGATCGTCTACGGATAGTTCCGGTTAACCTTGTCGGGATTGTCGGACTGTGTAAATGCTTGCCGCATAGGCATTGGTCAAAAGGCATTCTTCGCGGTTTGCCGATTCACGCGT
The DNA here is from genome assembly GCA_035220615.1 of Leptothorax acervorum. Classification (NCBI taxonomy): domain Eukaryota; kingdom Metazoa; phylum Arthropoda; class Insecta; order Hymenoptera; family Formicidae; genus Leptothorax; species Leptothorax acervorum. Next base: position 621,936 of record JASTWQ010000018.1, read on the forward strand.
CCACCAATAAACGGACTCTCCAATCTCCATTTGATTTCAGTCACCTAAAATTGATTTGATGACGACGATAACTATGTTCGTGTTTGAACGCGCCAAACCCTCGGCACGATGATATAACAGTTGTAATAAAATAGTAATTATCGCGCGGTGCGCGAATATTTCCCTCGAATATATTAAGTGATGTAATTGCGATTCCGCATTTGATTAAAATTCCAGCAGTACTCTGGCTGGCGTTTGCTGTAAATTTAGCGAAAAGTTACAAGCAAAACCGTACTGGCTGTTTCTCGCGCCGCGAATAAATCGCCCTTTGGCGTTTGATATAGAAAATTATACCGACACTCCTTTTGTACGTTGCAACGTACCTATGTGTTTGATTTACACCCGGATTCCGCGCGATGCGCGAATCCCACCTGTTCCGTCGCGAACTTATTCGAGGCAACAACCACGGGTAACGATCGCACGTACAGCCCACAAATTTTGATAGACGTTTAGTGTTACGCAGATACATGAATCATGCCGAAGCTCACAAACTTGCTCGTGTCGTTAATTCTTGCCTGGTCAATTCTTAATCATAATTTCTATCCGTTTCCTATAATATATATTACTCGCACATTTTACAATATAAAATTGATCGTATTTCGATTTAAATCGCTTTAGAGTTAATTTTATTTATTTCGCAAGTTTTAATAACGTCTAAATAATTTTTTTTCTAGACAGCAATGTCCCAAAAACATGTTACGTGCGCGCGAATAACGTTTATTTTAACAAATTTACTTTTAGAAAAGCATAATTCAATTCTTTAACTTATATATTAATAAAGTAAGAAATATAATTATATTATCTATTAATTTAAGCAGTTAGAGTTTTTGAATTAAATTCTCACATCACTGAAGAATTTAACAAATTAATTGTCTATTAATGTAAATCACATAATTATGACCACTTCAAGATAGGAGAGTAAATATATAATTATATTTTCAATTATCTTTTACTAACCATGAGTAACAATTGACGAAATTGTTGACGAATTATTGACGAATTAATCGTTTGCCGCACTATTTTAATCACGCCTCCAACACATCGAAGAATTGCATCGCGGCGCAACATCTTGAAGCGCAGCCGAGCAATTCGGTGGTATCTCGATCTCCAAGTACAGCTGCATACTATAACGCGGAAATGTTGAGGCGCTCCTTGTTACGTTTCCGCTCCGATTCATTGCAATCAGCGAGCCGCGTCTATGGAAACGGAGAGGAAATATAAAACGCCGCTGCTGCGAATCGTCGCCAGCCCGAAATTGTAAAAGTGCTTGCACATAGTGGTTCTTCTCAATCAGAAGTTATATCTTAAAATATATTCTTTCCGAGATTAACGCTTCCTCGAAAGTCCAGCAAATTAAAGGCCTTGACGAGATAATCTTTGTAATTTAATAGAAGAGAGGTAGCTTTGTATACCTATTACGTCAAATTCATTTATTGAACAATATAACTCGTGTTTAGACGTTAACATAATCCTGCGTTCGTAAATTATTCTAACTGAGCTTTCTGCGTTGTGTTTCAGTGTTTTATTTACTACTGTATTTCAATTTCACCGCGCCATTATTTACAGCGGAATTGCGAGACACTCTCTGTAATACCCGACTCCATCTCGCTTTCAAGATACCATTGACATCCAACGGAGCTAATAACGCACATCTATCTAACAATAAGTGCAAAGCATTCGCGAATCTACGTTTACCGCAACTCTTCCTTCTCAATCGCATAAATAGTACATCTCTTCGCGATTCATCCCTTTCCCTTCTCTTCCTCATCGCCGATCCTTCTTCGACTCCGCGTGTTCGATTGTCACGTTTACATGCAACCGTTTTGCCCGCCTCTCGACATCGTGGTATCAAGATCGGCTGCCATTATAGTCTGACCCAGTTTTTCTTCAATTTACCTCGCTCGTCGCGGTATGCGTCATACTTACCTACTTATCTACGTGTGTGTGTGTGTGTGTACGTATACACGTCCACCAGCCTTCGAAACCACTTCGCACACAAGCAGTTTCGTCGTTCCGTCCAATTTCTGCGATACGTCTTCGCTGCGTTTTCCCCATCCTCGTTTTCATCCTTCCGCGTGCCCGAAGCGGATACGTTCCTCGGCACGAAAGGGATTCCCAGGCATTCATGCGAATTTCAATTTATTCGGGTACGCTTCGCGTCCTCTTCTCAGATGATGAGGGAAGAGCGCTTTTGACGGCGAGATTAATGAAACGATCGGCCTGCGCGTGACATTTAAGAGTCGTTTACTTCGACATTGATCTTCGCTAGATTTACTTGGATGTTCTCTAGCCAGGTCGTTCTCCAACTAGATTAGAATCGCATAATGTCACTCTAATAAGAACAAAGAGGTATCGGGAGCGATTATAAACGTCGAAGGAATCTAAAAATTAATCAAGATAGTCAATTTCTTCTGAATCTTTTGTTTCGCTGCTTTTGTAAAATTGGAAATGCACCTTTGCTAACCAAGTAGTGCATGTTGAAAGTCGAGAAAATTGTATGTCAGCGACACAGTTTCGCGAGAAGTGGATCGCTACACTTTTGTCGGCTTTCGCCGATATTCAATAAACAAGCTGCCTCGACTTCTATCTCGGCGACGGCAGCCGTTACAATTATTAACAATCGTTTACGAGCGTCGCTTAACTCACGGCGGACGGTGAAGTGGTTACCCTAGAAAACGAGGAGACCGGGATCGTGTAAATCCAGCGGTGTAACGACGCGAGTGCAAGTTCGGCAAACGGGGAAGAGAATAGATATCCGCCGTACGCGGTCGAGCGCAGCTTACCTCGGTTATAATGGATCTCATTACTTTTATCGCTCGGACATACATCTACCCGAACTCCGAAATTACCTTCTTCCGTCGCTTCCTCTTCCAGCTTCGATCTCGCTTACGCTCCAATCTACATGCAAAAATTCTGGATGAGGCAGGCGCGCATCCTTCCACGGCCATCTCGAACGGCCATCTGTGTCCCCTAATTTTTCGTTAAAATTGCGCGCGATAAGACGTATATATTGAACCTTTACGGCGGGCATTGACCCTTTATAAGGTTTTTCAAGAAATACACTTTCGACTTGTTTCTTCACTTTTCATGAATGACATTTAGGTAACTTTTTCAGGAAATAGCCAATGTCGAACTTCAAATAAATCTTTTTCAGTTATCTGTTTGTCTATCTTTCTTGTATAGATATACCTATTTGTCTATGCTCACTGCTATGATCTAGTCTGTCTCGATTTCCGAAAATTTTTCCACATCGTCCGATATCAATACCAATGCGACATGCGCGCGTCCCCGGATTACTTTAATGATCCGCTTAATAGGCCGATTATGAGAAATTATAGAATTACGCACGGATGCACGGGCCGATATGAATCGTGATCGTCGTCGCGCGCAAAATTACGTAACGCGAAACCACAGCCGATCGCGCCAGTTTGCCTTTGCATCGCATTAGCGAAACGCGGCGAGAGTGCATTGTAAATAAAATCACGCTGCGCTGCATCGCGCAAATCCCGATAAACATCGAACGCGTTGTCGCGTTATTCGCAGCCAACCAAACTTTTGAAACTCGGCTCAAAACGTGCTTGTACACAGAGCTAGATCCGGAAACAAAATTACGGTTGGTGTTGAGAGATTCTGATATATCAAATGCATATCGCGCACGTACAGTCTGCAAACAATTAGTTTCGATATTGCATTGGTCCCTCGGCTTTATTCTGATCTTTCCTGATCCGCTAATTTTCAGTATAGAATATCTCGATTACATATCGTGCGTGAACGTATAAAAGTAGGTACTCTCGATGATATTGTACGACTGGAAATAATCTTTTGACTAAAACTTGGTATTTATTTATTGAGGTTGAATTCATGCGAGATAAATTAGCGTTCTATCAAAATTAAGAAAGATCTCACGGCGATATAAATGTAGCCGCGTAACAAGAGAAACCGACCGGATGTTCCAAGTGCTTGGTAGCGCGTTGCAAAATAGTAACGCGTCCGTCTGTGCTTTAATTGCACAAGAGACTTAATACACTGCAACTGTGCACACACCCGATTGTACCGGGGATGTTGGATATTACCGGTATACCTCGGTCGTATATCGAAATTACACGATTACTCGTGTCGCCGCGAGCCAAGAGCGTCTTGATTAAAGCGTTTTGCATAACAATGCTATTGGCCGCAGCAGCCGGAGCAGAGTTGCCCAGCAGAGCCGTAAATATGGACGTTTTTAATAAAGGCGACTAATTTAACGCGCCGTTGAACTACCGCTAGAAAAAGGGATGCCGCTGATTGCATTATTGTCGGATCTTTCCTCACCCCTCTCTCTCTCTCTCTCTCTTTTTCTCTTTCTCTTTTTTCTTGCTTTTTTTGAAAGGCGCTTTTTAGCGCATGTTTATTTTTTAAATCGAATTGCTACAAAAGGAAGATCGCGATAAAATCGAGAAGTCCGCTCCCGTAATCCCGAAAACGCAGGTTTTCGCACGGACCCTCTGTTGTTTACGTTAGAATAAAATCTGTAAATAAGGGCGGTGAAAACATTTGTAGGTTCGTTATAGAATACACGGTCGTGTACCGTAAATGAATATATGTGTGTCTCTACATTCACGTTACTTGGATTAAGTTCTACATACGCAATATCGTCTGCTCGTGCGCTCGTTCCGCTGATACAAATACAGATCTCGAGATTGCGATATGGAAATCGCGCGCTGCGATATCGCACCTCTATCTCCGATTAGCTCGTCTTCCTCCGCGATATTTATTTCTAAAATAACCAATTGGTGCAACAGTCGCACGTTGCCAAAGGAACATGTGCCTTTGTAGGCACGCGAGAGTTTGCGCGCGTAACGCTCTTTGGGAGTAATTTGCATGCCCGACAGGTACGACAAGCGTTTAAGGTCGTTACGGGGGTTTCCGAAACTAATTGTAAGTAGTAGGTGCTTTTACATATAACCGCGCGCACACACGAGATGTACATTATCCATAGATCCGTGCGCGCGAAACGAGGAAGGAAGGATCCCGGAAACAGCATTTAGCCGGAGAAGTACGAGCCAAGTTTATCCAGGTAAGCTGCTCTACAACGTGTCTCGTGGTACTATTGAAAATCTAGGATATTCTATCCGTTAGTGTTTCACGGTAGCATTTCTTCCTGTCAATTGCATCCCCTAAATGCTGTAAAAAAAAGTGCAGAGAAAGATATTTTGCCGATGTACATTTAATCGTCTTATCATTCAAAAATACTTTTGCTATCGTGCAAGAATAAATTAGAAAATATTAAAGCGAGAAGTAACGAAAATTGATGTTATTTTAGAAGAAACTTAATTAAATAATAAAAAATGTTGAACATATTGTTGAGGTATACGTGTATCTCGCGATATTACTGTCTATAATATGCTTTTGTCATTTCACTTCTCGTTAATTGCGCACATTTGATGTATTTGACGTAACGTATCTAGCGATATCATCAATATTTATTATCGCGAAATGTGATGTACCCGCGACATATTCTGTTGCCTTCGAAATGAACGATACGCGCGGGATATTCGATGGCATCGATGCATTTTCAGAAAAGTGCATTCAATTATGCAACGTGATTTTCTAGAGTCAGTTCGGCCGGAAAAATTAATTACAGATTGGTATGTCGAGCACAATGATATTTCGTATTGATTGATTGTATTTAATTAAAATTGTACCGCGGTACAAACGGTGGGCCTAAATGAATGGAAGAGGCGACCGATAATTTATCGGTAGCCCCGCATGCGAACCGCGAAACAGTCGATATTCATTGAATCATTCACCGCGATGACGCTTCAGGCGGAACAAATTTCCGGATCGGGCAAACGTGGCTATTGGCTGTGCATCGCGCGCCCGGTGCTATTAATTGAAATCTCAATCTGTACAAATAAGACTAATTACAATAGTTGCCAAGGCAAAATATTTATATCAAAATTCGCAGTCATATCTGTAGCATTAGATAATTTTGATGACAATCTCTTTCTGTTCTTTAGCTTGGAACGGATCATTAGTTATCTCCATTGTCTTTTATTCGCCGTTTAATCCGTCATGACCCTGCTTCGTCTCGCGAACGAAAGGTAAATCTCAAAGTTTATCACGAGCCGTTAAACAATACATCAATAGGATGGAAATGAGCGGCGCGTTACTCGCATCGAGATCGAACTGCCGTCGTAGTTTGGCGGGCTCTACAACGCGCGATGAACTCTCCCGGCAAACAGTATTTACGCGACCGCAAATTTCGCCATCGAATGGGAAATGACGTACGGCGCGGGCGATGCGTTCTCGCCGGGTCGTTAGCGACCTCTTGTTTCCGGAACGGCATGAAACAATTGCCTCGTCCGTTCTACACGTCGTGTATCGTTCAATTAAAGGTCCATTTCGCTCTCTCGTGTCAAATGCCATCTCGTAGTAACTGAGTTCCGTTCTATCCGGCTCCTGTTACGGCATCGCGGCGACCGGCTCGCCCCGTTGCGGCTCACAAACTTTTGACGTTGAACCTCGAAAGCGCTCGCGCGTCGAATGCAAACGTCCCACGGCCGAGAGTGAGATTTTTCTAATCGAAGTTTGTCGCCGCTGAACTCGAGTACATGAAATACGATTCTGCGAAAACTTCTATTTTTGTTTGCTCAAGACCACATTTTTCCCTTTTATCATCAGGCGACAAACCGTTCGCAGTCGAGCGACTCAATGTTGGCTTGAACAGTTAAATCCCATTAGCGATTATCTTGCGAATGAATGAAATGAAGAAAAATTCTCGAAACGTTTTATTTTTATATTTGCCTTGCAAATATTTATAGCAATTCTATAATTTTCAAAAATATATAACGGTATTTTATAATCGTAAAAATGCGTTACCTATATATTTATATCGCAATACATTTATTAACTAATGTCTAACAATTTCAATTGTAATCCAGGACGTTCGTTTAACATTTATAATGGATTTTGGAAAGTTCCTCGTTACAGTATCAGAACATCGGATACATATCAAAATTTTACATTAGCGACTACAATAGCAGTTTTTCCTATAATATTCGCATCAAATAACGCGCGTTTAAACGTTGCTTGATTTTCAATCTTTGACACGTTATTCTGCATGCATTTTGAATGAAATTTATGCCCGATTTATCTCGAATGACGAAAACTGAAAATACGAGGACAAAGTTTGATCGGAACTATATGCAGGAACGTACATTTTCATTACTGCAATTGCCTTTATAAAGCACTGTGTAAATGACACACACATTACACATACAACCACGGATATAATATAATATACATTGCATTATTTGAAATGTGAAAAATATCAGTTGCTATTGCATGCCAGCGTTTCAAAGGCTTCGCAAATATTCGCTACTTTTTACTGAGAAGCGTATCAAATGCAACAGTACAATACATCTCGATTTATTTGCTCCTATTGTCACGCTATGAGTAATAGCAATTTTACGTTATTTATCGCACACCTCAGATATTTTAGATATAAAGATTTGAAAGAAATACTGAAATTCACACACACACACATGAGCACACACACACACAGTCTCATTGAATCAAATTTTGCAAAGAAAAAATATATAGTGTAACAACAGTTGAACAAGTAATAGTTTAAGCTTAAAAGTATTTTTTTAATACGATTTTAAGTTAAACTTTGAGAAACTAGATGAACTTAACTTAAACTATATGAAGTAGACGATTTACTATGATACTCGTTTTTGTGCGACAGGATTGGATATCAATCGTATAACTTAATCGCTCTTGCGCCATTGTCGATGCCGAATGCTCGAATGCCGGTCGACGACACTTCGCCATCGCGGGTAATTCGATCGAGAGCCGGTACGGTTCGTCGGTACGCCGGTCGATGTCCAAATATATTCGGGCTCGAGTGGTCAACTCATCGAAACCGCTGACTGACTCGGTCGCTCGGCATACCGCTCTCTCCCTGTACTCCGGACTCGCTGTATCTGCGATGGTATTTGCATGTTGCACCATATTTCACTCGACAAGCCATTTAATTGGTTTTTAATGTAATAAATAAACGTTGTATAAATAAAGGCCGGCAGAAATATCGGACGAGAAAGTTGGAGTAAACAAACTTGTATCTGTCTGTCAATAAAGTTATCTAGGTCATGCAAAGAATCTCCCAAATGTACGAGTCATTCTTTCACTTCATGACGACAATCCACTATTGTTCACATTTGACAGATACCTGGTGTCTTTTAAAAACTTTTCTTTTCTTAGTCATTGATAATTATTGACAAAATGCAAGGGCCATGCGGATTTATGAGTTACTTAATAATACATGGCGAAATGTATGTCGAAATTCTGCCGACTTGGCCGATCAAATGGCGGCTGACAAGATTCTCGATGGTCCCCGTCAGCTGAAGATCAAAGATAATCAGCGACTACCGCGACGTTTCTCCCGGAAGCCGTTTTTACCACGGCTGCAAAAGGGTCTGTTTGACTTTCGTCTTTCTATACGCTCTCTCGAGTACCATGAAGTGGCGAAGGGGTCGGAGGAAAAGTGGAAAAACGAGAGAGAAGACTGCTTGCCTGCCAAGTTTCTGAGTGCACCACTCGCTGCGGCACGACTTCACCTCGATAGAGAATTTATCGTTTTCGATGACGCGGCCGATTCGACGATGCATACATTTGTTTGACCGAGACATGATTATATTCAATATAAATTTTGATCGTACAACACAACTCTTGCTCTCTCAAGGAAAATTGATTAATTTTAGCAAACTTTTGCACGGCATTCCCGAATCGTTCATATTTTTCTCTGTTCAGAAATTCCAGGAAGTATACGAAAACAAGAAAAAATAAAAAAACCATTTAAAAAACTGCAGTATATAAAATAAAACTATAAAGATTACACCGATATACGCGCGCGCATGTGTGTACATATAAAAGTAAAACTGCATATTGTATCATTAAGAACATACAAAATTATAAAATAAATAAAAAAATTTATTTTACATAAATAAACATTAAATTGCCGCTTGGAAATCATACTGGAATAGAGAATTTGGTTTGATTATAATCCTATTTTCTGAAATTACCAAAGTTACTTCAAAATATTTTGTTTACAAAATTAAAAGTTTCAAATTTATTGTACAATATTATTAAAAAGAAGATTAAACCAGAAGAAAAGTTTATTTTTTATCAAAAGTGTAATGTTATGATTTTTAGTAAAAATGTTTATTATAATATGAGCAAGACAGTTGTAAACTTTTAACTCGGAGGATGTAAATTGATAAACTTGTATGCGACTTTTTCCTATATGCGCAAAATCGAAGATTCCGTAATCGCGTTAAACATCAATAAACCAGAAATTATCGAACGCTCTACCCTTTATCTCAATATCACCGATATTCCCGATGTCTGTCTATGAAAGGGTACCGATAGCTCGATGAAAGTTAATCGAAGCAACGTCCCTCAGATTTTTACATGCGCCGACAAGCTTAACGAATCGATGCGGTAATCAAATAGCGACTCGTCCTAGCGGAAATCATTGGGAAATTCACGGCCGTATTTTTCCGCGTCTGCTTCCCCGATGTCTTTTCGCCTTGCAATCGGTCGATCGTGGACGACGCTTTGCGATCAGACTGCGAAGCATTATCGAGTTAACGGAGAGCGATAAAAAATAAAAGCACGAATATTTCCGGTAGCGTCGTGCAATCGTTTCCATAGCTGTGAATTGATTGCTCGGTGACACGTACGACACGAATTCCAAAGTGAAAATACCGCAATGCGGCCGACAACAATAATATTATTGCGTTTCGGTACTTGGTAGCGGTCGTTTGATCGATAGTCACGGTAGCAGATCGTCACGCGAGCCTTCATTCTGTTGTACGAACGCATTCTCATCACTCTTTCGTCGTCGTGCATTACCAAATTATAAGATTGTACGCTTTGTAATTAATGAAAATATTAAGAAATTGGAGATATTCAATGTCTAAAGTGCTTTATATGCAACTGTCTGTCTTCGACAATTAGACGGGCTGTTATTCCATCACCATGTGTACCTACATTTATTTTATCTTGTACTTTACGACCGTCCTTACGGTCCGTAATTCATTTGCATGACGAATCACGGCTTACTTACATAAGCAATCCTTAAATCTCGTTCGTCAGTGGACTGCAAAATCTTCAGCTCTATCCTCGAAAAGGGCGCGCTTCGAGGTGCCAAGCTCCAAACGAATTTCCGCTTGAAGACCAGCCGTTAATTCAAGGGAGTGTCTTTGACATTTTCCTTTGCTCTTTATCAACACACGGTGTTTCCAAGAAAATCTTTTTCTTTCTCTCGCCGAGAGACGATTGCAATTCGCTGCAAACTCAGTTTCGGACACAGTCGTCGCAATCTCGACACGCCTTTCAGCGATTCTTTTCACCCGCCAAAGAGGCTCTTCACAAGCTCTCATTTGATGATCTTCACGGTGATTCGCGCGTAAAATGCTAACTGAGCGGAGCTTTGTCAGATAACCGATAATTCCGATGACGTTATTATTCGCGGTTTAAAAGCTAAACCCTTCGCCTAATTTCGTCGATTAATATAACTCCATCCGGGGTGCAGATGTCAAAAATAACAGCAACGCTATTACTCATATCTCATCACTATTTCTGTACGAATCTATATTTTGCGTATGATCAAGTCGAATCGGGTCTATTTCCCTCGAAAATACGCAGTCACGCACACACACGCGGAGTCTTTTGATGTGGATGACATACGAATTAGCTTGGCTTTGCCGATAGTTCCTTGCTTTGAGATGTCCGATCCAAAACCGACATGTACAAGCCGCTCGAATCTCGATGCATTTCCGGATGATTTTGATCAATCGGCGTGTATACTTAAGCCATGTACACATACACTACACACGCACTGTCAACATGCATTTATATATTTATATATTATATAACGTCTCATTTTCCGTGGATGTAGAACTTTCGAGTTTATGTTATAAGCGATCTCGTAAATCACCGCTACTTAATGTTACGGTTTTTAATGTCTCGTTGATAAGATAATAAGTGACAAAATAAGTACGTACTTCACCCTTGCTACACTTTACTTTTTATTCAGTTTTCCGTGCTCTTATTTATAGATGCGATCAGTTTTGTCATTTGCCATCAGCGTGAGAGAAGATTCGCTCCTAGATGCAAGTATCTCGATAGATGCGAAGATAGTCTCTCTTTAATCGAAATCTTCGTACTTTTCGCTTCTCCATCGGGACCCCCTCTCTCACTCGTTAATTGCCACTTCCAATTTCATCTAATTACTTTTCGCCGAGTTCCTCGTGTCCTACCTCAGCACATCCCTTTTTCGATCCGTTATCATCGCCAATCCGAACTTTTACGAGACGGACGGTAATAGCGTATCTCGGAGAAATTAGCATCATCGTCCTTGCTCAACACGGTACAAAAACTACAATTTTTTGTCTACAAATCATTCCAGGTTCGAAAAATATTTTTAGGAAACTGAAAAATTAAGCTTAGACTTGTAATACCATAGTGATAATATTGAAATTAAATTATAAAACGAAAGAGACCCAGATCCGTGAATGCAGCAATATTGTATAATTCCGTGCATATTTCTACGTTTTTTATTTTAAGAAATGATGAACTGCTCCAATCTAGTTTTCACAGACTCGTGTAAGCATTATCGTCTTGGCGCTAAATTGATTATCCCAAGAAACACGTAGTCGCATTACTCCGACGTCGCGTAAACTATCGGTGATATAAAATTATGATTATGTGTGAGCGGCGTCGGCGTACTTCAGGAGCATTGAGAGGCGACAGGTACCTAGTTGCGAAAGCTTCCGATTTCCATCTCTATATACGCACGGTTGTGATAACACGTCTGGACACAATTATTCTGATGACAAAGCAACTTAGATTACGTACGCCTGTGTTATCCTCGGTGTCACTGCGTATATTCGTGTTCGCGTTTCCGTCAACCGAAATCACGTGATAGCGCCGAGACAATCTTCAATTTCTTTCCGAGCCCTTAGATTTCCCCCAACAAGAAAGCTACAAGGACGTCGCTCTACCACGGTAAGATAGTAATTCCTCTATTGAAATTCGAGATGTAGTAACCGCTACGGAGGCGCCTCTTCGACATCCGAAAATAGATTTGTCTACAATATAATAAAATGTGTGTGTGTGTGTGTGTGTGTGTGTGTGTGTAATTTAAGTGTCTTTAGTATAAATTTCATATTAATTTTTATATTAGAATATCGCTCGCACTACATTTTCCGAGATTCCACGGCATCAAACACTGTTTAGAGACTGAGCAAGACTGAGTTCGTCGTATGTAAGATACTCGACATGAGAGATCAAGCTCAGCGGCGGTGTCTTAATCCGCGTTGCACGATAAAGTTTCGCGATACGGAATTAAAGTAAAATGCGAAGTGTATATCCGCGGGTGTCGTTGCAGGGTGGCGCACGTCGTTCTAGGCCGCAGTGGAACGCGAGGCAGCGCGCGGATGTATCCATTACCCCGGGTATTTTCTTGGGAAAATTTGTTTTCCTGCACCTGCAAACCGGGATACATGGCCCCGGTCCGTGACTCGTGCGGGAACGGAGCGGGCGCCTGAAGAAGGGGTTAGTCAGGCGGAAGACAGCGGGGGGAATGGGAAACGACTCGCAACGGAGCCTCTCTTTAGTGGCTCGTAATTCAACGAGAGCTTTTCTCGAATTCTCCGGCAGCTCGAGGCTGCACCGGGGATACAAATTTTGCACGCACATTTCCATGGAAACGACTACCGCCGCGGCGGATGAGAAAGGAATAGGGGAAGTATGACATCGTCGAGACGATACCGCGGATGAATCCGCATGGCGGATTCTCGAAAAGTGAGCGACCGGAAAGTGCGAGCGTTAAGCTTCCGATCGGATCACTCGATCCCTGACTTGTTCGAAAATTACAGTAATATCATACCGTATTAGCAGAAAGAAAGAGGTATATCACATAAAAGCGCATTTTTCACGTTTAAGAGACAAATTACCTTATATTGATCGGCACTTTAAAAGATATACAGAGAACGACAGAATATCGAATGTTTATTTACCACGAACGTTTGATGTGATGATTCTTTCGGACGGGCAACATGCAGTTTGCCAAATCGAGGTCGGCGAGTATCCGCGAAACGCCGAAGGTTAATAGCAAAACTATGTTCTCGCATTGTTATGAAAATCGGCGGGCGCGTGACGGCATTGCATATAACACACAATGCCTAGGTTTCGACATTTCCATACGGAGCAACCTACACAGTCCAAGTTTCTGACAGGTATTTCCGTCTGGACCAATGCTTGGCCGACGGAGGTGTCTCGTCGAGAATCGATCGACAAGGCGCGCCTGCCATTCACTTTCATATTTTACCGAATAACTTGGGCCGCGAAGTTGTGTGCACCGTCTCTTATTTGGCGCTATGATAACGTGTATTTGACTGCGATGTTTCTATAAATATTCATATAAGTGGCAGAATCACGTGCGTTTTAATTTCTCGCATCGTGCATTGTTTAATATACCTACGTATAATGACATATATACAATTAAGATAATTTAAACTGTATTTATACTTTTGAAATATGTAATAGTATGCAATAATTTGCGTTGAAAAATAGTCTGTATAAATCGGTATTTATTCGTAATATTGATCGTAAAGTAGTTCTCTCAAGAATTAAATTTGCAGGATTCAAGCCATTTTCTGAAATGCTGAATAATCTTGAAATGAATAATCGGTTTCTAAATATAATTCTTTCTTTTATCTTTATCTCGAAAAATGCCTGACTCATGGAAGGTTTGGCGCCGACCACATTATAGTAGTTTGACAGTCATTTCGAAATGTAATGTATACAGTTTTGATAAATACATACCGAATGAATACTTCCTTCCTTTCTCTCCGAAGAATTATCAAGAAATTCACTCTTGAATATTTTTAAAGACTTACCAAGAAACTAACAAACATCACTTTTCACAAATAAAAAATTTGCGTTGTAAATTTTTGTGATATAGTATTTATATAAAAATTACATGTAAGGAGAAAGAGAAAGAGAGAGAAGTTTGTTAAATAGATACGTAACAATGTTTAGCTGAAAGTTTGCCAAGAAGGACGTTTGATTCTTTACTCGCCGTCTAAAAATGTCTGTTCTATTACATTCTATTCGATTTATATATTTGTTGGACGAACTATCGTCATCATCTGTATGTGATCGGGTAAATACCTATCTCGTCTTCGACGTAACAGAGCGGAAAGTAGCGAATGTGTGATGAACATTCACCTTCTCACTTTCGCCCTCCTGTCGCGGGGGTTAGCGACCCAGGTACATTTATTCATGAGGCTGTCCACTCTCTGGTATCAGTGTCCGCAGCTAAGAACCGCGTGTGCTTTCATTAAAACACGACACTCACGAGACGTACTTTGTGATTGGAAAAAAACACGTCGGAAACTTTTAGCCGTAACGAAACTGGTAAAAAAAAGAGGCCTCTGAAAAGATTGCCTGTGAGCATACAGGATATTTGAAAAAGCTACGCGAGTAATAGGGAAGCGAAATAAAAATGTATGATACTAGAACTAAAAAATTAATACGGAAGAGAACAACATTTCACAAACGAAATGTTTGACAGAGGTACATAAGAAGCTTCGCAGGAGCACTGTCTTTAAACGGAGAATTGGGTATCCATTTTATGTATCGATTTTCCTTCAGTCAATTCTCGAATAAATACAAGACAAACGGATGGACCTATCTATCCTCGCTCTCGATGTCCGTTTACTTTTGCTTGCTTTGTTAATATTAAATCAGCAAAATGTTCTACATCAGCGCCGGGCGTGTATATATTTTCCGATGGCAGCGTACACCGGAATTTCTATACAAGCGGTATGTTTATTCAAGAACATGCAGTTTCGCACAACGTAATTTTGCCACGAACAAACGTAATTATCACAACACCACTCGCTACAGGTACCGAGAGTCATGCAACGGAAATGGGTTTACGGAAGCGGTCGGATCTTCTAATATGCGAGAGACGCTGGGTTTTTTGCTTAGAATTACATTAATTCGTAAAATTCCCAGTCCAGCTTTCGGTTGTTAATTTCTTGCAAACGTTCATAAATGTACAAGTCGAATCACGATATCTCGAAGATATACCGATAGACTAAATATAACATCGAGATTAGAATAGAATAATAATATGAAAGAAAAGAGTTCAGTTAAACAGTGCATAAAAGAAGATAAAGTTATTTTACGATTTTTTTAAATAACTTTGCACTGATTTGTTATGTATTTATCTTACTAGATTATACATGTACTAATAATAACTTATATATATTCACCACATGTGCAATTTAAAAATTAATTGTCCAACTTGTTAATTGCTATAATTGTTGGTGCATGATTTTCGATACAGATTTAGCAAAAATCGATATCACTGAAGAGAAAAGCCGAAAATTTGTCCCTTTCTCTCTCTCTCTCTATATCTCTATATCTCTATATCTATCTCTATCTCTATATCTATCTCTATCTCTATATCTATCTCTATCTCTGGTTCTTTGGATATTGCACCTTACTAGCGCAATGTTTTTCCGTTTTCAACGTGATTCTACGACAATGTCAGCTCGGCACGTTTGTCCCGCGGGAAACTCGGGACGAAGTAATCTCGGGCTGGCAGGTAATATCGCGTGATAACGAGCCTTTGTGGTCCTTTACGTACGTAGTTTTGAGCATTCAGTCCAGAAATTCGATCAAGCGTCCAGAACACTGTTCCTGATTTACATCAACGACAGCGACGGCGACGACGGCGACGGCTGTCGTGGCCACACGGATCGTACGTACATCGACTGTTACAAACTACCTGTATCGTGAATGCATATCTCGATTGTGTCCCGCCAATATTCCAACCGCCTCGACTAAGTCTCTCTGTCGAGGAGCCTTTGATTGTACGCACGTACAAAGATCAAACTTGAATCGAGTCGGGAAACTCGCGTGGGCAGCCGAGTGGAAGCGATTTGCATTAATAAGTGCGTTCGGTGACTTTTAATAGCGCGGTGCATCACCGCGCGATGATCGAATAAGTGAGCCGTAAGTGATGTAACTCGATTCTTGCGCCGACAGCTTCAGCGAGTTGCGGGAGACGCGGCATTTGATGGGCTGGTTAAGAAAACACGTCGATCTTCGTAAAGAGAAGTAAACCAAGAAATTTAATGGAATGAATAAATAATAGAAATATAACAAGAAAGAAAGAGAGAGAGAGAGAGATCAATTATAAGCATAGAAAACTATAACTTTAAATACTATAGCTATATTCGATACATCATAAGCCATGCTGTTTTTTCCAATACGTTTTTCCCAATATTATATAGTGTCGTTTAAAACTCAACTCAGTGCCGCGCGACAGAGAGTACGCAAGGATAAACCGAACGGGACGGCTAGAACAGGGGCTTTGATAGGAAAGAAAAAAAAACACGAAAAAAATTCCGAGTTGTGACGCGGCGAGCGACGCTAATCGAAGGAAAATCGATTTTGTTTTTAATTTTGCCTGTCGCGGAAATCAATTCGAATTCAATTCCGTATTCCGTGCTCGCTAACGATTCACCCAACGCCGCGTATGCTCGCTGTTTTCGCCGATAATTGTGACGAACGTGAAACTCGTCAATCGTAGCACGGTAGACGCCTTGCAGCGAACGACGCGCGAATCTCGCGAGTTTCACACTCCACCGAACGTCGCGAGTGAGGATTCGAATTTTAATAAAGATATGGGAGTCTCCGCGGCGAAGGGTTGAAAAAAACGGAGGAAAAAATGTACGAGCGCGCGTAGGCGGCCGGAAAAATAATTGGCACGTCCGCAAATTATTGCGCACCTGCCTCCTCGTTCCGCTTTTAATTGGGTTACGAAGATATCGGCGATTCGAATCTCGTAGCGCGGAAAGCGTGTGTTCAAGAATAAAAAATATATATCGTTATGATGACGTGTATATAAACTGTTCTCTCTCTCGTTTCCTTTCGGGTGATAAATTCTGTGTTGCGAACAGCGCATAAAGAGGTGTCTAACAAACGTCCTCGCGTCGATTACACGCAGACTGATGCAATCCGCGACGAAGCGTGAGCACAAAGCTAAAGCGGCGCAAGCGATTACGCTGGCAAGCCGGTCGACTGGCGTTTTTTCTTTTTTCTCTTCTTTTTTTTTGTGAACGCGTTACAAAGACGGGCGAGACGCTGCGCGTGAAACGCGCCGTTGGCGTTATCCACGCACAATTTCGTCGGCCGTACGCGGACCAGAGGCGCACGCGAACGTGCGAATATTTGCAGTGTACACAAAGACGCCGCGCGATGTACAGGCTTCGCACCCACCGCACACGCACACGCCCGTGCACACACACACACGTACGTAATTCTCTCCTCTCTTGCCATTTTCGCTCGTTTACTACGGAATGCAATTTCGTGCCGACGTGGCACATGGCACACAGCGACACAACATCCCGACAGATTACCGCTTTGTTTGCGCTTCCCGGTACTTCGAAACGCAATAAAGATCTCGGCGCAAGCTGGTTCCTAGGGGGAAAGGGGAACCGACAAGTTGAGAGGGGGATGCACAAAACGGCCGATGTAAAAATGCGTTTTTAAGATGTTGCGCGGTTAGATGATACTTCATCTCAGTTTGCCTGTATATTGGCTTCTTTTCTTGGCTCTCTTCGTAGATTATGATTGAAACTGCGAGTATATATCCGGAGCCGTGAATTAATTATCTCTTGCCCTCGTTAATTTTTATCGATAAAATATAAAAATATTCTTACGAAACGTAAAATCGTGGAATATTTTTGTATAGTAACATAAATTCGAGTTATTTTAATATTTATGATATAGCCTGGCATAACGGAAACAGTGTTACATAAAATTTTGTTACTAAAACTAATAAAA
The DNA here is from genome assembly GCA_035220615.1 of Leptothorax acervorum. Taxonomy (NCBI): domain Eukaryota; kingdom Metazoa; phylum Arthropoda; class Insecta; order Hymenoptera; family Formicidae; genus Leptothorax; species Leptothorax acervorum. Next base: position 639,888 of record JASTWQ010000018.1, read on the forward strand.
TTATCGAAAGTAAAATAATTGATATTTAATTGCTATTAATCGTTATTAAAACTAAAATCGACAGGATTTATCAGTATTGTTTCACGCGCCATAGCTACGCGAGAGATTCTCCCTTTACGTTAAATACGCGCGCGAGCGTAATCATATAATTAATTGCGACTTGTTCACGCAGGCGGTATTATCCGATAATTTAGCCGCTGTTGGAAATGTTGGGCGGATGGCGAGCAGAGAAATATGAAAATATAAATTCTCGGAGTGTGTATCGTCGCCGCGTAACGCGATCGCGCGTGGAAACGCATGCAAATTCCCGGGTTAATTAGAGCTGCATTACCGCACGGTTCGGTGCATCGTCATTGTCGTCGTGCGCGATATTACCTGCCTGAAAATGGCTGATCCCTCCGTGTATCTACCTCGAAAAATTCGCGTGTACGAAACGGCGTAATGCGGGCGCGTTATTAAAAAATATGCCAGCTGTTCCACGTATGCGGAAGCTTTTATCGCAACATTATCGCATACACATGCACGCACACATTCATATATATTGTACACATTAATATGATACTTTATTATAATGACACTTGTTTGCGTTAGAGATTCTCCACCGAGAATGCAATCCTAAATTACATGTATATTCGGAGTTTCGTTACCACTAACAGCTAGTCGCATTAATTTGTGGGAAGGGGAGATGTATTTAATAAAAGAAGGAGTCTTGTTTACGTTGCAAGTATTCGTAAAAAAAATTGCATCTCGTGTACTTTTGAATTATTTTGAATTTAATGGTATATCCGATATCGTATCTCTTGTATAATTATCCATACTTTCACGCAAAGGGGGCGTAAATTGCCTGTCGATATACTGAATATATGCAGAGAGGCAGCTCCTCGGGAACTGTCTCGCGCGCAAAAGATAAGAAGACGTTTAATCGAGCTAAGGACTCGCGGTCGAGAAGCCGACGATTTCTTCGCGGTTTATCTGGGATCGCGAGCCAGTCTTACTTTATATATTATCAGACGACACGTAATGAGCGTAGTGAAGTCCCGTTCATTGGATTAAACGTCGGAAGCCTGCTCCATTTTACTTCGCCATTAGCGCCGGCCGGCAGCAGCTTTATGGCTTCTCGGGGATCTCGTCGGTGGACATTAATTAAGATGGGATCTCTTCTTAGCCGATCAATCGTGGCGCAATTTTTCGTTAATCGACAATCTGTACCCGCCACTTCGAGACATACGATATTGATCTTTGCGAAGAGTACTTAGTGGTTTATCTGTTAATTTATTAACTCTCTTGAATGTCCATCTTGTCTTTGATTAATGAGTGTCTGTAAATACTCTAATACTTAGAAGAAATATTATTTGAATCTAGTACTGTCGAAACGATAAAGATTGTTCAAGGCTTTTATCTAAAAAACGGAAAAAATCTTGTTTGAAGGTACTGTGTATCGTGAAAAAGTAAAAATGTCGCTCAAAAATTATAAAAAGACAAAAATTCCTTTTCTGTATCTCAATTAATGTAATCTATGATTAATATTATATGATTAATTTATCATTAATATAATGTAATTAATATTATTAGCATAATAACAGTGTTAACTACTACAATACATTTTGAAAACCGTTTATGCCGCACGATGTATTTGAAATAATTTGATTAAACATATTTTTGCATATTTTCAATCATATATAGAAATTCTTGCCGCGATATGCGAATGTGACGTTAAGAGAATCCGAGCGTAATAGCATAAATTATGCAATTGAATGAAATGACCGAGAAAAAATGCAACAGTACGAAAATTTTTCATCCATTATTAATGGCGGCCGAAGAATTTTTATTATCTCTTTATTATACACTTGCTGATTGTTCGGATTTGATAAAATTTCGTGTGTTTTATCACGTACTTATTATCATCGCGCGAACAAGAGAAACGGAATTATAAATCAGTGGCGGGTACAGCAAATGGCGACAACAAATATGGAATTTGCGACTTCCACGATTGCCGGATCATTGCGCCCTTTGTTAGCCGCCCCTTCTCTTTTTTATTGTCATTGTATGTCTTCTGGGGCCACGAGGCGACACCGATAAATCCTCTTCCCTTGTTCGGGGAACAAGCGGGCCTTCCGGTGACGGACGGCCACGCAGAAATTGACTGACGACGACGACGAAACGTCGAGACACGTGTCATTCGTTTAGGGAATATTCAACCGTAAATATTAACGCGACACACACAGCGGTGCGTACGCAATTTTTCATTAGAGCCCGATACTTTGTTTCAAATACGTCGACAACATAAATTATGGCACGTCCGTATAGAAAACGCTCTCTAAAGTTTTTACAGTCTAAACTCCCAACTGTAACTTTAACCAATGATTTCTTGACCATTTTGAATTGAATTTGGAAAAGCAATAGGTACTTTGGTTTCATAAATGTCAACCAAACATATAAAATTTATTTTACATGTTTTTACATATTGTTATTTTATTTACTTATTTTATTATATTTATTATTCATGTATTATTTATGCAAGATTATATTCCGCTTCAGGGTTAATTCCTTCCAACATATTTCAACAATAATTATAACAAACATTGTGCAAAAGTATACATCCCAACAGCATCGCTGTTTCATTTTAATGATCAGACTATGTCGCAGTATTAAAAAGAATCCTGCGGACTTTACGAATAAAAGAAATACTATCGCGTACTGCGCTTCTGCGAGTTTACTGCCTTTATGAAGGGCTAGATTATGGAAACGGTAGAGACAAAGGGCCGAGATCGCATCATAAAAAGAAGAAAAATAACAAAAATAACGAAGACGCGACGCGCAAAGACATGGTTACGCACAGAAAGAATTAACGAGCGTGTAATCTTTAAGCCCTTGCGTATCTGCTACAGCGCTTTTACGTTTCCTTTATACCCGCAGTCTTCCATAATCGTAAAAAGAAACACGGACATGATCGCGAGCTCCCCCATCCGATATTGAAGAACGAATGAACGATATCGCGTAATGGTGCGCGATAAAATCGCGCACCCCAACGACAGTTAAGTCTGAAAACATGTGAGTTAAATTTTGGTCGTTACATATTGCGTGACGCTTTTTTGTATTATAGATATTATTAAGTTCCGATAATGAATAAAAAAAATACAATTAATTGTAACTTCTTGTTTATAATATAAACATCTAACTAAAATATAGTTCACCTCGAAGTTCCATTAAAAACTTTCGGAGATACTTTTCCCAATGACTGATTCAGTTTTGATTCTATTGGCAATTCAGAAGGTTACGTGCCCCTGAGTCCGAGGAAGAAACGAGTGTAACTAGATCAGAGAGGCCAATATCTTTTTCAATACCGATTTTCTCCATATAACTCCTTTTTCTTTCTCACAAGCTATATTTTCACAACCTATTTAATTTTTATATTCCTCGTATTCTTCTCTTTCTCTTTCTTATTTAATTAATCATGTTACAGGTGGAAAAAATAACATCGACTTTTCTAAATAAGTGAAAAACAAGTAAAATAATTCTTTATTAACAATAGGCTCTTTATTTAAAAATAAATCTTTACTTCTATACTATATCTAAAAATTTGTATTTTGTATTCCCATTTCCCATTAATACAAATAAACACAGAAATTATTTTCGCCTGTTTTACATCGAAATTTAAACATGAAAAATGTTGATTTTAAATATCGCTTGACAAATCGACGATCGCGCGAATTTACGATATTTGTATTTTTCAATCGATGCTTGTGTAAATGAGATGTATCTCACTAGGGCACACCGCGATCATGCGATAAATCCTATAGCAAGGTCGAAAGCAGATTTTCCGCCTTGTTTTATTTTTTTAGATTTTATTTACCAACAAAATCGCTCGAAAATATGTTACGGGCGCGGGTCTCGAATCGCAATATCGTGTAGCTGCATGTTGAAATTTATTGAAATATTTTGACGGCATAGTATTCACGATGAAAAGTCGAATATTCAGAAATACTGAGAGTTGCTTATCATGCATGTGCTGTTCTTTTACAATATGTGTCTTTTTCACAAGTTAATTATATTGGATATTAAATTTTTTCCCCTTTTAAGGGAGAAATTGATATACAATAACGAATTTTTCACTTTTCTGACCGCTGCAGTCAATCTCATATCCACAATAATTACAAATTTAAAAATTAATTGTATTAGAATATATGGGTATGAATGATTTCTCTCTACATGTAATTATGAATCTTATTAAGAGTGTGTATCTAGAAAATCATGATGATTTTAAGATTATAATCACTAAAAAATGCTTTAATTAAAATTATCCATTCTTTTATGTCATATTTTACATTATATAATATTTATTCGAGATAAACGAGCAACTCGTCGATGGATCATTAGGAACTGTTTGACGTCTTTTATCGCGAGAATCTTTTCGATAATTTGGCTCATCGATTATTACTCGATGTGATTATTAAATCGGTTCTCTACGGTCTCTCTCTCTCTTTCTCTCTCTCTCTCTCCCCCTTTCTCTTTCTTTTTCTCTCTATCTCTCTCTAGCATTCTTGCTGAACAAGTTTGATAATTAAGAAACGACGAGGAGACTGGTCGGATATATTATAAGCAGACGAGGTTAATAATTTAAGCGAATGGGCCGCGACGCGGGCGAGCGCCTGCTTCACGATCCCGAAGAACAATTCAGTGTTTGCTCATCTACCGCGTGACGTTGCGGAGGCGTGGCTCGGACCGCGTCTATTAATTATTGCCAGCGACGCGTGTTCATAATTAAGAGGTCATACCGCCCGCCCGACAGAGTCATCTCGTATATACGCGTAGCTCGCCTAAATGATTTTCCGCAAGAAACTTCGGCACCAGCACGCGCCAGTTTTTCGCTTTGTATCTTGCACTCGTAGACGTCGTTGTCTTTTTGCCCCAAATTGTCTTCGCGAAACACTCGCAAGACAAATTCCTGCTGCGACTTAATTGCGCTACATTCTTTAATTTAACCATCTCTCGCGCGCGAGAACAAAGTTGACACGCGACGGAATTATTACGTACGATATCGTGGAATAATTGCACGCAATTAAACAATTTTAATAAAGGTAAAATATTATTGCAAATTCCTAGATCGAGAGTCAAGGCTCAGAAGTGCCTCCGCGACGTGAAATTTATGAGATGGTCTCGCAATTCTGGCGCACCCCGTGACATAATTTTATTTACTGCGAGACACCTGTGAAATTTAATCAACGTACGAAGCTATTCCATGCTTACAAAAGATTTTAACGACAACGACTCAAAATACCTGATGTAACTAAATTTGTTCCGTGCTCGCGCAATATAAGAGGAAATTATTGCCGAGAAAAATTAAAGTCGAATATGCAATAATGTGATCAACGCGGAAATATGTTCATAAATCTGATAGCATTTAAAGAGCAATGTATAAAATATAATGTATCATAAATTTCATAAACTGCGTTTAGGTTTTTTATTACAGATTCTGGATTAAAGACGTGAGACGTACAAAATATGTAGAGGAAAGTCCCCTATTATGAGATGGGCTCCTAATATGCGATAGCGAGGTTTCTGCTAAACTAATAGGCCCTATCAGTTGGTTCCACCATGAACTTATTGCCCTTGGGGTAAAACCTATTTAGTGTAAAATTCATTGTTTGATCGTGCGTGTAGTCGTTGCAGAGAAAGAAATTGTGAAATTGGATGTTGTCAAGTGCCGTGGATATGAGACTTTAAACCTTGTTTATTATATAATAAATAAATATTTGGCAATGAGTTCTGCATGCAGCGATAGAGTAAGATCGTATTAATAGGAAAATACGGGATATGTTGAGTTGCTCAATTGTAGAGATTAGATTTGGTGCTCGCAAAACCGCAAGGCGTGGGGCTCGTAACATGAGATACTCAGGGTACTCCTGGGTTGCTGGAGTATGAAAGTTATTGTACAGTAATAAAATAAGAGAAAATACTATATCAACGTTAAGGGAAGGTTTATACGAAATTATAAGTGTGTGCTGACCTTGATTTGAGGGGGAAGGGTGAAGGGGGCAGATTAGGTACAATATTAGGTATAAGTGTGTTTACGATTGTTGCAAATGTGCTTCTTCATTACATTTGTCTTTCAGAAACTTTAAATAAAGTTTTCTAATTACAATATGATGTATTTTGCACTTTATTAGCGATTTCCCGGGGTCTCTCATATTAAGAGCACATTTTTTCGATTTTGCCGAAAGCTCATTTTTTACATTTTTCTAATTTTCTGAAAAATCAATATTTAAATTAAATTTTACATTTCAGCATCTTAAAGCTTATTAAATTCCCTTTAAAATGACCTATTATATTTTTCAATTCTGCCCATAGACTTCCGGCAATGACACAAAATAGATGTGGTATCTCATAATCGGGGACTTTCCTCTATATACTGAAAAATGTTAAGAGAAAAGTCTCTTTTCTAAAAATTCATTTAATTTTTGCTAAACCGAATAAGAGCGATCGAAAAATGACAGTTATGTTGAGCGATAAGCACACGAGAGATGAAAGTTTAATCTGGTTCTCCTGGCTCATACGTCGTCGATCTAATCCCCTTTGCCATTAAATCGCTGACTTAGAACTTAGACCGCGTGCTCGTAACTCGAGCTTCCTTAGAAAATGCGTATCCTCGTATCTCAAGTAATTTAAGCCCCGGTCACCGCAAGCGTTGCTCTCCTTTTATTAACGATAAATCATAGCGACTTTTCAGGGATGAAAAGTGTACGGTGCCGGCAATAAAATGTATCACGCTACATTCACGCTCTACCGTTGCGCGATTTATTTCCCCGCGATCCTTTTGCTTCTGCAATGTTGAAATACAATGTCATCATTGGATTGTTCATTCTATAAATATTCGGTGATGTCTTTCATATTTTTCTTGCGCCGTTATGAAAACATTCCGATGTTTTTTATTACAGTTATGCTATAATGCACTGAGGATAAAACCAGATGAACAATAGAAGCATTTTGTCATTTGGAAATTAACTTGGCGCTTCCAATTAACGAGTTTGATTTACTACTAATTTTTTTTAACAAAAAGCTGGTGGTTTATCAGAAAGGTGGAGGTTATCAAAAATATATTTCGCTTATTAAAAAGTTTACTGTTAAAACGTTCTTTTTTGCAATTCCAAAAATTTATCTACGATACGAGTTTCCCGTCGTCAAAAGAAATACAGATCTGAATTTTATGTGAATCATATATATTATATTAAGTGTATCTTTGGAATTTATATCAAATACGTCTTGAGATTGATATCTGTGCAATTTTATCTCCACACGCATACAGTGTCATACTGTTAGCGACATATCGCAGTCTGTTCAAAATAAATCATTATGTGAGGCCGAATGTAAAACAACGGAAACATAGTTTATGCCTGATGCATTCAGCGGACAGAGCTGCTCAATAGCAATCAAACGTGATTGGTTCCTACTTTTAGAACCAACAAATCAACGTAGAGTATTGATAAGACGAACTCAACTGTTGTGGTCCGCTGAATGAATCCGCAGCCTATGAATTCATCCCGAACAAATGAAGGCATAGGTACTTTAAAAGTCATATCTCTTTTAGGCGCGTAATTTATCTCACAAGAGAAGTAGTACCCCACTTAAGATTATCCCCTACGGCTGAAGGATCCCTCACTCGTGTAGCTCTTCTTTTCCCTCAACAGCCTTAACCGCATCTCTCGCTCTTTCTTTCTCACCCTCTCTTTCCCATATTCTGTCCGATTCGTAAGCTGGATTTACGAGTGCGCCGCGCGTCTGGTCGTGCTATCCGCTCGCGGGACGTTTTCCCGTCTCGCCGTTCAATGAATCATCACCGGCGAAATCTTTCTTCTTTTTCCGTAGATTATCGTCACACGGCAAATAGACGAAGGGACGCTTCTCAGTACACGCCGTCCAATATAATCATGTCGCTCTGTAAATTTACGCGCATATAATCGTCATAATGACCGGATAATTGCCGCGTCCGTTCGGTACATGAGTTAAACGAGCAGTAATTATCGTTCGCTACGAACGGTTAATCGTTACGATTAACGATGAATAATTTCGTGCTTATTTTTTGCGTGATTAAATCTCATGACTTCATTAAAGTTTTATCGCGCCTCTTTAGCGCGTATCCCGAGCTAGGATTCATCAAATTGGAATTAACATCCTGTTGCTTTTTCTAGAGCAGACCGAAAAGATTTACATGAATTTTGATTAATTTGAAACGCGGAAGATCGAAAGCAAAAAAGAAATCGAAATTCGCGAAAAATAGCAAAAAGAAAGCGGTTGTGCGATCGAATAAAAAGTTCGGAATTTTAATATCCTGTGACATTTTCCAGTCAGTCTCTAATTAGTATGTTCATTCTTATCGTCTTTTGCATACTTTACATTTCTCACTTAGTTTTAATTAACCACCTAATATTTTCTGCAATATTAATTTCCCCTAATTGTTCAATTTTCATTATGCGACTTAAGTACGCTTTAATCATATTTTATTTTTAGTTAATTGTTGTTATACCGTCACTGTTTGCGATATGAAAGGCAAGTATACTCATATTTTAATAGATTAAAGGAAACTTTTTAAATAATATTCTTAGAACGTATTAGTACATTGTGACAAAATATCTCTAAAAAATCGTCCGATTTTTAAAAGATAATTAATTATATCATTCTATCTCAACGACAGTTTTTTTTTCACAAAAATTATATATTTTGATTGAGCAATTTTACTTGGCCTTTAATTTCGTTTAACTTTCGTGTAAAAAAAGGGCGCGCCGAATATTTTACCTTGGGAAATCGAAACTGCAGAACCTTAAATAAAGATAAAACGTAATGCAAATAAGGGTTGCATTTAAGCAGAACGGAGGCTGCGAAAGCTGAAAGTCGATCGGAAACGAGAAAACTTTTTCACCATTGTTAGTCTATAGTCTATACATGTTCCACTCGCTCGATTATCGAAAGTTACGAATGCACCGATTTGCCCGGAGCTTGCGATTAAATGTGATTCAGCGAGTGAATCTATCTGCCGATCTATCCGCTGTAAAGAATCGATACGAAGCGCAACCGGAAAACCAGCCTGATTGCATTTGCATGCTCAGGCTTGGCTCAGGGCTCCGATATTAATTGGGAAAGCAATTTTATGCAACGCGACAACATTAAAAGGACCGTCCGTGTTATTGGAATGCGCATTTTATTTTCATACGCATTTTAGATTGTCTAGAATAAATATATTGGCTTTCGGTAAATCAAAAATAAAAAAATCTTCCACTTTAAATATTTTTTATTCGCATTTTTTAACGTGGTTGTATATTAACGCGAACTAGTTTAAGCTATCGCCAAAAATAAATTAAGATGGCTCGCCAACCTGCGTAACAGGATGTATTTAAAGGGGACCTGACGATATCATTGCGATATACAATCTTCTCTTGTCATGTTATGAAAAGAATGTAAATAGATGTGAACGTTCTCGTTTAGTCCTTTTCTATTTTTAAATATAAAAAAATGTAAAGATTAATGTTAAAGCGTAAAGAGACCACAACCAGCTGAAAGATCCTCTTTCACTTAATATGAGAAAGATAGAACATCTCTGTGAAGTATATTTTATCGATAATGCCGTACATTTTCAACAAAAGCGTCGTTACGATAAAAGAGAAAGCATTTGCTGAAAAATTCCCCGCGAAGCAACATTCTCTTATCGATTCAGCGTGATTCTCTGTTTCCCAACACATGCATCGATCTTTCTTTCTCTATATCTCTCATCGCGACTATCGCGAGTATCTGCCTATCACGTGAAAATATAACTCCGAACTAACAATAAGATGATTAATCTCGCCACGTGACGATGAGCCCAGTTTCCATTTTTGTAGGAAGAAACTCGATATTTAAGAAGTGGTTGTTTACTGGATACGCGCGATTGGACGACCGATTTCCATAAATTCTCGCGGCGTGTATATCAAACGTGCGTCGTAACAAACGTTAGCCGAAGTACACGGGGCACGTTTCAACGTTGCCTCCGTGACGCGGGACGCCTATATTGCTGTCATAAATCTAACAAGGCGGCCCGACATTAACCCTCCGACCGCCGCCTATACTTCCGACCGGCACCGGCTTGACCTCCACGTCCGATAAAATAGCCGTCTATAATATACGCTCCCTCATATTATATTATTTACTCCTATTTAATGAACCGCGTCAGAATCACCGGGCACCGTGCACAGCCGCGAAATGTTCCGCGAATTGCCTGTTGAAAACAACCGCGGAAAGTCGATTTGTAAATTCTTCTCTACAAATACGTCGCGTCGCGGTTTGAGTCTCCGTTCGTTCGTCTTTCACCAGACTCTCCTGCAGCAGAAACAATAGTTGCGAAACATACATTTTTTTCCATGTCACGCCACGTCCACGGGAGATGCTGCGTTATATCTCTTGTATATTTCCACGATTATATATATTATTTGTGAAAAATGGAAATTGGCCGAATTATACTCGTTGCTGCATACGATACGCTACGATACGCTTGTACGATACGTGGCGCATATTATATTTCGCGAAATGTACGGCTGTAACTAGCCGTAAATATACATCTACCATACGTGCGTAAATGCATTAAGGGAAACATATATGAATGGATTGTTTTTGAAATTATATTTTTTGCCTGGCTTTCACGGGTATTTTAAAATTCCATTGGCATCGTAACGTTAAACATATAGTAATTACTGTAGGTTTGCATTCGCTTCACAATGCAACCATCGCGTTGTTACTTGTTACTAGGCTAAATCGAAAAATTAATGCCTGAACGCTACCCAGATCAGGACCGTTACCAGCCGTGTTGGAAAATAGTTCCGTTTCAATCGGCATCCTCAATAAACATATTCATGTTATTATTTAACGGCCGCGAGAACGTGCTGCGTCAGCAATGGAGATTTTTACGGCGCTATCGAATGTTCGACGCAATAAAAACGACGTACGAGCTCCTATGCGCGGAAAACGCCGGAAATATTGTTCATATCGATTTAATAAAACGCCCGCGTTGTGGTGGTGCACGGTGGAAATGACGGCGTTCTGCTTGCTAGGAGCAAGAAGAGAGAATATTCTAGACGAAATTTCCTTCCTCCCGTATCTCATGATCGAGGATACGATGCGAAAAACCGCTGCGACCCCGGCTCTTGCCATCTAGGGTTTTCTTCTCTCGCGAAAACAGATTCTTACATTTAATTGACGAAACGTTCTCGTGTGCACATCGCGAAATGCATTGCCATCATGTCGCGCGTTTGACGGAAAAACGCCGCGTACCTCATTGGAAAAAGCAATCGTTTGCATGCAACATGCCGTTTTTCCTCTCGATTTTCCATCGGTGTGATCGCGCTAGCGAGCGAGCGAGCGAACCATCGAGTTTCGAGAAATAAATCTCGATGTTGCTGAGATTCGTCGTGGACCAGTGGAGTGGAAAATTAGACTACGTCACCGTGTTTGGTTCATGCCAACATTTCTTGCTTTTAATATTCAATAAACAAGGAATTTGTACCCTGTCGCGGGTATATTTTCGCGCGACTTCCGCCGCGTTTATTTCGCATATTAGGACTTCCGGAAATCGGTGAATTTCACCCGACGATATATCGATAATGTAAATTTTTCCTACAAACTTTTAAGGCTTTTACATTATTAGTGCTTCCCTACGTCGCAGGAAAAGAAATTTGCACTATATAATTCTGAATAAATATAGATATTTATTTTTAAAAGAGTTTAATGAACAAGAGAAGCGTTTCGCAGATGTAAATAAAATCCGTATGTTATTTAATCTTTCGCGTTATAGGCCTACGCACGAGGGTAAGATACATATATGATCCAGTTTGTCGACCTGTTTATTCATCCCGAAGACAATGGTACAATGGCGCCGCGTTAAACACATGTTACCACAACAGATTCGAAATGGTATTACGCCAGGCCGATGCGTTTTCATAATGGCGATAATATGAGCGACTATTATTTGCAAAAGTTGCAGTGTAACGTTACAGGTAACGTTACAATAGCGAACCACTGTGCATTTCCTATGCATTCGTGAAAAAGCAAAGTATATGTTGGTGACGAGCACGAACGGGAGCATTCTATTAAGATAAACGTGTATAAACGTGTAATACTCGCTTAAAAAAAACATTAAAATAACCGTTGTACAATGACAATATTATTATATATTATATATGCATATATAACAGTAATAATAGTATAAGCATTGAGCGTTATTGTCTTGTGAGTCCATCGTTAATGGCGTTTCTCTGACTGGACGTTTTTTTTCTGTTACAGAGCCATGACAGCTGGCAGGGACACGATAGTGACCAGGTGAGCGCTCAATGCTTGGAAAATGCTTGCAAAAGTACAATTTGCATTAACACACACCCGCTACGCTCTTCCCTGAAGACTTTCCTTTCTGTCGCTTCCTCTCTCATACTATACGCTCCACTCCGCACATTTGGTCCGCTACTACTTTCGGAAAGGCATGCTGACTCTGTGAGATCCTTTCGCAATTTGCATGTTGATGTGCTAGCTTCGCGTAGAAACGCCACGTTCGTTCGTTCACCGGGACTCCGTATGTTGTACGAAATTTTCTGGGCAGCGGCAGAATCAGTGGAATACGAATTGCACGCTCTTATAATACGGCCCCATAATCTTGTCCCATCCTCATCGTTTCCATCATTTTCGCAAGCCTTTTTGCGACACGCTTGTGATAAGTATGTCCATTTTTTAATCAAAGTTTTTAACATTGAAATAAGAAATTCGCGTTCTTCAGCTGTGTGTTTTGATATTGAGTTAGGAGTGCAGTTTTTTCTATGCATTATATTCAGATGAAAGTGCGCAAATTCAAAAGTATGCAGCACTTTAAATATTTGATTTTGAAATAAGATTCAGTCGGTTTGTCAGAACTTACATGTGAAGAGCAATCTTAAAAGGTGAAAAAAAAATGCGAATCTTACTTTTATGTCCGTCATACAGTCATGATTTTCCATTCCTCGTCGTCTGTCGGGTAATTAAAACCGACAAATAATTTACATTACGAGTAATCGATGTGCGCGAGTAATTAAAACTGGTTTTAGCTAAATTAAGATGAGTAGAGAGGAAAAGCGATTTGCACGGCAACGATGCATGCTGCAGGGCTCTTGTATCGTCGTCTGGTTACATATTATAGTTATAACGTGCGCACTGTACCTATCGCGTACCATTATTGAGGACGCAGATGTTTAATGACGTATATGCCGGCGACGAGAGCGGCATGGCAGTGCAGCTTGCGAAAATATTTGTCGGATTGAGAGAGAGAGAGAGAGAACATCACGACGCGCGGTCTGACGATCGATCCTTGATCGCGCCGCGTGCTACCGTCGCAACTGCTGTTGACACTTTCCCGCCCCTTGCGGAAGTTTCCCCGTACAATGCGCTCGCAGACGGATGCAGATTAATTAATTCCTTATTGCATGCACCATATCTGACGCGCGATTGCTTGATTAAACGCAATAACGGTCTGCTGAGTTATATAACGCGAGGGAATTGAATGTGCAGGGAACGGTGGGGAAAATTGATCACTATCGTGATTCTTCGTCGTGTGCAGACTGATTAATATATCTTTGCTCAGCTTTCAGCCGGAAAGGAAAGGAAGGGAAAATATAGAAAATATTTTTATAAATATTTAAAAGTAAATAATGGAACCCATACTTTGAAACATATAAAGAAAGAGAGATCTTCAATTTCTGTTTATGTCCCATATTATAGGTTCTATCATTTAATATTAATATCTCGTGATACTCGTGATACTGCTGCTCGCACGTTTCTTATCGTAATGTAACGTACAAGTCCGTAGACGGGTCGTTGGAGCGTATCAGACGCATCACTATGAGGTATCCCCTTGATAATCCAATGTAGTCCGCGAAACACTCTCGGAGAGGAATCTGAGAGTAGACGAGACACTTAACAATGGCGCGGCGTTGAATGTGATTTAGTGTGGCGTCTAATCGGATCTATCTTGGTGCCTATGCCGTATCTCATGCTGCTGTTGCTTCTCCCCGACACCGAGGACACTTAGAACGCTATTGCGATTGTCGTACGTCAAATTTGTTGCTCGTTCTCGCAGGGTGCTTTCCACCGCTTCAGTTTCCGGAGCTTTAATAAGCAATTAACAAGTTTGTCATACGGATGCGTGGGGTAGACACACACGACGATTTGCTCCGGACTGATCCAGTTTGAAAGAGTAAAATGTATCTGTAATGCTGCAATAAAGAGGGTAATGCTAATTTTCTACAGTTCACAATAAGTTTAATGTAGAGATTTTTTTAAATATTAGCTTTAATATTTAATTTAATTATAATAGATCTAATTAGCTTTAATATTTAATTTAATTATAATAGATCTAATTGTCGAAATTAGATATGCAAGATGAAAGATAAAGAATAATTGTTTGAAAGTCGTGTTTTAAATAAAAATTTCACGCGTTTGCAGCGTCGTGGCTCGAACTTTAATCAAAATTTAACATCGTGAATGCGATATCGCCTCGCGACAAACGCGATACGTAAAATTGTGTCTCGCTTGATAAGTTCTCTTGCTGTAGGTACTTTAGCGAGCCCTGTGTTGTTTTTCAATGACCTCTTCGAACCTCTAAGAAGAGAGATAGTACTCCGGCCGCTTTCTTGTTTCGGATGTCTACAATACGCATCATCCACCACGTCATCCGTACTCCCTTCGCGAGATTCTATTCTCTCTCCGGAAGCACAAAGCGCATCGCCCAACGTCCTTTGTTGTCGCGCATCGACTTCATCCCCCTTCCCCTCCCACCGGCGAATCACGCTTACACTCTCTTTCTCTCTGTGCTCTTAACACATTCTCCCCGCTTTGTGGAAGGTCTCTCAAAGGGACTGGTCTCTTCTTCCGAGTCCTCTTTGTTTTCCCGCGAACGCAGCTTTTTCTCTCGAATCCCAATCTCCTTGTCATGGTATAACTACCACTGGCGAACTCCGAAGCTCATTGCCGGAAAGTCTCGCTGCGGTAGGCAACGCGATTCAATGGTAAACGAAATTTTAGATTTATTTATTTACGCGATTGCGCGAAACGGGACTTTTGTTGACGTAAGCTCCAATTTTGCGGGACATTTCGCGAATCGGCCTTGCTCAATCGGGAAAAACTACTTTCTTCGCCTTGCTGGTAACATTTCCGCAATACGTTCCTTAAAGTTGTATAGGGTTGCACACCCCTAACACTGGGGACTCCATGGCTTGACGATAATTCTTTCTTCTTTTTATGTTCTTCTTTTGTTTCTTTCTCTCACTTTGTTTCCGCTCTTTTTCATTTTCCTACGTTTTTTACGAGAAGCATTCAGGTTACAAAAAGGATCGGGCTCCTCGCTTAAGTTCCTGTTCTGGTTCTTTTTTTTTTCATTATCAGGACCATGAGGGATCCTGCCGGGACCATCGGGACCAGGCGGAGTGCACGAATCTCCACAAAAAACAAAAGAGAACGAGACACCGTCCGCAGCACACGTGCTAATTACGACGTCACGCGATCTCGCTGGAAAACCGCGGTACTCTTGTTTCAAAAAAATAAATGGCAAACAAAGCGAATGAGACTCTGCTCTGATATTTTATATCGACGTCTTCCTCTTTTTCTTTTTTAGACAACAGCTTTTTCAAGTGTATCCGATAAAAATTGTGTAAATTGTAGTGATTCTACAATTAAAGTTTTATTTTACAATTGCCTTGCTATTAATCTAATTAGTCAACATATTAATTAGGAGCTGATGTAAAATGTTTTAACTACAACATCATTCTTAACTACATCTTCTAGTTTTCCTTTCCTTCCTTCCATTTCTTCCCTTATCATCTCACAATTTTTTCAGATTATATTTTAACATATAATATCGTATTTTTTTTTCTTTTTGGAGGAAACTATTAGATTCGCAGGCATTCCTGTAATCTACAATCGCTATTTCAACAAGCCGAAAGAAAATCGTCATACATCGTCGCTTCTGCACTTTCGCCCGCGGAATCGCTCCAAGCCGTCTTTAATTGTACAAGACGCATTAATTAAACGTCACTACGTAGGCGAAGGTGTTGTTGCATTTCGAGCGTTGCGCGAAACTTAGCGGTATATGAATAATGCATGCGCATTGTCGCTTGTCAAAGTAAACGTCGCGATTTTAGCAGCGCGACGCGCCTTGTCAATTTGCATAAATGTGCGTGTTTTGTGATTAATTACGAATTTCGAATCGCCGCACGCCAGCGTCACATTTTGGTTCACGCCACCCGGTATAGACTCAATCGTCGCACTTTTATCGACTGAGCGCATGTGGATGGATCATAGATCCTTACAGGTGTCACCTGTAGCTTTGTTTGACAGCATTATTCTTTTTTTCGCGCAACATACCAAACTTGATGAAAATTAAAGAATAATTTTAAGCTGACGATAGAATTTCTTTATAAATCCTGTAAATGAGACGAACGTGGAATTGTAAAGTTGAAAAGAAATATTATGATAATAAAATATATAAGGGAGAAATGTGTAAATTCCCCGATTAAAAATAAAATTCATAAGTACAACAAAAAACTCAGGTGCTTTATGGGATACCTACATTGCTAACAAGTTTAAAATTAAAGAAAGAAAAACATCGAATACAAAATTTAATACAAAATATTATGTGCGCGAGCCCTTTCATTTAAACTGCAAATTGTAGATAAATATAGGCCAATATTTTCACACCGTTCCTCCATCCCGCTGTTGACTCAAGCGCGGAATGCTTTGAATATATTATTTTAACATTGCTGTTGAAAATATTTTTAATATAGGGCGCGTTCTATTGTGCTCTTCGTTTTTCTTCTTTTTTTTGTACGATTATCAATTAAAAAAAAGCTAAAACGTCCCGAAACCTTGCGAGAGATTTTCGCGGCAATTTCGCGCAGCTGCGATATGAAATTTGGTCAGAGGTCACCGGACACAACCCTTTCACCTTAATTGGCCGGACACAACGCAGCGTCCCGTCCTCAATTTCGCATCGTCCGCTATACTATATGTGACGTGGGCTACTCTCGCTCCTGAATTTCCCGCTGA
Organism: Leptothorax acervorum; assembly: GCA_035220615.1. NCBI lineage: Eukaryota > Metazoa > Arthropoda > Insecta > Hymenoptera > Formicidae > Leptothorax > Leptothorax acervorum. The sequence continues at coordinate 656,967 of JASTWQ010000018.1, forward strand.
TCGACGAAATTTCCTCCGCGAGGGGATCGGGCCTCAAAGGAACGCTCAAACGATCCTTCCGCAACAACAACAACGTGATAACGTAAACTCGTCTCGATGCAACATACTGTGTCTATGATCGACGGCGAGTTCCGCCGTTATATCGGAATGCAAATTGCAATCGGAATTAAGCGCGCCATTGTTCCGTGATACGCCGCCTGTTACATCATACACTCTCCCCTCTCTCCCTGCTAGATTTCGCGTAAATCGGGACATGCCACGTTATTAACGTACAGAACCGTATATTGTACGAGGTACGTTCGAACTTATTAAAAAAATAATATATTTGAAAAATATCCATGCAACTCATTTTTAATATATTGACGATATATGTATTTTCTGTGTCCTTGGTTTAAATCATTAATACATATCATCTCTTTGTGCAATTCGAAGACTGATAATGACGGATATAATCAATATAATAAAAAAAAAAGATAAAATATGTGACATCTATCATGATTTATCGTGATTTATTTGGATTTTTATTATTATTATTCTTATTTCCTTGACTGTAAATTAAATATATACTTTTTACTTGTGTATTATTAAAAATAGGATTGAATAATTATAGCAAAAAAAGAAGAATAAACATGATATGATGTCATCGCGTTTGGATTTTTTATTCATCGCTGTCATATGTCCGCGAAAAAAAATACTCGCACGCCTCGGCGGGCTTGCTGAATTTGAATGCCCTGTGACCCTGTGAAAAACTGGTTCCAGCTATTGACGATATACAGTCGACTGTCGACTCGAATCACGAGTCCTATCTGCACTTTTGCCCGGGTCATGGTGATTGGTATAGGTCCGCAGCTCACGAATCGCGTATTAATGTACTCTTGTTCGCGACAAACATGCCTAAGGGGAGTCAATTCTGTAAATTTTGCATGAGGCATTTACCTCTATGTTCCACTGGCCACTGCAAACACCCGTGCCCGGCACAGAATTTCGATACGTTCGTTTGCCGTGTCGAAATCCACCCCACGGTGCGACAAGTCGAACGCGGATAAAAGCGACTGATATAATAGAGAAAGTGGTTCGCTCAATCGGATAAAAGCTCGCGATAAAAGCTTCGTCCGACCCTGAACCGGTACCGTGCCCTTGCGGTTGTGCAACACGGTATTGCCGCCTGCTTTCGCGCGCGCAAAAGGAAAAAAAAAAGGAGAAGAAAAGAGATAGAGCGGACTGACAGGAACGGAACGCGGAATTCAGCGTTACGACGCGATCGCGGGAATTCGTGCATTGAATTTCGCGTGCAAAAAGTCACGATTCGCAGAAGCGCGCGACGCCTGACGAAACCGAAGCGTAAAGACCGTCCTGTCGGTCGGTCGTTCGCTCGCTCGCTCTCTCACGATCGACCTCGCACGAACCTGAAGTCACGCTCTACGTTTTCAGCATGGTATATAACTCTTTCGACTCTTGTCTCGCGCGTGTACTACACACGACGAGCTAGAATCGCCAGGGACGAACGTAGTCGCTCTCAGAAACAGAACCTCTCCATTTTTTAAATTATTCGTACAGTGCCATATAGCCTAATTACAGAGCTGGCGGCACGTTAAAAATCCCCCAAAAAAAAGATTATTCGTATAAAATTATCTAAGAGAAAATCTATATAAAATTTTCTGAAACAGCAAAATTAGCTCGAGCTTGCCGGTTGGAGATTGCCATAGAGATGCACATCATCGATTCTTCGTGAAAAATTCGTCAAAGGAGTCGCCGCTTCGAAATTGAATTTGAATAGTAATGGTAGAAGAAATTAAACGTAATGCGCGAAATTATATTCTATATTTGGATGAAACGATAAGCAGTAGGAATGATGAGCTTTCTGTAGCGAAGCGTCGAGGAATCAATAAAAAATGTGAGGGATAGTAGAGATAAAGAGATAAGAGACGAGAGAGATTAAGAGAATTATATACTTTAACTCATATTTCCAGAGGTACGACTCGACCACCCGCGTATTATTTCAAAAAGAAACAAGGGTCTCCATATAGGTGTTCTGACTCATCCGTCGCGCATGTGTTTCCGCCCACTATTATATCTCTCAATAATCTCGTTTAATAGACCCACTGTCACGTAACAGATGCAAATATAAGTTATGGATAACTATCGCATAGAAAAATTACAATTTATTGCGGAGAAACAATTTTTTAATTCTCTTTCTACTCCTGTTTTCTATCTCCAACGCTGATTCGCTTATCTCAGGATTAACAATAAAGATTTATTATTCAACTGTCTTATCTTTATTAGTTATTATCGTCACGATGTTTCGACCATGGGTTTTGGGCCTTCTCAATCTACGTAACTTTTGATGCTAATATATATATATATATATAAACATCCTATTTTTTTTTAATCACTGTAAAGAATTTATCTCAGAATTATTCTCTATATTTAGTTTTTACTGTCTCTAGTGTCTAGTACGAGGGATTCCGCGGAGCAATTAAACACATATTTAAAGTATTATACAAGCAGTTAGGCTCTTCAAGCTATTCTCAAATATATATCTCACTTTTTTCGCGAACAATTCGCGTGAATTTCACACGGGTGGAATCGCCCGGGCGGCGCGAGGCGCCGACGCGAGTGCCGACGGTCCTGCGGTAGGATCCCGGTTTCCGCGATCGTGCAGGTTCGTGCGTTTCCGCCGACGCTCGGCGCACACCCGTGCGTGCAGCGCGAGACTCGAGAGCTTCACGCCGCGCCGGTGCGGTGTTCGGTCGGTCGGCCGGTGACGTCAGCAGCGAAGAGGCGGAGTACGCGATCGACGAACGAGCGCTCCGCCGCGGACGTTCCTCCGCTCCGAAAAATATCGCCGTTCCGAGCCCGCCCGCGGAATCGGCAGTCGCGTTGGTCGCGCGTTCGCGTCGTCGATTTCATCCCGTCGCGGGTGCCGGTCCGGTGCGAGGATCACGATTCACGAGTGTGTGTGCGCGCGCGCGCGCGCGCTCGGCGGTGACGCGAAACCGCTCGTATCCGCCGCCGCGACTCCGCCACGCCAGTGTCGGAGGTGCCGAGACAGAAACAAAGAGGGGTAGGAAAGGCAGCGAGAGAAAGAGAGAAGAGGAGGTAGCGCGTCCAACCTAACCTCTAACGACCGGCAGTGATCTTTCAGCGCTCGCGCGTACGCTTGGCGTGGCCGCCGCCGTCGCGTAAGCAGCCGATCTTCCCTCCGGTTTCCCACGCGTCTGGCGGAGTGTAAACGCATTTCGAATCACGCGTCAGAACGCGATCGCGCGCGACACGAAGAGAGAAAGACAGAGACAGATGGAGGAAGGTAGATAAAGGGGAGGGCACACGCGGCGAAAGACGGAGTAGTAGGTGTACGGCGAGAGACAAGGACGCCTGCGTTCTGTTTACGCGCCTCGCGCGGATCTCCGACAGTCTCGCTCGCGGTTCTACGCGAGCGTCGCGTCGCGCAGCGTCGTATCGTATATCGTATCGTGTCATATCGTAGTCGTATCGCATCGTGCCGTGCGAATCATACGGAATCGCCGGAGTATAACGCGCCGGGGACTAGGTGCAACCTGTTTACAGTGCGCGCGCGCGCACGCGCGCGTGTGTTGCGCGCGTGTATGGGCATTACTACGTGCACCTGTGTGCGCGGCGTGCTTGCGTGTGTGTGGCCGGTGCGCGTGTGTGCTCGCCGCCGTGGAATGCGAGGCTCGCGTGTGCATCAGGGACGGCTCGACGTTCCTCCGCCGTCGTGACGCCGCCCCGCGTCGTCTCCGGTCGTCGCCGGTCGTGCTGGACGCTGGACGCCGAAAGATAGCCCGAGGAAAGCAGGTCTCTCAGGTAGAACGCGGAAGATCGTCAACTACGCCCGTGTTCGGCGGACGATGTTGCGAAAGACACGCGGAAAATTAGTATTTTTGCATTGTTTTTCGTTATTTATGTTGCACTTTTCGGAACGTTAAGTTTTAATGCTCCGAAAGAAGATCGTAATGTACATACTTATGGGGCGGTAGATTTTCCGTTAAAAGTTGATTTAATTCGCTTGACATATTTCTCGTGGGAACTACATATTCCTCTTAACCGTCGCGTCGGTCGACGTGTACAAATTATCGTAAATGTAGCCCGTAGCCCCGGCGTGGATTACGTAGACGACGCGTAATGCACGTTGATAATATTCATAATTGTCGCTTGCCGGCGCTTAACGTTCCGTAAAGTTAGCAAATTGGGATAAATTCTATGTAATTTCCTTGGCCTTTCTGTGCTCTGTGTGTGCACTTAGAAAGTTGATTTAATTCGGTGAAATCCCTTTCGCTCGTAGGGCGTGTGCTCCATGCAGAGTAACGCTTTTATTTTAAGAGGAAAATATTGTTGAGAGAAAAAGAGAGAGGGAGAGAGAGAGAAACGCTGAAGTTGCATCACGTTACTAACTTAGACAGAAGTCTCCTCTCGCTGCTACTTTATTTATTTTTTAAATTACTTTTTAAATTACTTTGAAAATTGTTGTCTCCATTTTTCAGCACTGCTCAGTCTAATTTGCAAGTCGTTTTTACTCGGTATATTTCATTATTCAAAACTCGATTTGTATTTTTCTTCTATCTTTTCGTTCGAAAAATCCATTTTAAGAGATCTAGTAAATTTTAAAAATGAAATATTATATATCAATTTTAAATTTTAATTTAAGTAATTTAATCTCATTTTCGTGACTGTCAATTTTTGTTGTCTAATAAGAACTGACACACGTAATTTTTTACATTTTTAAATGTGCTCTTTATTACATCTATCATATAAATTTGTGCCTTTATTAGATATAAATGTAATGCTCGCTAATATTCAAATTGGCAAGAATTATTTGAATAAAACTGAACATTTTACATATAACAGAAATAATACCACGAAAGTGGCATCTTACTCCGAGATATGCGAGAAATATTACTGATTTTCTTCGATTACGTACCGTGTTTCCTCGAAAAATGACTGATAATTATTAGGAATGACATTTCATACACGACTATAAGGCACATATGCCGTAACAATTGTGCGATTCTAATAATAACGCGTGCAATAGTTCCCCCTTCGATCGAACGCCGCGCCGGAGTCACCTCTCGTGGGAAATACGCGCGCGCGTGGGACGTCCACGTGGAAATGGAGGCCGTTGTGAGATCGTGGGGTTTTCCCGGGAACGCTATTCGTCGTCGCGACAGTCTGCACTCTCGCCGTACGGCGGGCGTACGCTCCCTCGTGTGTCGGAGTGAGACGGATAGACAACCTGTTTACGAACTCCAGCGCGCGCACGCACGAGCACGCGCGTACGCTGGCACACGGCCGTCATGTACGCGGTGTCCCGAAATCGTTCGAGCGGAGAAAATCGCGTTCCACGAGAAGATGTAATTAATCCGAAACCGAACTGGTTAACTCTGTGAAATAAACAGCAGAAAAAATTGATGGAGTTATGAACTAATTACGCGCTGATGGTACTAAAATTAAGAAATTTGTATGAAATGAAATGGAGTTGATCCATTTGCTTCTGGTAAGCTTATGTATGTGTGTGTGTGTGTGTGTGTGTGTGTATACATATATAGAAATATATATATATACATAGGTATACAAACACACATTTTTTCTTTTATTCGTAAATGTTAATTTATAATTGTTAATTATTATCTATGAGTACCTACATTTTATAATATAATTATAGACAAGAAATCTTGATTATTCTCATTGTCAGAGATAAGAAAAATTTGGAATGGTAAAGGAATTCTTTAATTTCCGTTATCTTTTTGTGCTTCGTAATTGCTGATTGCTTAATAAATAATATTATTTTGTTCTATTTGCTAGAAAATGCAATCTATTGCTAATGATCGCTAAAATGTTCCTAAGATAATTAATTATTGAAACAATCATTGCTAACATAAGATGCTGATTTCTAAATGTCATGTAGGTACAGTCAGTTTCTTGAGGCGAGAATACTCTCTGAGAACGTAACAATGAAAACGCGTTGCGTAATCCAAAATCGCTGCCCTAAAGAATCTTGAGACAGTGATTTAACCGTCAATCGATTCTGATAATACATGTTGCGACGTGCCGTTCCCCGACACTCGGTACGCAGGAAATTTTTTCCGCGGCATTCACTACAATTGTATTGCGGACAACGCGGAACGTGACGCGAAACATGAACATCGCTGCTGTAAAGAGCTAGTTTAAGCAAATGGGTTTCTAGCGCATTTGCGCATTTGTCCCTCGCTAACTCGTCGCATCTCAATTCGATGTCACTTGAGATTTGCAATCATTTTATGTGGACGAAGAAGCATATGATGTGTCAGTTCTTAGACAAAGATTAACAATCGTGAAAACACGACGATTCAAAAGTCACGTAATTTTACCAATTTAATTTGTATCTCATTTAAAATTTGCTGGATTTCTGAATGATTAAATTTTCTTCAATGTCGCGTTGTCACCTTTTCGGAAATAATTCACTCGATTGTTTTGACCGAGGTTTTGACATTTTATTTTTGTATGCCTGATGTTTTATCATTGTCTGAATTCGGGCTTTGCTCCGCTGTCGACAGACGCGTCGATGACTATTCGCGGCGCACTTTCACTGATCGATCGCCCCGGGCGTTGCAATTCAGCCGGTCGAATCGAAAGAGAGTACATTCTCTTTAACAAGAGATCGTCCGTTAACCTTTACTCGCGCGCTCCGCGAAAATCGGTCACCTCTCGTTTCCGCTCGAAGACCTCTCTCACGCGCGATCGTAGTGCGTTTCATCTGCATTTAAATCCTAGTAATTATCGTGTAAAATCAAGGAAAGGTATATATTGAAACGAATGGCTGTCGCGCTAATTTTTAGCAGATAGAATTGATTAAGTTTGAAATTAGAAATTATTAAATCTATTAATTTTGATTACCGCATTCAAGTTTTCCAACGTTAGTACGCATTCCGCGAAACGCTTTGTCCGATGACGTGCAAGGACGAAAACATTGGCTCCGTTTCACTCACGTAACATAATATCGTTCCGCGACAAGCGATAATCGATTTCGCCGCCGAAGAATCGCCGGTTGAGCGTTAGAGCATAGTGAAACAATTTCACGTGTGCTATTCAGATTAATTCTTCGAAGTGGAGCGATCTGTCGTCCCTGAGATTTATCAATTGGGTCACTTACAACGCGACGGTCGTACGATACGCAGGTGCGTAGGGCGTATTTTTTCTCTTATCCCGCGCCGAGAAAATTCTCGGCGCGCCATAAACATTCCGTGTGAAAAGTTACATCTCCGCGCTGAATTTATTTACGTAACCGAGTTGGTTCCTCGTTCATTATGATTCAGTGGTAACTATTAATAATTATTTTTTACCAACGTTATAAGCATTAAATTAAAATAAACGATGATGTGCTTGCGCGGCTGAAAAACATGTGAAAATTTTCATCAAGTGAGTTACGTAATCGAATGAAATTCAAAGTTTGGACAGATGTGCCCTATTTTTCGCATCGCAGTCACCAAAATTCGATACCTCGGTTCGTATACACCTGCCACCGAGGCAATTAGAACTATACATGTATGTGAGTCACACGTGAGTTCTCGACCTCGGCTATCGCCTTTTTTTCGTCGTACGACCCTTGCGATACAATGGGGACTAAAACCCACTTACGGAACGACATTTGACGAGGCTCGGAACTAGAAACACGAGTAGATAGTATCGCGTGTACCTACGTTTCGTCGTGTTCAAACCATTTCAACATCGCTGCTCGCGCGAAGGATCCTCGAATTTTAAAGAATCCAGTAGCGTTCTGTAACGTCAAGGGAAATCCACGTGTCCTACTAAACTGGAATAACGTATAATATGATAATTCAGTGGAAAAGCGCGTAGTTAGTGTGATATGAATGATTTAATATTGTAATTTGCGAAACAAAAATAGAAATAACAATCTGTTTAATAATTTAAAGATATACTTATATTTCAGCTTTGTTGTTAAGAAAGTTTCTAGTTAGCTAATTGTTTAATCGTGAAGAGAATTTATGTTTTATTAACAATTCGACGAATGCAACTTCAGCGAATGAGGACTCTTCTTTTTTTCCTCGACGTAAATCAATGCAAACTAAATCGAGGTTTATGCGCAATTGTAAAGATTGCGGGAAATCAAATAGATATAAATTCCACGTGTCTTTCGCACGCACGTCCGTGAAATCACAAACATTATCGCCTATCTTGTGCTGTGTAGTTTCGTGCATTTTATGAGAAGAGCGAGAAAGATATGATGTGCCTTGGTGCGATTTGAGCGACAGAATTAATTGGATTAATAAAACATCGCTCTGAGTGGAACTGCGATAGCACAACAGTAAGATGACTACCAGAAGGAAGAAGAAGTCGCAGATTCTGAAGAAGGTCTCGAGCCTATTCAATCTCGACACGGTGAGTCATTCAACATTGAACCGAACTTTCATATCTCGACTGTGACTTTTCATTTTAATCAAACAGCAATGATTGCGACTTGTCGAAAATAATTGTGTATCCAAACTGCGTTGATTAATTTAAAACCATTATAACGACTTCTCTTTGAGAATGTATATCTAGAATTAGACGAAACTAATTTTCAAACTAATTTTCTATTAATAATAGATTCAGGAATTTTAAAGACATATTTATTGATATATATATATATATATATATATATATAATACTCCTATTTAAGATTCCAACAATCTTTGGTTTCTTCATGGTTAAGATGTATATTTTTACAACGTATAAAAAAATAGTACTTTGTCTATAGGAATAAAACAATTAAGTATTAAGTCTCAACTAGAACGAGTCTTCAACTTAGAACGAGTTTCTAAATATCGTGGCCTTGTATTTGCCATTCACGTGTTTCAACTTGGGGATTTTTTTCAAAAGAGCCTTCGAGGCACGAGTTGCGCATACAAACAGAAGTTGCGTTAGACGTACATACCTAATTCACGATACAGTATATTTTTACCAACGTGACCGCACGTAATTGCATAAGCTTCTGTATAAATTTTATTGAGTACTTAATCCAAGACTCAATCGGCCATTTCAAGATTTTTTTGGACAATGCAAGATTTAACAAATAATTTTTAACAATGATTTATCATTAACAATATTTACTCTATTCAAAAAACGTCTTAAAATTAGGATTTGATGGACTGTTTGCGAACTTTACTATTATATCTACATTTTTAACTTAATTTATTTTATTTCAATAAATTTAATTTAAAAAGTTTCTTGACAATAGTATAATTAAATTATTTATGAATTTTGAAACTAAAAATGCGCAGTTATTGCTTTCATGATATTGTAATAGTGACGCAATATTATAGGCGACTCACAAAAAAAGAGTATTATCCTTGCATCCAACTTTTTTAATTGTTCAATTTATAAGAACAATAGCTCGTAAAGCACTCGCATACCAATTATACGCAGTATTGGATACTGGAGTTAATTAATGGCGGAAATTGAATTGAATGGCAAGATGACTCTCGGTCTATATGAGTATGCCGCGCTGAATAATTTCGCGTCGAGCTAGAACGAGGTGGATTATGAATACTTAAGAGTATCGCGCGTTGTTTTCGTTCTGAGCGACGGTATAAATTGTCGAATACCGGTGAATTATCGAAACGATGTATATTACCGTAAATTAATCGGACTGGCATTTGCATGTAGGTATATTAATATCGTGCAGTAGGTACTTCTCTCGGTTATAATACAAAAACAATATTTGCACAAATGTTACGCAGTCATGCGTAAATGTTACTGAATTTACATCGGTTTAACTCTCTTGTTGCTGTTGAAAGTTTTACGAACGAGTCTACGAATCACACGCATTTCTTTTTTTATTCATATTTATTCTGGAAATGTCAACGTGTTTAGACAGAAAAAGCTTCTATTCTACCAGCCTTATGACGGTTAACGAATAGAAGCCATTTATTACATTTTTCCCTATAACGCGTTGCGACGTGAAACGAAACGTCGCGGAAAAGCTTTGCGGATGGTGGAAAAACGGAGAGTAGTAGCGCACTAAAAGAAAAAACAGTTCGCAAAAACAGCTGGAGGAGGAGGAGGAGGAGGAGGACGAGGAGGAGGAGAACACCGTCGCGACGAAGTTGGGAGAGACGCAAGCGAGGAAAATCGCAGAACCATTTTTCTCGCTGGCTTCACGACCGGCTTCATGCGATAAGAGTGCGTCGAATAGCTCCCCGAAAGCAAGGGTGGGAATGAAAGGAAGGAACAGAGGAGCGGAAATAAAGGAAAAAGACTGTAGGACATAAACAAGATCGTAGAAACACCTGTCGACTTTTCCGCCGTTAAGGAGTAGCTTTGACGGAAAAGAAGAAAACGCGAAGTGTCTTTATTTAGGATGATCATCATATCGTTACGACCAATAACTATTGCTATTAATAGTACTTGGATCTATAATACTATCAAATTAAAATACACTTTTGATATTAAAGTAGTCCCGTGTCACATAAAAAATAAGCTTTTGTTAAAGTATTGATAAAGCTGTGGAATTTTTTTTTTCGAATGACTTAATTATTTGTATTATAAGGCCTGTTTTTTTCAGCTGCACTGCTGCACCTAGTTCAGAGTTTATCTTTTTTACTCCACATTGGAAGGAAAAAGATAAACTCTGAGCTAGTGCAGCAGTTCAGCTGAAAAGAACAGGTCTATACTCTAAATATTCTATAACTTATTTACTTAAATGCAAATGTCAAAATTTTCCTGATTTTCCGAATTTTTATATCAGGAGAATCGAGAATTTGCAAATGTGCAAATTTATTCGATTTTATTGAATTTTGGCATATTGTGCCTTACAATTAATTCTTTATTCAATTTTCTTTACTTTAGAGATTCAAATCAATAAATTCGCAAATTTAAACAGATTCAACTTTTTTGATTGGACAATCATTATTGGATAATAATTATTTTGATAATCGGATGGTAATATTTCGGATTCCCAATTATCAGCAAATACGAAAGCATCGATAGCTTTAATCATCTGATTTTTCTACATGCACAAACTCGACCGTGCTCCTCGTATAAATCTGTGTTTCTGCACGATCTACGCCGATTTGTTATACTTAGGAAAAGTCGTGGCACGTTAACCGGCTTTACCGAGCGCTGCGCCGTGTAGTTTACACTGGCACCCGATCTCGACACGGTCCAAGCCGCTTTGAGAATCCTAAGTCAACCCTAAGTCAATGCGAACTCCCCGAGAGTCTCGCAAAACCATCGCCGTCAGCCAACAAACGCTCAACGTTGCGTGAGACACGCAGTGTTCGTAAGCCAATATTCGCACACAAACGCATACACGTATACGGCGCCGATGTTTGCACGGAGTGACTTCTCGGGACGCTTACGTGACACATCCATAAGCGGATCGCCCGTTTTTTTATCAGCCGCCACGCGACTCGCCGTTGTGTCAGGTTAAAATTAAATAATAAATTACAAGCGAAATCGAGTAAGCAAGTCAATAAAGTTCCGCGTGGAGCGGAACTTGCACTGATAATGAGAGATTATACGATACCGATATCACTGAATCTCAACTATTATCGCTACAGTGCGAATATACCTTGCGATACCTTGTCATTTTTTATTTTTCCTTATGTCTTTTGTGAACCCTATTCATATTAGTTAAGGCCTTCACACATAAAATTCCGTAAGGACGTAAGCATAAGAAAATTAACCAATTCCAATCGCGTATTATGTTACGCACAATACAATACTCGATTAGGATTGGTCAATTTTCTTATGCTTACGTCCTTACGTCCTTACGAAATTTTATGTGTGAAGGCCTTTATAATTTTATCTATATTTTGTAATTTGCGTAAGGCATTGAGAAATAAGTCCTAAGAGTGGCTCGAAGCATTTGACATTCTTTTATATCTTTTTTTTTTCGTAGTTCGTAGCACTCATGATTATCATAAACAGTTATGCATCTATATAACTATATGTTTAGACTCTCGCGTTTGACCTTTCCCTTACTGTTTTACATCAAAGAACTTTTTTCATTCGCTCTATTTTATTATCGTCAATATTTTCCTACTATTTATATTTCATGCGGGAAATATTTTATGGGGAATCTTCGTGATGTATCTTCTGTAGTCGAGGCGCGCTATATCTAATGATAGCGCTACCAAGGTTATCACGGTCCAGTTAATTCCACAACGCCCTCCACGCTCGTCCGAGTGTACGTTACGAAACGCGCAGCGAGCGAACAGGTTGCCGCTAATTGACTCAATAGATTGACGACCAATCGAGAGGCAAAGCGGGTCTTCGTCGTCGTCGTCGTTACCGGATACGCTCTCCGCGTTTCCTCTCAAATGCGCGTTATTTCCAGCTCGCGCCTCGCGGCAGCATCGCTTACGTAACCCGCAGATGTAACGCGTATGTTCACCAGCGAGCGCGCGTGTTCGTTGTAATTGGATATTGGTGGACGATGGTAGGGAAACGCGCGATGTATCGTAGAAATCGACAGCGATAGCTTGTACCCGTGACGGCCTTGTCGAGCGCACGCGAGATTAGATGAACCAGGGTGTTGCTGTATGCACTATGCTATAATGTAAACAGTGCCTACACAATGCTTCCGAGTTTATCCATTCAGGCTTCGCGCCTTTGAAATAAGTTAAATGTTACACCACCGATCTTGTTATTTAGCGATAAAAATATCTTATTATCACGTGTGTTAGAACAAATAAATTTTTTATGAACAAAGGAATAATTCTGCATTCGATATACTGCATAAAGCAGGGTTTCTCAAACTAGGAGTCGCGACCTTTCAGGGGGTCGCATAAATATTATTGGGGGTCGCGGAAAGATTTAAAAATATTATTTTTTCATAAATAATTTCCATGGTGCTTATACATGTATTGTAAAATGTCTCAATGGTATTCACTGATTTTTTAATAAACTTGCTTTTTTATAATTTTATATATTTTTTCAATAATAAAATTTTACTTCTTTATTTTTTTATAATAAACACTATAAAACTTTTAATATATGTTAAGACCGTTAAGATATAAATCAATACAAAGGAAATAGCCATACGGTCCAAGCTTGGATCTTAGGCAGCTTAATATTATTTTCTATATATATTTAAATACGCGTATTTTCCAACATGTTAAACTGCGCGCCGATTATTTGTCGGACTTGAAACACAGCTATTCTTGGAACATTAGAAATTCCCTCTATATACTATAAAACTTATAATAGATTATAAATACGTTGCAATCTTTGACAACATCATTACGAAGACTCGAGATTATTTATCATTAAAAATTTGAAACTTACGTCAGAATAAATAATGAATTGTATGTTATTATAACCACAACACTTTAAAAGAGTTGTGCAGCTAAAAAGGTTAGTAATAATTTCGTTCTATTAAATTTTAGCTTTAAAAAAATATTTGTTATATTTTGAAAAAAATGTGTTACTGTGATATTGAATTAGTAACTTTTTAAAAAACAAAACTTTTCTCTATCTCTGTGAGCCTATCTTCACCTTTAAAAAAAAGTTTGGATATACGGCACAATTAAGTGCTAATTCAGTGCTAATTTATTTCTCTAGTCCCGAATTTTGTGCTCCTATCCATTTGCAGGAAATTAATATCAAAAGTGAGGATATTGCCTTCACGTTAAGCTAGCATTTCTGAAAACACGTATAGAGTACCGCAAACAAAAAACCGATATATCAGATTTTTGTATAAATTTTGTGCTCTAAACTACCTACTACAAAAAGATATCAAAAATATGAATGTACCGATACCGGTTACCCAACTGCATAAGAGCAAAACGCGGTTAAAAATAAAAAGTTTACCATATTATAGATATAACATTAAACTGTTTTTTCAATTATATACCTACTCGTAAAATACTTTATTTTAATCCCGAATTTATTGCTCACCATTTAACTTAACAAAGTCAACCAACATTGTGGCGGTGCATCACGTACAAGAATAAAATATGTTAAACAAATTAGTGGCTATGCTGATTTTGGTATTAAAATGATTGTAGAATTTAGTGCTCTTAAAATATCCTGGTCCCGAATTTATTGTTTACTATTTAACATTTAACTTATTATAACATTCTTTGCTCTCATGTACGTGACGCTAGCAGCGCCACACTCTTGATAGATCTTGTTAACTTAAACAACTACAAGCACTAAATTCCGGGGTGTTTTAAGAGCACTAAATTCTAACATCGTTCTACTTAATACCAAAGTCGGCACAGCAACTAATTTGTTTAATATAGGTACTTTACTCTTGTATCTTTATGGTTGTGATGAAACATTTTTATCGCTCAATAACGAAATCGATATTTTTATGTGAGATGTTTTTCGACTTCATACTGCTATGGAAAGAAAAATCTATTTCAGATTTAGTTGAGAACTCGAAGAAAGCTAATTGGGTCGTAATTTAGTTCCAATTGAGACGTAACTGAGAGTTAATTGAAACACAAATGGAGCCTCACGAGTGAATAAGATGTTACGAAGGTATCTAAAGTTACGAAGACACAAAAATTACTCGTTAATAATTGCGCGTAATTGCTATTTTAATTAGATTTCGCCTCGTACGCATAGAGATTACGAAATTTCAATTAAATGGGTAATTATACTGTATGATACTTATACCAAGTACGGTAACTATTGATCATGGCTGTTGTCGGAATAAGTGTTCGCCGAACAACTTCCTTCGGATCAAGAGGAACCTTATCCAACAAAGCTCCCGGTGTTGCACGCTCGATGTTAAGTCGCGTAACTTGCGCACCCCCGACATCCCCGTAGTCGGGGATACCCAAACGCCATTGAATGGAGTGTTTCACGGTAGGCTGCCTACACCATACATTTTGTGTTAGACAAGACGCTCTTCCTCTCCCCTCGTTCACATCTCTCGCGACGTCGCAAAATGCACTCGGGACCTTTATCTTTGATCGTCGGAACTTCTCGAGTAGGGAAACTTACGAAGAGTAATCTACACTTTGATCGGCTTTGTTTCTCTCTTTCCCCTCTCACGATGATATATTTAAGCCTTTATGCTCGAATGCGCGAAGAAAAGCTTATCGCCACTTTTAAAATTGTCAATATTTCGTAGATCGTATCAGATGTTTCACAGAAATTTACTTATACTGATATCGTTATATATTTTTATATCTGCTTTATAAACTTTACTGCTTTAATCTCGTTATCAAGAACGGAATAATTACTCTTGCGATCGAGAGGATTAAGATAAAAATTTAGGCACAAAAATAAATAACGAAAATTTATTTATTAACTAATAACAACCCAGGTTTGATAGAACAAAATTTTCAAGTTTAAACTTCAAGGTTTTAAAATTGAACGATTTTTAACGAATTACCTATTTCACATGAATATCGATTTTTAAATCTGTTGAAGAATAAGTGATGAAAAAATGACAAAATATATCTATTACATGTTATTAGGTATATAGCATTGTCATACGAATGGAATAAATAAAAAGCTCGATAAAAAGAGAATAACAGAATAATAGTTTTGATACTGTCAACGTGAGAAAGCGAAGGTGGGTTAATCGATGTCGCGATTAAATCGCGAGTAGACCGAGTGAAGCGTGTGCAACGTTAATCGCGGTCATTCTGCAGATCATATCGGGCTTGGTCTCATTGTTGTGAGCGAACGACGCTACACGATCTAGCCGGAAGCTTTAAATCCGGAATAATGACGCGGATGAAAGAGACCGGCTACACTAAAGCCGCCGCACTTGTCGGTGCTTTCGTTCGACATCGGAAGCCCGGCATACGCTCGCCCGAGCTCTCGCCCGTCCATTTTCAGTCTCCAGCGAGTTTCCCGGCCTTAACGCGCGTAATCTAGCCAGAGATATGAACCCATTGCCCGAAAAAATAGCCCCGGCAAAAATCTCTGCTCCCCGGGGAGAAGGTTAGACGGATTTTGCAGACGGACTCTTTGAAGCTGGTCCATTGTTTCTCTCGGGAGAAAAATGACTTCTTTTCGCAGCTTCAGCGTCCGTTGAAGAGAGCCTTTAGATGGTTTGACACCTGCAGATTTAACATTCTGCATCGCCAACGTGTAGTGTGTGTGACAGAAAAATAAATGGTGTCTAAAAATTTTAACATTTTAAAAATTTTTTATATTAAATTTGTATCAGTAGTATAATTATTAAGCACGAGTAAATAATAAGTTAAAAAATGCGATGGGAGATGCGATGTTAGAAAATTTAAAAAGAAATAAATGAAAAAGAATATCGTTTTATTTTTTAAAGCGTTTTATAGGTTTTATCAGATTAAAACATTATACAGATTTTTATTTTGATTTTTTTTAGTTTTTTAAATTAGGTACACAGAAAAGAAAATCTTTTTTTTAAATAATTTTATCTGTAAAACTTGTTACTTTGTAGATACGCCACTAACTTTAGTGCAACAGAACACACTCGATATAACATGCGAAAATAATTATCCTCAAGACTAAAATATGAAGTTCGATGCGTGTTTCTATTAGCATTAACAATCGATGCAAGTTTGTAGAAATTGTTGCGAGTTGTTGAAGCTGCGAGGAAGACTGTGACACAAGTACCTGCCGCATGAACTAAGCGTCTTGTAGCGGATACCTTTAAGCTCGGTCGATGCTCGATATGCCCGGAGTTCGCAAACTTCTTACTCCTCGTTATATCGCGAGGCAAATTCGTACGTATTTCTAACAAGTATTTTCCAAGAGTCCGGCACAGCTTCAAAATGATAGACATGATAGCAGCAGAAATTTAGAGTGTCCGGTTTCGATCTCTGTATGCAAGGGAATACATGCAAAATACAAGGAAATAGTTATTTGTATTGTGTCTGCCAGAATATTTCGACTATTTAGGCAAGTTTACCGAAAATGTTTGCAATATTTTAAGAGAATAGTTTAGAAATAGATAAAGAGAGAGAAAAGGAAAGAATGCTATCTTGAATATGGTGAAACTAAATAAAATAATTTCGGGAACAGAGTTGAACAAGAAATCAAAATTATTGCAAAGTAATTCAAAGAATATTCCATAGACCCTATTTTAAATATTAATTTTATATATAGAAAAGTGTATTATATTTATTTTATTATAGAAAAGTCTTTTCTATCCATGTTTGAAATCAATTTATTCCAATTACGATCGTAATTGGAATAAATTGATTTCAAACATGAAAATACAATCGTAGATCAATTTTTCTATATATTTGATCAATATTAATCGTTAAGGTTGATAAGTTCGGAAATATCTTCGCCCTTATATTCAAATCGAACATTCATCAAATCGTAATAAAACAATCTGTGAAGATGGTGACCTCGTCAAAGGGAACACAGAGCATTTCCCCAGGGTACAATCTGTATCGTGCTACATTTAGAGGGAATGGGAGCGCAAAACTCGCGGACAGGTCATACGCACGAGTATCGAGTATCGATAAGCGAGGCAAATCCGTACGAATGGATCGGTGCGTGGCTGCGGCAGGCATTTTCCTTAAATTGAACCGAGCTGAGAAATGGCGAGCGTCCCGCAGCGCGGCCGGGCAGCGAAGGGCGAAGGACTTGCGAGCGACTCGAGGGGAGGACGGTCGACAGCGGACAAATGGATGACCGTTCGTATCCGCGAACGTATTTCACCAGGGACGTATTCCGTTGACCGGACCTTGCCCCGCTTCACCCCGAAAGCCAATAGTCGGAACTGGAGATTCCCCGCCTTTTCATGCCATCCTTTAGCATTCATTGTTTCAGAGATCCGCTGGTAAATTTGTTCCGTAATCGTCGGAATTGCGCTACTGTCGTGTGAACGCAAAATCCGTTCCCATATATTCCATGCCAAACGCTTAACTCTTTTGATATCGCTAACATTTGCATATGATGGAGAATAGTTACAGAAAACGTGATAAAATGTCCTAAAACATATTAGATTTAAATACCAATATTCTGAAACGAATGTTCTATCTATGTATATTTGTATGTCAGTCGAATAATTAGTAAGTTTTGTTGGAGACTATTTTTTACTGCAGTCTGCTAATAAATTAGAAAGCTTAAAAGCATCTCTTATCGATGAAATTCCATCAGAAATTAAAAATTATCAAATTAATACTGCGTGCATTGTCGTTGATGAGTAAAATTTGCCGCACCGCGCCGTTCACAAAAAATGATTATAAAAACGAGGCAATTTCTGATTCAAGAAATGATAAAACAGAGAGATAATGGAATGCGAATGGCGCGACGTTCTCTTTGACAGTGAACTAGCTTCACCCTCGACATGAATCGGTCTCAACCCGCGAAATTACCGTCATCCCTTACCGGAATAGACCCTCTAACTTCACGCTTGGCGATCCTGGCGAACGTAGATAGTAATTTTGGAGTTAGACCTTCATCCTCGTGACGAAATTCGTATCTTTGTCAAGAACAACCGACCTTGAAAAATACTTCGAAATGGTTAGAATTTTTCCGCATTTAATTTGATTAATCATCTTCTTTGATATAATTATGATAAAATTATGATACGAGATGGTTCATGTGCACTCTAACAAGTGTAGCGAAATGATTTTTTTAATATGTCATAAAAATGTTGTCAATATAGAGGATTTGGGTGTGTGATAAGAATTGATTGTGTATTATTTGGATTCTAAAATAGCTTATAATAAACCCGCCTGATCAGGGACGCGAAATTTAATGTTTTCCGTTTAGGGTCGGTTTTATGGGAGTAGTAATTGAATTTCATCGACGATCCATCGCGGCTACCTTGACCCTCATCGGCCTCTAATTTTCGGAGGGTTGTCCTACAAATGCGAAAAATGTCCCCTGAGTCACATAAGGTATGGCACATGGCGATTCCTATTTCATTACGGAACCTGGAATAGCATAGTCCAGTATAGTCTATTTTTTACCAGGATAAATACGACGTGTTTTTACCAGGATAAACACAACAACGAATTAATTACTTAAAGTCTTAAAAGCTCAAGAATTAGAAGTTATATTCAATGATTACATACAAATAGGATTGGCACATCAATGAATTTTGGGCGGAAAGTTCTAACACGCCAATGGATGATGCATTGTTAACTGTTTATATTCCTCTGTCACGTATTTCACATGTTTCATTCCTCCTATAAGTAAAATATCGACGAGTTTTCGTAAATCACCGCCGCGTGAACGACATTCCGTCGTGTGAAGAATGCAGCATGATAAGACAAAGGTGAAAATTTACCTGGAATTTTGTTACGCTTTCAGCATCGCTGTAGCTGATAAGTGTTATCTAAAGAATCCTGATTCATTGGCGGCTTTTTGAGATCAATGCTCTTTTCGAGATAATGTGTATTTGTTGTTTATATCTATATCTCTTAACATTGTCAATGTGTCAAAGATAACGAATATATCGCATAAATTACATCAGAAACCTGATTTTCTCATATACGAAGCTCTGTTTTGGATTTCAGAAATAATATCCTGACATATAGAAAAATGTAACGCTAAGAATCGATTCCTGGTTCATTGTAGATATAAAAGGATTTTAAGTTTGCAATAAAATTGGTAAATTGCCATCATGACATACAATGTATAATAATAAGTTTGCTAGCGTCGTGAAATTGCAAAACCCACCTTTAATCAACATTCAAAATTGCTTGTCGTAAACAGACACGGCAACAAATCGATCCTTAATTTACGCCGCAGTTTCCGCGGCACGCCTCGGAAATATTAATCTTTGCTGTTGCCGTACGGTTATATATACAAGTAATTATGTCGACATATAACGCCAAGGGAAAAAGAAGCAAAGGGGCTGTTTTGATCGACGAATTTGCAGTGTCGCTTTTTCGCGCAGATTCAGCCTCGTTAATTACCACGACGCGTAAGTTCGCGTTTTTTGTATCGCTGCCGCGTTTCATGTTCCTATCGATCTGCCGCTTCAAGCTTCGTAAGTTTCCCCCATCCCCTGTGCAGTTTGCCCAAAAGCGCTTGAAAGGGGAGACGAATATTTTCATCCTCGTCCTCGCAGCGCGAGACGCGTCCGTCGGATAATTAAATTTCTCAGCTTCGTGACTGGCAGCTCGGAAAAAAATTCTCCCTTTGACCCTCTGTTGACATCGTAATCCGTCACGAGGCGTTCTACTAATGTACATTTTTGCACTCTTCACCGGATAACGCGACGATCTCGAGCAAGAGAGATTTTTCTTCTAATTAACGACATTTATCTCTGCATTGTTTCGCGCGGTACTTTTTCGTCTGGCCATCGTTTCATTTTCCTTTGTAGGTATCATTAATAGCCGACAGATGGACATGCGCGTACTGGCTGCCGGAAGAATTATAAGTCCGAATTTCTCAAGTCCGCAAGCGGGATTTACCTACGTGAACCTCTTTCTCGGGCAAAGGGATGAATTATTGTATAATATATACCTCATCCCACATCCCCCTCCTTCTCCCAAGATGGTCCCGCTCTTTTAGGTCATACGGCGCTTCTCGGCGCGAAACTCGCGGTCTTCCCGTGAAAATTTATTTCTTTATACTGGCGCATCTTGTAGCTCTTCTTTCGGAAGTTAATATCCTCTTTAATCTTTTCACGTCCGGAAAACTTCGCCGGCGAAGACTCGCCCTCGCAACTTTGCGCGCGAACTTCAACGTCGCGCGAACTTCCGCCGTGTGTCTCGCGCACCGTCCTGTACTGAAGTTAAAAATTTGCCCGACAACAAGAGAGGTTACTTTCAATTTGCTCCTTTTTCCTCTCTTGCTTGTCGTCCGCGTGGATCGATCTGCCTGGCAGCGGTACAATCTCGTGTGGCTTTGACGCGGACAACCCTTGGGTATGTCTCACCGACGACGAATATATGAATAATTTCCCCGTCGACACGGCGCACGGTGCGACGCGGTTCGCCGACGAAAATCGATATTCCATAAATGTGTAAATGTGTAACCGAATCCCGGCGATTCTCTTTGCCTAAGCAAAGTACGCGGCCTTGTCGGCGAGACGGGCGCATGTGCCCCAAAATGCATTAGCAGCGTCGTCGCACATGCTGTACCGCTTGCATCTTCGACACCTTCGACAATCCGCGACAATAGAATCGACAACGCAACTACACGCATAGATTTCTCCTCTTTAAATTTGCTGTCTTGCGAATTTTTTTCGCTGAGAATCCCGACGACGCGAAATTCAGCCGTGAACTTTTGTCTGCCGCCGTAGCGGAAGAATTTTTCTTCCGCGTTCCCGATTCTCGCCGCACTCTGTGTTCTCCGCAGATGACGCTTTTTTTTTTATTTTGTTATATTTCGGCAGATTTTATTTGCCGTTCACTCTACAATTGCGGGAATACTGAATTCGACGAAAAACTTCGAAATTTCGAAACGCGCGCGAGAAAAGGCAATTCACGTTGATTTGAAAAAAAAAAGAAGAGAAAGAGAAATGAAATGTTGTCGCGATATATTAAAAAAAAAAGATTTTCCCGCGTTTGTATGTATCGGGCTAACTCGCGAGGGACAGATTTATGGGCAATATCCTCTGCGACGGAAAATTCGGGCCGCGATAAAGGGGGCGAGAATGCACGCGCGCGCGCGCTCGCGCACACACGCAAATGTATTCCGGGAACGCGTGCAGAATATCGCGATCGATATCGCATCGCCGGAAATCACGGTGTAATACGTCCACGAGCATTTCCGGCGATCGATGCATCTCTGGCCGCTTATCACTTTGTCTTTCCGCGTCTGTTTCCTCCGTGCGTGTATCGTCGCGCGCTCGATCCTTCGTGTTACACGCTGGTGAAAATTCAATTTTCCTCGATTTTTCCATGAAAAAAGGCCCGATGCTTCAATCCGGGAACATGATAGCACCGTTGCATATAAAACAAAACGAAGAAACGAGAAACCGAACGTTCTTTTTCGTTGTTCCGCGATAAAAGAAAGAACTGCGTCGCGTTTTATTTCAGCACGCCCTTTCTTCGTCTATTTTCTTTTTTTTCTCCTCTTTTTTCGCGAACAAAGTTTGCTATCTCGCGGCACAGAAATGTTTTATGATGTCTAGCTCAAGCTTCCGTTAAAAACAATAGACACGATCGCGTATAGAAAATATTACGTCAGGTATAATTAAATTGATCTGTCAAAGTACCTTTAACGTATTTTCTGAATAGTTTCATAAAACATAGATATTTTGCGAGCAAAGCAGAAATTATGGGCCCCCCTAATTATTTATCATAATCCATCTATACCGTCGTGTTTAGAGTTCAACGAACTCGTTTATTAATCCTTCTGCAGAGCTTGCTGGAACAAATTAAAGCGATTGCACGATCGTGCTGTTCATTCATCGAGAAAAAGCTTTCGGCGATTGAACTAATCGCGACTATTTATCTTCATTAACGCGCTTCTCCTTTCGATTCCGCACGGAAATAAGGCGAGGGTATCACCGTATCGTGTTGAGAGCGACGGCAAGAAAGGGAAATTAGGACGCTGATTTCGCTCGCGACGAGGCAAACTTTTTTTTTTCGTCGGATTGTATACTGTAGCGGGGTAGGCTTGAAGGGCAATTAATTACGAGGGAACGTCGGAGCGGCGGCCGGAAGCCCGACTCACGATGCGCAGCGAAATATGAAATTCAATTTGGCCGTACACGCGGCCACTTCCCGCGCTTAACCCTGGAAAATTAAGGGTGCCATTTCGCCGGTAAGAATTTCGGGAAAGAGATAGCGCGTCGTTCAACGATAACGACCGTGTCGATTAATAATCCCGATGTCTTTCTTTCGAAAATATCCGGAATCCTTAAGTTAATGATTATGTAATGCAATCGGAATGGATCTGAATGCAATGGATTATGTAATGCGATCGGGAAAAGCGATGTGATATCTTTCAATGTCTCTATTACAATTTTAACGATATCCTTACTTAAAAAGTCGATATGTTTTCTTACGATTCTCTTGACCGATGATTTCTTTAAGAGATATTTTTAATAACGACATGATTCTATGCGTAATTTATTAATTGGATAAATAACAAGAGACTCTCGATAATGAAATTAACAAGTAGAAAGGGGCTTTGAGAGTTAAACGCGGTTGACGGTGCGTAAGTTAACGTTATATCGATCTTTAATAACTAGTAGATACATAATTATAAATCGAATAGGATACTTAATTATAAATCGACATTGGTTATTAAAAATCAATTTAACGTTATAACTTATGCACCGTCAACCGCGTTGAGCTCTCAAAGCTCCTTTTTATTTGTCACTTATGCGTAGTTTACTTGAGATCGAGCGTGCAACTAGAATGTAAATTAATTTGTGGCATTGAATGTATAATCTTGACTTAATGGAAGAAACCAGTTTTTAATTTATTTTATCAATTCACAGATCAAAAATACACAGTCATGTCTATTACATGTCGATTATAACCCGACATATATATATCGTACAAATCAATATATCTCACTTAATGACGAAGTAACGACATAAAATTACAAGTACCAATACTTAATTTATTGCATGAAATGCTGACAAGTACAATCTTGGCCAGGGCTGCATATTAAATTGAGTAACGATGAAAAAATATTGTATTTCTTGCGTTGACACGCCTCGCATTTTCTTCTCCGTCGTAAGCTCTGTCGAGGTTTATCAGATTTGCAGCACGGATTACTCACCGCGAATGTCCCGGGACCTTTTACACGTGAAAATGATCAGGAAATCTCGTACAGCTGCTTGGAATTGCTTTGGGAAAACGAGGACGGCGTGTCTTTCTCTCCTTGAATTTAATCGAATGAAAATTACATCCACGCCCATTTTCTTCTTCGAGCAACCTTTTTCTCTCTCTTTTTTTATTTGCCAATGACATAGTGTGTCGAACAGGTATTTTCATTTAGTAACATTGATTTTACTTGTGTGCATTTCCGAATAATAAACGATGTTTTTAACACTCGACTTGGTGCTATGTGGAGCATAATATTTTAACAATTGACATCGAACGTGTGTTTTAAAGGCCGTCATTTACTCCGCGACATTATCGCAGTAGTGACGACGCCATGCGGTGAAATTCGTCGTTACATTGCGGCGCGAAGTTCAGTTATCGTGGGCGCGATAATTATGCGAAGTGGGAAATTTCGTGCTTGCACGCGCCGTTGTCAACTTCCGCTTTTAATGAGCTCACCGCGTTTAATAAGCGCGCGGTATGCAAAAGGAGCAAATTTGCATTGCGAAGGAAGCGTCTAAATGCTTGCGAACTTAACCGAATCAACAAGAACAACACCGCTGCCGGCTATAGAGAAATATCCTTTTTCTATTTTTCATCTAAGTTTGCATGAATAATCTCCTGATACAAACACATGTTGTACAGCATGCGAGCACTGCTCCCCAGAAACGACTTCCTCTCTAAAATTCCTAAGCTGCATTGAAGTAACTTTCAAAAAGCTGGCCAAAAATTTCTATCTACACGTGAAATCATTATCATTTCGACATTTCAATCCACCTTCATTAATTCGATCGTTATGAAAGAAAAAACAAATTTATTGATCGTAAAAGTTCACATAATAATAAATATATGAATAGATTAGTTTGGATAGCTATATGCATTTCGTAATAATATAAAGCGTTTTGCAAATTTTGCATTAAAATGCACGAGCGTATACTGTGGTGAATTTGAAAACAATTTATATCTTTATAGTTTGTTAGCAAAGCTGTAGATTAAACTTCGGTTATAATCTAGTTAAAGTGAGAGCTACACGTGGTGAATAATAACGATTCATTCGCGTTCGTAAAGTTTAATCCGCGAAAATTCCATAATCCTCCTTGTTAGACAATTTCATAGTTACGAGTTACGATTCATCATGCGTTCGTTAAAATTCATCAAGGAATACGCTCCTGAATGCAAATCTTTGATATGAACCTTACGGATGTAGAAATTGCATAACGTTTACGTAAACGATATTCCTGATGAAACGTTGTCGCGATATTTTGGTCATTTTTTGGAATCTGACGCGAGATGAATGGCCTTGCCGGAAGCATGAAGCTCCAAGCTAGCAAAGAACAAAAAGTCACGCGACCTCTCTTCTAATTCCCTGAACGCTCGGTTGTTGCAGGCACACACTCCTCTTCTCGCAGCCGACACGAGACACGTAAGTAGAAAGTTGGTGGCAAAAAGTAGCCGAGACAAGGAGATTGTTAGCAAGTAGTCGCGACCGAGAGAAGAATCGCAATCGTGTCACGTGCGTTCACGTCCCCTTTAATTTACATGTTTTACTCGACTTGAAATAAAGTATGTTAATTAATGCTAACTTCAATATTAATATCAAAAAAGATGTTGCTTATCATGCACATTTGCAGAAATCTTTTATAAATTTGATAAGAATTTTGTGTCAAGGATTTCAACATTATTTAACTAATATTAACGTGGCTATTTAAATTTTTCTCTCGGCGCGAAAGTAGAGCGCATTTGTGTATGAATAAACGCGAACTTAATGTCTTATCGAAGACATTTATTCCATTAATTACACAGATGA
Source organism: Leptothorax acervorum (assembly GCA_035220615.1). Lineage (NCBI taxonomy): Eukaryota > Metazoa > Arthropoda > Insecta > Hymenoptera > Formicidae > Leptothorax > Leptothorax acervorum. The sequence continues at coordinate 682,413 of JASTWQ010000018.1, forward strand.
CACGATACAGTTCCCACAATACGTGTCCTGCATTTCTGCAAGTTGATCAGTTGTCGTATGTACCACTGATGTGTGCATGCGTGAAGCTGGCGTATCATTTCGAAAGAACTCATAAACTGTTGAAAGGTCTGGTTTTATTTTTAATAATTTAATGTTCTTAATTTAAATAAAAAGTTTATTTAAATTTAAGGTATATATATTTTTATTTATTTATTTATGAGTATTTATTAAAACCCTTGGTAGATTGCAAAAATAAGCAGAATGCAGAACTATTTTAAAATAAACAGATTTCCTCAAAACACGTTTTACTTCAATATACGTATAGATTTGCCTTCCTCAGATGATATAAATTGTTTAAGAAGTATTTAATTAGTATTTATTGTTAGAACTTTTACTGCAATGCACAAATAGCTACAGAATAACGTAGAAACTATTTTATAACGAAAGGAAATCCACGTCTTTTTTAGCTTGGTACACTTGTAACAACGTTTGCTCGTTTCTATTTAATTATATTTGATATTTTTTGCGTTTAAAAGGCAGTACTTTTTCGTATAAAATTATAAGTTCCTTAAAATGCTAAGAGAACTCGCGCAAGATAAACTGAAACGCTGCATGAATCTGGCATTTTCATTTTAAAACAGTTTTTTGACATGGCCCGGATTATTTATAATATTTAACCTATTAAAAATTATCCTCTATTAAGTTCAGCAGAATCAATTCAACCAAGATCAATTAGAGAGAATATTTAGTTATTTACTTATTTTGTATTAAACCAAAGATGATTTTGTACTATGTGCTATTTCGAAGAAATGGTGCTGACAATGCTAGCATTGTGCTAGCTTGACGTGATCTTATCAGCTTAATAGAGATTAAAAATTATAGAACTATGAAAAATAAAGCCAGAACTTTCACACCACACACACACACACAATAGCCTGAGTTTCTATAAATATATTTTCAAATTTTAAAGTTTATAATACCTATAATAATGTTAACGCGGCATTACCATGATCAACCTTATCGTAATTATTAAGCGCTACAAAAGTACCATGTAATATGTTCAGCTTGATTTATTATGGTACAAATTACTCGTTGCACGGCAGAAGTTTTACCGGCGACCGGAATTAGAGAGCAAAAGTTCAGATATTGACAACAGCAGCTGACCAAATCGAAACGCGATGTTACAAATGTTTTATAAGATAGAGCGACGGCTATCTCGGCATATACGTCGAAGTTTATCATGACGTAATTGCAGTTTCATATCGTTGCTGCGCGATGTCTCCTCGTAAATTACACGCGCAAGAAGACGTAACGGATAATTATTTGCCCCTGAGTCATTAGCGCTAACGATCCCCCTTGCCGTTCCCGGTAGTGCGGGAATCTAATCTACGACCAACGATTGCGTTCACGACACGTCGTTCCTTAATCATCGTTTGATCGGTTAACTTTGGCGATTATTATACGCGGACCTTCAAGACGCAAGCGACAGATCCGGAAGTGTTCGGTCCGCGCGAACTTCCTCACGCTTCCGGGAATCGATTTGTAACGCCTGTAGGAAATCGTGTCGTCTCGGTTTCCTCCTACTCGCTCGCTTGCTCGCTTCCGTTCCATCGAGCGGTCTCATCCAATTTGCCGTGAAACTAATCCAATTGCTTCTCGAGAGTTTGCCAGCAAACAATGATTCTTCAATGATTCTAAGCGATTAGATAACATATTATTAAATCTTGTCTCTGTAATCTTTAATTAGGATATGAAAAGAAAAACACAATTGGTAATAATGGTTCTGTCACGCGTATACTATTCTCTTTATATTACTTTCTCGAATGTGGTTTTCTCGAACAAATGTTAAGCGAGAAATTGGATACAATAGGAACGTATATGAATAACTTTATGTAATTTTGAAAAAATGGACTTAAAATTTTAAATGCGAATATTAAAAATAAATTTTATTCATTGCCATTTATCATATTCAGATTTGCTGCATGAGAGAAACTCAAACAATTTGAAAAAGAATTTAGAAGGCAATACATTTTTTATTTAGGTGTTCTCTATTCGCGATAATAAATACTTTTTTATAATATATAATTTTTATTCTCAATTCGTTACGAGTGAAGAGAGTGAAGAGACACAGTGAAATCAAACGCCGCACACAATTCCGTACGGATTACAATGACAGTGATGCTAATTTTACAAGATATCGCGAGCGCTCACGTTAAATTCCGATAATCGGGAAGCTTAAAATAATTATCCCGCGGCATGAAAGTTAAACTCCATGTAGACGTGCAGCACTACACGCTGCCTTTACACATATACACAAGTGTTTCCCTTCGGGCATGCATGTAAACGTGGCGCGGCGCAAAATATTCGCTGACTGTCGTGGAAATCCGCACATCGGGCTAATTAACTATCACGTCGCATTTCATTGTGCTCTCATCCCATTAACTGGATGGAAACCCATCTGCATTGATATTTCGCGATGGGTACATTATTCGACCAATTAAAACTGATATTAAACGTCAAATAAATTACACATTATCGATTTTGATTGATATACTCGTATCTGTGCGCATCGATATCTCGCGATTGAAGAACTTCTGTTGAAAATAATCTTGTGTTCTAAATCCAGACAGATCTTTGTCGGGGCGCGGCAGGTTACCCCACGTTACCCCCTCAGGTGCCGCTATTTCAGGACATTATTCATTCAATGGAGTTGATTAGTCCCCGTCGGCCTTTTAAATCACCCTTGTCTCTCGAATGTGCAAACACACCCATCGCCTCTTCCTCAAAACTTCACCAGTTTCGTTCTCCTCGGCTTCGTCGGAAGATTCATAGTGGGCCTGATTCGATTTGCAACGCCGTTTGAAATTCAGGCGAGGGCGTATTTCATTCGTCGACGGTCAGAGAGGGAGGGGGAGAATGGGGGCGAGTCTGGTTGAGAAGGCGGCCCGGTGAATATCGAGCTTGCCAAATGGAGTAAACTGCAGCCTCCGGCTCGTGTAATCTTCCGGAAGTCGCCGTCTGCCGTCGATTACCTTCCTCTTTCTCTCTCTCTTCCCCCTCTCTCTTTTTTTTGTTCATCGTTTCGTATATCTCTTTTTGTCTTCTCGTCACCTCTGTCCTGTTCTTCTCCTATTGTCTCCTTTTTTCCGTCGGCTTGATTCCTCCGTACCTCCCCTTGGCCTTGGCGGTAAATCAGGCGAAAGGGGTGCCGCATAATCCAGCGAAATGAAGCCAAGTCGTTTTTACGAGACGTCGCGGGAATCATATTTTCGTCGTGGTTCCGGGAGAACTGTTTGCTTTTCTCGTCGCGTGGGAAAAAATCTCGCGCCAACGGGGAAAATGACTGCCCCCGTGAATAGGGAGATTCATGGCACGGAGCGAATTCTCGCATGGATCGACGAATTCCGCGGGCGTTCATCAATATACGCAGCAGGATATCGGTCTCCAGTATTCATTTCCTTTGGATTAGTACGCGCGTTGCATACAGGGTATACAGATGTACCCGGGAAAAAATCCGCTTTTTATGTAACCACCGTAAAAAGTGGTGGATATTTCTAGCTGGGTCGCATGTGATACATGAGCAATGACAGAGATATTGTCGAACTGACAAAACTTCATCTTTTTTTACGATGGCTGCATAAAAGGTCCTCCTATGTCCGTGATATCGTATGCTGCGTCATTTGAGACTTGCAACTGAATTTTGCATTCATCACTTTTGCATATTTTTTAAGTGATTGGTTGTCATCTAATTTCCAACGGTTATATTAAATTAACGATGGTTTTCTTTCCGAGTTTATACGCTTCTTCTTTTTCTCGACAGAAAACTTGCAATATTGTCCAGTAAGATGCTTATTATTCGCGGATAGTAACATAATTTCGCTCTTGATAATGAGAATTGTAATATCCTGGAGTGCTTATCTGCATGCGACATGCCGAGATCTATTTTCCGCGAGGCAAGTTAGGGCTTCGATTGCCGCCTGAAATTCAGGACTCGAGTTTCAGGCACCGTTTCCCGCGGGAAAACATCCTATCTCGCATTATTCCATCAAGCCGTCGAAATCCCGGTTTCATCAGGGTCTTCATTTCGCCCCTCTCTTCAACACTTCGTATTTTCTCATCGCAATATCACGTCATCATGTTTATGAAGTCTGCGTTAAAATGTGATTAGATCTTCACTTAACTGAAATGCTAAAATATCGACGGCGCATTAAAAATGTATCTCATGGGGCTGTTAAACTACTGCGAAGTGTCCAAAATCTCTCTAAATTGTATAATCTTTATTATTAATCTAATAATATCGAGACAAGTTGCTTCTTTCTTCTTAGATCTTCCCTTTTTCAGCTTTATGAATGCCTCTACGGTTCTCGATTATGGATTATTTGGTCATAATTGTAAGTCATGATAATATACAATATTAGGAGATATCTTGTTTTGGGATTAAATCATGTTCTATGTTATATTATCGGCTGTGTTCATCGGAATAATCGATATCGCATCTCCTCCTGACAGGATCCATTAGTGGTTAGGGATCATCGGCCAGTAGCTCATGTTGATTACCACGTGGTGCACCTCCTGGCACTTCCCGCGTTTCCGGTCCTATAGCGTTGTATTATAGGCTGCCGGTATTATAACGGGACACGTCGTATAAATCACGTCAAATGACGTACATGCATCGCTCTCTCGGTTGCGTCCCCTGGCGTCGACGCAAATTGCCGGCATTAGTCGTTAGTGACGGATCATGACTGGCCCTTCCGTTCCGAGGAGATCACCGGCGGCGCTCTCCTTCGTGCCAGTTTCACACGTCTAATAATTCAATTCTGTTAATATTATTTGACTCACACTTCAATTGTCAGACAATTGTTATCTCTTGATACACCTTAACATTTTCGTTTCGAGGAGAGATCGACTCCAGGTTAAAAAAAACTTATTTCCAAATCTTATATTCATATCCTAACGGAATAAAACGCTCATGAGTTTATTATGAACTCTCCATATCTTGTAATATAATCTGCATTTTTAAAAAATATTTATAAATTAAAACAAATTCTTCAATTGGTCAAAGAATCTTACAATCCTTTAATTAGATCACTTTTCTAAACATTATGACTTTAGGTTTTTTCGTTATTTGCCTTTTACTCTTTCGAATAGAAGAACAATCTCTTTTCTCTCGTTTGCCTCGTATTCGATTCCACAATGTATTTCGTAGGACAATGTTCGAATCAACGGAGCACGAACGCAACGTGTTTCTTCAGCTCTTGATGATTTTTCCAATACGCGGAGTATATTGCGTGCCGACAATCATTTATCTTTATTTCACGGAGGATACTCTGTTGCGGTTCGCACGAGGCGCGGAATTTATATTAATGGTGGCACGCATAGATATTAGGAATAATTACATTTTTCCGTTGGAATGCTGTTCCGTACGTGGGGAAGTCGTATCCGTGTAAATATATAACATTTATTGTACGGGAATTACTGAAATAAATTGCGAAGCACGTTGTTCTGTTAATTCGAACAGTATCATTATGTTCGTTCCGCGGATTAGCTGCATTTTGTTGCTTTATTTTGCAACGTATCGTTTGTGGATTTAACTTTTATCATTATTCCAACTTTTATTGTCATGTTTTATTAAATCGCGAACATTCCAACAATAAATATTCCAAAACTAATCCTTTATTTTACTATACAATTAACGGAGTTACATCCGTTAAAACTACAGAATTATTATCCGAGAAAGTTTTGTTTACGGTGATAGAGGAGACGCCGTAAAAATCAATGTATGTATAAATTTTGTTTACCCCATCCCACGGAGAGAAAACTTTTTCCGCTCAGATTTTTGGTCGTGTCGGTGAATATTAAAATAACCGATTAAGCGAAAGCGCGCGTGGACCCGGGTGCGTTCGGCCGAAAGTGTTTACTCTGCATGGAATTAGGACACTCGTAGCCAACCTGGGCTGGCACATGCAGATACCATGTTCTCCGCAGGTGCATAAACTTTAACTCGCAAATTCTGTAATCGCCACGCCAGACCCGCCCATTTGCGAATCGGATAAACTGCAAACGCAGATTTGTACCGTGTGGTCGTATCGCAAATATGATCAATTCGATCGAGTGTCGCAAAAAGCGCCTTATCCCGTGTGTTCTGTGCGCAAGTCGCGCACATTTAACTCATTTCCAAATAACGGATGTGAACGTAATTAATACGAATGATACCGATATCACGATAGCGCATCATAAGCGATTCTGCAGTCAGTAAAATTGTTAGTACGGAATATTCGAGCAATCAATATATATATATTTTTATCTTTGTAAAATAATATGATTTTATTATGAATATAAGTCAGGTATACACGCGACGTGCGAGACGTAGCGTAAAACAAATCTTATTACTGATATTACGGATACCCGGCGAAGCGAAAGTTCCCAGGTGTGGTAAATATTAATCAGCTTCAACGAATATCTCCACCACGCGAAAATAATTAAGGCTTCGGTAGATGTGAATAATCCACTTTTATAAAACGTTCGTTTTCCCCACTCTGCGATCGATATAACGTTCCCAAGTTTATGAATTGATTTATGAAGCGGGGAAACGTCCGAGTGTTGGTTTCTACCAGAGGCGGTTTGCCCGCATCTGAAAATTGGGGAATATTATCATAATGTATTCCACCTCATCTGCATCGGGATTACCGACCGGATAAGGAACTCGAAGTTCGGTACGAGTACGCTCTAAAGCATGGTCGATTTTTCTCGGCGAAAATAAGCGTATGATAAATCAGTCATCGTATAGGATGTAGAGTTGCACAGCGATGCACAGTCGTGGAATTAAATTACAATTCAAATACGTTGAATTGGAGGAGTGACATTATAAATTTTACGGATTTTTGTAAGCTATCACTTTTAATAACGATGCAACGACAAGATAAAACGAATCATTATTTCGACGATATAGCGGCAGAACAGAATGAATTATTCATGATTCACGCCCTTCACCACAGGGAAACCTTTATTTAGCGCTAAGTTAACATTAAGGGGAGCGAAAACAGCCGTGGCACAAGGTCCACGGAGTACCGCGATGAAATCTAAAACCTGAGGAGTGTATTTAGGTCGACTTCGTTGTCTCTGACAGCTCGTTCGTCCTGACTTTTAAAAACTAACGGACAATTTCCGTGGGTTTATCTTCGCGAAACTTGTTCGGCGCGCGCGTAAAGCTCCGTCGAGTAATTTGAACGAAAAGTAAACTCCGGGGCTCTTTATTTTGCTTGGCTGCGCGTTAGTAAGAAACTACTGTGTCTCGACGAATCGACGTGAAATCGAGACAAACTCTGAATGTTATTTCAAGTCCGTTATTTTGGTTTAAATATTGTTAAATCTACTGCCGTTAATACAATATCGTTATATACATATTTCATTATTTTATGAGAACTCGTGATTTTGTGTGTTCTTTCTATTATCTATTTACAACTGAAAGGCTTTTCAATTCTTTAAATACGCCATTTTTTGCTTAGATTGTAATTCTTTTTCTAAATAAGAATTACATTACATTATCTATAAACTTTATAAATATGTAACACAGCATAATATAATAAATTCGAAGAATTGAACAGGGCTGCAGTTTGCGGGTTATCCGAACTTTTGCCTCATCTAGACCAGCTGACCGTCTACGCGTCGCGAATCTTGGACGTAATTAATCTTTATGACGGCAAACCTATTTACGAGCCGTGCGATATAACGCATCTTAACACAAGACCATTTACCATAATGCCGCTGCCGATATCTTGTTGGAATCGAGCAGCATCGCTCATAGGGAGATGAGGGGAGGGACGGGAGGACGTTACACCTGCATGGATTTCGGGATGGCAGGCGCAGAATAAGGTCGTAAACTCCCCGGGCGTAAACCGGTAAACGGTACGTGCCGAAGTAGAATGAAGTTCCCTGACGTTGAATCGGTGGAGGACGCCCGGGCCGATCACCTCGATCGAGCGCGTACTACTCGGGACCGGTTCATTCGATCTACGTAAGCCATGAAACACGGTGCCGTAACTCCGCACGCCTAGGATTACTAGTCAAAACTACCCGAGGGAGTTACACTGGCAATATGGAATCACTTAGTTTGTCTCCTCTTGCCCACCGGAAACAATCTCTACTTCTGACGGACGCGGGAATTCCACGATCGCAGCGACTATGATGCGTTTGCAACCCTCGGGATATCGCGATACGAACGATGAATGAACGATTCATTACTTCTCCTCGAACAATTGATATTTTAGTTCTCGTTTTATGTTTGTTTTTAATTTAATACTGTATCGTTGCAATACCATTATCGCAAAAATTGTTTGAATATTTGTTAAACGTTTTTATTTCAACGTTTGCAAAAAATATTTACAAATATTACAATTTTCTGTATTTACAAATGTTTACATTCTGCCCTATAGTTTATCTTTCAATATTTTTGTATCCTATCAGTAAATTAAAAACTCTGATATAAGGAATTCAATAACCAAATGTCACACCGAGCGAGAAACAAACTGGCAATTTGTAAATACATTTGATATTTAGTAGTTTCCCCTTTCCTTCTCCTTTACAAGACGCTATAAATAAACTTTGTAATTAAATTCGGGCACCCCATGGAAGCATCTACTATCCGTGGACTATCTAGAGATAATGACGCTCTAAAGTGTCTTAATTTCCGCGGAAATTCTCGAGGGCACCGGAGGTGAGTGAGCGCGATGAAGGGGAGTTCATACTTTCCGCGTCTCGATAAATTCTCGCAGTGAGAGAATTTATTGCACCGCGAGGGCGTTCTCAGGCATTCCGCGGATTAACTCGTCAAAGTGTCCCTCAAGAAATTGTCCCGGCCGCCCCGTTACTCTGCGGGCTACACCATATCCTCGAGGTTGTATGCAACTATGCGGCGTGGCTTGAAGTTCGTCGTTGCTAAACTTCGAGTTTAGTAACGTGCGCGACCACCCCGAACCCTTTCCCTTCCCCGCGGCAGTAATCGGGAAATTACGGGTGGTATGGGAAAGTAATCGGAAATTTGCGCAACTTCGATCGCTACCGCGAGAACTGCGGTTTGATCGGACGCTGATACTCTCAACGAAAGTATGAATTACGTAAAACAATAAGAGCAAATCCGATCCAGATTGCGTGAAATGAGAAAGCAACTCGTCATTTCGCGTGCAACAGTGAACTACTCAGAGCACAACCGACGCTTGCCGTGATTCTAAGGAGCAGAAATTGAATCTCCGATCGTCGCGGGATGGCAATAAAAGGAAAAAATCGCGGGATAGATTTGTACAATTCGCTCGATCGAATTGATGCTGAGTAAGTTATATACAAATCGGACCGTCGCGTCGAAGGAACCACCATGGTAGGTAAAATCCACATATTACGGGAAAAGAAGAAAGAAAGGAAAATTACGAGAGCCTTTTGAGAGTCATTAGCGTTAAATACACGGCGCAAGGAGTGATAGATTCGATTACTTGGACAAATCGTGCGGCAAGAAAAATAAAGGCATTTACATTGTGTGCATCTCGATCGAATGGGCAGTATATCTGATATAAATACAGATTGCGCGAATCTGATTGTACATATACTAAATTCTGTGCTTTACGACATTACATTCCAAATTCAAGCAGCGTGTTGTTTTATGGACATTCGTGGAAATTCGTGGTTTCACTGGTCTGCAGCTTCGCGCTATTATTGCACCGGAATCGCTCGATTTCTCCGTGTAATCCGATAAAGACGTACGATTCGGAAGAACGGATTTTTACGAGGGTAAGCAACGTTTGACAACCCCTTTTGCGCCCCGTAGAAAAACACCGAGCGTAGACGGCGGCCAGGAAAGAATGGGGAAAGAAAAGCAGCCGGACGTGACCAGGATAAGGTCTGCTTCCCCGCTTCCGATTCGTCCGAAAACTCAGAGCCTTTGCTGACACGGAATATAAGATTGGAATAAATTTACGGTACTTCGTGCTTCGTATTAAACATTCTACGATTTCCCTTACTGTCTAGTGTCTTTGTTTGTTAAATTTTATTTATTCGTTGTCGATGATATCTTGTTTTAACATTATCAACAGAGGACGGAACATTTATCTTATTACTTTCTTGTATTATACTTGAAGATTTTGAACTTTTAACGAAAATATGATAGATTTCTTTGAAAGAGGAGATACTTTCCTTGAATCGCTTTTATTTTGAGCTCTGACTTTTGCAAGTTTGTTTTACTATTCGTTGCTTTCCTATCGTGCGATATCTCTCATTTTGGAACCTCTTATGATCAAATAGTTTGCGGAAGTATAAAGAAGTCTAAATATTCGAAGCAACACATATACTTCTGGAAATAGGTACATCCAAAAAGAAAGATATGCAAGTACTTTTCATAAAGTTTAAGCAATATAAATGTACGCTATGTTAATATTATTTATAACGCAATTTGTTTTTTTTTTGTTTTTTTTTTGTTCTGATAATAAGAAAAATGATTCTACTACAATTGGATTCTCAAAATGGCAATATTTTCACGTACTTTTTCGGAAATCTCATAGTAGATTTATTTTGCGAAGCTCTTCTTTTGTTGCGCACAGTGTGGTACACGAATTAAAAGTACCTCGAGTGCGGGTGATTTTTTGTCAATCGTGATTTCTTATGCTCTCGCAAGAACATCTTCGCGGTTTATATATAGGATAACAGTGATAGTTTTATTTTACTTCGATAAATCGTTGGAATTTCTCGGTCAGTCAGTTTTAACATTTTTTTATGTGCTCTTTAAAACTTATGATTAGACATTTGGTTGCTTGTGAAATACTAGACGATGTGAACAAGAAATTTCTTAATAAAACAAGCTATTATTATACGTATAATGTAGTTCTTCTAACATTCATCTTTAAATAGGTAGGTATAGATATAACAAGAATCTTTGAAATTTTATATTTATTTCTTTAAAAAATTCCCAAAATTTGTGCGATTTTTTTCTTTTTATAAGAGATATAATTATTAAAAATAAAATTTTTTATATAAAAATATTTAATTTTTAAAAAATTTATTAAAAACATTTTTCTGCTATTTAAACTTTTGTAAATCTTTAAGGTATAAAAATTATGTATTCTCTTTCTCTCTCTTCGAGCATTAGATATCTCAATAATTTTAATTCTTACTTCAAAATTATTTTTCTTTAATCTCTAACAACATAAAAACATCAATACACTTATATTATTATTTATAAAATAACATGCATAAAGAGCGCGCTTTTGAAACAAATTTAGTTTTATAATATATTTTTTGATGTATATTTTTTTTATTTCTTTTTTGTTATTAACTTGGCACGTCACGTTTTTGCAGATGGCCGATATTTTATTTAAAAAATTTTCAGAAATGTGAAGAAAAATGTAATAATTTAATTATAAGATTACGAGCATGGTCTTAAGACCGTGATTACGAGCATAATAAGTAAAGTGTCAATTCGATAAAATATTCGATGAGTATCGTGATGACACCATTTTGTAATCTGTAGTACTTGCACGAGATACAGAACACCAACGGCGGGATATCGTAAGACCGCAATTTGTTTATGTTTGTTCCCGGTGTTCGCTCGCGGGATTTTCTCAGGCGAGAACACCGTTAATGAATATTTATATCATTATCGTCGCCCATTTCTTCGTGTATAAAGAAAGCTTAACGCGCTGCCGCTTGTCCGACCTTCTCCACCTTCGCTGAATATTTTTCAGACCCGGCAAAGAGGTAACCGAGAGAAAAACAGTAAACGTATAAATCCTCTAGATTTCTCCACTAAGAAAAACGCGAGCATTGAGCCTCGTCGCAGTCTCGTCTTGACGTGAGCTACGATTAAATCGTCTGAATAAATTAGCACGATTAACGGTGAGAATTTAGGGATGCTTTATAAAAGAAAATTAAACTATTGTATTTTATTTATTAAAGAGAAAGTCGTATTCGAGAGTACCTAATAATATCCGATTTAATCCATAAGTTAACTAAATTTAATCGCTCTGCTAGAAAATATATCTAAACAAGAAGATTGCGTTACATTGTGTAGGAACTACATCGTTAATATTGTTTTGAATTCTCATCAGCTTCTGCTCGTTACGCGTTAAGCATGTATGCTGAAACGATCAATTAACTCTCAACTGCAATATCTGCTGTAGCCGTTCGAATTTTCCGATACGTCTCGGGAAACTTTGCGGGCCCGCCGCTTGCAAAGATTGGATCGTTAATACGAGCTCATTAATCACACCTCGCAAGCAGCCTATGAAATTAATTTCGCGCGTCGTGACTTTTAATGTCAGCCGATAAATTTGTACAAGATCAATTTTGCGATAGACAGATTATTTTGATTCTCTCTCGAGGCGATTATGTTGTTCGTTAGTCTCGTTGCTTATATTTAAGTTCCTTATATTTCATCAATTCTATACATCTCGATGGCGCTTATCAGATCAGTCCCTAAGTTTTCGCGTATAGGTATTTTTTAGGCATTTAAAAATAGAGTAGACACAGTTTATTTCTTCAATATCTTTAATAATTTCTGATAACTTTTGTTATCGCTTGATTTGATATCCTACATGTAAACTGATATAGTGCGTACAATTTTATTTTATTCAATCAATATTTTTCCGATGTAGGTATTCTGTTTTACTTTAGTTGTTATGTTATCAGCCGCTTATGACTATCAAAGTGTTTGCGCTTTCGATACACGATCGTTCGCGTGTGGAGGTATCAGTGTAAATTCACGCGTTTTAGATCCCACATTCATATAGTGTCCGCGTTTTATGCGCGTTTCGGGTATCGCGAGTTTACGCCCGGAGTAACATCGAACTCGAGTATGGGGGGGGGGGGGGAGGTGCGGGGGACCGTTGACGTTAAATCCCGGAGTATGCGAGCTTTGTGAATTAAACCCGTATACCGTACCTGCAGAGAGTTGAAACGCCGCAGCATGCTAAACGCGAATCCGCTGTTATCGTAACGCGATGTCGGCCCCCACGAATGGAGATGCAGATGAAGCGAGAGATGAAGCGAGCTCGATGCACAGAATTAGCGCTCCACTCTTGATGATACATTAAAAAGTGTAATATGCAGGAAAGATTTTACAATTTATGCTTTGATATTCCGAGGCATTTATCATTGTATTTCTCAATGTATCAATTTATATGCGAGAGAAATAGTAATTTTAATAATGCATTTGCAAAACGAACATGATTTGTATTTCGTTGGTCAGACTATGAATCATTATAATATTTTACACACAAAGTTGGTAAGACTATATTAATCTCGAGAATATAAGCTGATTTATCAGCTTTTTCTCCATTTCAACAATTCCGCATAATGAACTGTTTTCACGCGGGTGAGTTTATTTATTTGTATACCATTTGTTTTCGTCAATTAGAATAGAAATATTAAATTTGGGGCGCATGATAAGAGGATGAATACATATTGGATTACTTTCATTAATTTACATTACACAACTTTCCGGAGCGTAAATCGAGATTAGACTGACTGACGACAAAATAAGACTAATCTATTCATAGATCAATTAAGAAACATGACTGCGAAGGCAGTCTCTAAAAGCTGAAAAGGCAGAAAGAGTGTAGAGGCAAATTTTTTGGCAGCTTTTCGAATAAGAAAAAAATAGACGCATTGAGAATAATTCCAACACTGCATCACTTCTTATTTATAAATAATATTAAATATTGATGACTTTAATAATTATTAAGTAATTATTTTTCACTTATTTATTAATAAGAACTGCGAAATTCTTATTATCGGTTTTATTTACACATTATTACATATAATATTTATTTAAATCGTAAAAGTTCCAGGGGAAAGTACTTATCGCGGTGAGTATGACAGCATAACTTTCTTGCTTTGCAACTTCCAGGCAGGTCGAGTTTAAAGAGAACGGCGAAAAATTTTGAGCATACCGGAATATGCGGAGTCACGATCGCGAAAAGTTCGTCGGACGCGCAAATTTCCGCGCGATTACTGCACGAGGAGAAGCGCGAGGAAAGCCGCGAAAAGCCACGGTGTGCAAAAAGCGACTAAGCGGTCGCGATTAAACCACGAAATTAAAATCCGCCACTGGCGAATGCACACGCCAGGTTGAGACGGACGCTTTAATTGTCGCTTTTTTTCGCGATTCTTCCCAGAAAATACAGCGATTCTGTTAATCCGCGGCAACGTGCTTCATAACACGCCGAGTGTAGGTACAGTGTTCTCATATCACGCCATTCCGAGGATCGTTAATTCACCGCTTTTCTTCAAGTGATAAAAATTCACGTGAATTTTAATGTTTTTCATGAAATTCGTTACTCTTTAGGCTTAACCTTATGTTGTTCACACGCATGCAATATATAAAATACCAATTTAACAACCTAACAATAAAATTTTTTTATTGATCGAATTCTGCACAAATTGTTTTACAATTTTATTAAAAAGAAGAACTTTTACACTTATCTTTATCTAGAAGATATATAGAATATTATCAACTTTTATCTAATTGTAAATCATCAAAGACAGCAACGAAAATTGAGATACACCTATGTAATAGTTTACTATAATTTAATATAGCTTAACTCTGCGGCATTAATTAGATGCCGGGTAGCTTGGCTTCTCTCGTGCATTTCTATCTTATAATATTTCCTGGCGTCTGGTTCAGTTTCATGAAAAGTCATATAATTTTTTGCGAAATTAAACCGGAGATTACGAGAGAGGGAGATTGTCGCGAGTATTCAGGGTGAATGACCGCGGTTCCAAAAATTCCAGCGGCAACTCCACCGCCGCGCCGCGCCGTAGAGCGCGAAGCATAGAGCGTAAACGGAGAACGACATTCCTGCAATGTCCAACTCGCCCCATAATTGAACAAAACAACCGCTAGCCTAGACGTTCAGGTTATTAGACCTTAGGTGTTCATAGACACGGCGACGCCTCGCGCGTACGCCAGATCATCGAGATGCTTTTTCTCGCGACGCGACGGTATGGCAATTAGCCACCGTGGCTCGCGCCAATCTCGGTATAAGTTTTGCAAGCGAGTCGCGAAATACGATATAAACGCGTCGATTTTACGCCATGTCGATTGGAGGGATTCCAATTTTGCTAATGCACTCCACGGCGCAAGTAGTTTCGAGTTTCGACGCTCGGATACACATTCGGGGAGCTCTCACCTTGAGCCACGGAATCGTTTAATTTGCTACGGAACTCGTGCAACTTTCGGTCGACGGCACCCTCGAGTAGCCGTCTAACAAGGATCCGACCGGTTGACCGTCAAAGCTACGGATTCCGATGTGGTTTGCTTACGCAATCGATTATTTTGCTGTCGCCTGATTTTAGTTATTCATAAAATTCTCTCGGCACATACTTAGATATATATATGTGCTGATGGATTATTCATGCTGTTACATTATATGTATGAATCATCCTCGTAATCGCTTTAGCATTATTAATCGGCGTTGACAAAAGTAATCGATGAAAGATATGTAGACTATATGCACTGTATAATGTTCTCTGTAATATTGTATATCAATATTGTTACATTTTTAGCACGATGTAGAGTTGCGTGACGTTTAGACTGAATACAAGTTGCCATGCAAATTTTGCAGTACAACCGATTTTGCGATATGTCTGACATAATTTCTCGCTTGGCAAGGTCCTCCCTTGAAAAGTTCCGCATTCTATCTCGACGAATTCAAGAACCGAGTGAAAGGGCGTGCTTTTGTTGCGATTTTCCGGAACAAAACGAGGCAGCATAACGACCCCTCGCGGCGCTCGGATTACCTCCGACGTTAATTCCGCTTAACACGCCCCGGTTCTCGCCTTTTAGCCACGCACGTTACTTACGTTACCTTGGCGGCCATTG
The DNA here is from genome assembly GCA_035220615.1 of Leptothorax acervorum. NCBI lineage: Eukaryota > Metazoa > Arthropoda > Insecta > Hymenoptera > Formicidae > Leptothorax > Leptothorax acervorum. The sequence continues at coordinate 698,272 of JASTWQ010000018.1, forward strand.
TACGCAGATAGCACTCGCCAGACGTCTACCGCAGCGAGAAGGAAGTATTAAATTTAAAGGATTGCGCAAGTCTTTTTTCCTGGCGGTATTACGTTCGCGTTGCTTCCCTTGTGTCTGATTATAAATGACAAATTTTATTCATCATGTTACACAAAAGAAGCACGAATGATTATGTTGAATCTATTACTTTAATATAATTTATAATTTTATTCGAATAATAATTAGTAGATATAATTACATTGTAATGTATTATACTTTATTTACCACTTTTAATAAAATTATTTTCGTTATTATATTATTGCAAAATACGTCGAAAATACGTATTATTTTAGTTAAAAATAGATTTTGAAACATTTTTGGATAGTATTAAAAATTTCATTTTGACGTGAATTTTATAATTTTTTTGTAAATATCTATGATGTATTAATTTTCATTAATATATAGATATGTATATATATATATATAAAATTTTATTAATACAATATATATTAAAGCTTTATAAAATTGAGGTAAAAACTTTATACAATCAAGATAATTATATATCGAAATCTACCGCAGGTTTGAGAAGTACAAATCAAAGTTATTATTCTGTTTAAAAATTTTCTTTCTCTTTCTCTATCTTATTCTGCTCTCTCTCTCTCTCTCTTAAAATTTCTATCTCTTTTTCCTCTCGCCGTAATTTACAGACGAAGCTGTGGAATTTCGCACGTCAGCCATCTCTTAATAACAATCCCTCTCGACTACTATACGGCAGCCTTACTAGCGTCTCGGAGAATTCACCATTTACTTGGGTAACAGGAGGAAACGAGGAGGGGAAGTCAGATTTAATTGACAGTAATTTTGTTCGCCGTTAAACTCGCTGCTGCGCCGAATCATCGACGGCCACGGACACCCTACATATATATATGTATACTTCCGGGCTACGAAACCAATTTGATCCCGCCGCGCATGATTTTATCGCGACGTCCGCGTCGCTCGCCTATCTTCTATTAAGGAAAATTCTCGCTCGTATAATCTCATCTTCTTCAAGGCGATAAAATGACGAGAACGGCTCGACACTTCAATTTTTCGATCTTGATAAAGGAGCTCGACTCCTCAAACTTTATTTAAAGACTTAAGGTAGAAAGCTTTTGCTCCTCTTACTTGAATGCTCTCGAAGAGTAAGGTAGACAATGGACGACGGTTACTTTCAAGGTCGGCGTAGCCTGAAATTCGCTCTATTTGCCATGGAACGCGGCTATCTTTATCCGCCGCGGTTGGAATCGGTGTACCGACAAAGGCCGACGAATATAGCCGGTTTTGACACGGTAAGATGTTAATTCGAAACACACGCGACCACGATGACGATATACCGAGCCAAGTTTCTGAACTCGCTATGTAGCCCTTCGTGACCGCGTCACTCTAATGATGGTTAAAAATATCATTTTACGTGCGAGAGAGAGAGAGAGAGAGAGAGAGAGAGAGAGAGAGAGAGAGAGAGAGAGAGAGAGAGAGAAAGAGAAAGAGAAGGAAAGAAATTGATATAGATAGCACGTACATGCTACAAGATATTTTAGCGAATATCGCAAGTTAGGAGCCGATTTTACCAGTGCTAATCTCGCTCGACGGTCTAATTACGGAGACGTACGGCGTAAAATTACGAGCGGTCAACGAACGACGCGCGCAATGAGCAATCCATCGATCAAATTCTGCAACGTGCCGGTCGGCCGGTTAATTTCGGCAGCAGGCCGCGCGATTCGCGGCGGGCGCGTGCCGGCGTTTATTTTCACAGGGAGTCGGAAATAGCCGCCGGCAAAGCATGCGCTCCACCCGATATTATAATAGCGATGACTGGCACACGGCAGACGCGACAGTCCGCGGGCGAGTAAGTGTGACGTTCGCCGCGAGAGAACGGGAGATGAGTAACGTTACCTCTCGGCCACTGTCCGTCGTTGTCCGGCCGCGGCGCGAGGAAAGCTGCAGGTTCGCACTTTCCTGCGGCCGCGCGCACTGTTCTCATTGTCAGAGTCGTGAAAAACCGAAATGTACGTTCGCCGAGAGTTTGCCTTTAATCGCGTCACAAGTGCGCGAATGTTATTCGTGTCATCGACCTTGTGAAATTGTGTATTAATATTATGAATATTAATATATATTAATTGATAACAATAACAATGATAATAGATAATTTATAGGTTTTTCTGTTATAAACAATAATTATTACGTTTATCTGGAAACAATTGTTAAGTTGTACGAAATATGCAAATATTTCTATTGCTTTACAGATTTGTTTTAAATTGGCGAATTTATTTATAATAGAAACGTGATATTCACGGTATCGACATTGTTAGTTGTCGTCCAACAGTGTACGTGCGTCGCGTAAAATGCAGCGTGGATTTATGTAATGCCGCGAGAAGAAGCAAAAATCGTCGTTGCACGCGAAGTGTAAACGATACGGCGGTGGCCAGCGTGAATTATGTAAAACGCATAAATCTGTCCGTTGCCTGTAATAAATCACCTAGTCAAACGTCAGTTTGCTATTGAAATTATTCGAGCACGGCGGGCATTTGTCGCCACTATAATAATAATCGGATCCAGCGAAATGGAAGTGCGTCTTGCAATTTAGTGCACAAGTTAGTGTTGTTAATTTCTACGTGTCATCAGGATGGTCTCGAAAAGGTCCCGCACTTATAATGCAGATCAATGATTTGCCAGCATGGTCAACCGGGCCCGGAAAATGGTAATTAACGAAAATGGTTTCAGATTACGACGCACTTGGTTGAACACTTGCGCGGACGTTTAACATGATTTATGACGAACGTAAACCCTTTGACGATTCCGGAACACGCTCGTTTATCGTTATCGAAACTTCCGTCGTGCGGTTGCTTAGAGTTATTTAAGGAAAGAGCGATTCTAATTTAAAAAGGAAATGTTAAATTCTTCAGTTCGACTGATTACAGGACAGTCAATATTACCCTAAAAAAGGACTCATGGGTCTTTCGTGCCCTAGCGAATACCATGCTAACATACGATTGCTCCTCAAAAAACAATAAAAATCAAATATTTAAAATAAACTTTTTGCCAACTTCATTATTTTGACATTTAATTAACACCAATAAAGTTATGTGAATTTTTTCAGATTTTTTTGAGCGCATTAACATTATTTAATAACGTGCTTGCACAAGAAAAACCATGAGTCCGTTTTACGTTGACGGAAAACAATATTTTGTTTCGAGGATTAATAGTTAATATCATTAGAATTTTATTATGAATTTATTATAAATATACAGGGTGTACCAGACCTAACGTATCACCCGTTAATGGCAGATTCCTGAGATCATTTGGAGACAAAAATCCTAATGCCAAAATGTCGAGGCTGCTACAGTGTTTAAACGGGAAAGGTTTAAAGTTTACTAGTGTGCTTGTCAAAATTTTACGCACTCAGGGACGTCGCATGTCAAAACAGCTCACTTTACTCAACTCGATAGAAATATTTGAAATTATTATTCACTTTATTTCTTTGTACACTGTTCGCAAGACCAACGAATATCGGAATGACAGTTTGGCAGCCTCGACACTTTGGCATTAAGATTTTTGTCTCCAAATGATCTCAGGAATCTGCCATTAACGAGTGATACGTTAGGTCTGGTACACTCTGTATATTAAAAAGTAATATGGAATAATACAAGGACATGCGATTTTATGTTAGCATAAAAACGAAGATCCACTTTCATAAACTGTCTGTTTTAATTCGCAAGGAGAGCAATTAATTATATCGGCGAAATTGTATGATGATAATTTTTGAATTAATCTGAATTACGATACATATATACGAAATACAGCAACGCGAAATAAGTGGATTACTTAATCGACGGTGGTAACGAGTCGTCAAACAAGTCCGATAAGCGCAGCTGGTACCACGTTGTGCGTGAAAGTGCGGATCCCCGCGCTCCGTCATCCTCCTCGCTTTATACGATTAATTAGCGCTGTCGCATAATCGCGTCGCTAATCGCCAGCTAATTCTCGCGCGGACATAATTGCCGCGGCGCATCGTTGATGGGCTACCCTTGTATCGACGAGCGCGTCGTTGACGAATACACGGCTGCAGCGATGCAGCGATGCGCTGTGCCGGGGTTTAAAGGACGGAGGAGGAGAAGGGTGGCTTAACAGAATAGCATAATTCCAACACGATTAATTCGCGATCACCGCAATATGCATCGAGCATCGCATTGCGTGCGTCAAATTTGTGCGCGGCGGATTGTCTCGATACGCGCGGCCGGTGCAGGCGGGATCGGAATGCATCCAGGGGTGCATTCCGATTTGTGTGTGCGCGCAAGAGAGAGAGAGAGAGAGAGGGAGAGGGGGAAGGAAGGTAGAGAGAGAATGTAGAGGCACGGATCCTTTCGCCTTCCGCACCATCCGTTTGTGTTGCAACATGATCGGAATGGTATGTACGTGGATGGATAATTGCGATGATGATCGACCCGCGTGCGCGGTCTTTAACCCTACGTTACATCGAACGAGATGTATCCTAAAAAATCTCCAACATGCCGACGTTACTGAAAATCATGATAGCTTTGTGCCGAGCATAGCTCCAAACAACGTCGGTGATTTTGGATAGAATAGATCGTTAAACCTTTCGTTTCGTGGTTGCATAGTGACCTTGATATCAGATCCTATATACGGCGAGAATAGATCTCTTTTAACCTGTTGATACTTGAAAAATTTTTAATGCGATTGAAATAATACGCAGCTATGCTATGCAAGATATAATGAGAGATTAGTAATGTCAATCGTGTGACTATTGATATCATTATGATGTTACTCATATCAACTACGACATTGTCGGATAAATTTATCAATCTGCATTATTTAGCTTAAGGCATTTCGCTGAATCGTAATTGCACGTACATGAATGTAAATGTAACGCGCTGATACACGCAATGCGTCGTACTGCGGGAACGTGTCTCTAGCATATTATCCTACAGCTTAGTTGGCTTTTGATCCGATTAAAATGGTTTTGCACTCCAATGGATCATGCATAATTGCATTGCGCGATAGCGCACGTGAAGGACCTTTGGTGGCTGCAATCCTAAAGGAAATCCGTGCTATTTCATTAGGTGTACAATCGCTTGGAAGTCACATTAATCGTACATAAGTTTTCCCGCTGCTAATGTAATTAGCTAACGTAATTCAACCAGTATTTGCTATACATCACGAAAAAAGTTCTTCGTGATACATTCTCGTGCATGAATTTACGCGGTTTTTTTTTTAAATGTAATTTTCTCTTTGTTTTTTTTGTCTGTGATGATAGAATTTAGTTTTCACAAATTATTTTGGCTTATTTTAGTGTACTTTTTGCGTAACATAGGAACGCGACAATAGCCAATACTGCAGACGCGACCGATTTTCTTTAATTATCCCGTCGTTATAGAATATTAAAACGGTATCACACGCCAACGTTGCCCAAAGTTAATTGGACGACGAGGTCTTTTAGTACGCTCGAGTTCCGGTAACAAACTTCTTTGCCAGCCGAACACCACGCCTCTCAGAATTTTCCTGCACGTGCGATGAAAACTTATAACGAGATAAAGTTTGCATGAAATTAATTAATAAATAAGCATCTCTGAAACTCCATTTGTCTGAATCTGTCCCTCCTGTCTGCGATCGCGTGTAACTCCGAGATATCGAAGTCGCGAGATATTTGACTTAATTGTTGAATGGACCATTGAAAAAATTATTCTAATTTTCTTTAAGGTATACCGCCTGTGTTTATCAAACGCTTTCCATCGTGCTATACGCGACACGAACAAAATGCATTCTCCGGCAAAAAAAATATAGAAATATAGTGCTTCGATATACGGCGCGCGTGTCAACTAGTGTCGAGAGCTTAAATGATGCTCCTTTGTCCTTGCGTAACTGACCACCATCGATCGGAACACTGCACGACCTAATCTGCTCTCACATGAGGTCTCAGAATCAATTAACCGCTTAACCCCCGTGCAGAGCCTTTAAGTCTCCCGCGCAATTAAAATTATGAGTTTTGCACCATCTCACACGATGTCGTCATTAACCCTTAACTCTCGCGAGAATTCTGCCTTTTTTACAAGTCAAGTTCCTTCTGAATCGAATTATACAATCCGCGTAATGCTTGTGCCCCTTGTAAATCTTTGCTAATTCTAACTCCGTTTTAGAAATTTAAAACTCCCTAAGTGGGGTTGAGCAAAACTTATATATCGGAAGTGTATTATATTTATATAATTATATATAAGAAGTTGCGGAGAGAGAATGAAGATAATACTAAGTGCGCGTATTTATGCTTTCAGGTGAACGGCGACGATGAGTGGGACTACGAGGACATCATTTTGGAGCGGGGCGGGGCGGGCCTAGGTTTCAGTATCGCCGGCGGCACGGACAATCCCCATTACGGCAATGACACCGCCATTTACATCACTAAGCTCATACCGGGCGGTGCCGCGTCCGCGGACGGTCGGCTGCGTGTCAACGACACGATACTGCAGGTGAACGACGTGTCCGTTGTCGACGTACCGCATGCGGCCGCCGTAGACGCGCTCAAGCGGGCCGGCAACACCGTCAAACTGGTAAGCTTTATCCTCCACCCTCCAACCTCGGTACACCGATACGAGCGCGCATATAATGTTACTTGCTCCTATCGCGGTAGATCGCTTTGTTGCATTGAGAGCTTAAATGATGCTCCTTTGTCCTTGCGTAACTGACCACCATCGATCGGAACACTGCACGACCTAATCTGCTCTCACATGAGGTCTCAGAATCAGCCCTTACAAGCGTTCAATATCAAGAGACAGTTTAATACAATGTGCATCCTTGTTGATGAGGTAACATTTTCTTTTAAAAAGGTATCAATTGTTTGAAGAAATATGAATACTTTTGTGATTCGCTATGAAAAACGAAGCACGTTGCTTCAATCAGTTACAATCCATCTGTAAATAGTGACATTCGGATTAAAATATCGAGAGGGAAGATATACCTGAGTAACTAATGATTAACGTTAATTGACGCATTAAAGATGATGGGCACGGTACCCAGTGCAAACTGACGTATGCAAATCTCAAATCCAAATTTAATTGAATCATCCTGTATGGTGCAATGGCAGCACATTGTCACTGTGATCACATGCCATATCATATGCACATCTCAAGTGCGCAGATTTAATTGCGCGACGAATGTGTCGGGAATAATTGAATTGCAAATGCTGTAATGCGTATGCTTTCTACTGTTAAACTCACCCTGCGTATACATATTCAACTTCTCAGCTACCTGCCGATAGTTACCAACTGATTGCTTAATTAACTGCATTAGGCATTGTCGCGCGTTATCGGTATATTATCATTATCTGCTTTAAGCCGGTCCCACACATAATCGCGAATATTTACGAGTACGATTATGCGCGAGTTTGGCCGATGCCGAATGTAGACCTTCCACAGACTACTCGTACTTGGTTACTCGTATCCCGAGACTCCCGAGCAGTGTCAAATTTTCTTTTGATTCGCGACAATTTACCGACAACCGGCGAGAAAAGGGCGAGCACGAGCACGAGTATCAAAATTGTCCGAGTGCCCACTCCCACACTTATACTTGCGAATGCCTTCATTCGCGAGTATTCGCGATGTGTGTGGGACCGGCTTAATATATACATTTCAGTTCGAATATCGAAAGATATCGAGACAATATTTTATGCATTGTTTGTCAGGCTCATTAACTCTAAATCGATATCATTTTAATCGCTTTCGCACGTTGTTATCTCGCGTTGTTCTCCGTCATGTTGTTCGCCTCAAGCTTTTTTGTTCCGTTTTTCCGTCGAAGTACCTGCAATTTTTTTAGTTTTATGACGACATTTCAAGTCCCAGAAAGTTCCTCGGGATTGACGGCCTTCCCTGGATTCTATATTTGTCATAAAGACGCGTCGAATATCTTCGGCTTATACCTGAGGAAAGTCCCGAAGCGACGATCACTCACCCGGGCCTTTCGAGATTCCTGTAGCCTAGTAAAGTCGCCGAGGGATGAGGAAAAGTTTCGATGGGATCGTTCGTTACATGCCTCTCGGATATACGTTAATGTCACCTTCCGAAAAAAAATCCCCAGGCGGATTGCCGCTGTAGCTTCTTTTTCGACGGAAGAAGGCCGATATGGCAATATTGGTTCGACGTAAAAATCGAAGATATTGATCGTAAATTATTTCACAAGCGACAACTTTTTCGATGACCGCCGGAAATTTTTGAGGTACTTGAGAGGTCGCACGAGCCAACATCCGCGTTATTAACTCTCCCAGGCTAGAAGTGACGATGAGGAAAGCATAAAAGCGTTTACGGCCGGGCCATTCTAGACATTATTCTGACATAAAGTCGCAACTATCCCTCGTTGCGCATAAACGCATCTTTAGGACAGGAATATGGCTGTCGTAAGCAAATTTGATTTGCAATCTCGATTTATGGATGATTCGCAATTAAATTTAGTTCGGGATTGAGTGAATTACTGCATCAAACGCAATTTTTTATCCGATACGGATCGTTATATTCTATTACATTTACTAAATTAATACAATTTAGATATGCTCATGTAATTAAAATAATTTTGGTAATTCTCAGTCATTGTTATAATTGATTTACATATATAGTATTGAATGCATTTGTTAAAAATTAAATTATTCTTATTTATATATAATCGTTTTATACTATGCTAGAATCAATGATTATAAATAAAATAAGTAGAAATAGGTATTTCTTGCATCTTTTAATTTTAATAAGTATTTTAAATGTTTACGTCATGATAGAGCGTATCAATCGGCAAACGAAACATCTGCCAATGCTTTCCCCATGCGGAGTTTAATTAACGTACCGGTACCGTAACCTTAGCGGCGATATAAACGGGCTTTTAAGGCGAATGGCGCTGAACAGGAACAAATCCACTTTATAAATCTCACTGAGTAAACGAGAGTAGTTTGAAAGAGGATATATCTCTCCGATCAGCTATCGGGCGGGCATTTAATTACGCGGAGATTCATTGTTATATCGGGAATGAAAGAGCGCCCCGCGGAGTTTCCTTTTTATAAACGCTTCTCAGATGAAAGCGACGTCGCTTAAAATTTGAACTTCGTAGAATTTACTCGTTAATCGGCCATCCGCCGATGCCTCCCGACCCTCCCTTCCTCACACCCTCCACCCACGCTCAATTAACGTCATGTTCGCACATTGATTTTCAGTACGTACGCCGACGGAAACACACGCAGTTGATGGAGATCGAGCTGATCAAGGGAAACAAGGGCCTTGGCTTCAGCATCGCCGGCGGTATCGGCAATCAACATATACCAGGTGACAATGGAATCTACGTGACCAAAATCATGGACGGTGGGGCCGCCCAGGTGGACGGTCGCCTCGTCGTCGGCGATAAATTGGTAGCCGTCAGGAACGCTTTGGTAAGTAAACATACATACCAAATCGCTTGTCTTACGCGTCGTGTTTGTTTCGTCGAAATATCGGCGCAATACTCCAACAAAGATATTGATATTTTTATCTTTCTCTCTTTCTCTCTCTCTTTCTTTTTCTTGCGGCTCATATTATTACTATAATAAATACAAAACACGCGTTAGATTTCATGTCATATCGCACAATAAATGTTTCGAGGTTGTAAACTCGCCTATACATGTCGAAAAGACGTGATTTTTTACAATCGAAAAATGGCACGTGTTTATAGAAAAATAAAGTCGTGACTATGTTTCATTTTAAGATCAATGCGAAACCGTCTTTTCGCGATATTCTTTATCTTTCTCTTTATTTTTGCTCTATAAAAGTTGAAGAGATAAATGTAGAGGAATATAGAGATATCGTTTTCTGAGGCTCCTGCATAACTGACCGTGACTCTGTTCCGCGATAAGAATCATTTTGAAAATGAGGCCGATTACTTCAGCTTCAGAATGACACACGTGTTATTTGTAAAATTGCAATTCAAAGAATTGGTATAGTATGTTAAGTGGAATAAAATAGTACGCTATGTTACACGAATAAAACATGAACTGCGAGAAAGTTTCGGCACATTGTCGTAAATTGGGAAAATTTTCATGTCGAAAGTTTAATCAAATACCGATCTCGCAAAAAAGATCTCATCTTATAAGTTTTAAAATGCAGTAACGTTAAATGAGACTCATGACGGGTTTCATGGAATCGCAAAAAATATCGAGAATATATAAAGATAAGACTTTTGACTGCCACTCCGATGAAGTCTGAATATCTCATCATGAATCTTCTATCAATTTCAGAATCTAGTTCAAAATAGAAGTTCAAAATAAAATAAAAATAGAAGACCACTTTTTGTTTCGAAGGCATAAAAATAAATTCGCGATCGGAGGACGTACATATAAATCCCCGTGAAAAAACTAGCTGAGGCATCTACGCTCGAGCGAGTTTGCCAAGATGAAGAGAACCATTTCGAGTTTTATAATTACTCCCGAAAACTTCGGGCTTATACACGCGCCGAAACTAATTACCGTACGATCGATAATTACTTCGCCACGCGGGAGAATAAAACGTAGGCAAGAAAGTTCCGGGACACTGCACTGTCGTAAACAACTGATTGCGAGTAAATTTCTATGCCGAAATTTAATTGAGTCTCGATTTGCTCTCTCTCTCTCTCTCTCTCTCTCTCTCTCTCTCTCTCTCTCTCTCTCTCTCTCTCTCTCTCTGTCCCTTCTCCATATTATAAATTTTAAAATTTTATAATCTGATGAAAGGAATTTGTGACACGCATCTATGGGAGTGTTAAAAATATTAAAAGTGTTTTTGACAACCCCAAGGAACGTGCCACGAGTTTCTTTCACCGAATTATAAAATTTAAAATTTAAAATTACAGAGATTTCCCCTTTTTTATTCCTCCCTCTCCTTCCTCTTTTAGAAGCCATGCCTTACAACGATAATAAACGCTTCTGTCTCTCTTTTTCTTTCTCTTTCGAGAAAGAGAGTCAATCAGGACTCGATTAAGCTTTCAAAAATTAAGGTATAAAAATAGCTATAGAAATTTCTTAAGTAGTTTTTTTTTAAACAGTAATATAATTTAAAATTTTCTATCTCAATTTTGCTAAAAATTAAAGATGATTTGTCTTAAGATTTAATGCCTTATTCTTCTGCTTATTTGTAATAAATAATGCGCAAATAAGTTTAGAAGCGGGAAAAATTGACGTTCAAGTCTCGAGCTTCACCATCAACCATCATCCTAGAAAAGTAACAAAAGCAAACCTTTTAACGCATTTTTATGCCATATAAAGAGAGAAAGAGAAAGCGCCTTTTCATCATTGTATACGCATTCTGCACTTCACTCTTCGGTGGTAGTCATAAATCAAGCCGGCCGTTCAGCTTTAATCAGTGCTTTTTTGGCGCGACTCCCAAATGGGTGCCTTAAAGGTGGTGAAATCGCTGAAGCGAAAAATCGTAGACTAGCGAAGGTCGACTTGCTGTCGACTGGAGCTGTACATCGCTGACGGAAGGGCTATCAATTACTTTGGCGGCGCTTTGGAAAACCGTCCTAATCTATTTTTTCTATCCCCGCGCCGATTTCTGGAGAATGAGAATGTTTGTTCTCACCAATTACTGCTTAAAAATATGAAACTTGTTCAACTTTATACTTCTTTAATTATCGCGTAATATTGTATATCACATCCCGAGAAGAATACTTTCACAACTCAAAAATTTGTGATTTTTGGGAGAAAGAAAAAACAAATTTAATACAATTTTTTTTAATTGTAATATAACTAATGCAATTACAATTATGATATTTTGTTATAATGAAATTTATACTATAACAAGAAAAACGCTCTCAAGATATGCAATTGAGATCATTACATAAGGCAAATAAGAGCAACACGCTGTTATTAAAGCGAGAGATATGAAATAATACTGTTTCTTAAAGAGGTCTGCTGTGATTCACTTGACAATTCGCTTATGACACTATTCATCCAGGAAACCGCTAAATAACCGGTTTAAAAGAATAACGACACTTTTGTTCCGTGTAGCGGATTTCGCATATAGACTTGTGTCACTATTATTGCACATAGATAATATTTTAGGGGCCATACTTTTTATGGGCTTAACTCAAAGTCGAAATTTTTTGAGTTGTGACAGTATTTTTCTTGGGGTGCGATATGTGTATATACATATATATATATATACATTCGTTAATATATTTTCTCCACAGAGAGTGCTATAAGTTGTGGTAATTACGTTGACTTAATTAAATTATTTGAAATTTTATACAGCATTATACATTAAAATAAAACAAAATTTAATTGTCATAATGAAAGATATTTATTCTAATTTCTTAATTTGTTACATTGCACTGATAGAAATTAAATTCTATCACACAATTAGAGTATATTATATTTATTGCTATTTAATTTAAAAAGCGATGCAAGCATTTATGAGCGGATTAAGAGTTTACTGGGATGCATCGCACTACAGTTTCCATGCTGGTCTTTCAGTGCGTGTTAGTTCGATAATAATCGCGACGATTGTCTCTTAGTGCCTTAAGGAAGACAATCGCAGTGGGCGAACAAGAGAGGGAACGGAAGGAGATAGGAGGAGACCACGGTTGACAGAGGAAATTGAATGGGGAAAATCAATTATCGAAGGCTCGTGACATCGTGATCGAATCGTTTGTATGCGCCGCGACTATGCCAAGTTCGTGTTTCAGATACATGTCTCTTCTCTTAAGAGAGAAAAGGATCGGTTGATAAACAGAAAGAAAAAGGGGACATCTCCCAAAGAATAATATCCGCGTCAGGAATGAATAAAAACGTTTAATAGACATAATCGTAAAAATGTATCTCATTCATATTACATTTATATCTTGTTCGACATTTCCTGGTACAATTTTATGCGTGGATGTAAACAACAGTTTCTTCAAACAGCAGCTCATTCTGTATACGTCGTTGACGACATAATGTATTAAATTTTGGTCTTTGAAGAAATAAATACTTTGGCAACGTTTCAAATAATTGTCTTTGATCGTCGACGAGTCAATGTCAAGTGCACATTATCGAGAAAGAACACGTATTGGTTTCAGCAGGGCGATAAAAATCTGGAGAATGTGACACACGAAGAGGCAGTGGCGACCCTGAAAGCGACCCAAGATCGCGTCGTACTTCTGGTTTCGAAGACGGAAAGTGGAATCATCCCCCCGCCTCCTCCTCCAATAGTGACGGACAATTCTCTCTCGCCTCAACCACGTAAGTCAAGTTTCCTTAATTTTCTACGTATATTATTGTCTAACAAAATCGGAAAACCACGAAAAAATTAGTAATAGGTAATAATTTTATATAATTAGTATCTTATTTAAAATTCAATTACATTTCGGGTCACATCAATGCAGATCTCATGGGTAAAATATAGTGCTTTAATTTATATACGCCCCCAAGATATTTATATTTCATAATAGTTCTAGATAATACATTCAAGATGGAGCGTTCGGCGTAATATAAACGTGAAGACAATCTCATTGACTATCAATCAAGCAACGAAATAAAATCGCAGCGTGAAACCTGTGATTTTATCTCATCGCCCGTGATTTACGCGACGAGAACGACTGAACATTTCGAGCCGTGCGCGTTTTAAATAACCGACTCTCCGTAAGAAACGTCGGCTCCACTTTCGTCGTCGCATCTAATCGTATTTTTCGTCGCCATTTTTCCATCGCGAGATCTCGATCGAAATAATATAATTACGGTATCCTATTAATTATTCAAAAAGCCGTTATTATTCTGCGCGACGTGTTGAAATTCAAATCGACCGCAACTCCTCCGCTGGCTGGAAATAAACGCGGATGAATGCCCGCGATTTCCGCGCATCGAGAGGTGAGGAAATGAATTTTTGGTCCGCGGGTCTTCCCCATCAGCCGGACTTTTACTGACGATCGGGCCGTAACTTATTCATCAGTCTCATAAAACGGAGCTCGTAAAGCTCATCCCGAAACCCCCGCATGCACGCGGGCGGTCTTATCTCTCTTTCTCCGTTTATCGTGTGTTATGAATGCGGTGCACCGCGCGTCGAAAACGTTTGATCGAGAAAATCTCAAGAGTGCAACGTTAAAATTTCATGCCACGGGAAAAGGGCGATGTCAAGAAGCGTTCTCTTCGGTTTTACTTGTGAATTAACGAAGTTACTTTAAGTATTCGTGCGTAAAATTGGCGAACGTATGCCATGTAGAGAGATCGATTGTTATTGTAAGACTGCAGTAGCGTTTCTCTTTATGTGAAAGGTGAAAGACCGCTTATCGAGATATTAAGGACATGTCGAGCTTTGCGCCGTGGTTGTATCTTTATTCCACAGCAATATCTCCATATTTATTTTTCTTCAAACGGGAAGAAACAGCCCAGTACAAGCGCTTATAGTTCGTCCAACCTCGATGTGAGCGGGAAAAAGCGGGCTCGACGGCAGCGGTTTTATGCCGACTGAATTCAAATTGCCCCTTTAATGCTGTGGCATATCGGTGCCCCGCGGGATTATCCGAATATTTGCTTTAATCTCCAGGCGCAACCGGGAGTTTCTCGGAGAAGCCATCTCGACGCGAATAAACAAGTCTACTCTAGATTGAGATCGCTATTTTCTATCTCGATCTATGCTTTTTATGCTATTTTTGTGCAATACTTGCAGCAAGATAAAATTTCAGCTCGTAATATAATATTGTATTGACAATAATAATAAATTATTTATATATGTATATAATTTATTATTAATAAATGTTCAAAATTAATTCAATGTCATATTATATTAAAATACTATTATATATTAAATTAATTTAATATTGTATTATATCAAGAAACAAAGCTATTATATTTTTTACTAATTTCAGTCAGTAGATACTTATAATTTGCGATTACGTTTTACTTCCATTTTTGTTAAAAATTATTCTATATCGCGGAAATAAAGACAAACACGTATATCAACGAATGTTTTGTGTCGAACTTTGATATTCGTTAAATACAATTAACGAAATATAGTATCAAAAATAGAAAACATCGGCTGAATCTGTTGATGATTTCCCGCACATGTATATTAACGGACGACGTCTCTAATTTTTTATTTGTTAGGTAAACAAAACGGCTCCGTGTCTGCGATGGAAAACAACACCGCGGCTCTACCGTACTCGCAAGAATCACGCCACGCGTCCTCTCTTGCTCTGCACGGCACCGGGACACCGCGGGCAGTTTCCCAGGAGGATGTCTCACGGTGAGTCTCTCTCGTCTTTTGCTATTTTTTGCGAGACTTCACGCGAGTTGGCCGCTTTAGGTCAGCATCTAGCAGTCCTTTTACGAAAATTGCGGTGCAGCATATCCGCCACCGTTCCTCTCTCGCGACCATAAAACAGGGCTCGTTCGCCAGTCACTGCCAGTCACGTCCGATACTTTCGGCATGCGAGGGATGCACCGAGCTCGCCCTCACTCATTCGTTTTATACGCTGTTTTCTCGATAATAACGAGAGTCTGTAAATTCAAAAACGTAAATGCGCCGAAGAAATAAGACCATTTGTCTTGTGTTCGCGTCGGCTATTTATCGAACTGACCCGTTGATTATTCGTGCAAAACGTGGTACTAATTTCAAAAGTAAACCAAGTGAAACGGATAAACTGTATCGGACGGATGTTTCCGAGAGGTCGACGAGCAACATGAATCGGTGGAGGGTAAAGAGCTTGCGGTAGGGCCGGTGCGCACGAGCTAATTGCCGATAGATTAAGGGCTTATCGAATTGGCCGGACTATGGGAGGTGGGATTGGTCCGGACACATTATGTACCTCTGCTGGAGGCTTACTCACACCAGTTCGGCTCCTCCTATTGACCTGTCCCTTCGTTGTTAACCCCTCTCGAATACTACTGTGCGCACGAGGCTCCAACATTGCCATGTACCCGGGACTGTCCGGGTTAAGGTCGTCACTGAACATCGCACGAGCAGAATAGAGAATTAGACGAAGCGGGAACGAACTTAGATCGTTGTCAAATTATCTCTTTTCCAGATTTCCAATTCCATTGCATTCTGATGAATCGTTTCTTCACACGTATATCTTAAATTCTTTGCGCTTGTATTTATTTAACTTATCTTTTTATATATCGCCTTGTTTTATTTTAATGATATTTTTATGATATTTTTTGTTGACATATAATTATAGAGGATTTATTTACTCAATTTTAATATGATAGCAAAATGATAAAAGCTGGTAAAACCTGATTTTACCATAAAATCTCTTAAGTACAATTTTTTAAGCCTAATACAGAATTGTTTTTTTTTTTTATAAACATATATCTACACACTAATAGTTTTTGAGTAATTAGTAGATTTATAAATCAAACTTTTAATAGATTAACAAAAAATAGACTACAAACTATATCTTGTAATAAATTTTAAATAAACTTTGCTTTTACATATTTTGAATTTAAGGCTTAATTATAAAGATATATAACGCGTTGAAGATAAGTAAATTGCGAAAAATAATGAAAAGTCGAAGTTGCATCAGGAATTCTTTTTTAAAAGTTTTTACGGTGATGGAGGAATATTCTGTATAGAAGTTACATCTATACAATATTCTGTTTTTACGTAGAAAATTACATACACGTTTTTTCTCATTTTTGCGATCGGTTCGAAATAATCTTTTAGTTTTGTTGAAGAGAATATAACGTGATATATTAAATTAATCGCGGGGATCTTAAAAACTTTTATATATACCTAGTATTTAGAAATTTCGTTTCTATGAAGCACACAATAAATTAAATCCTAATCTATCCTAATCTTCTATTTGCTGCTCAAAGAATCTCATTGATGATATTGAGATCTATCGGATACCTATAGAAAATTTAACTTTGATTGAGAGAAAGAGACTTTAAAGTAACGTGCGAGGAACTAATTGTATTTACTCTTGATTACTATCCGCGCCGGACTGCTGAAAGTCATTCCGCAGTTAAACATTACCATGAATGGAATATTTCATTAAGCCGACCAGCCGCCGCGAAAGTTTCGCGCACCTGTGCGCCGCCGACTCGGTGTCCATTTATACAGTTTTCCGAGCTGCATATAGACTCTGCCGCTCCCGTTATTTTCTGAATACGAATTTCATTCAGCGTTCTCTGTTTTTCATTTACTAATTAATGATTCTGTGATAACGCCCGGTGCGCAATGATCATTTAAAAAGCATCCATTGTTTGTCACGTTTATTTAACGTCAAATTTAACAAGTTTGAAAAGGCAATGTTAAAATCATATAATGAAGTATAAATATATATTATATTTTTTTATATATTTATATTTAAATGTTGTATGATTAATCATTGATTAAAAATTGCAGCAGAGCCACGCGCTCTGAACTCGCACGTTAATTGAATGTAATCAACGTCCTATCGTAAAAAAAGACCTTTCTCTCCGACCAGCCTATCATCTCGAGGCAGCGAATTTTACGCGAGACGTCGCACCTTGCGTCACGGAAAAACAATTCGCGTGTGCACACTGAAGAGGGAAAATATCACGAAAGAAACAAAGCTCGCTCGTACTCGACGGACTGTAATTTTTATCTCGTTTGATTGGAACAATTCCGGGCGTTGGCGTTGATTGGCGAACTCGTCTTTGTTTTCCGCGGCTTCGTTTGACGTGTACGCGTCGCGGTTCGAAAAGTTCTCCACGAGTAAACTTGCTCGCTTTTTCATTCGCATAGTTCGTCGAACACGTCTCGTCGATACCGCGCCTACCGCGCCGAATACGCCGCAAAATGCAGATGCATTTTTGCTGCGCAGTGCTCCGTACCGCGACGGATGCTCGCGACACGTCCGTAAATGTGCGTTTTTAATTACTCGAGCGTGTCCGAGGATGCCGCATCCTGTTGCCTAGTTACATAGGTCGTAAATATATCATAAAAGCTTCAACGTAATTTATCGATGGCCAGTTGCCGCATTTATCTGTGGCCATACATTTCTAAAAATGATCATAAAAGTCCTCGCAATTTAAAGGATTTATTCCATGTTTTTTTAAATACTCGCTCAAGCGTTCGCTCGATCTTGTAAATTTTTCATTAATTACGACTTTCTCGATGTGAATGATACTGTAATTAGCAAGATACTACTCCCTGGCGGTATAATAATCCGCCACATCACATATGCATGCGGGTGGTTATATTCGATTGTGCATGTAGCGCCACGCGCGCAGCTGCATCTCCGAAATACGGGCCAAGGTCACAGCTGGCCCGGGTCACGAACGAGCTACCGGATCCGACCAATCTCGCTTACGTGATGCTGTGATGCAGCATCCTCTCTGCATCGATCCGAATGCGTCCCACTGCATCTTCGCCAAATACTGCCGAATTTTCATCATTATGATACTGCCTACCTTCTTGTATCAGCAAATAATTTATTACGAAATTTAACATAGTTGGGGCAACCGCGGATTAGGCTATTCTAAATGACAAAAAATCAACGCGAGAGGAGAGAGCGGAAGAAACATTCGCTAAATTCCGTAATCCGAATAAATAACACGATTTATTCATCGCGATGCCATATGTTATAACTAGAGATAGGATCAAGTTTTATATGTACTTAAAAATCCGAATTAAATCCAATAATCAAGTTTTATTTCTTTGAATTTGAGTAGGTAATATTCATATTATCTAAATAATATTTCATACATTGTACTTGCGAAGTAGGTAATCGAATCCCGATTAGTTTCGAATTTTAGAATGAGTGCAGGCACTAAATTCGAAATGTATAAGCAGTTTTTATCGAAAAGAATCGAATCTTTTACAAGTAGTATTCGAATATGCTATAATACATAAGTTATAATGTAAAATTGTAATAATAAATAAAGAGATATTTATGTATTATACGCATACATTATGCTTCACACATTCTAGTAAAGTACTCATAAAAGGTTTGAACATAATTAATCCAGGTTTGAGTTTATATTTGGAAGTAACACTCTTGTTTTTTGAGGTACTTATAGAGAGTTCGGACCCATTTCATCCTGGTTCGAGTATACTTGAAGTATTGCTTTTATTTTTTGAAGTAATCATAGAGTTCTCTCTCGAAACTGCGCCGACAGATTCGAATTTAACCTACTTGTAAGACACTTAATCCTATCACTAGTTGTAACGTCTTAATTAGCGTAAATAAGCTCGCTTAACTTTTTGAATCTGCCAGACTTTCTGAGTTTCAGAAAGAAAGATTCCATCACTACTCTTCAGAATTATAATATCATTTTTTTATACTGTGACGCGTTCTGAGTACGCGACGTGTTATGACTTATCACGAGCGCTTTGCTTGGTAGCTTTTGATGGTCAGCATAGAACTCCTTCATCCGGTTCATTGTGTCGCACCCTCGTATGTGACGGGGCAAATTTAATTTCTTCTGTGGCTCTTGTCCCGTCGGACATCCTGGCCGGAGATGTCCGGTCCAGGACTAGGAAACTCGTCGTATTCCCGTGAACAATAGCTCTAGGTGCGAGAAGGATGTCATGAAAAATTTGCTCGACAATTTCGTTTTCAACCGGAAGTACCGACTGCACGAATGCAAAAGCTTCACAAATTAGATGTGTTCTTTTAATACAGAAATATAAGTTATCATTGCAAGTAACATTAACGCGCATTAAACATTCAGAAAAGATTTTTTCATATTTTATTTTTACATATTTTATGCTTTTTGAGTTTTTTTATTTTGGATAATATATAACTTTAGATATTATAATTTTACTATTTAGAACAACTTTTGCTGTCAATTTTACCGTTTTTAAATTTTAGTGCTTCATATTTTCTTCTTTTTTAAAATATCTATTTCTTTGTCAGTCGTCTTTATTTATATTATATACCTATTCTTCACTTCTCTATATTTTCTTCTATTCATTTCTATGTACTTTTCTAGTCTTGTATTTTTGCGAAATTTGCAATACTCATCTATTCTATTTTATTCTTTGTTTTATATGTATATTATAAAACAAGAATAAAAATCTTTTTGAAGATTTTTATCTGTTTTACGAATAAATGTTATTTTATAGTAAAATATAAACGTCGCCGCGCGAATTTATGGAAGAATGCGATACGGATAATCCTCTCTTAACTTTATGGACATTTTAACGTTTCAATGGGCTCTCCGCAATTTTTGCACTTCGGCAATGCGTGACGATGCTCATCGGAAACCGGAAGCATATGAACTAAAGCGAGGATAAAGAACGCTCTTGCGCTGAACAATTTCCAGGGATGCGGCAGCTTTTACATTGAAGAATAATGGATTCTCTGGTGCGAGATGATCCCATATTATTTGGCGGGGTGGCTACAACCAGGAATTTTCCACGAACTTTCCAAGGAAGTCCCTCGAATTTTTCCCTTTCCTTTTTACCTGTCCTTTTCTTCCTCACAAACGTGACACTGAGAATTGTTGCATTGTTCGCAGGACTTCCTGGATTTTTGCGAATTTTCTTGTCACACTTTTTCGGCACAGTTACCTGCGCATGTTTCCGAAAACGGTGAATATTTTCTACCTCTAATTTGCGAAGCTCGACGACAGAGAGGAGTTATTTGTGTCTCTTTTTTCCTATATTATTCTGTATTTCAATTCGTAGGTCGTTTAATCAAATATCGATAATAAATTGAGTGTTGTGATTCATTTCTTTGACATTTAACTATGAATTTTATTGGAATAATGTAAGAAGACAAACTGTATATATTACCATTTATTTTTCTGAACTATTTTTCTACAATTTTGACATTATTTTGGCATTACACTGCTAAAACACATACGTTTAGTGACAAAAATGGTTCTTTGCAATAAGATTGATGCGACACTTTTCGGTAGTTAGATCAGCAATAGGTTAAAATTTATTTAATCCTTCTTTGTGGTAAACTGTTACCATTGTAACTAAAATAAATCTGTTACCATAGCACGCACAATGCCATGGTATGAGCCTTTGAACCGTGCCATCTGCAGCGAAATATGCGCTTGCTACCGCATAACGGGTGCATTTACACAGTTTGTTTAATTTACAGTCCACGACCCAATTCCGGACCGTTCTGTATAATGTATCGTTTGTTGCGGCACGATCTCTGGAGAGCCGTTGTCTAGGAAATGTGGCATTGCGAGACACGTTTAATTTGTAGAAATTTAAACGATAAACGTTTCTTGGAATTAATCGGTTTAGCCAAGAAAGAAATGCCTTTTCCTTCAGTTTATTGCGTTACGGAAATAAAGCATCGTATATTCCGATTATTTTCTGTTTTTAATTTTCCATAAAGCTCTCGCATAAAGAAATACACAAAAATAGAGTAATGTATCCATCAAAAGTGGAAGTTAACTTTGAATAAAACACGATATAGTCATGTGTTTACAATAGTTACAAGTGACGAGTATTTTCAATCATATTTCACGCATATGTATTATAATTAATTATTGTGTTATAATTAATCAGTACATTGTATTATAATTAATTAGTACATTGAAAACTTTTTCGTAATGGAAAAGTGAAAAATAGGTTTCTACATGGAGGTTATTAGTTTGAAGATACGTTGGATTATATTGAAAATTTTAATTGTTGAGCAATAAAACATATATCTTCTATTAGAGAATACAAAAAATGGAAAAGTGAAAAATAGGGACAGAATTACAGAAAAAAAGATTGCTAGGATCACAGCCTATCAATCTTGCATCACTAGCAGTTTACGATAGCGAAAGAAAGTGACATCGATATCAAGAGACTTATAGTGGTGATCGGACGTAGGATGCGGTCTGTCGCGATTTTTCGCGAGTTTCGCTGAAACAGTCGTTTTCCGCGGTCTGGTTGCCGGCGGTCGACGGTTAACGAGCTGGCGGCCGGAAGTGCCTGGGCAGAAATGACTTTTAACCGACGAACGTCTGTACGGACTCGTTGGATCCACAGACCAATAAGTCTTCCGGTGGCGGCGGCGGCGCGGGCGTGCGATGTGATAACGCTGGCTCAGCCGTTCCAACGTCGTCGCGACGCCGCCAGACGCCGTCGTCGAGAGAAAGGAGCGAATTTCTCGATTGCGCCCGACTGTGATGCCGGCGTTTAGCGGCGTTCGTTTTCGCGGGCCGACAAGATCTCGCATATCACCGATATCAACGCCGCCGAGTCAGCGCGATATTGGTCCTTCCTCTTTTCTTTGCGCTGTCGGGCAAGATAAAGATTTCACTTAACATGGGTATATATAGATTTCACCTGCTACCTGTGAGAGGAAAAGAGGAACTTCGAAAAACAAAAGGATAATGAAACATAGACAATAATATTTCTTATTTAATTTTTGATTGTCTAAATTATTTTTGAGAAACGTTCCATATATAAAAATAAATAAATAATAAATCTATCATCTGAAAATACAAAGTTGTAATGACTGGTACACAAGCATATAACACGTAAAGCTAACAAAATATATATTTTTAAAGTGATATACTCACGTGAAGAAGATTTATATTTTATAACTTTTATATGACACGCGTAAAGCTTCTTATTAGCAGAATCAGAGTTGGCGGGTTATCATTGGCGTTGAGTATCCCGGATATTTCATTAACCAACTGAAAGTTATGTCGGAAACGTGAAAGTAGAGAAGCGACATTCTCCTGCTACAGCTTAGGAACGATATCGACACTTCACGAGACGGGAGGTCAAAGGGCATATCGCGAGGAAATGCAGATTCTTCTGCGGCAAAAGCTGCGTGATTGAAAATTTTCCAGTTCAAATTCGCGCTGTCGTGCGTCACGGAAATTTTCTAAATTAATTTTACGTGATGCGTAAAGCACTTTTCGCAGAAGTTGCGCGAACGGATTCGACGTCCGTCGCCTGCAGCAAAGCCGATCGTAAAATTCGATATCAAGCGAAGACAGAGCGGAGATAGGGACGGGCAGGGTTTAGAAGTAAAATGAAACGTGTCATCGCGGGGCTAAAAACCAGGCAAAATGGATTCCGGAAACCAATTAAACTTGCACGAACCCGAAAGCTGTTCCGCAACCCTTCTTCACGATACTCTCCGCTTCCGTCTCTCCCTTCGCTATCGCCGAAATTCCCTGATGGAGCAGCAGGAAACTCCAATTTATTTTGCGTTTATCTTGGAAATTTTGTTTAAAAGAGCCTTACCACGAATTATTTTCCTTACACGATGTCCGCACACAATAACTTCTTTTTTTTAATTAAAGAAAACCAAAATTTGATATAATTAAATTTTTATTTTTTACCACAAGACATTATATATAATAAAATTTTTAAGTAATACTTTTAGTTTTGTAGTATTTGTACAACATAATCGAATGCAGAATAAGTTAAATGTTTCGATAAATCAATATCCTTAAAATTGTATATGTTATAAAATTGTATTTCCGGTAAAAAGATTATAGGAACATACAACATCTAAAGCGCATTAGAAGGTCGAAGGATCAATGATTAATTATACATATAAACTAACTTATTGAAATAAATTATTATTTGAATTATAGATATATTAATTCGAGAATGCTAATGAGAAACGGTTATTATCAATTTGTATGATTCAATATATGTATAAAACTATAGGATTACAGGATTAATACACAGGAACAAATAAAGCACAATGTAGTATTGATAATCGGTCATAATTAACAACCGTGCAATATGATGGCAATTATAATATATGTAGAGTATATTGTTATTCAAATTTCTCTCCAAATTTTAGATCTCCAATTTGTCATTTATTATAGTCCTTTACTTTCTATGTACTATTGTATACTCTCTCAAATTTCTCCGCGCTATCAAGCTCCGCGAAAACAAAAATTAGTTTATTTATCTTTTCGTTCCACATATAACGTCTTCCCGCATCTTACTCCCACCCGGCTCTTACTCCCACTGAGGCTGATCTTCGCTAGAACTGGTATTCTGTCATATCATTTCGACATGTTCTTTTTGCGCCTCTCCTCTGGTTGGATGAGAGACCCGTCAGTTTCGCGGAAAGCTCGTAATTAAATCTTCCGACGAGGCGTACGACTAATCCGGAAGTCCACTATCCTTTTTCCAGGAAACACATATACGCGCGTGCACACACAGACGCGGGCGCAGTTGCGCCCACACACGCCGCAAAAGCTTCGAGAGAAAACAAGTGGTCGGCGTTATTAATGGCTGTCCTTTCGTCGCGAAGTGTGGACATTGCGAATTAATCAAAAGCGTCTCGTTGTCGCGCCTCGAAACGAAATTGGGGCGAGATAATCTGGCCCTTGCTCTTTGAGGCCCCTTTAAGAAACGTGATTAATGGTTTTAGGGTCGAATCGTTACGACATCCGAATCATTTTTTTACCGTTTTTTGACCGCTCGATCCACTGATCTTACCTTGAAGACACATGAAATGAACTCATATTCGACTTCCCTCCCGTAATTTGAGGTCAGTGTGAAGATTTTATCGGTTTTTCCATCCACGTGAATGTTTTCAATCTTATCTCCTTTTTACTGCTATCATTACACGGTTACCATTAGGCAAACTTTTCACTGATATTTTTTGGAATATGATCGGAGCAGTTTAATCCAAAAGTTATATAAAGTAGATACGATAAATTAACTTCTCATGTGCACGCTTACTATCGAATCTGAGAAATATTTTTCTAAATATTTTAAGACACTTCATCCGAAAAATAGCGAAAATAATTTTCTGCATTTTTCATCGAAAAACCGAGTTACGTTCTCACTTTAATGCACGGTCTGCGAATTTTGATCTATAGGACAATATATAAGAATTCGAGGATGATCATGAATATCATTTATTATTCTTTAATACTCGCGAGGTGAGAGCTTTGCCGAGAAGAAATTTCATTTCACATGTCAAAGATCTTTGTAACTATTCGTAGGGACGAATCTTCCGTTTTTATCATCTAATTCCAAATTGATAAGGTAAGATTATTCTGTTATCACGCAGACTGGTCAAATATAGATACTTCTTTTCAGTCGTATCTCACCTTCCATTTAAATGTCGTACTACCTTTCACGCGCTTTTCATCGCAATCAGCGTTTACCGCGTCCAAAACGCTGTCACGCAAAGTCCTTAATATCCAGTGCTAGCACACATCCTCTCAACACGCGAGAGAAATTACAGCATGTCCAGGCGAGCGCGGAATCGCGTTAGGCGAGTTTGTTACGGTGCTCAAAAGATCCTTTTGAGGACACTGCCGAGAGACCGAAGCCAAGTTGGCGAAATATCTGGCGACGGATTCCACCCGAAAGCGCGTGTTAAGCCAACACTTCTCAAGTCGCTCTCTTGGCCGACGAACCTTGTACGTTCATTAGGCAAGTTTGCAACGTTTTCGGTGTCCGTTGGATGCGACAGTCGGCGGGCCTATCCTGTTTGCCCCATACGTACTGTGTATATGTATCCTTCGCCGGTCTCGAAACTCGCGGGGACATAACAGTTGTGGAGATTTGGCGAATGCTCGGTGATCCAGTTACCAGCCGTTGAATAATATCTGTTGTTAGTTGCTGGCGGCGACTCGGTATGTTGGCGAATTAATCAACTCGGTAAACTCTAAGTCCAGATTTGTCAATCTTGCGGGGACTCAGCTTGAACGGGACGGGAGTGTCGGTGAAGTTTGCCCGAAGATGATGAATCTCTCGGGCGCATATCGCCGTTGTTGAAAACGAGATTGTTAAGCATGGCAACGATGGACAGCAGATTGATGGACAAATTGAAATCACGACGATAGTGCTAAGGCACTTTATGTAAAATCTAGAGTTGAGTGAACTAATCGATATGATCGAGTGAAATCACTCCGTAAACTCACTGATGTAATTTGAGGAATTTTGAAGTAAATTACAGTTTATCTTTTTTAATTGATGACGTTTATATTTTTTCACGTATCACTAATGATTTACCATTTTATCAGCAATTCGTTTAATCGTCTTTGTACCAGAAATTGTAACGAAACGTTATGACGAATACACTTATACAATAAATGCATATAAGCGTGTATAGATCGAGCTACTACTCGATTCCTCTTTGACGGATAGAAATTCCCTGGTGGTGGATTTTGCGGTGCAGAATTACCGCGAGACACAATGACAGTATTGCAACGACATATCAATCGCGTGACGTTGCAAATTTACGTAATGTGGCCGACGAAACGTCATAATTCTCGCGCGCGAGCGTAAATCATTAGCGTCGCGCGGCAACGAAGTTGCGGCGCAGATCGGCAAGACGACAGATCGTTATGTCAGAGCGATCGCATCTCCCGATGCAGGAGGCATCGTGTACGCGCGTTTGCGTTCGTGCGTGCTTACGTGCATTCGCGGGTAACAATGTGGGAAGGACGGTTGCGCAACCACGCCGCCAGTTATGCGATTAATGTGCGCGCCATTGTGCCGAACTGTGTCACCAAGTGCATACGGAGATCGGGAGCGCTTCTGGGACGCGCGATACCGCGATAGGCGAGGTGTTCTAGTGGTGAACAATAAGCTTCAAAGCGCCGACCGTCTGACAAGCGCTGTCTCGTTGCGTTCCTCTCGAACTGCATTTCGTGTGCATCACCGGCTTTCCAATTAATGTGTTTTATTTACGATTTTCTCGAATTCTATTGATTTTTTTTCTAAATAAGAGTTTCATCAAGCACGGCGTATCTTTCTCTCTCTTATAACTTTTTATTTTAACGTAAGATATTTTGGTAATTGAATCTTAAATAAGATAAATCTGATGCATGTTTAGATATTTTTTACTTTACACACGATTAACATTTGCAAATGATACATAGATGTTGGAACATTTTATTCGATATAAAATTACGGATATAAATATTTAAATACAGAAATCATATTTATCGTACTTTATCGAGAGAACTATGACGAATAACGATTCCCATCAAGCTTACTAATAACTTACGGATGACTCACTTGTTTCACTGATTCACTGTTACTCCCGCAAATCCGTGTCACCGGGTTCGTGATGTGTCAGGCAAGAAACAGCAAACATTATTCAAATGTAATTTAATTAGTGATATACCCGTTTCGTTTAAGCAGTGCTTTATTAAGTTCAGGCAAATATATTTAAATTGACTTTAAATGTAATTAAAATCTTAAAACTAGTTAAAATATTCAGCTCAATTTTTGGCAGGATAAAAATGAAATGCTACATAATGCAATAGTAATTAAAGGCTATCTTAATACTGGATTAGTTGAATAATCGAAATCCGATAGTATCATAATTTAATGATAGGACGAGAGTACGTCGAATATTCATTAACGAAGACCGACATTCCGAATATCCGCTAATGACTCATTTGATGAAATCACGTATTCTCGGTGTGAATGGCATAAATTTTCACATTCCAACGATGCGAAAGGAAATTCCAGTCAAATAACGAGAAATCGAGCTGTATAAATATTCCACAATATAGGATGATAGAAACGATGATAAAATATTATTAGTACAGTATTATAATAAACGAAAGAAAAACTATTGGTTTTTTTTTTATTGAAACATAACTATTGCGTGTAATTACTAATTAAGTGTAATCTAAATCGAGATAATAAAATAAAACAACCATAAAAATAATTAATAGATATAATTAAGCAGATAATATACGAAGTTAAATATATACATATAGCACGATTTAACACGAAATTCACTCGCCTATGCAACCGGCATTTTTTTTTCAAGTCATTGATAAATTGTTTTATGATCTTCGAGTGGGTTATGATCATCGATAAATTCTTCGCGAAAGCGTCAATCCAGAAATGCCACGTTGCATATCTCAAACGTCGTTTTATCGCATTTTCACGAAACATGTTTGCGATTTATGGAAAATGACAAGCACGTGCAAATTCTTGCCAAATATTGATCTTTCTGCTTTTTTTCTTTAAAAAAAGAAGTTAGTTTTTTATACTTGTATTGAAATGCATCTGAAAAGAAATAGGAGGAAAGAAAAGAAAGATTCAAGATTATTAGTTTAAAAAAAAAATATACCGTTGTAATGAAGAAAACAATCACGATCAGTTATAAGATGAAATAAATTGTCCTCAGGTTTTAAAATATAATTATTTGAAGTTATTCGGTTATTCCACATTACAATGTACAGGTACTACTATTTCTTCGTCAGAGGTTCTTTTTGAGAAAAATGACTGATAATTAATAATATATTTATACTTTTTTAAACTTGAATAAATTCTATAGACCTTGCATTATATGACAGCGAGTTTATCTTGTTAGCGGTTGTCGAAATATAAATAGACACAACTTTGAAAAAAAATTAATATTAAAAATAATCTTGTTATATATTTCATACATAAAATCTTCTTTCCAGTAATTTAATTCTTTTATATTGTTCTATTAAATTGAGAGAATGTATTTTATTTATTTATATGTAATAGCCACCTAATTCGATAATATATGACCAAGATTGTTCCAACTTAAAAAAGCATAAGTGTTAATCTTTGATTTGTAAGGTTATCTTTCTCGAAAGTATAATGCTTTATGCGAAAATTTAATGAATTTTGATTTTGTTTTTCTATATTATCTTCTTTTCGGCAATAGTGTCTATTTTAAGACTTCCTGTATATATACATAAGTAACAATGTTGCAGCCGTAGAGGGAAATCAAGCAGGTACGTGCCTTCGTTAGGCGTTTCTCGGGAGACGTGTCGGAATGCCATATTATACGTGCTTTACTGTTTGCACTTCGCGTTAGAAATCGCGTCTCGCTGTCGTCGTTCTCGTCGCCGCCATCATTTGCGGTTACCGACATCCTGTCGCTATCAATATACGTATGCTTACACGTATATAAGGCCGGGTACAGTGGCCGACAGTACAGCAGAGTACCGCGATATACCGTTACGCTATAACGGAGTAGAAAGTCCTCAATCCCGTGCGGCCGTCGCGCCAGATCGATCCTCTTCTAATTTCGAGATCATCGTTAACCCTTGCAATTTTCTCCTGATACTGCAAAAGTAAAAATACAATAAAATCCGTGCGAGAAATCGACAGACGGACAGAACTAATCCCGAGCCGTTCTCGATGAATCTAAGCCTCGTTTAAACGTCGTCTATCTAGATTGATTATTATCATTATTAATCTTCTCTCTCTTTTTCTCTCATTCGCGTAATAGAGGTTTATTATTTTCATGCTAATATTATATTATTACCATCATAGATATTTATTCAGTACATATTATTTCTATCATTTCTCTAATATAATAAACATTTTTATCTATAAATCATAATTAAAATAGTAGCTCTTTTAATTATTTGAATTTTGAAGATATTTTAGATTCCTAACAAATTCTTTAATAGGCGCAGTATCTTCTTGATACCAATATTACCAATCGCAGGAAGTAAGAAATTCAAATTTTATGACGAAAGAGAGATAGGTACCTACACTATAGGTACCTGCCGGTCGACACGTTATCAAAATTTTTTTACGATACCGTTGTCTCTTCCTCTTATCAAACTGAATTCTCGCCGTACAATCTCGGCGTTATCGATGCGTATTCGGCCGGAAATGCAATAACCGGTTGCGGGATCTCGGGAAAGGGAGCCATCGATGAAGACGAACGTCGTACCTCCCGCGCGCGTTGCATTCGTAATCGAGCAGCTCGTCCTTCTCTCCTCTCTTCTTCGGTTACGCTATCGTGTCAGAATCATGAGTCAGAAAACGGCGGCGTGGTCGACGCGGTGGAAAGGAAGGGTCCTCTCCTCCAACCTCGAGACCACCTCGACACTTTTCACGATACGTTCTTACGCCGTGCATCTACGCGACCGACGTGTTTATCGTGCGTCTTCTGTGCACCGTCAGGAGGTTTGTCGTGCAACGTGCGAGCGCATAAAAGACAAGCGAGGAATGACCCGATTAGCTACCTCTGTGCAGCTGGCGCGAAGTGAGTTATTATGATAACGATCGTAGACCTCGCTCGCGAGAGTCGCGAGTGAAGCATACGCGATAAAGATGTGTATCCTGGGTGTAGCGTGTTTTGCGGTGACTATAGCGAGTGAGAGATAACCACCACGCCGTCGTTGTTGCGACACGTACGTGTGACAAAGTATGAGGAGATGATTATGTCACGTGCTCGTAGCCATACAGGATTGAAAGAAGGTACTGCAAAGGGCGCCCGATCGTGTTATCAGTGTTAACGTATGACGAAACGACGCGTAAAATGCAGTGTCACGAGGTACGTCAGTAACGAGTGCGATCAATCAGCTGGCAAACGTTATTCCTCGCTGCGTGTGCAGCGTCACGAATTCAAAGTGAGTGCATTCGGCCGGCGCGGGCGATGCGATCGTCTGCGCGAGCCTCTTTCGGTTATCGGAGTAAATGAATCATCGATTAACATATTTATAAGTATACATACATGCAAACGCACGCCCGACGTACCTAATTTATATTTCACGACCGATTATTAATCCCATTGTTCGCGACACGTAATTTGGAGTTCCGTTAGTTCTGGAATAATTCGGGAGGGAAAAGAAATCCATGGAGAGAGATCCGTCGCGCAGCTTCCCGCTGTCGATGGCGAGGAACGCGAGGCAACTATTTGCCTTGGCAGTGTCGTTCCGCATCGACAGTTTTCACGACCCCGCTCGCCTCTTTCGTGCCTTCCGCGCCCGTTCCGCTCGTCCGATCGCAGTATATTTTCCAGCAACCGGTATCCGCGTCGACCGGACCGTGCGTGTTGTATTGTGAATGCACGCAAACGCGCACTCCGTCGCGTGGTACAATCGGCGGCGGGATCGGGAGATGCAGCGGCGCGTACCTGCCTGCTTGCTTGGCCTGCCTGCCTGCCTGACTGCCTGTTCTCCCTGTGCACGACATCGCCAATGCTAAAAATAAACTCCATCGACAAATGTGATTTATTCCGATTTCGGGTGAGCGAGCCACGGCGTGCTGTGGCGTACCTGTGGTCCGAAACCGCAGGCGATTTACTTATTTATGACTTTAGAATACAGGAACCTTATTGAAAATCTATTTTATAACACTTTCTGTATATATAAATGTTTCTATTTTTTATATATTTATTTTATATAATAATATAATATCTGCAGTAATAAAGAAAAGTATTTTAAAAGGATTTTAATAAATAATTTGTCCAAGAACCAAACTTAATATAAAATATCACCTCGAATATCACGTTAAAAATTCCATTAAGCTGATCAGCTTAAATCGTAATAATGTTCAGCTTAAATCGTAAACATGAAATTTTTAACATGATATTTTATATTAAGTTTAGTTCTGGGACAAATTATTTATTAAAATCCTTTTAAAATATTTTTTTATTACACAGAGTAGTTGTGAACATAACATTATTATGTTTATAGTACCAGGGGGTTTGTCATACCTCGCCTTAATAACACTGGATTGATTCTAAATTCGCGACATTCCATCTTCTTCGAATATCTACTGTTTCAGAGAACAGAGAAAAATAGGCATATCTTTATTAATATTCATAATATGTCATCAAAAATAATATCTTATATAAGATGTGTTTATAACTGACATTTAACAGTAGAAATGAAAGAAGGATGTGAGCAGTGTCGTAGATTGACAATGCGAGTTATGGGTTAATTAGCCCGCAGAAAATAATTTATCCCACGGTCAACCGGACGTGCCGCATTCTGTTTATCGATCGTGATGGTTAATGATGATTTGTCGACTTGCTCTCCGCAAATAATTCCGTATTCACCGCGAGTATGCAGTAGCTAGTGGAGAAAAATGCGCGCGATTAACATGGAGTCAAGAGTCAATTATACGACTCAAAATGGCCTTGCGAGGTATGCGTTACGTCACAGATTCACAGCTTGTTAGTAAGATCACGACGTTCCATGGCCGTTTCCTTCGGATGTTTGCGTATGGGTGCCTATACGTCAATTATCACATATAAAACATCGCGATGAAAGACCAATTGAAATTATTTGAAATTGCGTATCTTGCATGCGTATAAATTTAGCTCATTCCGTGTAAATTTCACAAAGCGATCGTAGGGTACGTCGTATTTTTCAATGGCACAAATAATTAAGCGATAAATCAGTTTAATATATTTTAGAAATATAATAATGTCATGCCTATCAAAATCTGTCATAGCGACAGCAGGAGCCGCCCGTAACTTGTAAAGTCCCTTCCTGTTATGATTTTCTCTCGCGTTATGCAAATGACAAGCCGAAAGAATTTATGAAACTAGAACACAGCAATATACATACGCCATTTGTTTTCACACAGTTCACCGTAGATTTTATTAATATTCAAAAGATAATTATATTATACTAATACGAATATATATTACATATTTCTAATGACATAATCGAAACTTTTCGCGCATTATGTAATACTTAAAGTGGACTATACTTTTGATTTTTTAAATGAGTTTCTTATATAAATTTTTTGTATTGATTATTTTCTCTATTTTTATCTCTCTTTCAGGAGCACCGTATTCTCATCTTGCTCTCGGCTTTCTATAATTATTATGGCTTTAGTAAAGTTTCTTTTTTTAGGGATTTAATAATGTTTTATTTATTAATAATAATATTATATTGTTCAATGAGCAGTTATATTATAATTTTTATATATGATTACTATAATTATTTTAAAAATATCTATTAATTTTTAACACGTACATATCACTCGAGATGAATGTGTTATGATTATCTTCTCTCTTTCTCTCATTTGAAGATAAAAAATTAACTTACATAATATTACTTGTGCTATTATAGCTACTCAACATTCAAGTTGTCAAATTATGTTATCCCCGCGATGACATTTTCTTACAATACGATGTAAGCATGACGTATAACAAGAACATCGCGAAAAACATGCAATAATGATATTAGGTTCGACTTTACATGTCGTTTTTAAGAGCGAATTTATTATTTCACGGTTTGCATATTTCACGAAGTTTGCGATGCGCGCGTTTCGCACACGGCAGCTGTATTTTCACGGATAAACGAAAATCCTCGCTTTTTTAAAAGTGTCACCAGAGACTTGTCTGTTTTGGTGTAAAACGCATAAATTTCTCATTTTGGCCGGTCGTAAAAAACAGTAGAGCTGGGACAGTTTGGACAGTTCATTGTGCTTCGGCGACCGACTATCAAAGAAAAAAATCAGTGATAACCCGCGAAAAAAGCAGTACCTACTCCCGTGCTCGTGGCATACACGCTCGATATCGGGATTCACTTTTTGGGCGCACTGCCAACTGTTTTTTATCGTCTTTATATTTTGGTTTACGGCGTTTACGCGCTGATATCCGGATACATTTTCTTAAACCTGTATATGAAGAAGACAATTAACTCTTTCTAAAATTACGAAGTTAACAACAGTAGTACTTGTAATTACAAATAAAAATATTTTTAAAAGTTAAGATTTCTAAACAAAATTTGATTTTGTATCCAAAAATTCTTTGGTTCTACGAAATTTTAGATGGACGAATCTTATTCGTATTTAACAGCATGGCAGAGAATCAATAGAGCAACGCAAAGAGATAATAAATGGCGGCAAAAGGCGAGTGGATGTCGGCGAATAAATGTATAATATCGGTAACGTTATCAAATGGGCGCCTTGCCATCTCGTATAGTACCGTATTCAAAAGCGTTTGCGGAAGTCGATATCACATGCGGGTGTTATCGGCGAGAAGCGAAAATGCTGTTTTCCCAAAGGTATACGTGTATCCGCGGTAGAGAGCGGTTTCTTTTCTGCTGCCTTTGTGTGTGCTGCCAAACGATCTCCGCGGACGCAGCTGCGGCTCGTTTTGCCCGCGGGTCGCGATATTTTGCGTTCAATGGTGACCCGACCACGAGGTGAAAACCTCGACCAATCTGGAGAGCTAGAAAAGCACAGTGATGCGAAAATTGCACCACGAACGAAGCTCTTATCTTCGCTGCAGCAACATTAACGCCATAATTCCACCGTATCGCTAATTGGATGGCTTTTATACGCAATGTGCATGCACGTGAATCGCCATGTTCGTGTTTCTTGTCACGAACCTTCGGACAATCAATCTCGAATCAGATTTTTCTTGGACTCTATTTATCCACAATTTGTTTTAATATCTAAAGTTAAAACAAAATATACATATATCTCCATAGCGAATGTATGAAAATTATTTCAACATTTATCTCTTTGTCTTTACTAAGAAAAACAACTCTTTAGTATTGTATGTATAAAGTATAGATAAACAATGAATAAAGAAGCAATTAAGAAACGAGATAAAAAGTTTTGTACAAAAGAAAATAGTTTCATTAAAAACAATTATAAAACGACGATATAATATTATATACATTCAACCTGAAAAACATTTTAAATATATGTATAAAATATTTCTTACAAAATAGCTTTAAATTATTTCTGTTATGAAAATGGAAAAGTTCGCACTGAATAAAAGAGAATCCACAACGACCACCAACAACTCCATACTTCACACACATTCAGACTTCAGTATTAGATTGACCATGCAGGCTACATGTACTTCACATCTTTCAAGTAATGTCTTTTGCATTGAAACACGCGGCGTGAAATAAATTCCACATGGGTATCATTTCGTCATTTTCTGGTGTACTTTTCTCGCTAAGAAGTGATATGCTTTGCGCGCCATCCGGCGGTAATCGTCCTTCGATACGACCAAACTACTGTTTTCTCGACCCAGAAAGGCACACGTACTCTGCTCATTCCGCTTTCCGTCGTTTCCTTCCTTCCTTCCTTCTTCCCTTTCGAGAAACGCTCGGTCCGGTCCCGAGATTTACGTATTTTTCGTCCTTGACCTTCACCTACCGCGCGCTTGCTCCGAACACGGGCAAAAAGTTCGTATCCGCAGCCAAGGATGCTGCAGCGGCGGCAGCAGCGGTTGCACTCGCAAACTGGGTCACTAAAATCGCTCCTTCCCACGCGCGTACACTCCCTGCGATTACGTCATAAATATCTTTACGCATCGTCAATTTAACCTTTCGACAGTTATACATTTTCCTCATATATCGTCACTTCTCGCGCATATCATCAAGCTTGTTCCGTTCAATAGTTTCCGGCATAATTAGGCATTTGATTTATTAAACTACTTTAAAACCAAAAAGCAAAAAATTATGTTTGTATACTTTAAAATGCAAAAAATTGTGGTAAATATTGTATTAAAACACTAAAAATCTACGTAGAAGACGTTCTGAAAAAGAGCCGCTTCTCTAAAAACTGTCGAGGATGCGCTTGAATGCATTTTCCACTTTTGCGGCAATTTTCACTAACCGTGTAAAAGGGTACAAGATAATTTAGTTGAAAGAGTTCTTTCGCTTTTAATAAAAAAGATGTCCTGTAGCCTATAGAACTAGCTTGTAGTCCATAAAATAACAAGCCAACAGGAATTTATTGATTCTGAGTAAAAGCAAATATAAAACAATTAGAGTTTATAAGCGAGTGCAAGTTTAACATGTTATACGAATATACGAATGTTTTTAGACGCAATTGATACCATTGGCTCGACAAATAGTCGTGGTATCGTAGTTCAATCACTCTCCGCGTTTATTTAAACGTAAAAACGTATTTGCAAACAAAATTTATGAGCTCTTCCTACCTAGATTGTAAATCATCAATTTCAGACAAATAAATAGCAGAGTTGCCGTCACTGCCGTAGGTCTGGAAAATCGTGAAAACCGGGAAAAGTCAGGGAAACTGAAAAATGATTGAGGGAAAGCCATAAGAACTAAAAAAAAAAAAAAAAACAGGACAAGAGAAATCCTTCAAAGTGAGTTTCACCGATTTTGAATGGAACTTTTATAGTTTGTAAAATATTCATAAATACGCAACGATTTTAGTTAGCTATCTGGCTGGTTCGAGTTCAAATTTTGACTACTACTTTTTTTTCCAATTTTTTTACAATATGTGCACTTAAACACGCTGTTATGCCTTAACTGAATGCTGACTTGAAAAATCAGTATTTTTTACAAAGCTTATAAGTACACAAAATTTTTTTATTTTTGACTTCTCGAAAACCACTGCCTACGGACAATATTTTACTCAGAAAAAGATCACTTACAAATCGTAATCGGTGTAAATAAGTGGCGGATCACTTACAAATTGTAAACGCTCTATCTTACTTTGCGGCTTCTCCTTGTTAAATTACCATATTAACAATTCAATATTTTTAAATTACTTATTTAAAAACTATTAGAACTATTAACTATTTCAGCAGTTTTTTAAATTGTTTAAGGAAGTACTGTAAATATTTTGCATGATTTTTTAATCTTGCAATGAATGATTTGTAAAAAGCCATTAACAGATATTGTAGTTAAGAGAAAAAACTATATATACACGTACGTTTGTTTTTAAAAATTTTTTAAAAATATAAAAATTATATTTGATTTTATTTCCTTGTTTATCTTGTTATATTTTTCTTTTGAATAAATAAAAAGTTTTAATATTTTTTCCATGTTTTTATTTAATTTGTTTTTGTCAGAAAATTTTTTCTAAAAGTTACCGAGAAAATCGGGTAAACTCACGGAATTTTTTTCTTCTGTAGTAACTCTGAAATGGTTTTCTGACGAATTTGTGCTGATCTATAGTTTTGGTGTAAGGTTCGCAAATTTGTCCTAATATTTCCTGATCATGACTCATAAATCATAATTATTTAAAATATTAAATGTGGCACATAACATCATGCACTAAAGATCGGTATTTCTGCAACGCGTCCCATAGATATGTAAATGCTCGAACTTTGTCGACGTAACGACGTCGGATCGCCGTTTCCTCCCCAATCGATCGATTTCCCGCGATGGAAATTTCGACGCTTCATCCCTCATATTGTTTTGCGTTTTACGGAATGGCTCGGGTGGTGATGTTTGCGGTGAGGATGGGCCGGCGTTGTTTGTCCGCGGGAAATTGGACGACGCAAAGATTGCCCCCTGTGGTTTATAGTTACACATCCTGTCATATAATAATACCCTATTTCGTGGCGAAGCTTTGACGTATATTGTATCGAAGTTAACGCAAACACCGCGAAAGAAAGTCGCGGAACCAGAAGCCGCTCGGGTAAATTTAGTTTCTCTGGATTTCGTTAACATGTACATTACACATATCTCGTTAAAAAGGAATACGATCACAATTGCACATTTAAAAAAGTCCTTTTAATTATGTACAGTCGCGGTCAGAGTAGTTACGACACTTTTTTTTAACTTTACTATCTTATTACAGTAGATTTCTCGCGGCATACAATACTTATCGTTTAATGTATGCTACACATTTGTATGTGCAAGTTTGACAATATTATTACTACCGATTGCGAAGGTAGTAGTTCTTATTCTGAACCTAAATGCGCATTCTTAAACTTATTTGAAAGAAAATGTGTTGCAACTACTCTGACTGCGACTGTACATATTTTGTTTTATCTCCCGAAAATTATTTCAAAATCGCGACATTTTATTCGCAACGATCCAAAACAGTAAAACATCTCTCGACACTTTTATCTCAATCTGATCTTGCAGTTTTGGTTGACATCGGACGCGTTACAACGCGAATATAATCTCATCGTTCCCGAAGAGCCGACGACACCGTGCCGTAACGCAACGGCCGTGCGTATTTTATGAGGAATTTGCTGTTGTTCTCGAGAATGCCTGAGAACGGTCGGCTTGAGAGACCGCCTCTCGTGAATTCATCAGCTAGACAATGTGTGTACACTGAATAATGCCTCGGACAATTTCCCCGACATCGAGACGAGCGGCCTTGTGCGGAGCGCAAACCCGAAAGCAGATCCGACTTACTTCTGCCGTTTACGCGGATCGCTCGCGTGCGCGAATGTTTGTTCACGGCAATCGCGGTTGATCGGAGCACAGTTGGCGTCTCGGCGGAATTACATATTTGCCCCGAAATCCCCTGCACACCTCCTCCCTCCGCCTAAGAGGCACACGGAATCACCATTTGCGGTCTTTGTTCCCAGCGAGCAAACAGGTCAAATAAATACGAGGACACCCAGTATAATCCCACTAACATCGCCAATGTTATTCTGGACCCTGTGTGTATTGAATCCAGAAAGGAAAGTCCGCAAATGCAAATTTCGGTTATCTAGTCTCACACAAACGCGCCATTCTGCATGTTGAAAAGAATACTCTAATCTATACTCTATAGTAGGTACTCTAGAGTACTAATACGAATGAAACATTATGCTTACAAGTATAATAAAGATATTTCATAATAAATCGCGAGTGTTTCTCAAGAAGCACTCTTACTAGAACAAGATCTGATACTATATAAAAACTATGCTATATAAAAACTATAACGTACGAGTTTTTGTATTTACATTGACTTAACTGTATGCTAACAATAAGACAATTCCAATTTGAAATTCAAATGTTCCTGTAATTGTTCGTCACATATTACGCACTAAATTGCACGGATTCTAAGATTAAATAAGAAGTGAATAGACTCGATAATAATAAGTTCGATACATGTTAAGAGAATATAAGTGCTCTATGATTACATGTAATCAGAATTACACACGAAGAACTACGATTGTAAAAGAATGAAGTATCGCCGTTCCTCGTTATTTCATGGAAACCACGCGGAAATCATGCGAGCACGTTTTTTACGAGAAATTTGTAACGAGTACGTAGTCGTAATTGGACATTCAAGAGGTTCGTACTTTTATTAAACTGCGCTCGACCGAGTCAATCATTGGCAATGCAATTCAATTCGCTGTCAAAGTGCCGATTTTGAAACTGAGCGCCGAAAAATATAGTCGGACGTTTTATCTGATACAAATTTTTCTGCGTAATCTTTTACTTGTGTGCGTGCATCAATAATCTTGAAATAAAATAAATACGTAGCACAATGTGAATGTTTATTGATTCGAGAGGAACGAAAGATCTACGTGAAAGAGAAGGCATGAAAAACAATGAGATTATTATAATCAACGTTCTCATAAAATATATGTAAATATCTTTCAGAAAACTCCAAAATTTGTGATGCAAACATCGGTCTTTTACTCTCTTATAATTATGCGAGTGTAAATGCATTCTTTTGCAAGCGAATGCAACAGGCAATCGCGATGGAAATTCATGAAGGACGAAATTAACGTGTTTCCTTTTATTTTCCGAGTGACGATTTCAGCAGTTCACGGATTTCTCTGTCATTAGCATTTAATGAGCGACAAAGCAAAGGAAAAAGGAAAGATTCTTTTTCTCGTTCAGATTTCCTTACATAATTTCTACGTAAATACAAGCTCGCTCAAAACAGACGTGTCTCTTATATGATATATTGAAAAAAAACACATCAAAAAACCTTTCGTCTTTGATGCCTTCTTTCTTTCAAAGAACTTTTTATTTTCCGACTCGATCCCCGACTAAAGTCGGTACTCGGTGTGTTTCTAATTAAAACAATTATAAAGGCGAGGCTTGTACGGGCATTCAGAGTCGACAGCGGGAAATGCAAACAAAAGATAATTGGGTGCAGCGTGGGCAAATTTAATTATAATCGACTGGCACTCGCGAATATCGCATCGAGAAATCCAGGAACATCCATCGAATCTCGAGCAGAATTTGAAAGACGAGTGCTTGGTAATCAGATCTGCTACTTGCTTTGTAAAACTGCATGAATATCGTTGAGAGTTATTATCGGAAAGATTTATGAAGTGTTATCCAGGAAATTTTTTTCTCTATAGTCGTCCGTTTACTTTTTATTTTACATTCATTTGATATCTCCATTCCATGGGAACTACCTTATTATTCAAGACAGATTCGATCACGTATTACGATTTAATTAGAAATGCAACATATTTATAATTTATATTAATGATGAAATTATAGGAAGTTAAGCGTTAACTACAAAAAAGGTAGAAAAGCGAAGCATGATGGCCGTCTTCATTCTTTTAAACTTCGTTAAGTTTTTCTCATCGAATAAATTCTTTGGTCGAATCGTTGGTTTGTTTAAGGAATTACACCGCATTTATATGCTTTTACTTTCCTTTTGCCAGCGACTTGCGGGATCTGTAAGTAATTAGTCGTCCCTTTATAGGCGAGCTAATTACTTGCAGAGCACACGGTAGCCTCATAGCTCGTTTCATCCCAAAGCTGTTTGTTTCTCGCCGAAACTTTCGAGATTGAATCTTAAATTGGATTGAGAAATCGGAGGAAGAGCCATCATCTTTTTGCCATTCGCCGACGTCAACGTCGGTTTTCTAGCTTCTAATCAAAGTTAACCGATGTGCTCTTACTCTTCCCACGTAGATCGCAATTTAATTTCACGGACTACTATGTACGGTAAACTTTTCAAACGGAACGGTATATTTGAGATAATAATAGTTTTCTAATAAAAATGAAAATGTTTCGAAAAAAAAACACCAACTGTCGCGAAAAAATTGTGGTGATGGAAATTGTCGTTCATAAAAAAATCGTGAAATTTTATATATGTATATGTAAAAAAATGTGTGTGTGTGTGTTACTCTAGTACAGACATGCAGTATTTTCTTTTATGGTTACAAAATTTTATATCACGTCAAAATAATCAAGCATTACAATCTAAAACATTTATTATTATTGACTTTTACCATTATTTCATTTAACAGCTCTCGTATATCCATTACTTGTGCCAAAACTATGAAATGAGAAAAAATGTCCGACATTATTTCCAAAAAACATTTTATTTTAATCATTGAAATAAGTCAATTTAATGCGAATGCATTTTTGTGTTTTCACATCCACGATAGCCGGATTATTGCGACTGATGGCTAGCGACTCGCGATCGTGCTTACGCCGGAATAAATATCAGATATATCGAGATCGATTACATCGGCATAGGACGCGACGAAACGAAATATACGCGGGATAGTTGTAGGTCGCGCGCATTCATGATGTTCGCCACGTACAGTTCAAAATCGGCGACGCCGCCCACTCGCTCGCGGTACTTGTAACGAACGGAATTGCGAGCCTAATTTGCATACCAACGACTCTGCGCCCGGAGACGAAATGAATAAAATTATTATTAATTCACCGCGACGTGACGCGAATCCGTAGCCGTGCGCGCGCGTAACCCCGATATTAATCGTCCGTCATCGTATGCGAGAAAAAAAAAGGAAACGTATTTAATTCCGCCGTGTAACGCTCGTCGAACCGGCGCGGGATAAACGAAAACGCGCGGGATCCAACGAGCGCGGCCCGTATCGAATGTTACATGCGCCAAAAAAGAAAATTAAAAAACGAGCGTTCTGTGTAATCGCTTTTTCCGATAGCCTTTGATGTGGCTCGCTCGTGCGCGACTGGCGATCGCGTTTGCCTTTACCGATATTCCCCGACTGTTTTAATTCCATGAAATCCGGCGAATGTCGCCGAACCGAAACGTTCATTATCCAGACCCGCGTGACGCGTTCTGCTTCGTATTGTCCCGCCAGTTCAAACCGTGTTGTTCTTTTCGTAAAAACGACGGAAAGATGGAAAATACGGGAGTTTAACAAAACAGTCCCAGGTGAAATGTGGTCTTGCATAAATAAACGCATAATTGAAATCGTTATTGTAACCAGGATCGTTAAGAATTGATATTTCGACCGAATTAAACCCCTCTTTCTCGAAAATGAAACGAAAACAATTTCATCGAAATCATCTCGTTTTTGCGAGAGACAATTAACAATAAATAAAGCCCATGAGATCAATAATAATACGAAAACAAGAATGATATACCTATATTGTAATTTTTAATTAATCACGATATGTATTTGTTTGTTTCAGGTAAGTGTTCGCAAGTGATTTAAATCGCAATTGTGAAACTCTTGGTAAGTCATTTTTACGCCGTTTTTTTGTCCCTCTTGCCCTACTATTTACAACAATCTGTACGTAAAATATATTTCGTCGAACGTCAAGTGAGTTTCGCGCCAGGATTATAGAAATATAACAAAAACTACTAAAATAACGCGTCCTCGCGGCGTTATTCGGCTGTATGTAAATGTTTGCCCGGCGGAAACTGTCGGCTCTCGAAGAAGGTGAAATATTTGCCGGGGCCGCCGGACGACACGTGAAAATGCATTCTTGATCACCGGGTGAAAGTTCTTGCGGATCTCTCCGCGCGTCTCAACCACTACAAAGTCCTCCGCAAAGTGTCCGGGCGGGATTTTCGATCGATGGAAAACGGTTCTCCACTCGACGTGTGCCCCCTTAGTCAGAACTTTGCGCGAGCCGCAGAACAAGCAATATTCCTTCCGCGGGCCATTTCACCCCGGAAACTTCCTCGAAACCGCTTCTCTGCTCTTTTCTCCCTACTCTCTCTTTCGTCGTCTCCTGCCCGTCGCCACTGCATCGTTCGAGTGATCGACCAACTTTTCAATCGTTCTCCGAACGTGAATGGCGGCGATCCGAGGTGGAAAGATCGGCTTCGCGAGGGCGAGAAAACTTTTAAATTGTCGCATAGAAATCTCTACCGTCGTAATGCTTTTTTTCTGGTAACCGCGAGACGTAACGCTGCGGCGATTCCATCGTGACGCGCGAAAATTTATGCGTCACGTTTGCAAAACGTTGACTATGCGAGAGGCTCGATTGAATAAACGTGACGTTGCCTATATTAAATATTACTCGCGGCTAGTAATAACCATATCACGATCGACTAACTCGCTTAACTCGGGCGCGATTAAAATCCACTCGTGATCATGTACGATAAATGGAAATATTTGGAAAAGCGCGTTCTCTCCTGACGGCGATATCCCAAATTGGAAAACATTTGCGCTATCGTCTGTGATCCGGTCTCTTGCCAGCTTTATCGGAGAACGCGATTTTAATTAAACGCTGTAAAATTGAAAACCGCGCGTCACGCGGATGAAAGTAAGAATTATTTCGATAAACTGGCGTCCCGTTTCGATTTGACATTGCTCAAATACCGATCGCGTTTAATCGCATTTAAACTCGCCGGCTCGAGATTTCGTTAAAAGATACGAAAATAAAGTGTTGGGAATTGCAAATTGCCTGTGGGCAAACATCCACGATGCGTTTACAGCGAAACAACAGCAACAACAATTGAATTTATTTAATTGCCCGATGACTGTTGCCTCTGTTGCTATCGGTAGATTTCAATCACAGATTGTGTATTCCTGAGTATCACTATTGTTATCTAAGTTTCAGCGATGTTTTCTTTTAATATCATAGTCATTAAGGGAGTTTAATTTAAATAATCGAGTAATTGCTTATCCGCATGAGTGAAACTCGCTTTACTCGCTTCGATATCAAAATATTTCTTAAATATCAAAAACAAACATACAATATCTAGGATAACGTAGACAAAGAAAGAACAGAGAAAGAAGGGTAAGCATAAATAAAACATAACCGCGATAAACGAGGGAACATGCCTTGATGTGGAAGCCTGGGAAATTGCTGGTGCGGCCCGTTTCGGGAAAGCAATTAAAAACCGTTGTTACAAAAGAGCTTATGTGCTTTCGTCTTTCGGAATTGCGTACTCGGGGACTATTAAAACATGAAAGCACCCATGGAGAATACTCGGCGAACGTTCGTTGAGAACTTATTCTTATTCAAAAGCGAACCCGTCTACAGCAACTGGCGGGTCGTTTGTTCTCGTTATAAACGTTCTCGCGTGATTCTGAATTTTATTGCACCTCGTAATAATCAAAATTCCACATTCTCCGAGAAAAAAAGTCGACATTGCGATCGCACACTCTAACTCTAACACTTGGATACATTCTAAGTACAGATTCATCTTTTGTAAATATTATGTATATTTAAAAAAATAAACTGATGATATATTTTGATCGCGTATTTTATATTATGCATATTAAAATTAAAATATTTAAAACTCCAAGTAGATTTATATAATTAAATATAAAATTAAAGTTATTATATCCTCGTTATATTACGTGATAATTATATTAAATAATAATTATTTTCTTGTTACATTACATAACAATTATCATGGTTTTTACTATTATTATCACTATCGTAGATTCTTGTATTTTATTTAACGATCTTGTTTAACCATCGCGGACTCTGGACAAACATATTTTTGCTCTCTATTTCGCCTTTTTTTCTTTCAACGAATTCAACTTTGACCATCATTTGATATTCATTAATGGGATTCCATAGTCTCACCGCAAACTCATCAAGCGACGGCTCGCGTCCGAAGAACCTAAAGCGAACTTATAACGTAAGCGAAAAAAAATGATCCGGGAATTTCTACAAGGCTGCGGCCAATGACCGTGCAGGGCAGGGACGGAAAGAATACTCGTAAGCCGCTTCGTGAACCTCATTACGAGATTTACGACTGTCGCCCTTTAAGGGTACAGCTTTATCCAAGGGAGATCCGCTTTATTAAACTTTGTGGTCGTCTTTAAGCACGATCGAAGGGGCTTGCGGAGAGATATTATTTTACACTGATTACGGCATCAATATTAAAGAAGATAATCATCTCGAAGATAATTTCGTGATCAAAATTAGCGGTCATATTGCTGATGTCTTTAATAAGTACAATATCGTTATCTCTAAATTGTTATGTATAGGTATTAATTATTTTTGTATAAACATATTCTAGAATCTAGATAAACTAATCTAATACATAAGGAAGATAATATATACATATAAGAGAAATTCTTGATATTTTAGAAAATAAATCTTCTTATAGTTGGCTTTTTTCTTATCTTTTTTTTTATGGATATATTTATCTTTAGGAACCCAGTAGGTACTGTTCTTTTTTCTCTCTGATCAATTTTTAATTTAAAAAATCTTTAAAAATTGTTGCAGTGCATTACATTTCATATTGGCATATTCAAACTATCTATTGTTATGAACGACAGAAAGATTGTTAGTTAAATGATCCAAAGTGAATTAGGATCAATTGATGATATACATAATAGAAAGAATATTTTATTTATATGTAAAAATGCAAAAATGGACAACTTTAATTTGCTTGTGAAAGTTTATCGTGAAACATCACAAGTTTCCGTTCTCATTCATATTTTGGACTGCACTTTAGAAGATTAGTTCGATGTAGTCAAATTATACGCTCATGACTGTTCTCTTCTCTTGCGTACTTGGCAATTAAGAAATTAGGGGTGTATTAATATAGTTATTACGCGTAACACCG
Source organism: Leptothorax acervorum (assembly GCA_035220615.1). Classification (NCBI taxonomy): domain Eukaryota; kingdom Metazoa; phylum Arthropoda; class Insecta; order Hymenoptera; family Formicidae; genus Leptothorax; species Leptothorax acervorum. The sequence continues at coordinate 743,259 of JASTWQ010000018.1, forward strand.
TAATACAAAATATATGAGATTCCGGGAAAAATGAGACAGGCGGGGGCGCAGGTGGTTGTCGCGACACTTCCGGCGATACGCCGCGCCGTGAAAATCGCGTTACATCTTGCATGCATATACATGAAGGGTGGGAGTGGGTAGGCGGATAGGTACCAGCGTGGAACTAAGCTGTGAAACTAATAATTAAATTCCTTCTCCGCCGCGTGGACGAGAATGGGTAGCGTGTACAGTGCCGGAAGTTTGAGACTTTCCGACCTGGGATGCCTTCAATCCTTCTCGTCATTTGCATACGTGGAGAATGAAAAGAAAAATTCTGTCACTAGCGATGATATTTTAATACATTAAATTTAGCTTACACTTGTCGGATGTTAGTATATCAGTTAATATATACCGTATTAGATACATACAATTTATGTTTTACTTTATTATTCTTACAAATTTGCCTGTAAGATGCTGAAACCCTAAGGTTCTAGAATATATTTCATATTTTCTTATACACTCTACTATAACACTTTAGTACCCATGTAAAAAAATCTAAAACTGTAGAGGATTTGAACATGGCAATGTTAAACAACATACTGCAATTTCTAAAAATGTTTTAAGTTAAAAACAAAAAAATAAGAATAATATTGTATTTTAAAAAATATAGATGTTCTTAGAGGAAGAAGAATAAGGCTAATTGAGAAGGCTCACTAGGAAATATCAAGAATTTTTTTTCTCTAATTAGGCAATTTATTTAAGAATATATATATACGTAGAATGTATATATACGTATTTACAGCTAAAAGAGATATTCTATGTAAAAAAACATAAACGAAAATTATATCCACCGTACACATATAATATCGGCGTAACGGACTCGCCCCGAGTGCGACGCTAAGTTCGTTGGAGTGAATTCCAAAATTTCAATGTTCACCGGCGATTCGAATTGCAAATGTGCGTCGCCCTGGGCCGACCGCGTCACCAGGCGACGTCCGCATTTAAAAGCGTTCACCGAAGTTTCGGGCTCGGGTCTCGTCATCGGGCTGGAAGATAAAATTTAACGAGCGACAAGAGGAGAGGAGTAACTCGAAAGTGGCCCGAGAGCTGAGTTTCAACAATTTGCATCGCAGTCCTGGAAAGATGTTCATGATAGAATTATTGTCTCGTAATATAATTTACATTGCACCCCGTTAATAAGAGTTTATTCATATCTATTATTAAAATCTTGTCAAAATGAAAAGTCCATCATTTTTAGGAAAATTCCACCGTATTCCCTTAATATTAATTTTATTACGATATTAAATTGATCTACTCTTTTATGTTATAAAATTTATTTTTGCTGGTCAGATAATGTAAAAATATATTATCATCTAAATAGTCAAAGAATTAGATACGCTATTTCGAAAGCCGTGTCTGATTTCGTCCTGCTTTCTCATTCGCCTCTTTGTTATGTCGATCCTACGACATAAGATCGAGGGACCAGTCGCCCATCTTTGTCCAAGAGACCTTTGGACAACAATGTTCGGCATGCCGTGTGGAATTTATGTGTGTGTCGGCCACATAGAGGATCAACTTAAAAGGCGATCATGTAAACGCATTCTTTGGACGCTCAGGTACATAAAGTAACTGCGATTAAGTAATTTTGCTGTAAAACAAACAGATTTTTTAATTGCAAAAATTAGATTGTTAATTTGGTGGATACTTTTGAAAACAATTATTTGATATTATAATTATTTTGCATTACAATTATAACCTTTTAATGTACTATTAACGCCTAAAATATTTTTATGTGTAAAATATATAAATATTTTATTTAAAATATAATATGCCTCGCATTTTTGTCGCCTGTTTTAGGAGGCTGCATGAAATATTACGGATTATATAACCTAAATATTATGTAAGAAAAAGATAATACAATTGCGAAAACCTGATTTGTAATTGAGTAATGGGAATTCCGAAAGGACGATTATTCGAGGGATAAAGGCGTTTCGAAGTTGTAACGGCCTTTCCGCCTCGTTGAAGTGGAACAAATTCTTCGTGGAAGAACGCCATGAAGGGTTTCCCGCCGGCAAAATCCTTGGTTTCGTCATTATTCCACAAAATGAAAGAGAGAGGAAGTTACTTATATCGAGAATATTTATCGGTGAACAAGATATCAAACAAAATGGTGAAAAAATTAAAATAAAATTTTTAGAAAGTTAAAATTACGATAATCTGAGTAACAAATATAACTTATAGTAATGTGAATAACAGATATAATATTTTAAATTAAAATAAAAAATTTCAAACAAAACCTAATTAAACTAATAAATTTATTGAGTTCATAAACATGACTCATCATATCATATAGGAAAAAAATGGAGCCACAAAGAATTCACAGTATTCCTTGTCAAGTGACCTAATTACAAAAATTATCAAGCATTTATTAGAGTCTCGATTCACATAACTCGTTGGCGTTCATTCACAACACGCTGGCATTTAACAATCGCGACAGGTCAGCCGTTAAATCGCTACTCCTCGCGGCAATACAGTATTTATAGCGGAGTCACTAGTCAACTATACAGGGTGTCCCATTTCTCACGTATTTTTTCAACGATGGATTTTTTGATTAACTTGGAATTGATATTTCCTTGATGAAAAAAAATCAAAAGGAGAGTCATCGATTACGACTTTCCAGTTTCTCAATTTTGCATTCTATATCTTCCTTCCAGATTATATAAAATTATATTTAAATACACTACTTCGAATTAGTTAAAGAATATAAGAATAATCTTTAACTAATTATCTGTTTTTAGTTTTTATATTCTTTAACTTTAACTTTATTTATTCGTTTGGCTCTGTAAGGTTTTATTTGCAAGAAGCTTCTCTAAGATTGTTATCTCCTCAAGATTTTTGATAGATAAAAGTTGTTCTCAGAAAAAGAAATCTTTAAAAAATAAGAAGAAGCATTAGAGAAAGTAAGGAAAAGCGAGATTGTAAATGAGCGGATACGTCAAGGCTCGAGGACGAGCCGACTATGGATCGTTGGAAAGGTCGACCATGTGTGTCATGCGGGGCTGTAACGAGCCACCACCGAGGGTGGAGCAAGAATCGGCCTACTGGGGGGCTTCACACAATAGCGGAACGAATATTCCCCACCGACTTTATACGAGGGATGGAAGCCCCTCGAGGCAGCCGGGTGCGTGCTTCTTTCCAACGGAAAGGGCGCTTTAGTACTCGTCGATACGCCGGGAATGCTCGTTCGGTCGTCGTTTCGTGTTCCTGACGTGTGTTTCTCAACATTGCACTCGTATCTCGTAGGTACGTTACTATGCGTGAAAGTTCGATGAAGATTTGTCGAATGATCAGTGTGAAAAAATGAGGGCGCAGTGAGTCGAATTGCGCGAATAAGTTCCCATTTACAAAGACCCGATATTCTGAGCATAGGACGATTGTCGATCGATAGGTAGTCCATGAGAACCGAAAGGGGGAATGATTACGACATGGACCCCGGCTCTCCATCTCCCCTGTTCCCTAATATAACGATAACGACTCAAATTCCAATTTCGAATGTTCGGTATTAAGCGTCGACAAAGTCGACAAAGTGATGGATACTGTACAAACAGGAATTTACGTATTAATAGACACAATAGCCGCCCACATGATTTTGTGCACGCGACAGCGTTCCTCGGAGAGCTCAGAAGCGGCGTTATGAACAGCGCGAAGACTCGGAAGTGCAGGAGTTACATTCCGCTATGCGGAGATGCGACACTGCATGATGCATAATACGCTCCACGTAACGGAGTCCCTTCCTCGTGGGAATTGCGTGTTGCGTTGGCCGTCGCAATTGCGGCACGTACGCAAGCGGTATCTCCTCGCGAGAGCAAATCACGCCCCCGGCTTCCCGTTTCACATACGCGGCTGACAATGACGTTTCGGTATCGATGCGACGCGACGTTCTCCGACGGCAACGCTTACGCGAGAAAACACCTGCGTTTTCGGTGAACGGCTTTGCATACGTGGAATTTACTGTGATATACGAGCCCCTTCGAAACCCGACATCTCTGTCACCCGATAGATAGAAAAAGAATTACCAAAGTGCAACTGACTGAAGATTACAGTAAACCGAGCGATTTGAGACAAGATTGATTTTTTATAATTGAGATATTCTATCGTGATAGTCAATTTTGTTTGTATAACATGAGATTTTTTTAAACGATATTTAAAAATGTCAACGCATGCAAAGGCGTCTCTTAGGGCCGGTCTCCATGTTCCAACCCGTTGGTAAACTAACTTAATAGTTCTGTTAAATCACATATCTATATGTCTTTATTTTTCCTTTGAATTAGACAAAGATAGACATATGATTTAACTATTAGTTAGTTTACCAACAAATTGGAACAACCGGCCGTACATCAGCAAATCTAACTGTCGTGTAGTTAATAAAAGAAGATCAAACGTAGGTAAGAGAGAGAGAAAGAGAGTAGTCGAGAGAAATTGAAAAGGTCTCTTCGGTAATAACTTTTTTACTCTCACAAACATCATTTCTCTAAGTTCGGGGGTGATTTTATTTTCCTTGACGATCGATCGTTGTCTCAATCGCCTTGGAGGTAGAAAGTGCCGTGAAACGAAACGAAGGTTGCGCGACCGCGTAGAGGCGGACGCCTTGTTTCGATCGCGACCTCCTTCTCTGTTCAATTATTCATTTTCGCAACTGTGACATTACTCCTTCGGGCGTAAATGTTCGGCAAGAGGAGCGCCACTAAATCGATTCCAAGCAGTGCAAGTAAAAACTATATGCATGCGTGTTTTATTTTATGTCAAATCGTTTTATGTTAGCCAATTCAAATTAGCTTCTTATACTTGTAAATAATAAATAATTCGTGAAACTTATTCGCGTCAACTTTACTCTATAATCAAGATATTCCTATGACTTTGCAATCTAGTCGACCAGGCACTTCTGTTGCGTTCTTGAAACCATCTATGTATCTTTCTAATCGTAGCTATTGTGAAAATATTTTATGTTATATTTTATGTAGATTAAATTTGATAACTTATACATCAGATGCATTTAAATTATATAATGATACATACGCGCAATTAGATTTCATTAATTAATTTTCTATCAAATTACCTGTTTAATTAATTTAAATTCACATTATATTATTAATTTTTGAAGTATTTTTTAGTAAAGGTTTCATGTTATTTTATTTTATTATTATTACATGTTATTAAAATTATTATAAAATAATTAGGATTTTAAACACATATATATTACAATATTATATGTATCTACTTAATGTTTTATACAATGTTATATATTAATTATTGCTCTTGTCAGAACATGACGTATTTATTGAGGGATTCGTTCTGGAACGATAAATATATTTATCAATCTAATCTGACGTAAGGTATTAATCTTCAACGCAATTAGAGTTTCTCCGATTACCGCGACACGCCTGCGAGGAATGCATTCGCTGCAATGCGCATCGCGGACAATAGTGAAAGTGCGAATGGTTGAGCAAAAGACGCGGAAAAAAGGCGCTTCAGTAGAGTTAAGAGCTTTGTCACGCTCCATGGCCATAAATAATGCGCGACTCAATCTTCTCTCTCCCTCTGTCTTCTCTCTCTCTCTCTCTTCCCTTCAGTCTGTAATAATTGATAAAGTACCATCGCGGTTTTCGCGGTTTGCGCGAGGGTAGCATCCGCTCGCTAAATGTATCATTTAAAATTTCATGGGATCCGCTGCTAATAATCACGCAAAATGCGCCGCGAATCGCCGCGTAACGAGACCATCAACCATGTACAAGCAGATGCCTCAGTCCGTCGTAATATAATATAAAATCATCAAGGCCGGTACTCTAAGGCCGGTATTCATAGTCGGATCTTATATTTAAGACCGTCTTAAGTATACAATCTTAAGATGTCATGAACCAATCACAGAGCCGTATTAGCGTCTTAAGACATTACTTAAGACGGTCTTGAAATAAGATTCGACTATAATGAATACCGGCCTAAATCACGCTCAGACTCGGCGACTCGTTTAAACAAATGAAGTAACTTAAGTGATGTTTTAATAAATATCGCAAACACTCGAAGAAAAAATCGTATGTTTTGAGACTTTAACGAGAGAAACTACTGGCGGTTCTCGTGAATCGCGAGATATGGCAATATGCATATCTTGAGATCCCGAATTGCGATCAAATTCGTTGATTCTCGGCGTGCTTGTTACGTCGCGTCGGCGAGAATTCTGGATGGCGAACCAACCCTGCTGCTTGTTCTCGAACTGAAATCGCTCGATCAGTTCGGTAGATGCGACTGGTACCGAGATGGACGATGCTAGTCGATACTAATTGCGTCTACTATTAAGCTGTACCACCGTGCGATACCGTTTCCATCGGATTAACAGCGGAACTTCGGACCAGTCGATATCGAAACCTAAGTAACGTAATTGGCAATTGTAAGTGGAAGCAAATGGATTAAGTTGGCAGCGATTAAGTTGGAAGTTTACCCGAGCAGTTGCGTTCACCCTAACATTTACGTTAAAGACGTAGAATATATATGTTACAGTGATGCAGATATTTCGAACGATGATATTTCATCGAGATATAATATTGAAAACCATCGAGTGTATTTATAGTATTATTATTTTATTTATGAAATAAAACGTAATTACGATAAGTGATACATAAATTTTATTCGAAAACACGTTTCAACTTTCAAGAGAAAATCTTGAGCCTAACACGGATGCATCTTACAAAATATCTTTACCGAGATAAAAAAAAAACTGTTCCATATAAGCGATTCTTTAAGAAATCCTCGACTGTCGTGGGTGGAGATCAGCAGGCGTCTACGCTGACGCATAAGAAAGCCATTTCGCGCGCGGCGTAAGGGACGCTGCATGAGCTAGTGTGCGTTTAGGCTCTCACCGTATAGTGAGGCAAGATCGGCAGCGAGCCCCGAGAGAGATAGGGAAGGGAGAAAAGTCCGGTAACTGTCATTCGAAGAACAACCGACGTACCGTGAAGATCGTCGAACGATCGGCTCCTTTCGTTTCGGTCGGGATATCGCGAAAATCAAAGGGTGATTCACGAGAAGAAGAAGCGATAGTGTTCCTGTGATCGACATCAGGATCGTTGATCGTGCGGTGTAGCAAGTTCCAAAGTGCATATGTGCGACGATAAAGAATACAGGATAGAATTCGAGTATGGTGTAAAGTTGCTTCGAAGTTGTCATTATTAAATATCGCAGTGTTCATCAGTGAACGTGAAAGTAAAGTGGTTTGCGAAAACACCTTGATTTTCAGTCTCGTGATTTAGGAACGATATCGTAAATCGTAAGTTGCGTCCGGCCGAACCTTTTACGGGTGGTTCTGCTCGAATTGTACACGACGCCGCTAATTTTCCTAAATAGCCGCAACGTGCGTTTAACTAGCGTCGAATTTACGAGCCCACATGCATTTCCGATGTGTCCGAGCGGAACGCATTTTTCGACTCGACGCCGGAAGTATCGTCGTGCTCGCTTTGCAATTCGAATTTTGTGGTCGCCGATTTGGCGATTGTAACGCAATCGAAAAAAGTAGTCTCTTTCAATAAATGTATTTTTCGATAAAATAAAAAAGAAAAAAGTGATATCTGTGCAGAGAGGAAATCGAAGAAAATCAATATATGACTTAAAACTAATATTTGACAAGTTAATATATACGTATAATATCAAATAGAGCGTGTGCAAATAACTCAGAATTTATTGTAACAATAAATGAATAAATCAAACAATTTGCAAGGTGTGCAAATAAAATTATCTACACAAGCTATATAAATGACGACGATGTTATAATAATGTGTAATATAATATAATAATACAATATAATATAATAATAGAAAATTCTCTAAAAAAAAGATCAATATATCCAATATCGTAATGCGTGCAGTGTGAAAACAAGAAAATCCACTTAAATATTTAAATGAAAATAAAAACTAAAGTACAAAATGTATTCAATTTGCAAGAGAAATAGATATGCGATAAAATGACAGCAACAATGAGACATACTCCATGAATTAAACATCGAGCACAGTGGGAAATAAGATAGATAAGGAGGCACACTGTTTGACATGAGTATCATCGACGATCTAGGATCACGACTGCTTTCCTTCGATCACGCATCGTATACCGTATATCGTGATCGGTTTCCCACGACCAATCGCTTCTTGCGAGAAATCATTCGAAAGCACAAGGGCCACGCCTCGGCAATTCTTGACTTTAAGGTCGTGCAATAACTTTCTTACGTCCAGCATCGTCTAATTGCGACGCTGAAAAATGTCTCGAGACCTGGCATGCGAATACCTACTTTTTAGCAGGAAGATTGCAACTTCGTTTATTTAATTAATCAGTCACTCACGGAATGAAAATTAACGTGTGTCTCGGTACATTCTCTTATTAAATTCCCGTCGTGCTTGTACGTAGTCCAAGAAATTACAATATAATATCTTGCATTTAATTAATGTATACCGGATGGTTTTGTGAATTTGTGCGCGACGTGTTGCCGCGCGGAACACAAATTTCGCGTTCAAAAATGTTACATCTCATTTTTTACTTCAGCGAGAATAGTTCCCTTAACATTCCAGTTGAGGGTTTTCGAAAATTTAAAAATGGAGCGAGACTGCGTGCGCAAGCAAATCGAATATCGGCACGTACGTCAAATATTTATTCGCCTTTCTGTTTGATCGCTTCGTAGATTTATCTCGCGAATGTTAAAAAATCCACCCTTTGCCAGAGATAGAAAAAGAGAGAAATGAAGAAAGAGAAAGAGAGATTGCCTCCGCCATTATCATCATTATTCACCAACTATTGCTTAAAGCCATAATAAAAACAAATTAATAACGTGTTTTGCAAGCGTTTAATGTAATGTATGCCCTTGTTAAGGACCGGAATCTCGGTTGAAACGCGTTGTGCTTTTTAAATAAAGACTGTCAGTTCGGTCGAAGTTAATGATTTTGTTTATTTTATTACTCACTGGCGAAGAAAAAGGATTTATCCAAATTAATAACCTTTGCAAGTTATAAACAATGAATCGCAAAAAAAAGATTTTGTCAGTTTAACACTCACATAAACAATAATTTCTTTTAACCTGTATCTCTTACGTATTTAGAATTGAGGCACAAAGTATACGGTAAATGTTTTAAAATGCAGTCAAACGCACTTGAGCTTTTTGGAAAACCACAAACTGGAAGACTTATAGGCGAAATTGGAAATAGTCATCGGAATTTTAGTCTTGCGGAAAATTCTTGCGGCAGGCATGTTTCGGTTGCAAGTTCATCCGAGAAGCTTATCATCCGATATGCTGACTGCATATTGCACACAGATATACACGGTCGATGCTTTTGGAAAACATTATACATTTGATTGGATGCACCAAACTGCGCTTTGCTATGGTCAAAGAGAAACCAATCCGACTGCGCGCGCCCCAAGTCCGAAATTATGAAATATTTAGTCCTGTACTTCATGAAACTTTTAATACGTATATCACACAACTTGGATTCACATGAATCCGAAAATACAGCTTCAAGCGTGAATTCTAAAACTGAAAAGAGACGCCAAAAATAACCATTTTTGCTCACGTTGTGTTTTGTTCACATTTTAGCATGATAAAATGTAAATTATGATAGTTTTTGACACTGAAAACTTTGTAGAAAAAAGCGATCAGACATTCGGCGCGCACACACACACACAAGATTTCTCTAATAAAAACGTTAAAGGTTGCTCAACAGTTCAATTAATTCGAGGATACTTCCGACGGAAATGGATCGTTATAGTACGGCCAACCGCGGACTGCGGAATTCGCGATAACCCTGAGATTATTCAAACGACAACGGCAACTGGGCGCGATAAAAATTCCTCCAAGAATCCCGACCGTCCAGGCGCGGTCCACCACACTCACAGCCGTCCTTTTCCGTGTGATTCGTGTTCCCGGTCGCACGTGTGTGTGCGGCTTTGCCCATGGCGTGCACGTGGTGTTGACCCCATAAACAGGCTCGACGGCTAAAAATACTCGCCATGTCGGGGCGAACCAGTTCGTCGGAGAAAGAAAAACGGATGGATGGAAAAGAAGTCTGAATGCGAACGCACGCGGGCGAGACGCGGCGATGTCGAGGACGAGGGGAGGAGGGCGAGGAAGACGTTGGAAAGTTCAATGTCGCGTGACACTTACTTCTGCCGTCGGCTAATCAGGCTGTATAGGATATACCAATGTATACGCACGAATCGACGAATCGACGCGTTTAAAAGGAAGATCGACCGGCGTGGTTCGCGATAATACGACTCGTAGAAAGCCGTGTGATTGACGGTAGATCTGACCGCGATCATTGGGGTAACGGGGTTACCCATAACGATGTTTTATACCATATTAGGAATACCAATCGTGGTTTCTTGGTTATTTAAGAATGTCATGACCATTATTTAAAAAGTTTATGACAGTGACATATTGATGCGATGTAATTTTACATCAATTTGCCTGGTAGTAACAGAATATTACGATTTATGCGTAATATCGAAAGATTTTGATTTTAATTGGTATAATATATGTAGAATGTCTTTCAGAGACATAACGAATTATCTTTGATTTTGAGTAGATCTTTTCTATTTGCGAAAACGTTGAGAAAAATTTGTTGCTTTATAAGTTTCAAATATTAAATATCTTTTAATTAATTCAAAATTCACATAACTGAGGAAAAAACTTTATCTATTTTCGTTTTTCCAAAATTTATTTCTCGAGGAGCTGTTCTCTTTTAAAATTACCCGCTGCTAGTCGTTTTTGTTCAGGAAACATCAATTTCGAATCGATCAAACAGTCCGTACGTGATAGATCGCTCAGCAAGTCAGAAGCACTCTGTATATACAAAGCATCTGCTGTTGACGATAGTAGATTCATAAGATAAATACAACAGCAAGGTTAATGACGGTACGACCTATAACTGTTTTCTCTGCAAAACTTGAGCAGACGTCGTGTAATGACTACTTGAGAAATGGTCATTATTATACAGCGCGCGCGCGCGCGCTACGATAGAAAGTTGCCCGGGTCTAAAACGAGCGTGTCGATTTTTAAAGGAGCAGCATCAATTATCCAGTGCGCGGTTGACGGGTCTGATTACGATGATAAAAAGGAAAGGTGAAAGCACGAGGTGTTACGGCTAATAAGGGATTAGCATGCGGTGCCGGGAGCGCGAATACGATCAACCCGATCGATTGACTCGATCGTAATCGCCCAGGAAAAGAGATCCCGTCTAGACGTCGAGACTTATCAACCGGTGTCGGATTATACCAGTGCATGATTATAAACGAGTATTTATATGGTACGTCTGCGACTATTAGCGACTAGAACGTGATGTCACGTGTCTCAAAAGTGGCGCGCTTGTAGTGTACCCCTGTGACTTTACGCGACGAGAAACCGAAGAAACATGACGCGGAACCGGCAGCAGATCTTCCCGCTGCGACCCTTCGCAACCCTAGGACGGCGGATCCTGCGGAACAAGCTGTACAGAAGGTACGTCGGGCGACATACGGTCCCATTGTGTAACGGTAACGTACGTAAAAAGGGCGGAGTGTGCCAGCGATCGTGTTCGAGATATGCATAAAATCAAGTTGTCGGCTGCGTCGGAAATTTTTACGTTTAATCGTAAATTTCCATTCATTTCGTATGGAATTTTTATTTTATATACGCGCTCTAGAATTACATTCTATATTATCTGAGAAAAGGTTATTAATAATAATACATAATGGAGATTATTATTAGATTATAATTATAATTATCTAGAAAAATAGAAAAAGGAACGTCTTTTTTGCGGATGTGGTACAAGTTAACGTATTACTGTGTCGCGAATGACAACTTTCACGCGAAGCAAAATAAGGCAGAATGACATTACGTGCGTCCCGCTATGTAAACGCGCGCATAAGCTAAGGATAATAATTATACTTTCTTCCTTTATTAGGCAGTTATGTGGTGTTTCTATTAAACCACCGCAAGATAAGGCGTATTTGAAAGTATTAGTACACCGATTTATCGCAAGACTCCTTTGCAAAGTAACATGCAATTAAATAGGATAATTGACCTATACAATATTTGATAATAAGTGCTTTCTCTCTCCCTAGATTCCTTATCTAAACAAAATTAAACGAAGTTGCTATCACACTTTATGTATGATAATTTATTTAAAATTGTAAATGTTTTTTATATAAATGCTTCTAGAATTTATAATTTCGTTCGTAGTGAAAAAAGAAAAAAGCGGAAGCAATTAAATATTAAAATATTAAATTAATGCTTAATAATTGAATAAACACGGGAACTTGAGCATCTGTCGCAAATCAATGAATGGTCCAGTTTCTAGTTAAATTATTTTCCATTTGATTAATTCTTGTTACCATTTTTTAACATACAGTAATTACACAGTCACATCTAGTAAAATAAATTTACAATCGAGATCATTATATAAAGTAATTAAGAGCGACACGCTGAAATTAAAGGCGAGAGATATAAAATAATAAATTTTTAATTTTAAAATGAATTTTTAAAAATAAATTTAATCTGCGTGCATACGCACGTACTATCCGACCGAATTTTAAATTACAAGTTGGAAAAATTTGTTTAAATGAGAGCCCGATCTTACTAAAAACACTTAGAAGCTAATTAAATCCAGAGAGCTATCTCGACAAATAGAGATCGACCCTATTCTGACGCGCAACTGCCGCACTTATTGATACGCCCGGAGAAAATCGACGTCTAATGGTGCCCCTTACACGCGGAGAACCGTTTAACCCGGATTCTCCGTCGTCGCCGGCGGGTTTATAGCACAGAATAGCCACATCAACGCGGGGGGGGGGGGGGGGGGGGGAGAGGGGCTCTCTTTCATTCGAAATTCTCGGCACGCGATTCGGATTGACGCCCGGGCGAAAACCAGACGCGACCGAAATTTTAACCGGCGACGACGGCGACGATGCGATGCGATCGAATCGCGTTCTATTTGGTCAATTTTTTTTTTTTTCCTTCTTTTTTTACATATCGCGCGTCGACATGACCGATAAAAACATAGATTTGGCCCGTGAACGCCTTAATTTCTTTTACCACGCCAGAAACATCGATCCAGTTGGCAGGATTATGACAATTAGTCGAGGCAACTCTCGCAAATTACGACTATAAACTTTTGTAATACGCGTGTATTAGGGTAACTATAGGCAAAGCGTCAGACCGAAAGCGAAAATTACGAGGCAAACCATGTATCTAAATATGAATTTTGAGTATTACTATGGTAGAGACTGCGTAAACTATAGTACAGGTAACGTATAATGTATCTTATTTTCTGGATCGTGAAAAGATTTTAGAAAAATATGCGATTTCACGTAGCAAAAATTGCGGGGCAAGCCATGTATCTAAATATAAATTTTGAGTATTACTATGGCAGAGACTGCGTGTATAAACTGTAGTTCAGGTATAATGTATCTTGTTTTATAGATCGTGAAAAGATTTTAGAAAAATATGCAATTTTACATACCGCAGCTAATCAACGTGAAAGCACATTGCTTTTCGCCGTCTGATTTTTATCAACTTGCCCTGGTGTGACTCATATCAGGCTCGACGCCTCACATTCGGAGGAACAGTCGAGAATGTAACACCGTGACTGACCCGGCGCGGATACGCGCAAACACGCGTGTAAATACGCAGTAAGTTCGAGGACATTAAAAGAGGGGTGGTGGATGAAGGACGGGGAGGAAAGGGGATGGAGGGAGGATTAACAGGCGTTATCCGGCCGGAACGAAATGGCAATGTAATTGTGACGGACGGGCCGCCAAGCCGTGCTGCGTGCTCTATCGGTGCGCCCAAATACGATAGTAAATAGAGAGAAAGGAAGAGAGATGAAGATATATACAGAGTTCAATTTACACGCGCGCCGGGGCTTTACGTTCGTTTTGCTCGATTCAACTCTCCCTGCACGCTACGCGCATCCCCGTTCCGGGCATCACGTGAACGCTCTGTACACTGGCAATACTATCGACCTACGATCGCTTCATTAAGCGCTAATTGCTTCCGTAACTTCTGCGTAAAGTGCACGCCCCAATTATCGGCGAATCAACGCTTCCACGACTAAATCGGACTAATTTTTGTTTTAGATGCTTCGTGACGTATCGATTATGAAATTGCAATAAGTCAGGTTGATTTCATAGAATAAGAAAATTACGTACTGCATTCGGTTTAATTATATATTTATATTTTATTTTAATTATATAGATTTGCCTTTATCACATCTTTATATGTATACATAGAACCGTCCCGATACCAAACTTGTTTTGGACAATGCATAATTTGCAAAACAAAATTTGAAGGGAAAAAGAACAAAAGAAAAAATTTAGAGAATAAAATTCTATTTTGTTAGTGAATTTTGTGCATATTATTCAGAATGTAGTATGTATTTACGTATCAAAATACATAATGTATAAAAATAATGTTTAATTTAAACGCGCCTTTCTCTTATTTTACATCTGAAGAAACACAGAATATCAATTAAATTTCAATTAACAATTATGAGAACGATGAACAATTATATGATGTTTATTACGTTTCAGTCGTATTTTGCAAATGAATTTATTATTAAATGAGCACGTTGCATATAAACGGCGATTTTTAAAAATAAACTGATCTTTATAGAAAATTATGTTTGTGGTTTCCTATCTCTCGCAGAGCCGTAAAATAATATTTCCGTGACAACGCACTGCTTGTGTGGCGGGTCGGCCGTTTCGAAATGAGATTAGTGTCTTCAAGTAGACAGTTCTTTTCTCCGAATAGGCTAGTTGACCCAGGTCAAAGCGAAAAAGAATCCCCTCTAGCCACGAGACGAAAGACACGACGAAACCTCGGCCCTTAATCTGGCTTTAGGTCACGGCCGTGATTTTACGAGGCCCGGGTTACTGTTCCGTACGAATAAACTTCGACCTATACGCTTTTACGATCGCAATTGACATTAGGGGAAAAAATTGGCTCAGATCCTTCCTTAACAACGCATTCGTTAAAAGGGCACAGTTTAGTAATCCGATTTAATTTCTAACGATAAAAAATATATAATAACAAGGAGATAAAAATATACGTGCTGAATAAAATATTTCGATTGAAAGAAAAATCTGTGTAAGAAAAATGGTCAAAGTTTTAAAACAATAATATATGTATATATATGTATATTTATTTTATAAGAGTTTTATATATGTATATACAGGGTGTTTGGTGAGGATTTACCGTTACTTACGGAGCTCATTTCTGAAGACATTTTCAGCAAAAAATGTCATATAAACATGGATCCTATTCTGAATATTTACAGAGTTACACTAATTTGAAGGTTGTTTGTAAAAGACCTCTTTCTTTAGTTTGAGAAGTAAAAGAAAATTAGAAATAAAGAATGAACTTTTTGAAAATGTTTTCTAATTCTGTAAGACTGTTGTATTGATGTAAAATTGAACTGTAAAGAATCAAGTCGATAGAGTTGATATAATTTGTAATTAATTGTTCTGATAAGTGAGTAGGAATAACAATATAATTTTGCAGTTCATATGCATAGTACTAGCCAATTAAAGAAATAATTATTTCTGAAAAGTTTATTCTTTATTTCTAATAATTTTCTTTTATTCCTCAAACTAAAGAAAGAGGTCTTTTACAAACAAACCTTCAAATTAGTGTAACTCTGTAAATATTCAGAATAGGACCCATGTTTATATGACATTTTTTGCTCAAAATGTCTTCAGAAATGAGCTCCGTAAGTGGCGGTAAATCCTCACCAAACACCCTGTATATATAGATATATGTAAGTTTTTCCTAAAAGTACATGTTTTCATGGATGCCAGTGACTGCTCGAGTAAAAATTGAGAAAGTTACAGAGATTCTAATATGGATTGCTATAATACATGCTCATTACATCCTTCCTACCGCCATTCTCTCAAAGCATCGTTCTCACGGTGTGACAAAGCTTTTAATGCCACGAGCAGGATATCTAACGTAATTTATGTACAGACACGAGCAATTCCTACCAGGGCAACCTTGGGCTAGAACGATCATGCTAGGAGATATTTCATTCAGAAAGTTCGATACACGGCCCGGGAAATCCCATTAAAGTCCTGAAACTTCGTTGCACCATGCTTTCGTTTCCGCTTGCGTTACGCGCGTTACGAACGGCAGACTTTCGCATGGAAGGATCATTCTTTCGATCATTTCCTCCTGGGTTTTCTTGCGCGAAGCGTGATGTTCGGGTCGAAGTAAAAGAGCTTTTTATAATCGGCCAATCCTTCGAAAATCTCAATTTCCATCGCAATTGCTTAATCCTTTCCTCATGAATGAAAGATAATTGATTGGATTCAAAATCTGTATGAAAGCTTATATATTTCCACTTAAAATTAAATTAGATCTTATTTATTAAAATAGAGCAAACGATAGTGCCTATTATGTAATAATTAATCTTTCATTTATTTATGGAAAGAGGCAAGTAAATTAACAAAATAATATGTCTTTGTGGGCATTTTCTTTGGGTAGCGTTTTCGTCGGTAATGATCGGAACTGGCCGTATGTCACCCTCTTTGCGCGCCCCTCGTAAAACGCACGTGGCTCACATGCTGGCTTATCAGCGCTTTCCCTCGCCCTGAGGGTGCACGATTCCGTGTCAGCACAGGAAGGAACACGTGGTACGCCAAACCTTGAAATCACCCGGGCGAGTCCCCGCGGGGCGCATCAGTCGGTCCAAGGACACCTTCGCGCGCGTGGTCGCGCAGTGTCCTTTAATAAGGAACAGGGTCAAACGCCACTCCTTGCTGAACATGACCATGACTCCGGTCTCGCGTTACTTCGAGCTTTTCGGGTCAAGACCACACGAGCTTATCCGCCTCATCGCCACCAGCATTAGGTTACGCCCGTGCTATTAAACAACGGCTGACATCCTCTATCGATTCTTCATGAACAAAAGTGCCCTCCTTTCGAGGAAAAATGTTGTCGTCAATTAAACCACATGAATTACTTATGTGTACAGAGGAGAGAGAAAGACATAATATTAACAATATATTATAATATAATATATTAAAAATTATTGCATGTTACTTTTTAGTATAATGTTTTCTTTTATTTTCTCAGCTTTTGCGCGCGTCAATGCTCTAAATATATTTTTAACAAAATTATATATAGAAATGAAAGAATAATCATATATAATTACTAAAGAAAAAAGACATAATAAATAAGCACTATATGTTTCTAATAAAATTCGTCGCTTCTTTTTATATTTCTGAGTCTCCTGAAAAGAAGCTATCTCCGGATTTATAAATACAGTTGGATCGATTCTTGTCCTTGGAAGTCTCTCGAAGCATCTTGCGGAAGAGGATATCGAGTTGTGAGAGAGATTCATATTTTCGCGATACAGATCCTATTGTCTCCGGAGAACGTCATGCTATTGGCGCAACTCTCGACTGGATCATCTGCTTCTATCAGGATATTCCTCGGGGATATGAATAAGATTCCGAGATAGGCCGAGAACAAGAAGTTCCAAATCTTCGGCCCGACAAACTCGAGTAATATTCTTGTTGAATAAAATAATATATTGGATTGTTTTTAAATTGAAAGTGAACTTAATTTAGAGAAAATAATTTAACTTTATTTTTGAAACTTTTATTGAAGCATGCAAATCTACAGCAGAAAATATTTTCAATGTAAAATTTATAAGTAACTATGTACGTAATACATCTTTTTTGTCGCGGAGAAAATATAAATAATTATGAGTAGGTAAACTATGCCACATAAAAAAGGGATTCATTCAAATCAATAAAATACGAGCGGCGACTGACTAAAATAAAGCATAATTAGATAGAAACAAATCTTATACGGTCGAGCTGGATCTTTTGTGCCTAATAATATTATTTGCGTGAATTTACGTACATTTCTTTGCCTTATTTATTATAGCAAACTTGGATCCAGCTCGACCGCGCGTATATGGCTTATTTCTGTCTACTTACGTTATTCACGTGTCGGTCAAGTTCACTTATATTGTAATAGCATAATGATTGCGTCAAGATATTATTCGAGTGCGTCTCGCATTACAACTGCAAACTGCACGATATGATAAGAGAGTACTTATCAGCTACGAGCGATGCCATTCTGTCCTGTCTCAAGGAAGCCTTTTGCCTTTATTTTCACGCTTTCTGACGGTCCACGTGTCGTAACGTTTGCCGATAAGTATTCATAAAATCGCGATGTCGGCGGATGCTGCGGGAGGCAGCAGCGAGATTGTTCCTGTATCGAAACGCAGAGAGCGCGGGAGATGCTACTATGTATGTATATATGTATATATTCGTGTGGGGGTGCGCGCGCGTTTCTTCGCAAGTAGGTCAATCGAAGAAGCGATACGTCGGGAGTGAATTTCCATTTTCACGAGACTGGCTTCGATTGCACCCGTCGCCGCAATTAGCGACGGCACAAACGACGATTTTTACAATTGGAAGAAAAACATATTAACCCCCGAGGTGCACGCTCGAGCGATCCACTCTCCCGACTGACCCCCCCGATACTTTTAGCCAAACGAAAGCTTTGCGATTAAATAGTCGCTAATAGTGACGATGCAAATGACGTACGTTATACAGTTGGGGGGGGGGGGGGGTCTCACTTTTTATGCATTATTTTTCAACGACAGGTTCTTTAATCAATTTGAAGTCAATTTTTCATTAGCGAAAATATCAAGAGAGATCGCCATTTATCACATGTCTTCTAGTTTTTAGCATCATATGTCTTTGTAATTAAGTTCTTTCCGATCCAATTAAAATTCTATCAAAGGAAACTCTATCTAAAATTTAATTTGGTAGTTTATTTTATTCCCTAAAGTTTCGAGTTTACAATTAGTTTAGTCTAATTTGCGTAACAACTTTTTTTGCAATCGCTTAATAGTTAATTCAAAACTTGCGACGCGACCGTTAAAGGAGAAGCGGATTTTAAATTGATCAGAATTTTCGTTAGTAATTAAAATATATATAATACTCAAGAAATAGAACATTTTGTGTAATCATATCGCATATTTTGAGAAACGTTATAAATGATAACAACATAATATATCATTTTTATATTTTAATTTAATTAATTTTTAAAAGTGATTAATTACTTAAAAAATTACTTTAAAAATTATATTTTTTTCCTTGTATATTTTATTGTAATGTAACTTCCGGTTTCTCTGACATTTGAGTGGAAATTAGAATTAAAACTTTATATTTCCGGTTGTACATTTATTCTTATAAGACTGCACCTGGCCCTTGAATATAAGATACTAGAGAAAATCGCGAGAATATGCAATTATTTCACGAGAACGTCGTCCTTAAAGGCTGTGCATTATTTATGTTCCATGAGACTGCCCCGCTTTAACCACACAAAACCAATGACGAATATTAATTGCCGCTTCTCCAGGTTGCCTCTGTTGTACCCGAAGGAGAGGGCAAAAGGAAAGATGAAATAACTCTTTAGCCGGGAGACGCGTAATTAAATCGTTCCACGATGCTCTGAGGCTTTAATCCCGAGATGTAATTTTTCAACGCTTCTCTTACGGCAGATCGGGCACGCCGGCTTTTTAATTACTTCGAAGTTTCTTCCCGGTCTGTTAGCATTCGGAGATAAAAATTTCGTCGGGTATCTAATTGGTTGCAACACTTCGGCGCGCGCTCCTCTAATTCGCCGCTTTTACGCGCGCGCTTTGTGTTCACGACTTCTTTTTCCTCCGCTGAAACAATTGGGAATGCCGAGAATTCTTTCGCTTTCAAACATTCCAATCGTCAGGAGAAAGTTCTTATAATCGAACCGTCGGTTTTTTATTCTATTTAAAATGTTTGCTTCGTTTGAGCGAATATTTCACCTTGCCTCTGACCGGGCAATCAAAACAGATCATTTCCACGTTTTTTCAGACATTTTTTTCATTATGTGATCTAGTATATTAAAGTTAAGTATGATTGCTAAAGTTTCTTATGAATATACTAATATAATTATGGGTTCATATTAGAAATTATTTCTATGTATAGTATTGTCTACATTTCTTTCTTCTCTGTATTATCCCGACAATTTTCTTATAATTCAGCATTCTGTTTTTTTTTTATTTTTTGATATTCCTAATTTTTCGTATTTTATATGATATTCTCTCATTGCTATTCCAATTTCTGTGTACATTTCATCCGTATCATCCGTCTCTGCCACGTACAATGTCTATTTATCCCGTTACGCTCTCTTTTTGCATCCCGTTTCTTTTTAAATAAAGATCTTGCCGTATAATCCAAGAAATTTTATTCCAGGGTAGGATAAATTTATCTAGCTATCTTTATCCACATCTATTTCTGTGTAATTCTTTATTTTTTCAACAAGCGCGAGCAACGATTTTTGCCGATATGTTTAGATATCAGCCTTGAGAGTGACCGTGCGAAAAAGGCTGAAAGTTTAGCGGGTTGCCCCAGTTTTCCGAAAGAGCGGCGGCGGCGGCGGCGACGGCGACGGTGGCGGTGGCGGCGGTGGTGGTGATGGTGGTGCTGCGAGGCGGTGGTGAAAAGAGGGTTGCGACGCGGGGTTGCAGCGCGCGCCAGAGAGAGTCAGCTTATTTCTATCGATCCTGACGATAGTTCGCAGTGGCCGCCTCGGCGGCGCGGCGCATGGCGACACGACACGGCGGCGGCCACCTATGCTCCGCGGCCTTTAATCCGTCGCGACGCCCCCGACCGACGTCGGGACATCGTCGTTGATTCGCGGTCGAAGGAGAGCACGGCGAGAGAGAGAACCAGCAACAACGTCGCGCCAGCTGGTCCGAGAGATCGCGCGTCATTTCGCCCCTTGCTCCGTTCTCTCTGTCCTCTCGCGCTCTTCTCTATTTCTCTCCTGCTTTTTCGTTCACCACCGCTCTCCTTCCGCATCCGCGATCGATCGACCCCCGCGATCGCGATCGATCGCGACGCGTGTACCCGGGATGTTCGCTGATACGCGCTGACCGTCGACGAGAGTGCATCGCGACGAGGCACCACTCCTCGGCGACGAGACCCCGTCCTTCCGCAGCGAAACCGCAGCGGCGTTACGTC
This sequence comes from Leptothorax acervorum, assembly GCA_035220615.1. NCBI lineage: Eukaryota > Metazoa > Arthropoda > Insecta > Hymenoptera > Formicidae > Leptothorax > Leptothorax acervorum. The sequence continues at coordinate 764,319 of JASTWQ010000018.1, forward strand.
ATCGTTCCGTCATTCCGCGCTGCGGAGGAACAGGTGCGCTTCCTCACGGCATCGTCCGTCCTCGAGTGCGCGAGTGCGAGTGGATCGAGGACGCTGGACGAGCGCGATCGTTCGTTCGTTCGTCGAGATAAATCGCGCGGTTGGTCGCGACCAAGAAGATGAAAAATCAGACATGGTGAATGAGAAATTGGCCGACGTGCGCTTGTTTACTTGCAAAATCGAGTGCATCATTGACGTGGACACATGTAAGACTAGATGCGCGAGACGCTACCCTCGCTGATGTTTGCCTCGATGATAAAATGGGGAGAGTGGAGTGCCCTGGGAGCGGGGGATACGGTTCAAATGGTATGAGAGTGTTTGGTAACAGTTACCATACATATTACATTAGGCGGAATTACTCTTGGTCGTAAAGCGGGGGAAAAACGGAGAACGCTTTAAGGGTTGACAGCAAACAGTAATTTGCGCGATTGCTGCGTGATCTTCTGAAGAATAAATGAATACGGCAAGTGGATAAAAGAAATGTATATAAGTTATCCCATATAAAGCGTTTCACAGAACTACAAAACAAGACGTGGTTAACAGAATTTATTAAAACAATAAAAGATTCCTAATAAATCTATAATCTATTTTGTTTTTGAGATGTATTCAGCTTTCTATTTTGTAAACCAAATTTTCTTTGCGGGATTACGAAAACATAGAATCCTTGATGTCTCTATAGTCCAAAGTACCGAGAACTTACATGTGATTTTTAATATGTATTTGCTTACATTTTCAATTGACCTTAATTAATCTTTGAATGTATGTTCAGTGTTCATGTACGAGAAAACTTGCTAAAGCATGTATCGGATGGTCGCCTTGATTTGAACATCCGCTTTAAATGTAGCCAATTCGAAGTAACTTATAACATTGATATTTATGTAACATTGATATTTATGTAATTCTGTGCTATGTACAAATCGTACAAGAAATTTGCAAAAAATAAACTTAATATTTTTCGGAAACGATTAATTAGCGAATTATTCTCATGCTTTATTTTCAAATTTTATTTGGTTTCAGGGAGTCGATTATGTACAATATCTTTGCAGAAACATGAAAAGTGGAAAGTTTTATATGACTATCTCTTTCTATTCAACACCAATAGAAAGAGATAGTTACATGAAACTTTTCACGTTTCCGCCCTAGGGGGAAAAGATACATGATCGATCCCCAGTTAAAGTCCTAATATCTGGTTACATCTCTCGACTCGGTTACATTTCTATAAATTAATTTTCACGCGTATTTATATAATATAGTATTCTGTCATTTTTATTATAAATTCAACGATGAATCTCGAATCGTACATCGCTCTCGCGTGCGTTATCATAGACAACGTTACTGCTACAAGGCGAGTCAAATTCCTAAACTGCAGAAATGTCTCAAGTTGTCGCATTGCCATGATTTGTCGTCGTAAAGTATTCTCGTAGCGCGGGATAAACTTCCCATTTTCCCCTTTATATATTGCGCAACATAGCGATACTGTGGAAAATCTGTTTCCTGCGACGAACGCATCCGTCGCAAAAGGGGGTCGGCACGCGCTGTGAATACGCATAATTAAAGCCTCGAATCGAGAGCACACGATAATGCGCTCCGTGCCGCAGACACGACCAGTTAGCGACACGCGTCAACGTCGACGCGCGTGTCCGACTGGCGGAAACATATGCTGCGGACGTCTACGCGCATCCGGCGCGCACTCTCCTCCACGGCCTCCACCACGCAGAGACGCGTAAATCCCCGTTTAGCACGAGCCAATCGCGACAGGGAATCTCGGCAATGCGACGGATGGACCGATTCGACAGCTGTATCAATCACCGAGCGACTCAATAAATTATAGATGTGATAAGAGTTTCGATAAGAAGATATTCGTTGTTCCTCTCACGATATATTTTCTCTCGGATTTTTTAAGATATTTTCTATTCACGTTGCAGCTATTGACGAATGATAAATAGTGATTCTATTAAACTGTTATATCGTTTAACAATTACATTGTATACACACGCAAAAAAAATTTGCTACTATACGGACAGCTAACATTTTTTGCAGTGAGAGCTAAAAGTTTTGCTCTTTTAGCTCTCACTGCAAAAAATGTTAGCTGTCCCTATAATAGCAAATTTTTTTTGCGTGCAGTGGCACACAAAAATCTTGAACTTTGTTATGTGTGAGAAATGTTACGTTTACTGCGCGAAGAGAGGAAATTATTATTTAAAAGATTACACTGAAGATGAAATCATCTCGATGACTTCTTTTCTTTTTTTATATGTCTCCTTTGTACAGTCTTCTATCTCTTTCTGGGATACCTAACCATTATTTCTTTTTTTAAACATTTTTTAATATGATAGTAAAAACCAAAAAACAACTTGTTGAATTTAACTTATTTTTTCTAATGTTGGAACAAATAATATGTGTATATTAGTTTGTTATTGCAATAAATATTATCACATGCCTCAGTGGTCGAATTTGGACGACGCCTGCACGGAGAGCGGGAGGTTCCAGGTTCAAACCTTGGCTGGTGTAATATTTTTCGCAATAAATTATAAATTCTAATTAACATCCTTTAGCTAGCCAATCGTTGTCGAAATTAATAAATATTTTCTCGTTAATCAATATTGGCGGAATATACCATTACTTTCTGTGTAACTTATTTTTCATTATTACAATAGAAGCGAAGAAACGTTGCAAATCAGAATTGGCTCGTTTCGATCTGTCGACAATAAAGGACGATAATTCCACAGAACGTTTCTCTGAGACGTGTCAAACTGTCCAATCTCTTTTGTAGGATCCCATTCTTTTCATTGGTAGCAATACTCATTGGTATTCACGTTAGAAACACGAGCTATTTTTTTCACGCGCCATAGTAATACAAAGAATTAAACGAAATATTACATCACTATTTTTATTACATTATTAATGATATAATAAGTAATATAATAAAAAAAATGTATCGAAATAATAATATATTCTATATTATTATATGTATATCAAAATAATTTTTTATTGAAATAGAATGTTTTAATTATGATTGCAATATGTTTTTAATCTGTGTAAAACGCGGCATCGCTATATTTTATAATAGAAACATTTCGAGGACCGCCACAAGAACGGATTGCATCCATTAAGATAAGCGAAGGGCAAACAGCCGGATGTGCTCGTGGCTGTCTCGCGAGCCGACAGCGATGTAACGTGAACTTAACTTATGTCCCCGGCGGCAGTGTACCGTGTACCAACCGTTAATTCTAGGTCTTCGTTAACGCGAGCAAGAGAGAGCTCGTCGTCACCGTCGCGGTCGTCAGACGATTGCGCCTCGAGGTTGCATACGTCGCCGACAGAAATCTTCGCGTTATACGTCATGCAACCATCCTGGACGATGGTGATGACGCGCAACCCTCGTAATTTTGCTCGTTCCTTGAATAAATTGAATGGACATCCTACGGCAAGCATGCCCATAAATAAAAGGCTTTCAAACGGCGATAAAAAAAAAACGCGATTCGCATTCGAAAAGTTATCCCGCTATTTTATCGTCGAACGTAGCCAGAGCCGGCGCCAGAATGGCCGAGGCGCTTTTTCTAGCTCGTGTATTAGTAAACCTCCACGAATTGATTTCTTCAGTTTGTTTATGCTTGCTACATGTATGTATGTGTGCGTGTTATAAGGGCGTAAGCACATGGATTAGTGTGCCGCCGAGTCGGCCGCCCGATGCGTAAGCGCTTACGTAGGGCGTTTCATTGATCGACGCGCTTTTGCGTCACGCTCGTGCCGTTTATACGAATTCATGTCGCTATTATTGGGCCGCTGGCATCCATCATTTACGATATCAGAAAAAGCGATGTAAAAAACTGTTTTGATAAATTTTCCGAGAAAAAATGACCTTTGGTGGTCCCTTTTTATCTCTTTTTTTAGGTAGACAGCAATATCGAATAATTAATTCACGCATGTGCAATGTATTTTCGTTATACGACCAGATAATGAATTACACTGAAAAATTTGTCAATAATTTCCTCCGCGGAAAATATGTACGGTTCGTTTAAATTTTACCATGATTAAAGTTGTGATTTCGGGATTAATTGGTGCAATTTGCAACCGAATATGCTCGTTGATCCCCAGCGTTATTTTAATGAAATTCCCACATTTCTTCAATTGAGCGGGACAGTTCAGTGCGTACTCAGAATGTTATCATTCGCGCGAGTCCTCGCATTATGCGTCGAATCTCGTTACGGCGGTATACACTTCAAATCCGCGAAAACCGTATGGCACGAATTTCCCGACGGAATCTTTTAATTAACGTGATAATTGCGCCTATAAGAATCGCAGAAATTTGCATTTTGATTCGCGATTCAAATACGAACGCGTTGACACGCGAAACGTATCTGGCCGTAAATCTGAAATTGAGAACATCCACGCTTGTCTATGATTTATAAATATTTATAAGTCAGTTCATCTTCTCGACGCTCTTGGGATGCGGCAGAAATTAACCGGCCCTATCTCAGGATATTTTTTAAATATAAATATGTCATACAATCGTTAATAACAGCGATTTTACATTCCTGAGAATACTTTCGGTGTTAAAATATGGGCCATCTCTTTTAATTTTTCAGGGAGGTGCGTACGGTCGTATTGAATAAAGGCTCCTCTGGTCTGGGCTTCAACATCGTCGGCGGTGAGGATGGCGAAGGCATCTTCATCTCGTTTATTTTAGCCGGAGGTCCGGCCGATCTCAGCGGTGAATTACGCAGAGGCGATCAGATATTGAGCGTTAATGGTATCAATCTCCGAACAGCCACCCACGAGGAAGCCGCCGCGGCTCTCAAGGTGAGATTTTCGATTGACGACTGATAATTATTAAACGACGCGTATAATCGTCAGAGAATTCACGAAGCCACTTTAGTTTCGGCAAAAGATTGTATAATTCGTTAAAAAGAATTTAGTATGAAGTATCTCGTTAACCGAAATTCGAATTAAAATACTAAATATATATCGGAGAGTGTTGAGACGCAACAATTTTGACATTTTGTTTGCAAATTATTGTCTCCGGAAAATTTTGAAAGGTGCGATTCGTCGAAAATAATACGACTTTTTATTCACGCGATATTCAGGGTACTGGCCAAACAGTGACAATCGTGGTGCAATACAAACCGGAGGATTATAATAGATTCGAGGCGAAGATACAGGATCTTAAACAGCAAATCTCGCAACAGAATGTGATGACAGGCACCCTCATGAGGACCTCCCAGAAGAAATCACTCTACGTGAGGTAATTTCGCGCGCATTTATTACTTTCGCGATTGTCCTTCGCCGCCTAATCATCCGCGCAGAGTCTCGATGCCGAAATCGTTTAAACGTAATTAATTAATTAACACGTAGCCTCGCGTATACGTAAAATACGACGGTAAACGTCACGATATTTTTCTCCCCAAAGAGCGTTGTTCGATTACGACCCCAACAAAGACGATGGTCTACCGAGCCGCGGCTTGGCGTTCCGTTACGGCGAGATCTTGCACGTGACGAACGCCAGCGACGACGAATGGTGGCAGGCAAGAAGAGTCACCCCACAGGGCGAGGAAGAAGGTCTGGGCATAATACCCTCCCGCAGGCGATGGGAGCGCAAGCAGCGTGCCAGAGACCGCTCTGTCAAGTTCCAGGGGCACATGCCGGTCATTCTTGATAAGGTGAGTACGACGGGAATTTCTCAAAGCGCCTAATTTCTCCGAAAATAACGACGAACTAATATAATACGATTTCATTTAAAAGGATTATTCTTTCGTTAAAAATTCAAGCACAACTCGTATTTATACGCAAGTTATCGTATAATTTAACTACAGATTTTTGTACGAATGTAATTGTTTTAATGGTATGTTTTTATCTTTAACAAGATATTTTTGTCTCTCGATATTTTTCGATACTCATTGTCAGTTGATTTTTCATCTCGAGAATATTCGAAATAAAATACTAAATCATAGAATTTGATCAAAGTGATAAAAGAAATGATAATGTCACTTTATTCAATAAAGTTTATTGTCTTAAAATTTACTGGAAAATTTTTGATAAGGTTTCTTTGCAGTCTAAAGTGTCGGTTCTACGACACATTTTCGCAATGCGAAATAATTCGTAACATGCATAATTGAAAAAACGTGTCCATCCGACAATGTTTCATCCAGACTCATTAACAGTTTACACTAATGAGAAGAGATGTCTAATTAAACATTCATCACGATCGATAGCCATATGGCCATTTCCGCTTGCAAATTTAATATGGCCAAAGAACTAACTTCACATTTGCGTGACAAACATTACACAGATGTGGTATTTCTTCTCTAAAAAGTATTCAATTTCTCCGAAAATGACAACAAATTGTGAATTATAATGGAACAAATTTATTTTAAAGGATTTTATAAACATGGTATTTAAATAAAAAATTCGTAGGATTTTATAAAAATTACCATATAATTTAATGCTTTTAGATTTTTATACTTTATTATTTTAACTGTATGTTTTTACTTTATTTCCTTCAAAAATCGTAGATATTTGATAAAATTGTTTCTCGCGAATAGATTTATCGACGCGAAAAATTACGAAATATGTGATTTGTCGATCGCATCGCAGTAAACTCGTTGATTTCAGCAATCAACATTAGACCGGAAGAAGAAGAACTTCTCGTTTAGTAGGAAGTTCCCATTCATGAAGAGTAAAGACGATAAGTCCGAGGATGGCTCCGATCAGGAACGTGAGTGTCTAGAATATGATTGTTATTCCCTTACCCCTCCTGCACGTTCTGTGCATGTTCTGGCCCATATTTACTGTGTTTTACGTGTTTTTTCTCGCCGTATGTATTCGCCTATACTTATACCGTGCGATTTAACCGCTGAATTACGAAGTTATTCCTCACCCTCAAGATTCAGGCCGCAGTCTTCACACAATCAATGGGTTCAATTTTTATTAATAAGTAATTTATATTTCCGCGTCCTGCAACAAACTCGGAAAGTTTGACTCAGGACATTATAACTCAAAATATTATCAATATTGAATAGATATTCTTCTTCGTCGTTTATATTAGTAAAGCAACTTTACCCGCGTTTGTTCTACGATGCCAATGTTTGTTTAATTATTAAATGTATTTGCAATTTCTGCAGATACCTAATTATCGTATTTTAAAAGTGAATTTTTCAAGATTTTGAAATGCGCAATCACAAAAAGAGTTGAAAATTCGGTTTGCAACATGATTTTCCGTGCGAAGATCGAGAATATAATTTTTATTTCAACAAGTAAAGCTATTGGATATGAAGTCCCGACTTCCGGAGCGGTGAGCCCGGTCAGACATGCCCAAGTCCCGAATGAGCTTTTGTGTTTTACGATGTGAAAACGTGACATGTGTTTTTGTTTTGCCTGCTTATGTAGGAACGCCCACCACACCCGAGAATGAGAACGATCCCACCCGTAAGTATCTTAATTAGAGTAATAAGCTCTGTAAATGTTGCGCTTTCGCCATTTCTCATACGCAATGACGCCAGCAGTGACGCAAGCTTTGCAATCTACGCCAAAACACGCGATTTGGGACAAAATTCTTGCGATATGTCAAACAAAAGAACGTAATTTACGTATAATTTGAAGAATTATTTTTTTCTGATTCTTCATTTCCAATGAATTGTTAACGACGTACAACGATGATCGCCAGAATTGAAAAATTAAGAATGCAAGATTTTATCACAATGAAAGAAATTGTTTGTTTACAGTATTAGTTTTTAACGAAGTGTAATTCGCCTTGTCTTGGATCGAATTCGGGTTTTGGCCGAGATTGAATCTCGCAATGTTGCATCGCGCGCGATGTCGCTTGCGGGCAACCACTGTGCATCATTCAGCAGTTGCAGCAGCTTACATTTGCGTCCTCCGATTTCGCCTGCGCATGCACACTGCACTTTGAACTTTTCTGCCACGCGCAGAATCTCTAAAACTAACACTCCGACCACCGACATGCACTTATCTACGCTTTCGACTCCGCTTCTAACTTTCGGCTTTTCTCCATTTAGAGGTTCACAGGTAGCCCATAGTAACGGTCCAGCACGGTAGAGCGATGTTCCTCTCAGCAGTAGCTCGCATTCTTTCTCTCTCTTTCTTTTTTTTTTCTTTCTTCCACGAAAGGATAGTGATGCGATAGAGACACATCCCCGTTCATCTCAAAAATCGTGTCACGAAGCACATCATCCTCCATCCAGATGCATTCAGCGATACCTCAGGAATCGGTATATATAAAACCGAGAAAAGAAATATTTAAAGTGCTAGATGCATGTACGTTGCATTCTCATTGTGTTAGATCGTGAAGAGATCTCGCTCCTCGAACTGCGACATAACACGCGATTCGGTCTCTGATCTGACGAGCTGGAAGGTACACACCGCGCTTCTTAACACTTAGCTGACGGCAAAAGGAAGAGTGTTACAGTCTTGAGTTGTACACACAGCTGATACTGTTTCTTTTTGTTTTTCTTCGTGTCACAGACGCGATGATTCTCTCGAGCATGAGTGTCTCCGTAGACTCCGTAGCGAGCGAGACTTTAACGATTATCCATCGATGCCGTGAGAAAAAAAAACACTTTGATGATACAAACTGCGCTGCATTATATCTCTAACATATGCTTTGCTATTGCATAATTCTTCAAACCTTTGAATCTGTACACGATTATAATCGGCAAATTATATTTTTGAGATCTCCATAAATTCTTCTAACATAAAAATTCTTTAATTCATGTTAGGCTAACCATTAGCTTTCACATATACATAACGCGACAAATAACATGTAAACGTTCTGTGATTATTGCACGACGGGTTGTTGCATCCCTCGCGAGATGTTCGGTTATGATGATTAAAACATCACTCAAGAAAGGGGATAATTCCGGATACGATTCAAATCCATTCGCGTGTCGTGTCTCGAATCTACAAATACACTCGCATCTTCATGGTCCATCGAATCCATCTCGTGCGTAGCATCGGAATCGCGCACGCACATTAGAAGAGTCCTCGAGAGTCTATAGCGCTTCTAATTAATTCTAGCGATAATTAACGGCCGCTTACCTAGTACGCAACGTATACTGAAATGAATTCAACTTGTTATGTTCTAGCATTCATGCTGTGCTACACCCAGGACGACACTAACACTGAAGGTAATCATGTCTCTCTCTTCTCTCTTCGCTCCCGCTCTTTCTATCTCGCTATCTTTATTCCCACCCCCCTTTAGTTCCTCCCCCCTCTTTTCTCTGTTTATTTATCTTTCTATTTCGTCTCTTTTTCTCTCTGTATATATCTCTCCTATATACTCTTCCTCACACCGAAGAGATCGTATTGCCTAGGTCAGTCACGCTGGATAACGAATTTCGGTCACGATATTGTTTCGCAATTACGCACGTGCTCGGATAAGTTAATATAATTAATATCGATACTAGAATTACATTAGTATTAATTATCGTGTGTTAACGTTCATTACCTGCTACAATATTATTTAATAAATACAGTTTGATATTAACGTTCACATAGTTAGAAAATACAAAGTCAGCATAGCAGACTCAAATTTGTCGGAAATGCATAACAATGTTGTTACAAATTTTGTAATTATTATAGTATTTGCGAAATGTTCTGACCGGAAATCTCATCCCTCTATTCGTCCACCATTTTATCCTTGCGAGAGATGATCGATCATGCTTGCATTCATTTAGCAGCAATAATTTAGCAACCAAATCTATATAATATATATGATATATCGGCCTTTATACGTCGCTGTGGATAGTATAGCATATCTATTGTTTTGTTTTCATGGCAGTATGCATATTCATACGAGATGAAAGGTCAACTCGAAATCTTCATTAGTTAATAATGTCGAGGTTTGTATAGTTAAAGCACATATACCTATGTGAGAAATTTATATTCAAGCCTAGACAAATACCACCAGTGAGCATTAATACGCAATAGAATCACTGGCGCCGTTGCTATATATTTTTAGGGGAACTTTTTGGAAACTAAAAAAGAAACAAAAAAAAGAGCACAGTTTAAAAAATTTTACTTGTCAGAGTTTTCAGTATAAAGTAAACATTACTTTAATTAATTCGAAATTATTATTATATTTGCGTGTACAATTGTAGGGGATGCGTCTCCCTCGTCCCCCTGCTAACGGCGCCCGTGATAGAACGATTAATGAAAAAATGATACGGTACGAGATAATTCGGAATGTGATATTGATTGATATATAAAAAACGCAAGTTTTTTTTATTTTCCACACACAATGTCTCTAATATGAATGAGATCAGAATTTATTATTTCTATAAATGTATAATAGTTATTATATTTGCCAATATGATTTCGAGTTGAATTCGCCGATCACCGAGAGCGACTCTACACGAGCGCGTTGCCCATCCGCGAAGTTTCGCACTCCACTCTTTTATAGTGTCATCTTAGGACCTTAATTGTCCGATACTCTTCCTCCGTCGCCGCCGTCCATCACTCGCCTTTCATTCGTCACGATATTGCCCTTCTATCTCTCTTTATTTCTATTTTTCTCTTTTCTTATTCATTTAAGATTTGTCTTGCGCTGCAGGGAGTAGAGAAATTTTGTATCGCGTTCAGCTGCCGTATATGGAGGAGCTCACGTTAGTTTATCTGGAAAAGGAGGCCGACGAGCCCAATGACGAGCTTAGTAAGTCGTAGCCGAGAGCAGAATGTGTGAACCGTAGTGTGAGCGCGGTGCGCGCACACAAAAGCCGACTTGTTCCTATAGGAAAAAAACTAACGCAGATCGCAGACGATTTGTAACTCCCTGTCGACGGGTGAATTATCCCGAAAAAAGAAAAAAAAAGAATATTCGTGAGGGTGAATAACTGAATAATGTTGTTTGCAATCCCTGTATCAGTTAACAATCCTTGGTATCGATCTTCCGATCTTTCACTAACATTTTCCAGACAGCAAGCATGTCTAAAATCGGGACATAAGACGTCTTAAAGACGTCTTTAAGACATTTTTTAAACGTCTTACGATATGATGTGTAAAAGATGATCTTAATGACGTCTTTAAGACGTCTTATGCCCCGATTTTGGACATGGTGCTGCCTGGGTTCCGGCTGTTACGCGAATTGAACGCGGATCAAGATCGCGAAATTCGTTAAAACACTACCGCGATTGCTACAATAGGTAGATATAATTTGGGGAAAGATGTCTCGATATTCTCATCGTGTTTTCGCTATTATAGTTCGGTCTCTATAACTTTTCACCAAATTTATTTCCCGATGGAAAAAAGTTGCGATCGAAATCGAAAAGCAATCGCGAGTACAATGCGCCGATTTAAGGCACTAATCGAGAAATGTCTGTCTCCTTCGACAGCCGTTAATTTCCTTCGGGCTCCTTTTCACGTTAAATTACTGTCGAGACGCGCCTCGCGCGCAATTAAGACGGCCGCGCGACGCGACGTGCCGCTATCACGATGTGTTTTCTCGTTTCCTTTTTCTTTTCCGCCGCTCTCTCCACTTTCCTCCTCCTCTCGTCGTAGAGCCTGTAGACATTAACCAGCAGCAGAACGCAATTAGGGCGCTCAAATAGACGGAGAAATCGCGTCGCTTCTTCCCGTCGCGCCGGAAACACGGCGGCGCGCTCCTCTTCCTCACGCTCCTCTTCGCTCGCGCGGAAATTCCGGACCACGTATTCGATTGTCGCGATTGAAACCCGATTGGGAAGAAGCGACGTGGCCGCATTAATTAATATCGAGTTCGTAACATATGTTAGCGGTGCGTGATATTGATTACGAATGAAGACCCCAACTTCCCTCTGTCTGTCTCTTTCTCTTTATTTCTCTGTTTCTCCTCTCTCTCTCTCTCTCTCTTTCTCTCTTTCTCTCTTTCTCTCTTTCTCTTTTTCTTTGCAGAGTACTGGTTTATAGTCGCTGTACATACTAACGTCACTTGTGCACCCCCGACGTCTCTGGATCGCTTAAATTTTCTAGTCATTAAGAGGTATAGCTTGCCTCCCTTGCTTTCGATTTCGCTCAAACGCTGAGAGCATGCTCGTGACTCGTTCTACAAGAGAAATGTGTACTTGTCCGAAATGCCAAATGGAGCCAAGAACCGGAGTCCGCTTGAGACAGTTGAAGGACTTGTTGCTGATGACTGATCTGTCGAGTCACCAGCCAGAGATTGTTTCAAGTGACTCCGATGAACGCATATCGCTCTGTGTGTAACATTGTCCCGCGTCCGTTTCGTGGAAGTGTCAATTAATCAATGATATCAACGGGAACCTTCGTCAGAGAGCCTATCTTTCGGAAGCGGGGTCGGAAGGAGGGCCGCTCGGGTCATGTTTGTCCTCTTCTTGGATGATAGTGTTGTCGCTTTTTCTCTTTTTTCTGCTGTCTGAGTGGGCGGACTTGCACGCCGTTGAAGGAGATCACAATGATCGCTTATAATATTTATAATACGACGACAAGCCCCCTTTTCGGGTCTTCGGGAGCCCGTCGTGGAATCGTCCATATACATACGATTAAACGATTACAGGCAGCGAGGAGAACGTGCTCTCGTACGAGGCCGTGCAGCAGTTGTCGATACAGTACACGCGTCCCGTGATCGTTCTCGGACCGCTCAAGGACCGCATCAACGATGATCTCATCTCCGAGTTTCCTGATAAATTCGGCAGCTGTGTTCCACGTGAGTTACTCGATAATCTGATGATTACTAACTGATGATAGCGTCCTTCCTACGGCACTGTATATCGATCTTCGCCTGTTTGCCCGCAGACACTACTAGGAGTAGAAGAGAATACGAAGTGGATGGACGAGATTATCACTTCGTGGCGTCGAGGGAGCAAATGGAGAGGGACATACAGAATCATTTGTTCATAGAGGCTGGACAATATAACGACAATCTTTACGGTACATCTGTCGCGTCTGTGCGAGAGGTGGCTGAAAAGGTACGCACAATTTTGATGACACAAGATCGATTTTCCAGACTTTACTTGCGTCATATTCTATTTATCTACTATATCGATGAAGAATATCACGAAAAAATATTTGCAATTGTTGCTTTCAGGGCAAGCACTGTATTCTTGATGTGAGTGGGAATGCTATCAAGAGGTTACAAGTAGCACAACTCTATCCTATTGCCATCTTCATCAAGCCGAAATCGGTCGAGTCTGTCATGTGAGTTCAGTAATCATCGATTGATCTTTAATATCAAAAGATTTCGTTTTATTGTCTATTTTATTAAATCTGACGCTTGTAATTTTACAGGGAGATGAACAAGAGGATGACCGAGGAGCAAGCGAAGAAGACGTTCGAGCGTGCTCTTAAGATGGAGCAAGAATTTGGTGAATACTTTACTGGTACGTCTCGTTTACGTTTAAAGAACTTTCTGTTAAATTCGACGTTATAAATAAAATTCAGCTGAACACTATAATATTATTCTCTATTGACTTTTGATTATCAAAATATTCTCGTGTAATTAAATTATTCTCTCGCGTAATTAAACCGCCGCTGTACTTTGTGTTTGCAGCCGTCGTTCAAGGAGACACTCCCGAAGAGATCTACGTGAAGGTGAAGGAGGTCATCTCCGAGCAATCAGGACCGAACATCTGGGTTCCCTGCAGGGACCAGCAGCTGTGACGTCCTGCCCCCCACGCTCAGCACGGGCCCAACGCCTGGACCCTGCCACCGAGGCGACAAGCTTAATTATTCACGATAGATACGATTAAGTAATGCTCTAACATCCTTTCCTGATCCCTCCTTCCCTCCCGTATCCCATATCCATGTAGCACAAAGTCCTTACTTAAGACGCGTAACACGACTTAAATCGCCGCAGAGAATTTAAGCCGAAGGAATACTTAAAACGATGGGGCACACGATATTACCGACCATTTCCCCGAAGAGAATTGATAAAGTCAATCGGGACGTGTGATTTATTCTCCTCTAAGTTCAAAATCGAATGAAAGATCGAGGGGGAAACGAGGAGAACTGAGCACACTCGTGCGTGCTCATCGTGTTGAATTTTATCGCGATTTATGTCTCTGTTTTAAAAAAAACGACAAGAAAAAATTCGTAAGTTTTATCGCATGACCGTCGATTATTCGTGTGTGATCGTCCCTAATTTTATTAATTAACCTCGCGAGAAGAATTTAGACGCGTTGTACAATTGCTCGAGAAGATGAGATCAGGGTATGCCGAAACCGAGAGTTGGCGGGCAACTCGAAAGAGTTCTCTCAAACTCGACCGAGCTATCAGCTGCGAAATGCGAACGCTTTTTCGGTCATACTCGGGCGCGGTATTTTTTAATGTACTTAAGCGCAATTAGCGCGCCGAGAACGTCGAGCGAATTCGATGAACTCGAAAATGCAAAAGGAGGGAACCGCGGGTAGGAGAGAGAACCGTAGCCCCAACGACATTGTGTATGTGTTAACGAACCTCACAGGATTAAAAGAAACAGTAAAAAAGAAAAAGCAAGAAAAAAAGAGAAAAGAAACCTCACAGGACAAATCTTTAGATGCTAGATACACATAACGATATATAATGTTTTGTACAGCTAGATGACTAAGCCAGTAACTGGGTTATGTGCAACATTATATTTGTGGAATGGGCGATGCGAGGAGAGAAGAAAAAGCAAAAACGAGAGAAAGAGCAAAAAAAACACTATTGTAATTTAAATATCACTACTAAATTATTATTATTATAGTATATATTATTGTAAATATTACATACTCGCGTGTATTGAGACGGAGGGGCGTAGTAGATAAAGATAAGGATCGTAGAAGAGAAGATAGAGGGAGGAAGAAGAGCCTGATAAGGTTTTTCTTTCGCACGCGTCTCAGCTACCATGGTGTCACTCAGCATCGTGACGAGATAAGGAATTGTCACGCCGATCAGTCGCGCTCCCGTGAAGAGCTTCGGCGCGAGCGTAGGTATATGCCGCTCCTTCGTATCTTAAGATATAGTTCTTGCTGACCGGATCAGCAGTCGTCGCTGATCGAACGTGAGGTCTAGCTTGCACGAGGTCTCCGGTGCATCCGGCTGAAGGGAAGAAAGAGAGAAAACTCACGCTCGATGATGTACTTATGATACTGCGGGGGAATCGCGAAAGGCGCGAACGGACAAAACTGTGGCGATTCGAAAAAGAAGAGAAGACGCAGATGCGGCCAATCGGGTTCCGTCGTGGAGTACTGAGAACTGAATTTGCCGAACAATCAGCGAAGATTCCTCATCGATGAACTCGCGTCCAGAATACGGCTGTCAATAGAAAAATTCCCTCGCTTGGCCTTCGCTCGTTCATCGGGCTGCGAGCTCGCGATCGCGTGCCACCACGCACAATGCTTTGTCCGCTTGCTCCTTCCGTTTCCGTAGCATATTAATCATGCGCGAGAAGGTACGATAATTGATTCTCCCAATGTAACACGAGCGGGAAATCGAATTGTTGCAAACACATTACGATAATTTAATTGTAATATAGGCCGCATTGTTGTCGTGATATGAGGCCTGTTCTTTTGAGCTGAACTGCTTGCATGGTCCATCTTTCCTCTTTTTTCTTTTCACGTTGGAGAGAAAACGAGAAAAGATGAACCTTGCAAGAAGTTCAGTAAAAAGAAAAGCCTATGGATACGCGAGTCGCGATCACAAGAGACAATGGCGATGATGATAAATGATGACGATGATAATGATTGATGTAGCCAACGTATGCGGGTACGACACGCGACGATCACTTCTGTCGCCAGGAATAGAGCCGAACGTTTTCTTTCCCTTATTTCGTAGTAACGTTCACTCGCGGGGAACGATAATATCGCGCGGACACGCTTTCGGGCTATTTTTTTTCCTCTGCCGCGAGTCCTAGATTATTAATTAAGCGCGATTATCATACGAGATAGAATGAGGTACGAAGCGACGAGCTTCGGCTTGTGCCTGAAGGACAGAAGGCCTGGCTTCGCCGAGTTGAAAGATATCTGTCTCGATGTAAAAGACCGTATATAAAGAGAATAATTACCGCAGACACCTATTATACACCTCTATAGTCTATTTAATAATATTACTTATTAAATTGTCAATCTCATGTTCACCTTGTTTCATCGTTTTTAAATAGTTAATAAACGTTTTACCAATTTTACTCCTGGTGGTCTGTGTATTCCCTTCCCAATTTTTCATAATTTTCGTAAGAGATACGGAATATTACGATAAAATTATATTAATTATTATATTAACGAGACGACATTATATCGTAAAACTAAAGGGATATTCTGACGCAGAATAATTGACTTTCATATTTTTATGTAAATGACAATATACTTACTTGGTATGTTATATCTTCAAAATCAATTTTAAGTTAAAATTATTATATAATATTGTATCTTCTGTTATACAAAAAAATAAAAATGTAAATTTTGCAAAGTTGAGACATAATTAAAAAAAGAATTGAAATAATCTTGTTATATTTAACATAGTTTTCAGCGTTTTAGCTTTAGCAACTAGATGACAAGGGTTGGTGGATAGGAATAAGAGTTTCAATAAAAATACTTGTTTTTATTACATCGATCGGATAACTCGTTATTGTTATTAGCGAAAAAAAATCACAAATATTTTTTTCTTTATTTAGAAAGTTATTCGTCGGGTCCATCGTGACTCGCTTGTAACGACTACGGCAATGACAATAATAACGATTTCCTCTTTACACGAATCACAGTACGACTCTAATTTGTTCATCAGCTTCAACGTTGTTTCGAACTAAATCTCTGAAATAAAATATATATTTGTATATATATATATTTATTTATATTTATATATTTGTTCATATCTTTTATATATATATTTATATATATATTATTTATATTCATATATATATAATATATATATATTTTTTATATATTTATATATAACTTCTGTTTTTCTTTATCCGCATTAAAGCAGCAGCATTAACACATTTAGAAGTTTTTTGAATGTATAAATACAAGGGGGGCAATAGAAAGGAGAGGCGTTGTGTGAATGTTACACGACTAAGAAAATGTACATCCATCGTTTAACTACTATGTATATATGGTACAATAAAAAAGCGCGTAGTCGTAGATGATAATAGTAGTAATAGCAGCAGCAGCAGCAGCAGTGATAGTAGTAGCTATAGTCGTGGTAGCGATAGTAGCAGTAATAATAGTTGTAGTAAATATTTCTAGTAGTCGTAACGTGACATATATATATATACATGCTTAGTTTATCTCATACAACGTGACTATCTCGAGGTCGGTTAATGCTTTATATTATACACAAATAGTATACACTAATATAAACAAGTATCGCAATCTACATTTCAACTACTTAAGAATAAAAGATACGTACAGTACGTACATCACGGTTTCCTATCGTTCTGTCAGAGAGAAAAGTAACTCTTCCGCGTTTTCGCTTCCTTTTATCTTTATTTCGTTTTTCCTTACTGAAAATATGTCGGTATATACAATCGGTATAATGTAACCACGACCTTATCCACTCGATATCGTCAGCTAAATAAAAATTATAAGGAGCCGCCCGAGTGCACACGTTGTCGCTTGCGCGACATATCGTATTGTATTTAACATTAATTAATATCACTCAATATTAATTAGATATTTTAATAATTATCCCGTAACAGGAGAATCTCTCTTTTTTCTTCAACTAACTACTGTACATACATACGCATTGATACGCGTCGCTCGCACGCACACACGCATTGGCATACGCATCTGTAGTCGATACACCGTCAAGTGTTATTTCCAAGAATACACGTGGATTTTTCCCTGAGACTGATTATAACGATTGAAACCTCTGTGCTACACATGACGCCAAAATAAACGCGTATTGCGGCATCCTAAGCGAAACCGAACTATCCCGCGCATCTCTTTTTTTTCGCCTCGCTTCATAAACATCCCTATGCACATGCTAAATATCTTCATTCGTCTGAAAATCAACATAGAAACGTCGCGAGACGATAAGTACAATCGATACATCCTCCCCAAATTGGTTCTGTCCAAGTTTAAAATAACTTCTCACTTCTTACATAAAATTTCCATTCCTAAATTGCTTCGATCAAACACGGCATCGCCTTGGCGATCGAAACTCGCTGATTTATCTCTACTTTCTCCCAAACTTCCGTATATGGAATTAATTACAATAAAGATGTAATTTTTTAATTGCGATATTTTTTTAATTTGACCCTTTCTTTAATTTTTACTATATATTATTATACTTAATTGCATTCTCTTATATTTTACAAAGAAGTTTATTTTGCATCTTACAGATTATTTTCTCAGCGAGTATCCGATCGCCGATACGATGCGTTAACATTAATTATCCCAGATAGCCAAACCTGCGCATACAGATTCTGAGCAGATCTCACAGTAAATTTTTTATGGCAGAAAGGCAACAAATTTCACTCAGAAGCTGCTGTATCAAATAATGTTATCAAACTGTTGTCAGAAATGTGACAAGAGCCTGCTCACATTGTCTCGACAGAACACGAACTCCATGCGGGCACAAATGGCTATGGTTTTTGTGTGAATTCGGATCAAATTTGTTGCCAATCTGTGCGCATGCTGCTAACATTTTGGCTTTGCTTACTGGGATATCCTGACATGGTCACAAAAACAGAAATAATTTGAAGATAAAGTGTAAAAACGGATATATTATTGCACAGTGAGCGTTTTTAAACGGCGTTTTTCGGCCGCTCTATTCTTCGAAATAATTGCCTATTTTCCCTACACACACTCTTAGAAATAATGATCATATACTTAGACCATCAACGAAACAAAAACGTTATTCCGCGAATTGCACTTCCCACATTACAATTGAGCCATTGACACCTGTTGAGACTATCTTTTATCCGAATTAAAATTAATTGTTGGAAGCTTTAAAAAAGGAAAAGCTTCTCACATAAATTATAAGTCGATTTTTTGTGTGTATATATATTGCACATACGTATGTGTATGTATATATACATACACATCACATGTACACACGCATATACATATGTATGTATACATACAATATATATGTACACACATAACTCATTATAATACGTATATTTATATAAATGTACATATATATACAATGTACACATATAAATATACATAGTTATATATTATAATATTAAAAATCGCGAAATACTAAAAATAGAACTAGACAACAGATATGCACCTTTATACGTGTGACGATGTCTCCTCAATGGATCAAATATTATTCTGGACTCAACGAATTGAAATTCAACTCATCTAGTTTTTCAAGCACCTATTCGCAGTGGTCAATTAACACATTTTATAAATATAACTCGCACGGCATAATATACAATTCTTCTCTAACGTAAGGAAAAACAAAGACTAAAATGGTAACATTATCATTCGCGATAGCAATTTCAATTATGTTACGCTTTCTTAATGTCGATTCTCGTCTTCCAACGACGTGTCCTGTAGTAGCTCAAAGAGGAAAAACTAATATTAACGCACATGGGCGCTCGTTCCAATTCCACGAATCTCGTAGTCCCTTAAAAACGGAGAAATTTCTTGAAAAGCCACGTGCGAGATAAAAATATATCTGTTATGACAGCTATGTTTTCTCGCACTCCTAAAATAATTATTACTCTCTATTTACGTTATCATTATTTTTATTACTATTCCGAGACTTGATTCGACAATTGAGAGAAATCTACTGTCAAAGACTTTTCATTTTCCCATCGTCGTGATCGCCCAAACAGCATGTCTCCCTCTTTTCGTTCACCTAAAAGCGTTACATTAACGAACTTCTGATTATTTACTCAATCCTTAAGAGAATTAATAAAATATCCTCGTTCTATGGGTATATTACGTATATATCCCAATTAAATACTGCTATATAATGTCACAGGTAGCTGTTTTCCCACTCTTAGCTGCGCATTAAATAATAGATAGTTTTGTTTAAAACTACATTTGCACAGCTATGTGCTTCGAAGTTTAGTTTAATTGCGCGTTACGCTCCCGGCAGAATATCGGCATATTGCCGACTTTCTTTATTTCGACTGATAAATTCATCACTTGAATGAAGGAACGGAACCGATTATGTGCGTATCTCTTATCACTTTAGTCAAGCTCCATTTCATTATATTCTGCACTATAAGAGATCGAGAAGAGAAAATCAATTCGATCAGTTCAATCAGTGTTGGTTAATTCGATTTACCTTCGAAGCATAAGACAAATCGAAAAGTCAGTCTTTCGACACACGTAAAAGCACCGATCTTCATTGTTGTGTCGATCAGTCTTTCTTTCGAGGGACGAGCTTTCCAGACAAACAGATTTACATCAGTCATTTAGGATTCTTTTTATATACTACAGAAATCTGTTCCTTTTATTTCTTCTTTACTTCTTAACGCATCGTGAAACAGTTATCAAAAACAGTTACGATCTGATCTTATAACATTATTTATTTTTCAGCGATAACTGTTAAATCGCTATATTTTCATAATTTTTCATTGTATTTCGATAGATCATTGGCTACAGAACGAGCCGCTCAGTCCGTGGGATTTTTGTTACGAGTCTCTTGTCGCTTTCTTCCTTGTTGCCGCTCGCGTTTCATAGTAGCTTTGCCTTCAACTTTCTTCTGATGTTCCTTGGCCGGAATCGAAGTCGATGGTTTCGATGTCTGGGGAGATGATCGCCCCAGAGACGCCTCTTGTCACCTAAGGCTAATCAGCACTTTCTCCACGTTCAGCAGAGACTTCACCTTGTCGTTGTACTTGATAAGAGTGACCTTGGAGCCACGCACGTTGATCCTTTCGCCGCCGCTCAGCAAGTGACAGCAACGAGTCTGCTCCAGAAAATCTGGCAGCTTTAGCTCACGCATAACGTCGCGATGAGCGACTGCAGGCGGCCCAGAATGAGATTTCGGATTAATTTGCCGGAGAAGAGCATCGCGACTCTTTATCCTCAAAATCGCCATGAGATCTTGAAGCAGCACCCACTTATCGGGATCATTGTTCAGAGTGAAAAGAACAGGCAAGTTGATTTCGCTTACTTCCATTTCGATATCATCTAGCTCAACTGATTCAGGACTGTCCAGTGGAGCATCATCGAGCGGATTGTAGCCTGTCTCTTCTGGGTCTGAAAACAAGTCCACAGAAAATTACAAATATTTATTTGGAATACTATTGCGATAAATATTACCACATGCCCCGGTAGTCGAATTGGTTAAGACACCCGAACGGAATGCGGGAGATTCCAGGTTCGAACCCTGGCTGGGGTAATATTTTTCGCAATAAGTTTTTACAGTGATTTTAATATTAAATCGATATCGATTTAATTAGGGAAGGGAGAGGGAATTTTTCCATCTTAATTTAAGTTGTTTAAATTTAAGCGTTTTGATAGAGGGACCGGAATCTTGGTCTAAAGAGTCCTGACGTTTGTGACCGTCAGGAGTGATTGCCAGTTTCGTCGATTAAGAAAATTTAATTTGGTTATTTATACACTGGCGAAGTAAATGTATCTCATCGTTCATTTGGAATATACATATGCAATATTCATAAACATTTAAGAATTCTGAATAAGGACTTATGCCAGTTATGACGTACCTAAAATAGAAGATGGACCGGCGAATGACCATGGTACAGTGGTACGACCTTGGATGTCAGCCAGGTGCTGTTCTAGAATGGAATTAGCTTCGGTGTCAACGGCTAGCATCAAAGGCGTTTGTCCGGCATAAGTAGCCAACAATGGATCGGCACCATATGACAACAGCAATCGCACAAGCTCCGTAGCACCATTCTCTGCCGCTTCATGAAGTGGCCTGATAATACGAGAATATATATATATATATCATTCTCTATCAATGTATCACGATCTGTATTAGTCAAGTTGCCAATCTAATATAAGAACAGTTATCGCAAAAGATTTGACGAAAGTATTACCTGATACCACCGTTAGCACTCTCGCTAACGTTTGCGCCGTAAGCTAGCAAGAGTTTCGCGATTTCCAGGTGACCCTTGGAGCACGCCTCATGAAGCGGTGTATATCCCGCGTTGTCTTTGGGACTCGGCGCGCTATTGAGCTTCTCCAGACAATAAGCAGTCACGTCCTGCAGCGAAATACAAGCAGATTAGATCGCAATTCGCGCGAGTCGCTGGTTAACTTTATCGCATGACGTAACAACATGATCATTATCTTACCGTGTAACCGAGACGGGCAGCACGGTGTAATATGGTTTCCCCGACGCCCTTCTTGATAACCCATGTCCTGATCTCAGACTGAATATCGGCTACGCACTCTGGGCTTGGCTTGTTAGCTTGGCTTTGCTGTAAAGTGGAATATCATGTTTCAAAGTAATATTAAAAAAATAACGCGTGCGTTACGAAAATCTTAGAGATTAAAACAAACTGGAGGGCGACAATCATACAAAAAATATACATAGAAATCTAATATATACATACTCTCTTCCTTTCCTTCGGCAACGCCTCGTCTTTCTTTAGCGGCTTCTTCTTCTTACGAATATAATCGAATCCAGAACGGAATTTCCGTCGGCCAGGTCGAAGCTTCAACTTCTTTTTGTTACGAATTTCCAAATCGTTCTTGTCATCCTCCATCTCGTTATTTTCCTCCTCTCTGGCATCGTTCGTGTCTTCCTGTTCTATCTCAGTTTTGATACGATGTAATTTCTTATTAGCGAGCGACTTGAGTAGATCCTTTCGTCTCTCGGCAGTTAATAGACGACGTTTCGAGTTCACAATCGCCTTGTGACTTCGTAGTATACCAGCATTCCTCAAGCGGGACACCACTTTTTGCTTCAATGTTCGTACTTTGCCCAATGCATTCTCCGGCGTTTCATTCTGTGAATCGTCGTCCTGTGATGTGTCGTCGTGATTCTGCATCGGCGGGGCTGACGCGGGTCTATCCTCGCCAAATACTTCACGAATAGTCGTCTCTTTCTTCAAGACTTTCGTCTCCGTTCTCGTTCTGCTCTTCAATACTATAGTGGAGAATTTGTTGGGCAGCGTGTGATTGTTCTTGAACGCGTCACGGAAATTATTGACCGTCTCTTTGCGGAAATAACCGAGGAGGACGGAGTTAGTAACTTTAATCGGGTTTCTATTATTCTTCAATGCGGTCCTGTTTTTGGAGTTCTTCGATGTCTCGGACGACAAAAGTGGCGTGAGACCTGGTGTTGGTAAAAGTTCCGGCTCGTTATTGCTCTTATTAATGTTACTGCTCTTATTACTTTTCAGATTCTGCTTCTTCTTCGAGTCCTTCTGACCACTTCCAACCTTTTGAGCGAGAACATCGACAATAGAATTGTTCTCCGATCGGAAATGTTTCATCATAGCTTTCGGAGGGCAGGAAACGGTTGTCGACGAGGTCGCCTCCTCGTCATCAATCTTACTGCCCAGTCCCATGATGCTAAAACTGTAATTGGACTCCATGTCGCTGTCTCTCTTATTACGGTTGAGATACACGTCGGAACTGTCCATCGAGACGGACAATGCCGGCGAGCCGGGATCTAAGTCTGGCAATGACGTGGACAGTCGATGAAAGCGCGATGGTTTTGACACTGTTATCAACCTGGGTGGCATTCTTAGAGATTTTTTGTATACATAAACTTCCTCTTCCCAACCGGGTCTGAAATCGCTACCGTCACCAAATAATGGTTTCGGTTTCGCTTTTTGGGACGTTCCACTTTTGGGGGGTGACTTGGATTCCTTTTCCGTCTTTGCCTTATGAGGAGTATTGTCCCTCGAACGAAGCTTCATACCTTCGGACGCGTTAGCCATAGATCGTTTCCTAGCACGAAGTCTGTCAGCCACAGAGGAACCATGGCCGAACTCGGTACTGGCATCGCTGTCTTCGCTCGAGGATTCGCTACCGCTAGAAGACTCAAGCTTAATCCTGCCGCCGCGACGGATTCGTCTTCTTCGGCATATCACTTCCTCGTCACAATCACTATCTTCTTTCTTTATTTCCTGTCTTGTTCTTTTAATTAACGGCATTTCTTCTGAGTCATCGCTTGAGTGTTTATCATCTTCTTTCCTCAGCCCGGGCTCCGTCTTAATCTTAATGTCCTTGAAGACCGAATTTTTATCTTCCTTACTAGATGGATCCGGTATCTCCTTCTTGATGTCTTCGGGCTTGATTTGTGAATGCGATGCATTGGTATCCGATTCCTTGTCGCTATCGTTAGCTGCGTCTTCAAGTTTCGATGTTGCGACACCGGTCACTTTTTTTCTGCGTCCTCGTTTCTTCACGGCATCGCCCGCGCCGCCCGCGCGTAATTGCTCCATAAACTTATCACAGGTGTTACTCCAAAATGGATCCATATCGTTGATTTTGTCGTTCTCCTGCAAACAAGGAGATTACACCTATAAAGTAGAATTATAACGCGAGTAGATAGAACAGAGGAAGAATTTTTAAAGACGGAAAGAATTGGCAAAAATTATATATGCGTATTATATTATAAAACCTATCTTTTCTATTTGCTCCTAATATAATATACATATATATATATATATACAAACGTTTAATATTATAAAATAAAAATGTTTAATAAAAATTTAAAAATATTTCCATTTTTTACAAATGTTTATTTAATAATGGAATATATATGTATATTGTATAAATAGCGAATATGCAAGATGTATAAATAGTAGATAAAAGAACAACTCATTAAATTTATAATTCACAATACATAAATCAGAAATTAATGCGTCATGGACAAGAAAGAACAATTGACGATATTGGTACAAACGAAATCAATTATCAAAAACTAAAGATCTCCGTTTTTGTATTTCAGTCACATAAATTGAACAGTTAAAATTTATTTTTCTCCATTTATTTATTTCTTTTTATCTGTTTCTACACTATACGTTACCTTTAGCTCTATCTTCACGAGATCCGTCGAGGATGCCATGTTCATACATACAGCGTCATTGAGGGGTATCGGGGGTTGTACTTTGGACAACTGTTTCCTGTCTCTTCTCATCTCTTCCAAAGTTTGTCGCTCGAGAACTGGCATCTCGCCTTCAGAGTCGCTCTCCCGGAAGTCGAACACCGATGTTTCGGAGGAGCTCCTGCATCCGCTCGCCCTGGCCGGGACCGTGGACGCGACCGTGACGGCGACGGGCACGGTCGCCGCTACCGGCATGTTGTCCTCGTCAGTTCTTGAAAATAAGCGTCTTCTGGGCGGCAAACTGACTGTCTTCTCGCGCGTTAATTTCGGCGGGCTACCCGCAGACGAGCCAGACTGCGGCGTTGATGTCGAGGCCGCGCTATCGATCTCTGTGTACGTAATATAAAATTTATATGCAAATCTCAAAGATGATTGCAGCAATGCAGCATGATCGACGCAATTTAATAAATAGCACAATTATCACGAATAGATCAAATCAATACAAAATTATCATTAATAATATCTGTTAATAACCACTAACTCTTTTGCGCAAGCTATTACCTCTCGGTGTCGACGACACGTCCTGAGGAAGTACGCAAGATGCTTTCGTTGTAAATTGACCGGTCCCGACCTAAATGAAAAGCAGAAATCGTGAGATCGGCATGATCAACGCAATTGCACAAATTAGAGTTAGACAGAGACAATCACGCACTTGTTTCAGTTCCGCCTTCGTCCTGATCTTCGCAGCTAAAATAGCGGCGAGGCCGTCGTCCTTGTCACGATGTATTTGATTCTCGGTGCCACGTGGTCCCGCGAGGGAAGCTTCCTTGCCGGGTAGCGTGGCGGATGCATTCACTCTCGAGGCGTACATGCTGCGTGGCACCTCCTGAGTGATCGAGTCTACCGCCCGCGGAACGTGGAACTTGTAATGCGGCGGCGTGTTGCTGTTACGCTCGAGCAAGCTTGCCGCCGTGAACGGTGACAGATTGTGCCTGCCGATGCTCTTAGGCTCGACTGGCGCGACGACCTGAGGGAATTTCACACAAATTATCAGAAACGTCAAACCAGACGTCGAGCGTCTGGAAATCAGACAGAGATAGATATAAATAACTACGCGTGGACTAAATCGTTACATGTTTTCATTTTCAGCTACAATTGACACTAGATCTATAAGAGACTTCGATTTTACTCGCGAAGATAAATTATCGCGCGGCAACAAAAAAAGTGACAAAAATAACTAAACTTGAGATCCTTGAGTCGAAAAGATTCTTTCTCAAGTTACTGTAAAACCTGTAATTTCTCACCTTATTCTGGAAACTCTGCTGGCTGTGATTGACCAAGATAGGCTGCTGACTATTGAGCTGTTCATCCCTCTGTTGCTTGTTCTCCAGGCTGTTCCTCAGTAAGCTGAGTACTCTCTTGTCGGCGCCGGTGTTACTAGGTTGATCCATCGGCTGGCCTCCGGACATCCCGTTCGGGGGACACGTCGTCTTCTGAACTGACTGACGATAACTCGGATAGGTCAGCTGCGCACCGCTCAGTTGCTGCGGTAACGGGTGTACACTCCCAGATTTCGAGATCACCGGATGATTGTACGACGACGGCGAGCTGCGTACGACTTTGGACTCCGGATAGGTCCTTTTATCACAGTATACCGACTGATACCTGGACGATTCCGGCGCCGAGTAACCGCCGCTGTCGGCTCTCTGATCGTGGGCGCCGGGTGTCGCCAGAGCTCCGTTCGGCAGAGGAACCGACAGGTTCATCTCTTGCCGTTTCTGCTGCTCGTTCAGCGCATCCGCGGTCGACATTGTTTTCGGTTCAGCAATCTGCTTCTCGGTACTCGGTACTCGCCAAGCGACTCTGGCCTGTTTGCTGGGACTCCCTACCCCATAAATCGGCTCTCCAACTCTTTTAAACGGCATCCGTTCGCGCTGAGAAAATTGCTGGTCAAACTTTGCCCTACTGTCTGCCAAATAGTACTTGCTCGAGTCGGGTGGGTAATCCTGTGTAGGCAATGTGGGCGGACCGAATCGCGGAGATGGCTCCATCATCGAGTGATACTTGGAAAACCTCGAGGACACCGAATCATTCGTCTGGAGGTATGATGATGAAGACGTAGATGTCGACGTCGACGAAGACGACGAAGGTGGTATCGTCAGGCCGTCGTATAGTGGCGACGTGGGCAGTGGACGCTTCTTGAACGTGGACATATGAGGCAGTGGAGAGGTGTTCGTGTGATGGGACGAGAGAGGTTGAGCGGATGGAACGTAAAGCTGCTGCGTAGTACTTCTGCGGAGGGGATTTTCATGATGTGATTGATGACGTAGCGGCGCCGAGGTAAAGTCTGGGAGAAAATCGACCTTGGGCGCGCACACCGTTTGAGGCGTCGATGCCCGGACGCAGGTCACGGGCATGGAATTCCTCGAACTGTTACTCGAAGGCCTATGATCGTACGACGACGGGTATGACGGTTGTGCCGGTGCCGATTGATGCATGACAGTCGGAGGTGGCATCGGCCTGTTCACGTTATTTCTGGATGTACTCAGGCTCGAGCTACTGACATGCTTGTCGGTACTGATGATCTCGAGGTCATCGTGCGCCGTAGAATCCGCCGATGTCTTAACTGTCTTGACGGATAAGTCCAGAGGAGATTCTCTCTTCCGAACAGCATTACTCGGCGACGGGGAACTCGCCATCGCAGCGGCCGAGGTCGCTTGACTACCACCGGATGACACTGGGTTCTGGTAAGGATATTCCTTATAGGCGTAGCCCTCAGTCGTCATTCGTGTCGATGGTTGATGATGATAGGACGACGATCCCGTTGACCGATCCGGCTCGTCGGAAGACTGATACACGTGGATCGTTGGAACGGAAGACCTCGCGCCACCTGAACCACCATGACTGATAGTGGTCACTGTGGTGCTGCTAGTGGAGTTGTTACTATGATGACTAGGCGCCATCGTGGTGGCATATGATGACGATGGGTAGCCTTGTTGACCGCTGTATCGCGAACCGTAGGTCATGTTCGTTACAGTAGTTGTCCTACCGTTCACTGGTATCGCGTGGTTCATAGCCGAGACCGGAGTCATTGGGTACTCGGCGAGCCTCTGAGGAGGCATCGCTATAGATGAAGGTGTCGGCGGCATCACGACAGACGAGACTTTGCTGGTTGCGTTTGTCGAATGCGTTCGTTGTCGTGCTATCGTCTGCGCCGATTTTCCCAACAGTTCTCGCCTATTGGAATGATAGGACGAGAGGGCGGCGATAGGCGGCAAGTTATGCGTGTTGCTGTTCCTTTGCGTGGACGACCGATGCGTACCGTAAGGGGTCGCCGTAACGTCAATCGTGCCTCTCTTCGTCGCATCTGCACCGTTATATGTTGCGTGCTTGTTGGCATTTTGCTGGTAGCTACCTAGACTGTTGCTACCGGAGGTACTGGGGTATGCCGGCTGCGGCGGCACCAGCATCTGCTGCATACCATAAGATTGATTGTGAGACCGACTTGGTTGGGAGTAGTAGTTACTCCCCTGAGACTCCGGTTGTGAACTCTTCTGGAAGGAATGGTACGAAGACTGGGACGGTGGCGGCGGTGCGTAAGGCAACCCCATCGCCGCGTCACGAACCGCCGCCACGTAATTCGTTTGATAGTGCTGCGAAGTGGCTGGTGGTAGATTGTACGAATGTGGTGTCGACCTCGATGAAGCCGACGGTGGCTGCTGCTGCTGTTGTTGTTGTTGCTGCTGCTGCGGTGGCAGTGGCGGTTGCGGCGGTGGTGGGTAGGTCGGCGAGTGCGGCTGGAAGCTGTTGTGCGGCGAAGGTGTATGATGAGGAGACGGGGAGGCGTGCGGATTGTGTAAGCTGGACACGTGGGGCGACTGCCGCTGTGGCGACGGAGTCGCGTGATGCGGCGACGGAGTGGCGTGACGAGGTGACGGCTCGTGATGCGGCGACGGCGTCGTTCCTACGTGATATCCACTCGGGGGTGGAGGCATCTGCTGCTGCTGCTGCTGCTGCTGTGAATGGTTCGCCGCCATAACAGCGGAGGAGGACGACGATGGGACACCGTGCGGTGGCATCGGCACTACGCGGCCTCCATACGAGGAACCGTGCGAATGTGGCGACGCATTTATACGACTAGGATGCTGCTGTTGCTGCTGCAGAGGCGACGATTGCTGATGTTGCTGCTGCTGCTGTTGCTGGTGATAGTGCACCGAAGTGATGGCGGACGGCAGATGCGGTGAAGGAATGTGACCCGGAAGATTCTGCGGCTGCGATTGCGAAGGAATGTGATTGGAGGAGCTTCCTGGCCCAGGCTGACGCGGGCTGACCGCCTGCGACGATGAGGAGCAGGCCGCGGTGGAAGAGTGCAACCCGTCCGAGCTATGCGACCTGTCGTTGACACTCGAAGCGGAAGCGGCCAAACGATGGACCTGCTGCTGATACTGACTCGTGGAACGGTAACTCTGCGAGGATGAAGAGGAGCCGGATCCGTACGCAGTGGATCCACTAAGAGAATTCTGAGCGAGTGGTATGTTGCTGCTGTAAGTACCAGGTATTCGTTGCTGTTCCGACGGACAATGTCCTTGTGTGACGACGTTGGATGATGACGTAGTATTATTCTGCTCTATTGGCGTCGGTCTCGTGCTCGGTTGCTGAACCATACTCGAGGACTGCGCTACATTGGCGGACTGATAAATGGAATTCTGCGCAAACGGGGCCGGTGCACATTTCGTGATATCCGGGTGATGGTAACGTGGATAGTACTGAGTTCTCTGCGCGACAATCGGCTGTGGCTGCCTATCGTTATTGGCAGTCTGATAGGTTGAAACGGAGTGCGATGAAGAAGAGGCAAGCATCTCCGCCGTACTGAAGGACGTCCTGCTGACATTACTAAGTTGCTGATATACCGGTCCGGGGGAATGTGGCGGTTGGGGCGGTTGCATCTGATGCAAATGCGACGATGAATTTGACGTCGGGAGGTGAGATTGGTGATGATTGTGATCGCTGGAGGACGAGGTCAACGACGATGACGACGATGACGTCGGCAGCGGTCTCTGCGAGAAATTCGACGATGACGCGACGACGGAGGACGAAGATTGATAATTTGAGGGTTGCATCTCGGTTAATGTGACAGTGCCTGAGGAAGAGGAGCTGGGTTCCATGGCGGAGCCTTCGTCGCCTGGCCTCGTGTCTGGGACTTCGACCCTGGTCGGTTGCGGCGCATAAGGATCCACGTGCGGGTTCCAGAAATTAGATCCGGTAACCGCATTGCTACTCTCCACGGACGACGAAGGTCTGATGTCGGCGGTGTAACGATTCGACTCCTGGACATTACTACTGCTATTGCTGCTGCTGCTGTTGCTACTATTGCTGCTGCTATTGGCGGAAGTCGAGATTGACTGAGTTGATTGAGTCGGCTGCGACGGTGCGTCATGATCGTGCGTCGTCGCCGATGTGGACGAGGCGGGATTCGTAGAGGATGTCGAGTGGAGATTGTGATCCACCGACGTGGCCGCGCCACTACCTGTACTCGGTACGGGCAGTCCCTGGAAGTACTGGCGAGCCCCCTCTAACACGTTCGTGAAGCTCACATCCATGTCACACCAACTGCTAATCTAGAATGACAAAGTAATTATCGATTAAAGACTCAGTCGAATAAGTTTTGTGCGATGCAAACCTAAATATCGATATAGTCATATGCACGTTAGAAGCTAAATAAAAGTGTATATAACTTTGTCGAAACTCTCTTATTTAATCAATTCTAAAGGCAAATATGTCTTGTCCTCATACGAAACAATCCTACTATAATGATTATTCATATTGAGTTATTTTGATCAAGTTTGTAAATTGATAAGACAAAATTAATTACATCATTCTTGTTTCGCAATAGGAAATCATTGTCAAAATTGATGGATCAGAAACAAAGTCATCTTCTACGTAGAATTGTTATCACCTATAAGAATTATTCATGAGTCATGTCGATTAAGGTTGTCTAGGCTCATAACATCAATAGTATCGCATTTATTTTATTCAGAGATCACGTCAGAATTGGTGATCAGAGAGAGAAAGTCATCGTTCAACGTTGAATCATTGAGAAGATTCGTTAACCACGGTAGATTTAGGGTCAGGGTTATAAGATCGCGGAGTTCTCTCCAAAGTCGAGTCCGAAGAGATATTCCTCTCCTTAGGGATTACCGAAATGTTCACACGATACCGCCGACCAGGGGAATGGCCGGCAGGAGAGGAAAACGAGGCCGAAGCATTAATCTTCATTGTCTTGTATTTGTCTGTTACAAGAGGTAGACCCTCCTTCCGTCTTCTTCGTCTTCGCTCTCGGTCAAACAACTTCGATCTCGCATTGTTAATCTCGTGGCATCGTGAAAGATACGATCTTACCGAGGGATGACAAAGGTGGTAAGAGGGGCCTATCGAACGACAATTCCGAACACGCGCAAATGCGTCTCGGACGAATTCAGAGTTTGATAGACGAGGCAACATGATTGAATCTCACGTCGTTAACGAGGTCAAAATGAGGTAAAAGTAGCTATCATCCGCGTATATATGTCACAGGAATTTAATGTAATTCGTTTTCTTGCAAAATCCGTAGGAAATCCACAAAAACCGGGATATTGTGGAATAAATAAAAATGATTAATATAAATTATAAATATAATTTATAATATATTTATAAAAATATAAATTAATAAAAATCTCAACTCACAATTTCACTGACAGAACCTAGGATTTTGCAAATCTCCCAGTAAGATTGTGTTATTTTTATTCATTCCACAATATCCCGGTTTTTTGTGGATTTCCTAGAAATTTGCAAAAAAAAAAACAAATTACACTAAATCCCTACGACATATACAAGTTCGAGCATGCCTGGTCAATGATGCATAATAACGTATCGCAAACTCTATTATTAAGCATGAAAAAAGGTCTCGACGTTTAACGCATTCTCGCTTTTACAGTAATCGATAATCGCTTTTTGTCTGGAGAAGAGAGGGACAACTTTCGATGAGCGGATGGACTGTATCGCGTTTAGTAGTAGTTCCGACAGGAATTTCGGTTATCATAATAGAGCCGCGGAGAACTGCGCGACGTTATTACCATCACCATCACCGCGAGGCAAATGGCCTCTTCAGCGATCGGTGAAACGTCGAAGACTCCCCGTCGTCTTCCACTCGAGGAGTCAGCCGCTTGCAATATAGATCGCTATCGATCCGAGCTGGTCGATAGGGGGAGAGAAGCTGCGGATGGTGTGTGTGTGTGTGTATGTATAGGTATACATATATGTCGGTTACGGTGTACGCGGGCTCGTTCGCGTCGTGGCTCATTGAGATGTGGAAAAAGGGTCGTAGAAGTTAGATATCTGAAAGCTGTAAACGTATATAACGCGGGAAGCCGTACGTACTGGGACACGCGCCAACACCACCGTAACTTCCACCACCGTGCTCGAAATAGCCGGCGACGGGCGAGACAGTGCAAGCACGAATAATCGTGAATATCGATGCGAAGATCGGGTTCCACTCGAGTATAATCGCTTAACCGTGACGCTCGAGGCAACGCACAATCGTAATCTCGCTCGAACATTATCATGAATCGTTGGCTGATAAAAAATTAAAGAATTACCCGAGTTTCAATGAGAACTCACAAAAATATGAAAAAAGTGAACTACTTACAGCTTCTTGGACATAAATAACTTTATTAGTGCGGTTTATCTTTTAATTTTTAACGTGTCTTTACGTATCACAATATCGCGATGAGCGTCTCGTATAAGTTTGTGTTTTTCGTATAAACACATAGTAAGCATTTATATACATATAATTCATTGTCATATCATGTATATATATAATTATATATATATGTGTGATAATTTATGGTATCCCTTTTATATCCCTTTATAGAATCGGAACAATGTTGCGCGCATTTTAGGGCTTCGCAACAGCAAACACGTGTTCCGCAATATAATACGGCTCGTGCTAAAAACAAGTCGAATTAATCATCCTCGCGGGACACTATCGCGGGCGACTCGGAAAAGTAGCGGGACTTCCTTGGCGCGCCGGAATCATGCCCATTGACTAGAGTCGCGAATGTAACACCGAGCTTCCACGCTCGGTGTAAATGCTAGGTGGGAATCAATATCGCGCACCCTTGCCGGAGCAACCTGAGGGGTTGCTGGTCTGGTCCCCTTCGCGCGCGCCAGTCAAAGGCCCACCTCCCTTCGTCCACCTCCTGTCCCGTTCCGTCCCTCCGTCTGGTTCCATTCCGTCCCGTTCTCCATTACATTCTGTCCCGTTACCGAGCACACACTCGTACGTAATCCCGCTCGTGTGCTGCACGTGCAAGGGGGAAGAGGAGAACGGTCGGGTATATGTGTATATGAGGGCGGCGGAGGGTACGGTTTGGCTGGAATTCTCACGATTTCAAGCATGGCGAGGCCACTCGATAAGGCTACACCGTGGGGTAATAAATATCCGGTGCTAAAGCAGTGGCCCCGACGCGCGCGTTTCGAGGGTTCGACCGGAGCGGTTCCGAGGCCGCATTTACGCTCGAGTCGCTTTAAAACGAAGAGTCCGCCCGCCACCGTCCGATAAGATCCGCGACAAATGGCGCCCACTCTTTCTTCTCTCTCTCTCTCTCTCTCTCTTTTTTTTCTCTCCGAGGCGAGAGCGGCGAAATTATGTGGTGCACGCGCGGTAAGCAGTCTCTGTAAATATCACGGCTAGTGGTTGGAAATGATCGATCATCAACGATATCCGCGATCCCGCGCTTAAAACGCTCCTACGAGAATATCATTTATGGTTGATCTAACACGCGATTCCCGATAATGAGCGCACATTCACCATTCATGAGCCCGCGTGTGTTAAATGTACGATATTAATTAATTTAAATGATGTTACAATCGATTATAATGCCATCATGCTAATTACAGTATTTGATTAATATTACTATCAAACAGATAGAATTCTGAATTATTTATCTCTATATCGCATGATCAAGCTGGAATGATTACAAGAATGATATAAGAATGGCATATTGTGACAACGAGTCACCGATCTTTCCGATTCGATGATTCTGCAGGTTTTATCGCATCAAGATACTATATATGTTCGCGCGGATTTATCTATCATCATCACGTCGATTGACCTCGCGTCAAAGGGAGGAAACGGACGCGCTCGCTCAGATTGCGAGTTCGTGAAACGGGGCATCCGAGTCGCGCGGATAGAATGACGCACAAAGGTCCCGAGTTTGCCGGTGGTTTGCAGGTTGACCGTAGATTCGATGTCGAGATAATCCGCTGGCGCTCGATTAAAAGCCGCGCAGCAGGGCGGAACGAGGCGGAAGTACGAGGAGGAAAGCCGAAGCCCGAGCAAAAGGTGAGAGAGAGACGGAGAGTAATGCCTTAAGCCGAGTTAAGCCGCGGATTAAACGACGGCCACGACGCCGCAAGCGCGTCTCTGCAGCCTCTCGCTTAGCCTCCAGCAAGACTAACGAAATCGTTCACGACGTCGCGAACTTGTCTCAATCGGAGCGATTAGGTCAAAACCCGATCTAAATCGCCTCGCTCGTTTCGAGCTGAATCCCGAATTTTATTTACCCTGAATTGTTTGCGAATAATATTATTAGGCAACCAAGGTCCAGTCCTAACCGTTTAACAGCGTTTTCTTTAATTTGACCTATTTGTATATCATATAGGTCGTATTTCATTTATTTATTATCCTAAATTGTAGGGAAGATGCGAGTTTCTAGTCAGACAATGAATGTAACAGCTAAATATTGTATATATATTATATCAATTTTTAAAAATAGAGATTTAGAATTATAATATCGATATTTAACTAACATATATGGCTATAAGGAAGACATAAGATCGTGCTCTTATATCTTGTACGCTTGATAACATTTATCGAAACGCTGCGAAAACAAAAAGTATACAACTACCTCACTGCGCGTGCTAACCGATAAAAATTTTACGGGCGTAGTTCAACTCGCTCCGAGTTTATATATGATTCTGACGCAACATATACGTTTTATCGCGATAACTTCCGATTCCGTTTACGAGAGAGGGTCTGCGAAATTCCAGAATACGCCAACTCTCGCCGTCTCGACTGGAATTATGACGCCCAACATAGTTAGCCATTCCTTCCCGAATACTGCCCTTCTCCCTCGAAAGAGAAATGGTGACGGTGGACGGGAGAAAAACGAAGATTTATTTCAGAATTAAATACCTCGAGCAAATACACCCTAAACTCGCCAGCGATCCCTTTTTTCCTTCCGATTCATCACTTGACCTCGTTTCTCCGAATCGTACTTTCCGACTTCATTGACCCGTTGAGCCGATTTAAAACACTGCGCCTTTAAACCCCTCGAGGACCGTATTTCACGTCTCACTCTCGTCTCGCTATCGGCATCGAGAATTTAATCTCTTTATTTCCGGGTTTCGATGTAAATGAAATAACGAGATGGTTTTATGCGAAACAAATCGAATAATTTATGTTTTTCACACATATATAGCAATCATAAATATTTAACTAGATATATTAACATTTGATTTTTATTTTAAACAATGCGACGAAATCATTAAATAAAGTGTATAAAATGTATACCAATATTTGTCCTTTTTAAAAATTATAATTTCATTTTTTTAATTATTCTACTTTTGTTAATTTCAGAAAAAAAGATTCGTCGTTCAATGTCAGAAATTTTTATGACCCACGGATCTGTCGACATCTTGTAACTCTTCGCGATTACATCGCTCCTGACACAAGATGGGTATAAAGTAACAAAGAATGATTATGTTCCGAGGCACAGGCGCAGCGCCTCGGCCGAGTATTCAAGCAGCAAGACGTAACGAGGTCAAGGAAGCTAAAGGGGAGCTGCGAGACGTAACTCACAACGGAGCCGCAAGCGTCATAAAGGCCGGAAAGAGGAAGCATTATTTCCCTGTTCCCCTCTAGAATTTCACGATGGCGGCAAAGAGAGGCGAGGAAAGGAGGAGAAGCCGGTTTGTTCTGACCTTTCGGGAAATTATCGCTAAACGAATCACACACATACACAGCTCCGTCTTCCTTCTCTACTACCATCCCAGCTTATCCCGATACGCCGTATCGAAATCTTTGGTTCTTCATTGCATCGTTTGGAGAAATAACGTGGATATAATTAAACAAAAAAGACAACGAGATATCCAAGGAAAGCGTAGCTCTCGGCGTATCATCTTTCTAACAAGAGAAACAATTCTGTACGCGTCTCTCTACATTTTCGTCACGTGGAATCACAAAAATCGCATCGTGAGCCGAAATCACGCAGGAATTCGCAATGGAGCTTCAAGTCGATGCGGAGAAAATTAAAAGGAGTTGCTCGTTGCTTAATTAGCAATTAGGTAAAATTTACTTAACGGAATAATTTATTCGTATCTCGACGCTATGTAGACCGAATGGATTCTTTCGGGATCCTTGAAAGCGAAGCGGCGACACCGATTTCAATGATTCGTAAATTTTCAATCTGTCGAGGCGTTCATGTGCTTTGCATGTTCAAATATGTGGTATGTGCATCCTCTTTGAAAGAACTTAGGAATGTTTAACGAGATATCGACCCCTACCAACGGCGCGAACATGTGAATTCCTCTTGACAAACTAGCATCCTGAAGAGGGTGCCCGAAGTGCGAACTTTGTGCTGGAGTTATGTGCGCAAGAAAAAAAAACTGTAAAAAATTTGTCTAGAGTCCATCGCGTGTTAACAAAAAGAAAACAAAACTTAAGATAACGAGACTGATTATATAAGCCCTTTTATATCTTCTTGTATAATTTTCGTCTTACACATACGCACACATATGATTGTTAATTATTCTTATAAATCCTTATCAAGAAAAAAAATAGATTTAAAATTGAGTTTACGACATCGTTGTGAAAAAAAACTTCTTTACATATTTGTCTGAGCACATATATAAATAATTTTCGTGACAGTATTATGACGCTTTTTCGAGAAGTCACACCGACCTCGGCTTCTAAAGCGACAGCTCGTGATATACCGCCAAAACAATAGTATGCTTCTCCATAAATCTCTACAGTTAGCAACTCGTTATGTCCGCATGTTAGCACTTCTCGGGTAATAGCTGGTGGCTTCGAATGCAGTCCGGTGCA
The DNA here is from genome assembly GCA_035220615.1 of Leptothorax acervorum. NCBI lineage: Eukaryota > Metazoa > Arthropoda > Insecta > Hymenoptera > Formicidae > Leptothorax > Leptothorax acervorum. Next base: position 801,343 of record JASTWQ010000018.1, read on the forward strand.
GTTTGTTTAACGAGCTTCTCGTCCCCTGCCAATCGCGCGAACGTGCCCACGAATTCGCTCCAATAAGGGGAAAACGACGTGTTCTAGAAGCCTATACAACGGAGTAATTGCATTCACGGTTCTTAACGGCTCGTGAATTCATCCAAGTGTAAATTCGCGGTACATACCTACGTAATGCAAAAAAGAACAAAGAAATACGTAAGTTCGCTTTTGCATGGTACAAATCCGCCAAGCGTTTAATACTTTTTCAATAAAGATACACTGATTTCTCTCTATCAATAATAAATTCGTAGATCGTGATCATGTATGTTCATTTTATATTATTTTGTTATTTATTTCTTTACTTAATTAATTACTATTTATTCATAAACTCACTAACGCCTTAGCATGACTTACTTTACTACAAAAACGCATCGTGGCATACCCGTGACACATTTGATCGCTGAAATATAACGCCTTAGCTCTGCCGACACGAGGATTTAAACACGATCGAGTGCCAACGGGAGCTTTGTCAAAGCTCCAAGTAGCGCAAGGACATTCCGGAAGTTGGAGTGCACGAGCGAACGAGGTAGCACGTGTTGCACGTTCCGCTGAAATATTTTTCGGGGATATTCCGAGGTACTCCGCTTTCGGCAGTGAATTCACACGGTTTTTCGGTTACTCGCAGTTTACAACTGCGGTGATAATATGAATTTCGCGTGGAGCGCGTAACGGTTGGTCGCAATATTGCTATACCTCAAAATACCGTAAAATTTCTTTGTAGCTTTCCACATCGTGAAGATTTATTAAAACATATGAGACACATCAATAAGTCTCAAGTTTTAATACCAATATTAATTGTTAATTTAAAAGACGTATTGTGCTTTAAAAGCATCAACAGTTCGAAATATTATGGCATTCTGATACATTAACTTAAATTGTGTTCAATGTATCATATTTTTAATATTTCTATAAAGTTCGTTAAGAAATAAATTCTAATGTCTTCGAAACATTTCGTATAATATATCTAAATTATCTAAAATATTAAAACAAGCATATTGATCGATATTGATCTCATCGAAGTTCCAGATGATTTGTAAAACTGGACGCTACATAGAACAATATTGTTAAAAGCAAAAATCTCCTCTGTTTTAAGCAACAATTCTGCTCCATCAAAGCGCGTTTAATTCTTTACAAAAATAGATGAAAGATGGAAAATTGCACGAAACGTGGGATTTATAAAAAAAACCTCGGAAAAAAAAAGAAAAGCGACGTTACGTCGATCGTGATGTTACAAAGAGCAGAAGAGAGCAGTAGCCATGCGCTTTGTCCCCGAAAAAACGGTCCGAAAAAAATGGTCCAAAAGTCGGGCGCGGAATTAAAAACGCCGCGAAAGGGACGAAAAAGCGGCGCTTATGATTTTTTTCATTCGCAAAGAGTCTCCACCAAAAAAATAGGAGAAAGAGAGGGAAAGAGAGAGAGACGAAAAGTTCCACTTGGCATCGCCGTGCAACAGAACCACTCGAGTCCGTACACGCTTGTCACATCGAGCGGTTGACCCTACCACAAGGATGGTGAGTAGTGAGTAGGTACAGACCGATTCTACCAAAATTTTTCCACGGCTGTTCTCGCGAATATTTGGCAGCGCATGAAAGCACACACCTCGAAAAATTATCGTTGAGGATATTATCAAATTAAGCAAAAAACACGCGGTCAGGACTGGATCTTGGTTGTCTACTAATAATTATAAACATCGGATTTTTCATATGCAGATTGGTGGAAAAGAACAATCAATAACTAAGATTATGTTATTTATAATATCCAACATTTATACCTAATATATTTATACCTATAACATATGTTGCAGTATAGGTATAAATATGTTGGATATTATAAATAACATAATCTTAGTTATCAATTCCTCTTTTCCACCAATCTGCATATGAAAAATCCGATGTCTACTAAATACTAATAATTAATATTATTTGAGTGGATTTTACAATTCTTCGCTTTAGCAAGATGTTATTATCGCTAGATTTTTGCCAGGCGCGCGAGACACAATTTCCGTCTATCTATAATACAATGACCTATCTATGTACCGGTATCTCGACACAAGAATAAGTTCTCTCTTAAATGGGAATGCAATAACAATGACAGTGCACTTACATCAGCGATTAATCCGAGGAACGGGAACTCCGTAAACAAGGAAAGTCCGAGCGAGAGATATTTTCGGCCGCGTGTCGCGCGAACGAATAATTAAGTCCGCAGTTTGCGACCTACTTGGCAAAAATCGAGGCGAAAGAAAGAGGAATCTCGAACAGCAGCGTGGGAGATTCTCAAGGACTCGCGGATTGCCCGTTCCTGGCGATGCGGCAACGGGCATCGAAGCGACGAAGAAGCGATTCGACGACGACGTAGCATGAAACGGCAGCTGCGGAGTTTCTTGCTAACGTCCGGAACAAGCTGTACCGTTATGAATAAAGGAGGTTGAGAGAGCCGGACGATCGAGCGCCGTGTGTCGACACTGTCGACGTTCACGTTGATGTTTTCTCGTCCGCCACCTTCGGTAGCGCAGGGAATTTAATGGATCATTTGCTTACAAAAAATGAAAAATTATTCCGGAACCGAGCCTGGAAATTCCGAGAATTTCCTTGAGAGAATTTTCAAAGAAATCTGATCTCGAAAATTAAATATATAATGTTGCAGATATTAATTCGATTAATAGCCATGTTATTTCCAGTTTCGATCGATGCCCTCGATCTTCGTAATTTCTGCTTGCCAAGGTATTCAACGTTGAAACTTCGAAAATTGCGATAGAGGCTGATACGCAATTATGTCTTCGCAATTTTCGATAAGACGTGTCGCCTTGTTTGCCAAACATGCTCGATACTCCGTGCGCTTCTTGTATATAACTGTAGTGACGTAATATAGGTTTTTGCATCGCAACATTGTGCGCCAACGAATTAATTTAATGAAGATGGGAGATAACGGAAGATGAAGGTAACCGCAGCGCGGCAAACGCGATCCAAGTCGTTGCTCCATTCATTTGGCGGCTCTCGTTGGAAAACTTGCGGGTAGCCAAAGTGGGATAAAACGGTCTCGGAATTTCCGTGACGAGCAGGAGAGCGCGCTACAACTTCGGTACAATGAACGACTCGGTATACAAATGTCACGGATTACAAATGACCATGGCTTCGCCGGCGGAAAGCGTCGGCAGCGTAACCTCGATAATAACGATCTCGAATCACTTGTCACCGCTAATGAATTAATACAGCCGATCGCATGAGTTTTGCAGCTATTGAATAATCGCTTTACCGCAACAGTGATTTCAAACATTGCACGCCCTACTTACGTATATATCATTTAATGACGCGCGCGCATCCTCTCGCAAACCGCAATGGAATGCATTATCAAGTAGATGAGTACCAATTGTACAATAAATACTCCTTGACGCGATAATTAAAATAATCACCTGTCTCATAAATATCGCTATAACGACCGAAAACTGATCGAAGTTTGAGCTGTTGAATATATTCATTTTATCATTATTATCGTCTGCTTATCGTAAAAAAGCTACGTAATTATCTTTCGAGATAAAAGAATGTATAACAAGTCATATATTTTTTAATCAGCGCATGCTCCGTTTCATTTTTAATCGCGCGCTACGAGGGACGTTTACGATTTTTTAATATCAACATATTTAACGGCGTAAGCAGCAGCAAGCAGCGGTGACATTGCCACCTCGAAATCTAGTTTCACATTGCGTCAAGCTCTCTCGCGTCCTCCCTTCCGTAACGACCGTTCCTTTTCCACGGCCGCGGCGGCACTGGCAGCTCCCAGCCTCGACCTCGCCCTCGTGAAAGACGGGCGGCGCGCAACACGGACGGCTAAATGGAATTAAGGCGAAATGGAGCAACGTAAAACTCGGCTCCCGTAACGCGCGGGAAAGGTAAAACGGGAGGGACCATCGCTCGTCGGCGGTACGTGCGACGTTAACGAGTAACAGGGTAAACCGTGTAGCGTATATATTGGCCGTTTAACTTCTTCGAGACTGCATTCAATTAGCCGAGTTGTGACAAGCTTGCACTCGTATCAGTATTCAGAAATTATCTTTCGCTCGAAAAAATCAGTTTCGGACTCGTCGTGAGATGCAATCTGAAATGTTTGGTATAGTAAATTTCGAACATCTTATATCATAGTGCGATAAGTTTACGAGAGAAGGCATCTAGCGTCCATTTGCCATACAATGAGACGCGAGAGATCGAAACTTGTCTTGCTGGCGATGCACCAAAGTGGCCAATTGGTGGTGCAACCACTCGAATATTCGCAGGTCAACATTCTGTTCGCTGACTTGGCGAACTTTGGAAGACCCGTTATAGAGAGAGAGAGAGAGAGAGAGAGAGGAAGAGAGAGAGAGAGAGAGAGAGAGAGAGAGAGAGCGTTTGGACGTATGGAACACCAAGCGAATTTATGATTATTACGATCGAAGCTGCGGGACAAATATTAGATTGCTTGAAAAATTGCTATATTTGGTGGTAAAAGTGTGCTTGGCGATTTGCGATAACAAGAATTCAATTTATAAAACGTGTTTCAATTTATAAAACCGGAAAAAAGCTTTTTAAACACTCGAGCTACCGAAAGGAGCATTTATCAAGAGCAGCATTTAGTAAATTAATCAACAAACAATTATTAACCACATCAAAACTAAACGCGTTAAAATTGGGCGAAAAAATGAAGCAGATTATACGGGGCTTCAGTTAAATCGATTTCTGTTTCGTTTGTCGGTGCTTGACCATTGCGTTGGCGAGTCGATCGATTCGCCTTGCGTTTAACGAATCCCTCGGCCAGGTTTCACATGTTCAACAAGTTTAACACGTTAATTAGTATGAAGCATTGTTATGCATCGTGGAACTCCGGCAGCAATTTTTGCGGCACTTATATTTCTCCAACATAATACAAGCGAACAATTCGTTTGAAAAGCAAGCCCGAATCGCTCGCAGTTGCCACACCGTTATCGTACATCGCGAAGCCCGCGCGTGGCGATATTTCTTCTCCGTCCAGCTGACGCAGCTCGGGCGCGGAATTCGCCGTCGTCGAAAGGCGCGTACCATCTGTCTGAGAGAGCGACTCGCACAGGAGTCGTCGGCCGATCCGATCGGTCGCGAGCGCGCGCGCGAGGCGCTTCGCGCGTTTATCTAATTTCCTGCCGTATATAACTGCCCGACCGTACTCCTACGCGGGGCGCGTGGAAACGGCGGCGTAGATATCGGTCGCTCAGAATAATTAGATCCCAAGGCCGCCGCTCGGCCGGCATAATGCCTCTCCCACTTAACGCGCCGCCACACGGCTCCACTTTCCGCCGTTTCTACTCCGACCAGCGCGCACTCGGATTCCCGCGCGCTCGCCGCACAGCTCATATGAATGGAAGGCGCGAGATGCACGTGCGCCCGATACGAGGTATCCCACTTACGCGAGGCAGATCGCGAGGAAGATAAAAGGTGAGCACAGCCGGCAGGGCCGTTTCCGAGCTCCTCATTCATTGTAGAATACATCACGTACGATACCTTTATTCCCCCCGAGTTCCTTGTATATCCAACTTTACTCGATGAATAAATATGCTTCTTATTTAGTAGACTATCCAAACGTATTTACAATCGATCCTTGTTGAAACTAACAATTAAGTATGCAAGAATTGTGAGTTAGATTATATGTTATCGATTACGCCGACAAATGCTTCGTTTAGTACCTACACATTTCGTTAATCAATTTTTCATTTTTTTTTGCGAATTTGCAAGTTATCTCAAAAGTATCTTGGAATCAACCCAGACAGCACATATGTCCACAATCGGGACATAAGACGTCTTAAAAACATCTTTAAGACGTTTTACAATATGATGCCTAAAAAGACATCTTATGTCCCGATTTTGGACATGGTGTAGTCTTGGAATGAATCTTTTCGTCCATCTCGGATACTTTAACAAGAACGATGCAGCATTCGCAATGCATCGCTGCGCAAAACGGCCGTGCACAAAAATTATCCTCCTTAACGTATGAATTCATTGTAATACAACACGTTAATGCGTAGTGATGCGGATTACCGGCGTAATCGTGGGTTAGCGGCTACGAGATGTGTTAGAGCGCGTAATTGACTTTCACCGCGAGCGTGTGTAATCGCGAACCGTATAGCGTACGAAGATCCGCGCGAAGTAAACTGCAAGTATTGCGGATGAGGTGGAGAAGGAACGTTTGCGCATCCGCGGATGTAAATATTTGAAGAGGGGGTTGTTTCAATGCAGACACGAAGATCGAGATCTCCGCTATGAAATTTCCGGGATGCTACTTTATTTAAACGATAACTTCGTAAATCTCTTGCGACGTCGATAGCACGCGATATCGTGTACCAAGCATACAGAGACGGAATACAGAGATGAACTCGAACGTTCGAGGGAAACGAGAAACGATCTCACGCTTGGATGAACGTACGGCACGACGCGACGTTACGTCGCAAAAATCAGAATTGTTTCATGCGCAATCGAATTTCTATCGAGCAGCTGCCTCATCTTTATATCCCGCCGCCTTTTGCGTGTTTTTCACGTGTGTGATCTAAGATTTCTGGCTGACACACCGCATACTTCATTTCCGTTGCGAGATACGAGGAATGACGAGGATTCGTCGACAGCGCGCATGATGAAGATAAGTCGGCAGAGAGTCGATAGATTCTTCTCGAGTGCATTAATCACGCGGCGAGGTCGAAGCGCGACCGCGGAAAGGTGGAAGGACGTGAAGTAATCCTCCGGCACTCAGTATTCTAATATCCATTAGTACTTCCGATATCCGGCTAATCCATCTCCTGCGGCCGTTTTCACGATTTGCATACCTTCCTGGCTTTCTTTCACAGCAGCGCGCGGCGGGCGAGCTCGTTTGTCTCGCCGGGCTGCAAGAAAACCGTAAGGTTCGATCGTATATCACGACGGAGAAGGAGAGGGCCCGGCAGCATTCTCCGGCATGCTCTCCGGGAATATGGAGATGCTACGATAACCCCGCATACCGAATTACCTGCGAGAAAGGTCTATATATCCAATGCCGCGCTCCGTCGAGAAGCGCGCGCCACTTCTCGAATCAATGTCATTTCACTTCGCCTCGCTTTACAGCAGTTTATTAGCATAAAACGATTGGATAGCTTTAGTACATGCAAGATTGAAAGCGGTTAATTAGTCTCGTTATTCACCTCCATAATCTCGAATAATACTTCCACGGCAAAACTAAAGTCCTTCGTCTTCCCTCTGATTCCTTTCAATATACAAGGTGACAATTAGAAAGCTGCTGAAATTAAACTGTGTATCTACTAATGAATCTACAGAGATAGAGAGAGAGAAGATTAAAATAAACTAAACATTACTCTGCAGAAAAACCCGTCATGTTTACCTATATTATTCATAATATTAAAAAATACACATTTATGAACGTGTAAAAATAGATTATTAAAAAATCAAAACTTTAATTGGTTGCACATGGTTCAGTGATATATGTTCGAATATCTCGGCACAGGAAAACATTTCCATAAAAGAAATTTATCTAGAATTCTTCAAAGCACAATTACAGTTATTAATATTAGAAAGTGTATTTAGTTTTCCGCATCAATTATCGTGCAAGTGTAAATGGTTATCATTTCGAAAACATATCACTGAATTATGCAATCGGCCAAACTGATGACCCTTTCAATATTTATTTTTACAAGTTCGTATATTCTGTTTACACTATGTTAATCAAAATTAATTCGTGAGTAAAATTAAATAAAGTTCGTGTATATATTTCTTTTTGCACTGTAATAAAATTAACGGGTTTTGTCTGTAAGCATTTAATTAATTTTATCTTGTTTATTCACATTATAACGTAACAGCTAATTAGTTTCAGAAACTTCCCGATTGTCACCCTGTATATAGTCCACTTTACATATCATTATTATTATCTTGTCGCGAACACTTAATCGTTCATTAAAATGTAAAGCTGTAAATCTTTATTCCCGCACTTCTGACGTTAATCGGACGTTTTACGGCATATTTATCTGTGAAATGAAATAAAATAATGAATGAAACAGCAAACGCGCGTAATTAATCAAGAACGAGACCGTTCATCCGAATTACGGCGAAACGCATATTACTCATTCAATTCGAATTCAGAAGGAATCTAGCCCGGCGGTTGTCTGCGCCGAGCCGCATCCGCTTCCACTTTCGCTGCGACTTTCCGAGAAGAAATTATATGCTAGCGCTCATAAACCGCCGCCGTTGGGTATGCGCTGCCGCGTGAATTTAATTAAATATTTGCATTTGGTTTAATCCGCATCCGTCCCCCCGTTCCACCTTCATTTCTCTCTTTCTCGCCACATCGCCGGCGACGCCGCGTCGCAGCGAGAAAAGATAGAAAACTAGAGACTTAATCATCGCATATCCACTGCATCCTAATAATCATCCGCCGCGTATCCTATTTATTATTCGTGCACTCTTTTATTATTCGAGCTCTTATATTTATTACTCTTTTCAAGCTGGAAGATTACAGAAAAAATCACCAAAAAAAAAAAGAATGAGGCAAAGAAGGTAATTTCTTTGCGACTTTTCTTCATTACGTATAACTAACAGATGTAAATTACATTGTAAACATTCCGGAGACACAATGCAAGACATACGCGTCTTGAAGAATGAAATCCTGTAAGACGGCAGCACAAGGCAATATATATCCTTTTTCGAATTTTAAGACCGATTGCAATGATTCGTTAAGTATATCTTCTGAAAAATTATTGAAACGAACAGCCAATTAAATTGTTAATTATTAGTAATTGGATTATTTTATGATAAACAGAATAATACGAGTCTGACCGAGTTTTATTGAATAATGAAATTCTTTCGTAACGAAAATTGCAATCGCGTGGTACATACGTCGCACAATTTTGTGTTAACGAGGTTTCATAAGTAGGGCAAAGGGTAGAGAAGCGCGCGTGTTTCAAGGCTCGCCGTATCATATTGTAAACGGGCCGACGGGCACGTAGTCGCACGTTAATACAGCCGATATACTGCGGGTGTACCGTGGTCGGGGTACTCGTATAAAGGAAACCTCGTCGTTGTCTGCTCTTTACGACTAATAATAAACTGTACCTATAGAGTAAGTCAGAAGCCCTGTGTTACCGCGGCCATCTCATAATTTTCCGTCAAGTTACCTGAAACAAACAAGGAACACCGATCGTTAGACGCAAATCGTTGCAAAATTGTAATAATTCACACAACTCGCCGTCGCGAAGAGCAAGAGTCGTTCTCGCGTGCAAGTTTGCATACAAAATTTACGTTCGAAATCATTATTGTACGTGTATCGCACGAGTAAATTCGATGAAATGAGCGAACATGAATGGTGAAGCGACGATCTTGCGCGAAGCGGTAGCGGCCTATCACTCTGCAACACTGCAATAATATATTACAAACACCAATTTCGCGTTTATTTAATCAAACCCCGAGATTTTTACATTATGCGAAGAAATCTCTTTTCCCCGCACATCAGTCGAGCCAGCGGAGAAACGGCGAGTTACGCGAATCGAGTACGTCGATTCGCTTCGCCGAGGCTGGTGAATATCGGCACACGGCATTCCGTTCGCAAACGCGATTTCTCCGCAACTGATGCGTATTATTCACCGTATAAGCACAAAAATCACAAAGTAATACAGTGCACAGTACTCATGCGACTCCGGAAACCAATCAGCTGTTAACTTAATCCCATCCGAATGACCCATTAAACTCAATCGAGTACAATCACGAAATACTCAATCGTGAAATGGCGAATATGTATATAATGTCAGACCTCGTTTAAAAGTCTTAAATGTACGCGCGTCAATTATCGTTCTTTTCATTCTAATATTTTACTACAATTTTGTCTTAAAGTGTTTCTTCTCCAGCTGCGCTGGTGTTGCAATAGTAAACATCTGTGTTCGCATTTTATGACTGTCGAGAAGATGCATTTTTCACGCCAGCGGCGCGAAGATGCATTCTCAGGACGCATCTCGCTCTGCACTCGAGGCAACTTTCGTCATGACAAAATTACAATTACGCCTCCCCCTCCCGTCCCACTTTCTCTCCCGAGACGGCGGATTCAATTGCCGTCCCAGAACCACCATCACAAGATTCGCAAGAGTAGCACATTAATTGCCGGGATTCGGAGGAAAATTTGCTGCAGCAGCAGATTGCCGTACGTAATCCTCGTAATGACCGTGTAAGACAAACGTTGCCGCCAACGATCCTTTAATATGATGCATGCCCTCCAAACGACGTTTAAATCGTGACGAATTGCACCAAGTTCGCGTCCGACATTAGTCTCGTTATCGCTACGTCAAAATATATCGTCGAAATATCAAACTCTTCAAGCTCGTTACTATGCACGCACATCGTGTAACACGCGACTTTTTTTTCAAACATAGTGTCGCTCGATGGAAACGGGATACAATCATCGAAGCATAATAACGAAAGTATCATTGACGCAATTAAAATGTTAATTTATACAATCTGCACTTGTAAGTAAAGCAGCAAATCTCTCTTCGGTGGATTTTTAAGTCTGGGAGATTTCATTGAAAGTCATATCGTCTGCCGCAACATTTAACATTCCATTTGTAATTAATTGCTTCAAATTAAATTTTCATCAACGTATTTCGCCAATTAATATTTTCTTTTTTCCAATTTATTTTGCCAACTCTTTTGAACTCTCGATGTTAAAGAATTTCGTGATTAGATTAGCTTGCGTTTTCGTACGAGAAGAGATGGAGAGGCGCGCTTTCGTGATTCGTATTATTTATGAGATATTTCTCGGCTGTGCGATAAACGCCACGTCAGTTCGGCTGATCGAAAATGTCCCCGTCAAGATTGATTTGAATTAACGACAACCAAATTTCTATCGTGAAAGTTTAATGGCTCCGTCTTGTTTGTCGACTACAGTTCACTATCTCGCCGACTGAATCGCACTCGGCCACCGTCTCTCCACCGGCGAAGTTAGTTTTCAAGCTATAGCCGAGTCGGAGAACCCGTTACAAGGTGGATGACCGAATTAAAGTTCGAGCAACTCGTGCTTCTGTATGCCACTGCCGGGAAAACTCGTCGAGAAGCCGTCGAAGGGAACGGTGAAAAAGAAGAACAAGTCTTGCGTAACGATTTTCGCACGCTCATAGATGAAAGATTGCATAATATTAAATTATATGCTTTTATAAGCATACAAATTACAAAATTCAAACTAACTCCTATGCTTTACCATGGTATTTAATATCTATAAAAACCTCGTAATTGTAAAGGGCTACTTGTAGATAACAAAAACTCATTTTAAATATGCAAATGTGAAATCTGAAACAGAATAAAAAATAAAAACTTCCAAAAATATGTGGACAGTATTATGCATTTTCTTATTTATATATACTTAAATCTTTTTTGAAAATTAAATAAAAATTATTTTTTTTTTTTAAACAGAAACTTTATCTAAACTCTTTATAGTTATAAAAATATAAATAGATAATTAGATAAATTGTCAAGTAATTAAAAGCACTACTATGCAAGACTTCAAAAATGGAACTCCAAAAACAGAGATTTATAAAAATATACGACAGTTAATGTTTCTATATTCATAAAATATAAGTTAATTCTGAAACTCGAATGAGACTGTTTCACTATCTTAGTGTCTAATAGACGTCTATTCGACGACAAATTGCGTTTATTTCTAATTCAAGTCGCGCAAATCGAAGAAATAATAAAAATATACCAAGGAAAATATAGCGGCGGTCGATCGAGCCCAAAAATACGGCGTCTGCGGCGCATAATATTTTAATACGTATCGATAAATTCAACCACAAACTTAGAAATTTGGGAAAACGATTCATAATGCGGCAAGTATATTTAGCCGAATGGATGTTATTATTAAGTAGTTTATTCTCTCTGGATGTAATAAAATAATTTCTCGATATTTTTGAAAACAAAATTTCAAAAATTTATTCCTGTGTCTATGGTCTTGCTCAATAAACTAAATTAGGCGTCTTTTAATACATCATCAAAATTTGCCTTTAAAAGGAGCGGCATTTTAAAATAAATCGACTATCAAAATTGGTCATTAACCGAAACGTCAATTTATACGATGCTGGTATTTAAAAGTAGCTACACCATTCTAAAGATATCGAGAAATCGAAGATAAATGCTCGAAATAACCAGGCGAGTTTCTAAATTCTCGAGATTAACACGAGTCGATAACCGCGATAAACGCATATTTCTCGACTAACGCGAGATATCTTCTCGACGCCGAGAACGGACGAATCAAGTCAGGTTTTGGAAGAGAAAATTCAAAGGAACACCGATGAGAGAGCTCGGCAGGTTATACGAAATGACAATGAAATTCAGAACGATCTCGAGGACGCGCCACGCCGGAAGAAGAGCTCGGAGCAGACAGATCATAAAGCAGCACGTAGAGCAAGTAGAGAGACGAAGGAGTACGAAGGAGTACGAAGGGGTGGCGGTAAGCGCGGAAAAGCAAAGAGGAGAGGTGGAACGAGGGACGGGGGAGGGTTTGGAAGGAGACGCCGGAAAATTTCCTCCGACGTCTCGCAGATTTCGCCCCGCAGCGTTTCCCGGTCGTGTCCCGTGAATCGTAAAGCGGGTTACTCGTTTCGCGATGAGGAGAAGGAGATGGGAGGTGGGGGTTTGTCGACGTTTCCTCTTCTTTATACGGTACAAGGGGCTTACATCCCCGACAAGTCGACCGAAGTCGTACTGACCCGTACTATCTCGTGCCCTCTCTCTACCAATATTAAGTGAGATCTTTTACCATTTTAAATTATAATTTAACGTCGAAAATAAAAAGTCGATAATTTCCTTCCTTATCTGAATAGCGGTTATAACGCAGTTTTAAAATAATCCTAATTAATTTAGAATAATTAGAACTGTTTTACATTAGCTACAACATTAAAATTCATCGAATAGAAGATGAGAATAAATTATACGATAAAATTGTACGCGAAAAGCTTATTCGTAAACACGTTTCCCGTCACGAGCGCGCGTGAGAAATCCAGGCAATGGAAGGAAACGCTCGCGTGCAATCGGTGCATCGCTCCTTCGCATTCTGCACGGCCCTGAACGCACCGAGCCAACGATTACCCGGATTGCACCGTATGCAATTCCTGAGTGCAGTGACCGACCTTGCGATCTTCAACCTGTCTTTCCGGCTTGGCCGTATAAGTTGCTGCCTAGAATATTTATCATCGTCGAACTGTTGGCCCGCGCGAATTGTTAAAATCAATCAAAGTTCAGGCAGTGCGAAAATAAAAATGCGCGATAAATACAAAAGCAGTTTTCGTTAAAAATTTAAATGTAATACATTAAACAAATTATAAACTTTATAAAATTCTCTCATTGATGTATAAATATTCTCTTTTCTATCGATAATTTCAAATTATTTTAAATTATCTTCTGTGTTAATTCAATAAATACAATATAAATCAGAAGAACATGAAATTTTTATTTCGTACAAGTCTGCAGTCATTAATATTTCAAAAACTGTAATGACACATTTTAAGCGCAATTTTAAGCTCGTCTTAAATAATCTATAATAATTCGTGACAGAATTCAATAGAAAACGAAAAATCATAATATTCATCAGAATGTACATGAAATTATAACCAGAATTCAATCTCGATTAAAAATTGTCTAAAATAGATTTTTGATGGAATTAACAAAGATTATAAGAGATTAAAAAATCAGTAACAGTACGTTCAAAATTTCTTAAAGAAATATGTCGTTTAAAAAACATATCGTATCTTTAAAAGTATACTTTAAAATTTTAAAAATACTTTTTTAGTTTTTAAAGTGCAAAAATAATCTAAAATGTTAGTGATGCAAAACAAAAGAAAAATAATTGCAAAATCTACGATATTTGATTAATCTCGAAAGATTGGAAAGCCTCGGTAATCAAACAGGTTTCCCACAAGACTGGTCGCAGAGAGAGAGAGAGAGAGAGATTAAAGAAAATCTCAAAAAACCCTCAGGGAAGTGGTCGCCGATATCATGTCGGAAAATATTTGCCCAGACCACGCACCGAGCTGTGCGCACCTGCGTGCACGTACGGTTGCACGTGCATACAAACAGGGCGGTCGGGGATGACAAACGGCCCAGAGGGGTTGGTGTGTCGTTTAATCCCGGCATTCCCTCGTTCAACGACGGTCCCGCGCGCGTTCACAAAAGCCGTCGTTAGTAACTTCGACCCTCGTCCCAAAACTTACCCCCTCGTACCCCTCCTTACTCCCCGTACATCTCTTGCTCTTTGCCCGTAACTCCTCTTCCCTCCCCTATCAACTAAAACCCTTCTTCCTGCTCTCCGGAGATAGAGGATTGCGAGGCAGGTAACGTATTGTTCCGATTAATTGTATGACGAGACGGGATTATAATGCGCGTTGAGAATTTACGACACAGAAAATTCCTAACTTTTAGTACGTCGGACAATTAATTGCGATTCTTCGGTCACGCTCTTAATCAGATTTTCATCGAGGGTAAAAAATAATGCCGCAACATTTTCTAGTGATAAAATAAATATCAAAATAATCACGATAAATTTTTTCTCTCTCTTTTAATTGTTTCGCCAGTGACATATTTAATATTATTTACGACAGATGGAACTGATTAAATCTCGGATTAAATTAATCTAAAGACAAAATTATATTTAAAGGAAGATCTCGCGAGAAAAAAGTCATACGACCGAATCGACAGTCTTCCGCGATCCTGGAGGCTTTTTGAGTGAATAAATGAGCAACATTACTCTCAGCTCGGACAAGAATGCGTTATGCGCAAAAGTCAAGTAGATGCGAGCGAACGTGCGGATTAGTCGAGATTCGATTAAGCGAGAGCAGCCACGATCGGAAAGTAATTAAGCCAGGACGGTAGAGAATCGTCGTCGTGGCTCTCCGATCTTTGGCGGGCTCCTAATGGTCGTTTAATGCCCCGGCACGAACAGCCAGAGAAAGGGGAGGACATTAATGTGTTCCTCGCACTAACGACGACGAGGATCACGAGAACGGAGAAGGCGAAGGCGAAGGCGACGACGACTTCATGAGCATGACTCGGCCTTGCTGATCACGAGGCCTATTATGTATCCGCTGACACAGCCAGATACCTGATCGGCACTTGAATAAAAAAGAGAATGAGTCCGAGTCAACATATTCGCAAATCTCAGCTCAGCAGTGTGGCTATAACTTCATTCGAATGGTACAGTAATTTATATTTCCAAAATATTTAATTAAAAAAAAATTTGATACAATAAACTCAAAATTTTAACTCTACTCACGTCATTTGTTGCGAATTTAATGAAATTCAATGCACAGGTATAACAAATCAATTACACATACATATATATGTATATTCATAAGATCTTTTCATGCAATAAGTTCAAAGCAAATAGTCACTCCTTAGAAGTATTTGTTTTTTTCATGCGTGTGTGTGATAAAGCTCTATTATGTCGCATCAGACATATTTCATTAGCTATTAATAAATTCTTCAAGCATTGGACGTAATATTTTTATTTGTTCTAGATTTGTACGAATCTATTTTCTATTAGTCTTATATAAAATTAATATGTCATTATCATCATTGCAGAAATAATTTTATTGCAATAATAATGAATATGTTATATAGAATGTTACGTTTGCTTACGTTTGCATTTTTCAGAAAATTATATATGTATGTCGTAGGAATTTTGTGTAACTCCTTTTTTTTGCAAAAGTTCTACTGAATCCACAAAAAAACCGGGATATAATGGAATAAATAAAAATTAGACAATCTTACTAAAAGGAATTCAGTGATTTTACAAAACTAGATTTTGTCAGTGAAATTGTGTTGGGGTTTTTATATTAATTTTTATTTTATATTTATAAATATATATATTTATATTTGTAAATTATATTATATTTAAATTAATAACTTTTATTTATTCCAAAATACCCCGGTTTTTTTGGAATCTTTAGGGATTATGCGAAAAACGAATTACACGAAATCCCTGCGATATATATAAAGAAAAGCAATAACTATAAAAATGTGTTTAAATAAACTGTTTAAATAAGACACGCGCCAGTAAAGTAATATCTTTTCCTCTGTTAGAACGCACACACAAAAATAAGTGAATTTGTATAATCTCGCATGTTAAAGAAAATGTATTTTTTTACAAAGGAATTGACGTAGACACATGTCGAAATAACTGTAACTCAAATAAAATCATCATCATCATCATCAATGGCGCTACAGCCCAAATCGGGCCTTGGCCTCCTCTTAGAGGTTTCATAATCGCTTTAAATTCAGATGTGCGGGTGATTAGCCCACAGCACCCTGGCATGGTGGATACTGCCATATAGTATTTGGACCAACGGTTTAACGTCTCTTCCGAAAGACGGAGCCCAGTTTTTCCCATTTGAGAATTTTTCTCGCATGGGGGGCGCAGTTTCTGGAAATAAATTCCAGTGTACTCAAGTGGACTCGAACCCGGTTCTCCGGATCACGAGTCTGGCGCTCTACCACTAGACCACACTGCCGCCCACTCATATAAAATAAAGATTTAAACTGTGTAAAATTCTTAATTAAAATAAAATAATAAATATAAAGTAATGAATATAAAATTATTATCAATTAATACTTTCATTAAATTAATGTATTATTTTCCTATCAGATATCTACATCAATTGCATTAATTATGAAACGTGAAGTACGCCGATGCTATATAGTGATAAATAACAAAAAATAACATTACTGAAAACTGATAATCGCATTTTATGCTGAATTGATGTTTGGATCTATATTGATTAAGGCCGGATTTATAAAGATTTTCTCTGTGATTATTAAAATTACCTTTTTAAAAAAATAAAAAGAAGGCGCCCCCCCCCCCCCCAAATGTACGCACGCCTTGTACCTAATTATTTTTTTGTGCAAAGTATCTTATAATCCTACAAAAAAACATTACAAAGATAAAAAAAATTATATACATAATATATCCATTTTAGTGAAAAAGTATATATAACAAAAAGTACCTAATTTAAAAAATTGAATTATTCGAAAATTAACTGCAGTTCTCTCTCTAAAATGAATATGAATATAATAAAAAAGAAATTTGGCGTGCTCAAGTCACATTAAAATATAACATATGTTCCATCTGGTGTTTCAGAAATAATTGCTTGGTAACCTGGCAACATCATAATCTATATGATTATATGTATATAAATATATAGATATGTATAAAATATTTATCATATTTTAAATATTATTCGATGAGCATCAAGCTATATCGCTCATTTTTTTCTTTGTTTCGCAATCTCGTTATAAGACACTTATCCTAGATAATCTTGTACACTAAATATGTGATTATTTTTCGCACGATATAAACTCGAACGATCTTTCGTTTGTTCGTTAAGACAAAAGTTATTAATAAGGGTTAAGTGGCTAGTAACTGTATGACTTATCCTAGATCCGAATTTGACCGGACGGCCGGTTGACCGACCGGTGGGTGCGACACAATAGAACGGGTCCGATAAACCGAGCGTGGGATTTATCGGCGCCGTGCTTAGCCAGGAAATGGCGCTCCTACGGAAATATATAGGCGCGCGTATCCATTCGCCGTGTAAGCGAACATCCCCTTCGAACGCCCGAGGGGGTAACGCAGCGAAGAGTTCCGACGTGCCCGTCTCCGATTGAGGGGATTAAATTGATATCTCTTACGGAGAGAGAATAATTTGTGCAGGAAGGTATACTTACTAACTGCAGATAAAATAACAAAAAAGATTTTGATAATTAAAGACCATATTACAATCGAGTAACAAGAATCGAAAGCGGAAAGGCTGTGGGGCGTAGAAGATTTACAAGCGAAACGTTAATCGTGACGGAGGTAATAAAAAGGAAACCAACGGCACTTTGAAAAGCCTCAAGACATTAAAAGTAACGCGATTAACATAAAGTACGTTTCGTTCTTTATTTGCGATTCTTCTGTCGAGATCATTTCCCGTCACATTTCTGTCTTCGCAAGATTGAACCTCGATTCCCTCTTTCACCGTTTCCGCCATCTATCAAATTTTCCCCGATTGGAATCTTAATGAACACGGATCGGAAGGAGCTCTTTCGTAGATATCCTTGCGTATCTCATCGACACATTATCATAATCGTCTCTTTATTAAGAAAGAAACGAGACTACTGACACTTTATCAGGTACTTCTAATCAGCCTTATTATCTTATTACTAACGTTGCGCATAAAAATCGAATGGTAACAGAATATCAAAATGCAAAATTGTATTAGCGACATTTATCGATAATCTCACAGTATCAGAGAACATTGCTTCCGATAACTAGTAATGGCGTTGATAATCTTACATATTTCGACTAATTGGAAGATACCACATATCGCATCAAATCGTTATTGCTATTTCATTCGCCGTTCTTCAATAAATTAAGACACAGATATAAATATCATTAATAGCCTGCGGAATACTTTTATGCTGAAACTGGTATCATCGCGATCGGCGTACCCGCGAGACTCGAATCGCGGCGATGCGCGGCGAGTGGAGTGCCATTGAAAGTCACCGTGCCGTTGCGGTGGCGGCTGTAGGTCGCGATGACTGGGTAATACTAAAAATAGTCGACGGGAACGATGCCGGGGCTATTATTAAATCGCGATCGATGCCGAGGCAGTCGTGTCGAGTTATTTCAGCGCGCGTCCCGCGAATCAGCGTGTGGAGAGGGGAAAGGGGGAGAAAGGGCCGAGATAGGAATGCCGCGAGCGGGGGGCACGAGACGAGAGAGCTTTTCGAGCGGATTCTCGGCCGAGTCCGAGATAAGGACGAGCTGGCGCGGCAAGTTGTCCTGTAGGGTCGATACGTCACGGGCGACTGTCACAGCATCGCTTGTCGCAGTATCGTTGAACTCTGCTATCGGACAAGGAACTCGTGCGAATCTCGAGAAGTTCATCCGTCACACAGATAATTCGTTCACGCGAAATATCGGGGGTTACACGGTGGTTATGGAAGCGGGGTAACTTTGAGACGAATTGTATATATAACGTTCGCATAATCTCCAGAAAATTCATTCATATGAAAATTCGTATTTTTAATTAAATATATAAATAAGCATGGGTGTATTTCGTTAATTTAAGACTTAAATATTTAAAATATCGCTTATTTTTATATTAACATAAAAATGACATATAAAGTTATTATTATCATGTCTTCCTGTGACGATTAAATGAATTAAAATGATAAAATAGACGCGGAAAGCAACATGGTGCCTTGAAAAATTATTATAAGTAGTGTATTATATATAGCCTCATTTTAAAAAACTAGTATAGCCTTATTTTTTTAAAATTACAAAAAACGTATTTTAAATATCAATATGTTAATGAGACCATGATTGTACGGCGTCGCTTTATCAGCATGTACAAAGCGGAAAATTGCTGCGTCGGTTTACGTCCATTAGCAGCTGATTACTGAAACGTTTATTATCATTAACTAAAAATGTATGAAATATCTCCCGATTTAACTAAATTATCTGTATCTTTTATGACTTCTTTATCTATATTATTACTTCACAGCCGTGATCTATAGAAATAAACAACTAAATTAGTTAATCACAATTACGTCAAGCATTAATAACGTCAAGCTGTATCAACAAATTAACGTGTAAAAAGCAAATTTTTTATAATACGATAAAACATGCGATAAAACATAATCACATAACTATCATAATTCCAATTAAGTTTTAGCTATAATATAGATTCGAGTATAGATTTATATAGCTCATCGAATTTTAATGGAGACGTACTTGTACACTGTCGAAATGCACTCGCAACAAAATTATGTGCACATCTTCCATTAACGCGGGATACGCGCAATCGGGCGTAACGAGCGCGTCTACTTTTTGCGGACTTTCCGCGATCGCTCTTTGCCAGCGGGGCTTTATCGACACTTTTAATTCGCGCGGAATAAAGCCTCGGTGATTTATCGGCGGCTCTCCCGCGGACGCGACGGATCGAAGGTCCATCGGCACGGTATTTATATACGTACACGCGGCTATCTCTCGATTTAACGCCTCGAAGCGACACACACCTCTCCTGCCTGCACTTCGCAGAATTATATTAGGAGCGAGAGCGTCCGATCATTCATCATATTAACCCGTGGAGTTTCCTTTTTTTTTTTCCACCAAACCGGAATTACTACGGAACGAAGGGATCGACTTCGGATTGCGGTCTCGTTCTCTTTTCTTTCTCTTTTTCCCGTTCACTCTCGTCGAGAATTCCTCTTCTAATGAGAAAATAAATGTCGCGATCTCGAAGACTGAATCATCTTGCTATCGCGGCCTCTGATGCGATTTTTCCATTATTATATTCTACGACATTAAAGATCGAGATATCTACACGAGACAACGTAATGATATGTTAATTTTTACTTTGCATTTCTATCTATTAATCGATTGATTCAACGATAGATACACTCTTATACAGACGCATTCCTATAAAAGATTAATACATATCGCAAAAAAAGCAACTTTATTCTTTTCATGCTTTACTTCTTCTGATTCATAGTTTCTCTGATTATTCTGGCGGGTTCGCCCTCCGGGTTAATGATAAATTGATCATTCGCTCTTTCCTGTTATGATATATAACGACCGTTCTCACTATCGGCGGGCGATCAAACGAGTTTCTCAACGCCTCGCGTTACGAGAACTCGGCAACGGAGGTTCGTGACTCGCTACAAATTAGCCACGGTGGCGTAGATCGAGAAGAACCGCCGGTATTTCCGGAGGCGGATACCCCGGTCGGCGGTTAACCGCCGCGCGTTTCAGAATAGTTACATCGTCGCGACTGACTCCGCCGACCCTTCCGAGAAAACTGCCCGGCGCGCGAGGAGACGTTTAATTTTTGGCCCCCGCCAATTTCAGGTCCTCCGATCGGCAGGCATGAATCTCTTTCTCTCTCGGCACCCCCGCTGGGCCGTTCATGCTGTCCCTTGAATTCCCTCTCGCTGATCCCGACGCGTATATCATCCCTTCTCACCCCTCGTATCTCTCGTGGAGCCCTCGTCATCGAGATACGTGAATGGCCTGCGTTGTGTTCCGTTGTACAGGTTCACTTGATTCGATTAGTTCGCTTGTTCAAGTTTTCATGGAGCTTTAGATAGGTAAACCGTTGTGCGGTTAAACCATTGTCATGAATGCAATATAAATGGAACATAAATTGTTTTTTTTTCTTGTTAAACTTTATATTGTAAATATTAAAGCGTACGGAAAAAAAGAGCGACAGAAATGCCGTTTTCCTTGTGTCGTTCGTGTATATGTATATCTATTTATATATGTATATATTCTTGAATAAAAGAGTGAATAATCTTTAGGTATTGCAAATAAAAATCACGGTTTATTTTTTCGATATATAAGTTATTGAGAGACATGCAATATTGAAGGTTATATAATTCTAGTAAACGCTGCCGGAACGAGCCTGGCAAGACCGAAATCAATTTTCTAAAATTCTTGGAAAGATTTCAGTCACAATTATACAGCGAGACAACCCCTCAATTTTACGTTACGAGCCGATGCGTAGGATATCCCGACTTGGAAAACTCTTGGGGATCGTTCACCCTCGACCTTTGCCGATACCTAGTTGACCTTGAGATCGCCAGTAAAGATCCCGTCCTGGTCCAGACTCGGCGCAGCAACGGCCGAGGGGGCCCCTCCCCTTTCTAAGGGCACGTCGTTCGCCGATTACGAATGAGGAGAGCGCGAAAGAAATAGAGAGAGAGAGAGAGAGGGAGAAAGAGAGAGAGAAAAAAAGAGAGAGACGGGGAGAGAGAGCATGCACCCGAATGTACTGGTAATCTTAAGTATCTTAAGTATCTTAAAGAAGAATCTGTTTTCAACAATAAGGACAACAATTGAAACAGATAATAGAAAACGAAAAGCAGGAAAGAAAGTTGTTCAAAAAGAAATAGATATTCAGAAAAAAGAAGATTATCACATTGTTCTATAATCCTAAAGACTATATCACAATCTTAAGACATGCAATAAATCGCTGCTAATTGACTATCTCAGAAGTTTCTCAGAAGTGCGAATACCCGAGTTCCTTCAAATGTGGACGCTACTTATCTCAATATCGTTTGAAGAGTAACAGAGAATGGTCGTGAAGTAAAAGACCATCGGAGTTGTAACGCGCGCGACTCTATCCGAATGCACCGTAGTGTGGTGCGCGCACACGCCGCGGGTGCATTGACCGCAATTCCCGACATACCACCGGAGCGCGTTTAGCCACCGCCGCTCGCCGACGATTCGACAATGTTACAGTGTGTTGCATTGTGCTACGTGCGCATAAACGATACCGTATCCGGGATCGTAATGCACCACCCAGAGAGGAGACTAGTGCGCCTCGCGGCGACACATCAATAAAAATCCATTGATAACATATTCACTCGTCGCGTATGCATTAATCACGTGTACAATTTCCGGAAAAAAAGCAAAAACATTTATTTTGTTATATAAACGAATTACGTAAACTAATTATTATCATATAAATAAAACCAAATCTCTGTGTCTAGCTGAAATTCTTTTTACATTTAAAACTGCCGCATTGCTACAAAATAAATACATTACGTACAAATTTTCGCGTTTAAAATGCATCCTCGGATATTAACTGCTTTTAATGCCCCTCGGCCACTGTCGAAACCGTAAACGAAACCGTAACTGTTTTTTATCTCACGAATCGGTTTATCGAGCGGCACTTCACGGACGACGAGGAGGAAAAGAGGTCCCGGGTGCAAACTGCGTTTCGCTGAATATCGGAAGCACGGTAACTGCACTTCCGTACAACCTCGCTATCCGCAGGAGTGCGCGCACTTCACGGGTGATAGAGAAGAGCAAATGAAGTGCGAGGAAATTTATTTCGCTTATTTATCCCACGAGATATTACCCGTTGAGACCTGCGGTAATCATCACATCTACAATATACATAATAAAAAATGTGCAATAATATCCACCTGTGAACTTTGTTCGAGATGTCACGTAAGCTTTTTTTTTACATAATTTCATTCCAACTACGTAGATAGTTCGATTTGATGAACGAGCGATAAACAGTGCTCGTTTGAACAGTCTCGAATGTCCGTAATTCTGAGAAACTATATATAATCAGCTAATGTAGCAGCAACTTATTAATCTTTCTCTCCAATATGACATATTTTCTTTCCTACTTTTCGTTTCCTCTTATTTTCTTCAATTACTTTGCTTATTGTCATGTAGAAAATTCTTTTTAAAGAGATTTGGTTACACGGACTTGTCCGCGTATCGATTGCATCGGATTCATATTTTCTTTCCTAATACTTTTCGTTTCCTCTTATTTTCTTCAATTACTTTGCTTATTGTCGTGCGAAAAAAATTTTCTTCTTTTAAGAGACTTGTGTTAGTTACGGGTTTGTCCGCGTATCGATTGCATCGGATTCATTCAAGCTTTATCCTATTACGTTGGCACAGTGATCATTGAATGGTAATAAATTATTAGCTCACTCAGATACTCGTGTTTCCTCATTAGTCAATTCCCCGGATGTATTTCTCAATCTCATTTGAATGGAAGCCAATAACTAATCGGGAAAGAGAACTGCTCATGTGACTTTTACGTACGCCGCTATCATCCCTGCCCCTTTTTCCGACCTCGACTGCCGCGCCGCGGGACGAATTGACCGTAGAAAAGGCAGGCGCGCCTTCGACACGCTGACTGTGACCTTGTCCCAATTGTTCCCCGCTCGTGCGCTTTCGCAGCTCTACCTAGTCTAGTGCAAAGCTTCAAGAGCCGCCTGCCTCGCCTGCCTCCATGCTCGGAGTGCATAATGGTGCATGTGCAACCGACGAACGGCGCTCAGGCTCGTTCATTCGACCGCGACATGACATGTCGTAAGATCGAGATAAATGCCGATTACCGACAAATACAAATCATGACGATCGAGTTGCTTCAATTATCGGAAAAACACAGTAACTACGTTGTAGAGGAAAAGAAATCTATTTTCTCTCAAATGTATTAGGACTCTTTCGAATGATCTTTCGTTGTACAAATAAATAAGACACTTGAGAGATTATTTAAAATAAAAGAGAAAACTTCTGTCTTCGCATAAAAACCGAACCAAGAAAAATTTTTAAAGCAAACAGTAGGAATAATTGCATGCTAATATTAGACAATACAAAGATAATGAGAAAAAAGAAAAGAGAATGTATACCTATATCATCGATATCAAATATCGCTGTCAGGTCAGGATGAAAAACTAGTGGAAAAGCACTGGGTCGTGTAGCCATAGCCATCGAATGCAATATGATTCACAACCCCGACGTTCCCTTCCTTCTGCATTCCATGGAATATGTATGATATGCTAATGCTCCTTGTACCTAATCTAATTATACAATTCTACGGGAGCCTTACCCCTCCCCCCCCCCCTGCCCCCAGTTTACCGATCTATCGTTCCTTCATGCGTACAAACGCACATAAACGTGGACCGAAACGTTTCCCTTGCCCCTACTCAAGGCTCTCCTATCAGCTTCCCACCCTAATAACGCGTGCTGATCGATGAAGCCTATGGGTCGTCGATTATCCTACGTGGAGGTCCTTGACCCACCTCGGGGTCACGCGGTTAAAAGTTGCGTCGATTATCGGATTCCTTAATAGGGCGATTCTTTTTAGCCCCGGAAGTCCCCGGACCGGTGACAGTTCGTTCCATTTCTGGGTTAAACTTATTTTCCATAATAGCTTCAATCAATAGAATAAAAAAGGACGTATGCATCTTTTATCAAGATAGAATAATTTCATCCTTTTAAGGAGACATCTCAGAACAGATTTCTCATTCAAATTCAAAGCAAAAACTATAAAATAACATTAAGAGTATATTTCGCAAAAACCTCTAGATTTGAAAAATTAAAAATTCGGTAACATATACTAAGCGTGGATTTAAAATACATAATTAATGTTAATTTTAAGTCGATACACGATATTTTCGATCGCTTGTAAATGAAAAGCTATTGATGCCCCAATACGCTGAAGATTCTCCGTCGCAGATCTAAATATATCCTTAATATTTTATATATTAATTATTACTTTGTATAATCAGCACAACAATTCAAAGTTATAAGATAAAATAATAAACAACTAATTATAGGTACAATTTATAGCGTGCGATTTACGTCACCATTGGAGGAGATATAAAGGATCGCATTATTTTGCAAATATTATTTCACTGTTGTTGAAAATTTCGCATGAACGGTCCGGTGTGCAGTATACGACGTAATGCCAATGGCGATATCCGGCTTCGGCCGCCGTTACCATATTTTCGCGCGCACGGAACCGTGTGAGAGTCGTACGGCGACGTTGGCCGTTTCCGAGAACGTATTATGGGTTTATCTTCTCCTTCTGCGCGAAGGAAAAAGCGCAGACCACGGTCGGACAGCTACGTCTACGTTTACAAGCGGACGTGCGCAAGTCCCGGTATATTTCGCACAAAGGCGCCGACTCGCTAAGCAACAAAAATTCCGCAATGGAATTGTAAAGTCGGGCCATAAAGAACAACCTACATGATTTTTAAAAATTTGCATTTACAAAAATCTAGAAACTTGATAGTGAATATTAATTATTCATGTATTTATTAACATGACACGTATCTAATTTAAGCAAACATTTTTGTTGTATTATTGCCCAAGATACTTATTTTATCGTCATACAAAGCTTATGTATATTAGTTTATAATTTCATACGTAATTATAATTTTCCATCTGCTTATTTAATTTTATTTAATCTCTGCACATATTATATGTAATATACGTCTCTTTTACATTTACACTTTTTCAACGCTTTAATAAAATTATTACATTTTAATGAACTTTTAAGTTCTAACAGAAAATATATGGATTATTAAATAATTTAATCTGTCCTCAGCATTAGAGCGTTAAATCTGAATGCGCTTTAAATAGTTTTAATCAAATTAGTTATCAAATGTACTTATATGTAATTCTGAATTAGATAATTTAATCAGTCGATAACAGAATTTTCTGATATCACATTACTATCTACAATACTTTCGAGCGACCTGTTATTGGATGCAGACGTTTTGCGTAATCTCGGTTAGGAACTTCGATCGTATCTCTCAACATTGCATAAAGAAATCTGTTGTTCAGCAATTGCCCAAGGTTGCATGCTCTCTCTCTGTGCTACAAAAATTCGGCAAAACTCACGCTGAGAAATGCTGAGATAACACATTTAAGATACCTCGATATTTTCGCTCCAGTGGAAAAACGAAAAGATAGAATCACCGGAGATCGCCGGGAGACTAACGTTTACGTTTGCATTAAGTTTGCTTACATAGGATAATTAAAAATGCGCTTCTTGAATTTCTAGATTAAAAATTATTTAACGACAATTGAATTATCCTCTAAAATATCTATAACTTACACATAACATGAAAATACTTGTTTTTGGAATTAATTCCTTTGACATTTTCGAAGTCATCTTTGATCTTAAATGCGAAACATGTCGATTTTGAAATTAGCGAACAAAGATTAACGAATTTTAAGATTAATGAAGCGGCGAAATCGAAGAAGCGAGATCTTCTGGAATCAGAGAGCGCGGCAGAATAATACATTATACGGGTTATGTAATTCCGATTTGCATTTGATTAGTGCACTTCCAGCACAATGGCGATGAGTGACGCCTATGGCGAATGCAGGGAGGAGCGCGGTGCACAAGCGCGCAATTCCTGCGGGACGAGGTGGACTGGTAGACGGCCTTATCCCCGAAACGAGAATGGCAAGGGATCGATCTTGTCCGCCTTCTGCCTCCTCGCGCTGCTGAAACGCTCTTTGTTTCCCGGCATCGCGAAGAAGAAGGCGTTTCCATCGAGTTTCCCACCAACGCGATGCACGCCGGCAGACACGTTTAATTACAAATGCATTTGTAATCTCAACTGTAGGATGGTTTAACCAAAATTAATGTTAAACTCCAAGTCCTCCCTTTGTAACATCGTATGTAAGATATTGTTGTTAACGCATGAAATTAATGAGCTATTAATACGTGAAATAAGTATAGAACTTTCGCATATTTTCCACCATGTGAGGATTTTTTATAAAACAAGAATTTTTTATACGTATAATTTTAATATACATTGAATTTCTTTTTTTACTACTATAAAACCTAACGTTTCGAAAAAAACATTCGCAATATCATTATAAAAAAAAATTTGTGCTAGATGTTTTACCGCAGTCATTCATAACGGACAATAGTGCAGAGTGCTTATAGTGATTAATCGAGCGATCTGGCGACTGTCAGAATTGCAAGAAGGAAAATGCACGCGAGAAAGCTGTGACGAATTTGATGGATACACATGTCGCAAAACGGGACAATAGTGACAACGCGCCGGGTGAAAGAGATCGGTGTCGATCGTCAATCGATGATCGTTAGCCCTTGTCGACGATGCGGCGCGAACGAACGGCGTCGATCGCGTTACCGATCGATACTTGCCTAACCGCGCGTGTACCCTTCCAGCAGCTATTGATAACCGTCGCCTGTCGGCTAATTAATTCGCCGAGTAACGTAATTACTCGAGGTTCGAACGCGCGCGCACAGACAGCAATCGAGATATAATATATGTACAGGTTGTCAGGACACCATCGTCGTCGTATCTTTTCTCCTACGGATTCAACGACCGATTTCGATCTCATATTTCAACTTTATATTTCCTCGAATATATCATTTCTTCTCTTTGCGTATGTACCAAATTTGTTATGGCATTCAAATACAAATAGTAAAATATTACAGTTAAAAGTAATAATTAATATTGTAGCAATTCTCCTATAAAGCAACAGTCGTTATGGCACTATTCTGGAAACCAAGTGGCTCTTAAACTACTCAAGCAAATCGTGTGGGAAAGGTTACGGTAATCTGGAACACCCAATGTGCACGGTCGCGCATATGTATATGAGTATGCATTATACAGTCGATACGGGGCGTCTCGCGCAACGGGTGCTCACGGATTTACGCCCGAGCGAGGATGATCTTGTTAATTCGCCGGCAGATTAATGCATTCGGCGCAGAGGGTTAAGCACTGTGGTGCGCGACTGCGCGACACGCGACTGATTTATCGGCGACCTAATTGAGGATTAATGACGCATTTTTCGCGCATTACCGTAAACGGATGAATTATGAAGCAGCGGATGGCCGTTTGTACGACACATCCTGATCCTCACGACACGATCTCCGCGTATTAATGTACGTTATCGTTCAAAGTATAAAGTCCGATTCTAAGCGAGCGTGTTAGCGTTCAATGCCAGACTCAACAGCAAAATGGAAAATCAAAGAGCGAGATAACGCAATCGTATTAACGCGACTTTTGGAATGTCAATAATCGGACTCACATGTTGAACATGTAATTCCTCTTAAAATCTCATCTATATTAGTTCCGCTTAACCGTAGCGGACATAATTATTAAATCAGGACAGTAATTATTTATATAGTAATTCAATATATGTATAACATCAGTAAATGTTTCGAAATATAAATTCCAGACTAGCTTATTTAATTAATTGAGCATTTTAATATGTATATGTACAGGTCGAAAATAATCCATAATGGATTTCGTTCAAATACTCGATGTCACTCAATTTTTATAATACCTTGCCACTTACGTTAGCCCTGCTGTAACTGAATTATTTATGTAAAATTCGAAAGAGAAAAAATCAATTCTACATGTTTTTAAATATTCACAAAATCGACAGCGCAACAAGAATCGCAAATATAATTTCAATACACGTACAAATGCCAGTGTTAGCGAAAAATATACAATTGAGCAACTTGAAGTTTCGCTGAATATAAAATCTGTTATGAATTAATTTCGACCAATATACTATGTGCATAGCCAAATGGTCCATTAATTAAGTTTGGAATTTATATTTCAAAATATATTTACTCCCTTTACTGTAAGTAATTATTGCCTCAATTTAATAACTATGCCTATTGCCTCCAAGCGAAAGAATAAATCAAAATGTGAATGTTAGAACAAATCAAATTTGTTTGAAATTAAACTTTCGTTATATAATTCTTCGCAGCTAAAAGTATGTACCTATGTCAATTTTCTGATTCAATAAAAATATCTCTGCTTGATATGATTACACGATATATAAAAAAAAGAAATATAAAATATCGAACAAATATTGTCCACTATGTTAAAATTACAGAAGAAGTGTTGAAGAAACTTCCTCTCTCTCTTCATATAACCATAATACGCTTGAACATATGTAAGTATAATTTGCGGTGAATACATGATATGGCATAAATCAATTTTGCTACGAAACTTTATAAATGTCAAGAAATCTAATACATAAAAAAAGAGGCATTCTATACAATAATGCAAATGCGCAATAGACATGAAACGAACGAAACAGCGAACTCGTGCTTCGATCTTGAGATCGGACGTGTTCAACTTTACTTGGATTATCGAAACTACGTGGCCGTGAGGCTCGTCATGGTAACACGATCGATACAGGCCGACGCCGAGCACGAGCCGACGTCGTCGTCCTGATCATCGTCGTCGACGCGTGTATATCGAGTTTATCGGCCGGGGACCTAGATCCCTGATAAACCTGTCCACGGGAAAATCGAGGTCGACGAAGAAACGACGCAGTCGGCCGAGAAGTAAAATCCGTCGTACATTTTTCGCGCAGCAGAAATGAAATTTGACAATTAGTCAACTTAGAATTATCATCCACAATAGAATCTATATCGAACACACAATCGGAATAAGACGTTAAAATAAAATTTATGAAATAATCATTCAATATTCAATAACACTATAATTAATTATTTAATATACATATAAATGATTTAAATGTTCTAATATTATAATTTATATAATACGTCTTGCGTATAATAAAAAGATGAATACAATGAATATTGACCTCGATTTAACCGTTGTCCTTTGAAGGATGGCAATCGTATAAAATTACATTTCCATGATGACATTTCCCGATTTTACAACTCCAACCGCCCTTTCATAAATGGACATCTCCATTTTTATTCATTTCCATTTTTATCTGCATTTTTATTGCATCGCGCCGCTGCGTTACACTGATATAAATTTCACTCAATACAATACGGCACACTGTGATATTTGCGAAAGGACAAATATTCGTAACAATATTCGTAACGTGCGTCCACTACGTATTTGAATATACACAAATCGTCGAGAGCACTGTAGCCGTTTCCTGGATGAATGACGTTTGTTTATGCGAGAATTATCAAGCGTAGAATATAATACAGAGAGAAAGAGAGAGAGAGAGAGATTTCCAGGATTTCCTTCAATAGAAATTCGGAATATCATCGGTGAACGACGTAATCGCGTCTAATCAATGTACAAATCGTCGCGCGCATCTCTCTCCATGGCACGCAGATTATCTGAAATTCCTATTACTCGATTAAATTATAACAAGCTAAAGCGTTCGCATACACGTATGCATCAAGTCGTATCCAATGCGTTTGCTGTATTAACTCCATTGCGTAAGGATAGATAAACATTAACGCCAAGCCTTCAGGCTGTTGCTATTAGCATATAATAGCTTTACCACGATAATAACATTACATAAAATTAACACTTTTTCAGATATTATCGCAAAAGAGCATCTTGCCGTTTGCAATTTCGATTTTTAAGTCGTTTTACCGGTTTATATAAAATGTCATTCCTTTATTCACTATTTTTCACAATTATCAGTTTCCGATAATATCGTCAATCAGTAGCGCTGCGCATTATTATCGACACATTTTATGTAGCACAAGTATGTTAATTAATTAAAATTACATTCAAAATGTACAATGAATTTTCATATATTTATTTATCGTTTGCATGACTTTATCGTTACCAATCATTTTTTGATTAATTTATGTAAAAAAAAAATATTGACACGCGAGAAACATAGAATTGCGTTAAGTACAACATAAACAAATGTGAAATGAACAGATGGAGGTACGAAATATAAAAGGACAATTCTCTTAAAAGATTTAACATAGTGCACACACAAAGCTTTTATGTACGGTATTATAGCATTCTACGGTGAAGTAGTTAAAGTATCACAAAGTGATACACCGATTTTACGGTACCATGCTCGTTTCATTATACACTTTTATGTAATCTAGCATAGCCCGTAAGCGTATGTAATGTCCCCATTGTCGCGAGGATGTTGCGGGACAGGATCGTAACACGTCGGCGAATTAACCGCCGCATGAATATTAAAAACAATGGCGACAGGACGGTACGTATTGCTTGTTACCGCGAGAGCGGGAATTCCCGAGGGAACAATGCCAGTGACTAGATTAGACCACCGGTTGTTCGGACATAATGTAATCGCTCCTAATCTAAGGCGGGACACGAGGTTTTAAGATACGATAAGGAACTATCGCAGGTCGCGTTTCTCGCGGACGAGAGATTGTCTTATTCAGATTAGGTACTTGTCTGCCGTTCTGTTCGCGCGAAACCTTTCTCGGTTCACGGCTGCATCCGTAAAGTTACAATTTTTCAGCCCTTATCCCCGCGCGCGATCGTTCCGAGCCGATTAACTGAGAAAGCGTGTCGGCCACGGTCCGTGAAAGCTACAAAGTTAACACGGATACGTCGATAATCACGATCGCTCGGACGACGATCATGAACCCGCACACGGTCACGATCGTTAACTTGCACGCGACCACCAGTTCGCGTTATTAACACGCTTGCAAAATAAGAAGCAATTTCCCCGCGCCCATTGATTAAGACATGCGAAGAGGAAGTGGGAAGGGTGAGGCGCGGGACGTATGGCGGAATTAATTGCGCAGAACTTGGGCGGGATGATGTTGCTCGGTGCAAGTCACTACATGTAGAGTCGGGTAGCATTAATCAACGTATTAGCAATAACAAAAGCACCACACAATCGCGAGAAGATCGTAAAAATATGCGGATAATCATCGCGATTAATGAGCACCGATCGTCGACGGCGGCCGTAAATTTAACGGCGATCTAAATATGGATTAATTTGAGTCTAATGTAGTCGTACATTAAGTCATATAATAGCGATATGAAAAAAATAATGAATGGAAATAATTTACAAGTGACCGAGTATTTCATCGAGAAAGCGGAGACGTATCGACCGACGCGGACGAGTCGCGAGATATCCCACGTTATGCATCGACATTTCCTACTTTTAAGAAGAGTTATTTCGAGCAAGATATAAGAATATGTTGCTCAATCTCTCTCTTTGTATGATACCTATACCTAATAAATTCGAGACTTGCTTCGACCAAAGTTGAAAATAATTATTATTTAAGAAACGTTTGGAACATTATACTGTAAAATTTGAATAAATCAAACGAATAAGTAACACATTAACTTCGCCAGCGATTATTAACCAAATTGAGAATTTTAATCAACCATGACTGGCAATCAAGATATACGCGTTTTAAGATTTGAAATTTATTATAAACTAATAAATTTTTCGAATCCTTTTCGTGTATTTCCAAGTACACGAATTTCCAACCTACTAAACTGCGTGCCGACCAATTTGTCAGACTTTAAAACACAGTTTCGTTGGAGAATTAAAATCCCCTACCCCCCTGATTGAAAGAAATTATTACGAAAAATATTACCTCAGCCAGGGTGAGGTAATATTTTAAAACACAGTTTCGTTGGAGAATTAAAATCCCCTACCCCCCTGATTGAAAGGAATTATTGCGAAAAATATTACCTCACACACACAGCCAGGGTAAGGTAATATTTTTCGCAATAATTTCTTTCAATCAGGGGGGTAGGGGATTTTAATTCTCCAACAAAACTGTGTTTTAAAGTCTGACAAATTGGTCGGCACGCAGTTTAGTAGGTTGGAAATTCGTGTACTTGGAAATACACGAAAAGGATTTAAAAAATTTATTAGTTTATAATAAATTTCAAATCTTAAAACGCGTATATCTTGATTGCCAGTCATGTCAATTAAAATTCTCAATTTGGTTGAATAAATCAGTTGTATAATCTGAAAATTACGCACCAACAACCGCGTTGTACTCTCATAGCCCTTTAATTACCACAATTCGTTGGTTCATTATCGAGAGTCCTGTCTTTTCTTCATTATTTAAAGTTTTCGATAGAGTCATCATGTACACGCGCGCGCATATATAAAAACTTTGAGTTTAAAAATAATTTTTTAAAGTTTGTTCTTCACCGCGCCACAAAATTCCGCACAAACCTTCTACCTTTACCCAACAAGGCAGCGACTAAATTTGCTGGAAGTACGAAAAATGGGGACTGCAATACCATATAAAATTCAGATCATTTTGGGTGTTGAAAGAAGGATATGGAGTAACGAAAGCCTAAGATGCTTTTCCCACGAACAAAGTCGAAGAAAAGGAGAACGTCCTTGAGAGTCGCAAAAATAAATCTGAAAAACAGAGCAAGAAAAGAAAGGAAGAAAATAGCCGGAGCACAATGGAGAAGGGAGACGGTTTCAAGCTGGCAATTTTGTTACCGACCCACAAACAACCATGGGAAACGCGAGGGTGTGAGGGTGCGGGAGCAGAAGAAGGACTAGTGATATAAATATTTAGAAGCGGTGTGCACGCAGTATTTAAATATTAAACACCAGCTTGGCCCTTGTCGGCCGTTTCTTCTCTCTTTTGACTACCATTTCCCGACGAAAGAAAACCGCCACTGCGAAAACGCTTTAAGATCTGCTTTAGTAGTATTAACCCTGAAAACATACACCTCGGGTCCAACGCGTATTTCGGCAATTTCTCATCTTGTCGAGACTGTTGTGTACAATAGTAGAGCGATTGTTTATCTATAAAATTTTTCATGAATATTATGGGATGTATCATGGGGTTTGTATGCAATTCTTTTCTAATATCCATGCTCCTGCATATATACATACATAAAACAATTTTGTTCTCAGCAAAATTGTTGACGATCTCAATAAACTAACAAATATTCTCTTACACTAATGTAAATCTGATGAATTTTAATTAGCAGCAGAAAACCTGCGAAAAGATTACAAATGTTTATTTAATCCTAAAGATGCCCTAATTCTGCCAGCAAAGAGCAGTGGTGATTCTAGTCGGGATATAGTGGGATTAAAATCGTCATCACAAGCAGCGAGAGAAAGGAGGATTAAATCAGAACTACGTAAAGTGTAAAGCCTTAAACTAGGCCGCGACAGAGTCCCGCGACTACTCCAGTATTCGTGCTTCGAAACTTCGACGAAAGCTTGTAAACATCGTTAGCCGACGATCGCCTCACCTGTGCTTATATATAATTAGATCTTGCGGAAACTCCGCTGGGAATCGCCTCGCGGCCATGCAGGCCAATAAGGAAAATTGTGAGACTTCAGGCGGTGCTTTTAATTGAGGTCCTTTCTAACTTCGCCTTTAACTACAGCGAAACATATTGATTTCATTTATCTATGCTTTATGGTTTTAAAAGAATCGCAAAGCACAATAAAAATCTTTCTTATAAGAATCAATTGGAAAACCTCTGATTATATTAAACAGCACCCTTTTTTAAATAATGATTACAAAACATGCTTTTCTCATTCTTTATTACTGGTTGAACTTGTTCCATACTCTATTAATTTTTAATTTTTTCTAAATTTAAAAAAATGCTCTTAAAATACTATTAAATTCTATTATTATTTTTATTACTATTATCATTTTTAATTTTCTTCAAACTTTTAAATAAAGTAATTAATCATTTTTTCAAAAAATGCGATAAGTTACACCAGTAGAAATTGTCTAAATAAATGACGTAGATAGTCTTTGGCTGATCGCCGAATCAGCACGAATAAAATTATGAGCGATCAAAGAAGTGAAAAGAGCAGAACAAAGAAGGGCAGAGGGTAAGAAAGGAAGGAAGGAAGCGATAGAAATTCGTTATCCAAAATACCAAAATAATTCCGTTCACAAAATTCCGCCTAGAAAGTTCGCGTTGTTCGATAACTGCACGCTGGGCAGTTTATAACTGGAAATGAAAAACGAGTTTTCGAGCGACATTACAAAATGCAGAGAAATTTTGCAGAATTAAGGCTCCTGGATACTCGCCGCGGCCATGTTGGAATCGTGACGTCAGAAGCGAGAAATGAGTGGAAATAACACGTTGAAAATTCTTGCATTGGATTTCCAAATAAGAAGATATTTGCTTTAAATAACACTACAAATCACTTCAGCACACTTCAAAAATACTCGGAAAACTATCTGTTTCTCCCTTGACAGTTAATAAACAGCCGTAAAATGAATGTAATACAAAAACCTAGTCGTGCAGGCTTATGCGCCCGCCAGCGCCTGCGCATAAGCCTACATGGTTAGGTTTTGTATTACATTCATTTTAAAGCTGTTTATTAACTGTCAAGGGAGAAACGGATAGTTTTCGGAGTATTTTTGAAGTGTGCTGAAGTGATCTGTAGTGTTATTTGAAGCAAATATCTTTTTATTTGGAAATTCAATGCAAGAATTTTCAACGTGTTATTTCCACTCATTTCTCGCTTCTGACGTCACGATCTCACATACCGCGGCGAGTATCCAGGAGTCTTAAAGAGAAGAAAATAAAAAAAAACCTTTCAGTTTTTCGTTCCCATTTCATCATCAATTACATTTTCTGATTGGATTTAAAATTTAAATAAATAAATCTCAATAACATTCTTCAAAACATTTATACGTGTTTACGATTACTACGTTTTATCATTATTGACATTTAAGATAAGATCTTGCCAATATTCTTTAAAACATTTGCATGCTTGGACATATGATGTCGAGATGCAAACCCGCAATTATTGCAAAAAAAAAACAACTGGCCACCGTACAACGATAAATCCAAAGAAACTCTCTCGCGATGTGTTAAATAGAGAATGACGTAATTTACGAGGGATAATGAAGAATAGAAAGGATCATGTTGACTAAGGGGAAGTCCCGCAAAAAGAGAGAAAATTGCGGTAAAAACTGTCAAACAAAAGAGCAAATTGACTTATTGTACTACCTTCATCTCTAATCTTTATGCAATATAGAATACATTGAACATTTTGAAATTTATAAAACGTTATAAATTATAGGTAGATACCAAATCTAACAATAAACCGTGATGATCATGAGGATCGGAAATCTATTCTCGAGAAGAAAAAGAAAAAGAGCTACTGTACTGCATGCAATCTGCGCAGAGATCCTTAAAGTATGCCTGCAGTTTAGATTTGCGACATGGAGGCAAAGATTCCCGATAAATTCGCCAACAAGCGCCGGAACAAATGAGGAGAAAATCGTTTATGTACTATACTATGACGATCTTCCAGCTGCAATCTAACCGCCGATCGGACTTCCGATCAATCGAGATAACGAGGGAATGCCCCGAGTTCAAGATTTTTACCGATAGCGATTGAATCGCGAGCGATTAACTCTCGTGATTGCAAGGGTTAAGTTAGCGATCAATGCCCACAATTATAAAATAATGAAATATTATTTCTACAATTGTGCCATATTGTATGTGGCGCTCGTTAATTATACTGAACAACAGATTTCGAAATGTTTCTCACGGCATTAAAAGTGAATACTCGGGAAATGTACGACGCCCATTTGTACATACACTGACTTATATCAAACTGTTCCAGAAGCTGCAATATTAATCCTTTATCTACTTTCTAAACTTACAATTATAGATACAGCTTTTTTTTGTTTTGTTTGCGTGTACACACAAAGGTGTAGGTATATACACCTTACGTTTACAGTTACTTTTCGGAGCTAGACATTGCTTTTGCCAGGTATATTAATTTAAGTCACAATTCGCAAACGAAAAGAACTCGGTACGATCGCGTGTGGTTGCAAAACTCGGATTTCCGAGTAACATAGCAACCGCTCGCAGATTCAACGTCGAGCTGTCGGTTCAATAATTCGGCACAAGTCACGTTGTTCCACGAAACATTACAATGATCCGGCATGATTAAAACGAAACGTCCGTCTCGTCGCCAGGGCTCGAGACAAAGCGCAGCTCTCTCGGAATATTTCTTTTCCGTTCGCGGAGTATTCATTAAAAACGGGAACGGAGAGTTTTGACAAGCTCACGGGGAGTTTCAGAGAGTTTCTCCCCATGCGCGTACTTCGGGAATACTGGCTGCGATCCTTCTGCCTTTCGCATCGTCTCGCTTTGTAAGAGAGACTAGAACGCCGAAGTGTATTACATGCCATCGGAGTTTGTGCTCGGATTTCTCGATCAATCGAGCACGGCGCGCTTTGTCAACCGACCTGCGCGACGCGCGCACTCCAAGATCGCGACTCCAATGAAAATTAACGCCATGAGCCACTAATTGATTTCCATTATTGTCAGCGATAAATCTCGGCCGTATGTGTCGTCTAAACGAAATTCCAAGACTTGAAGTCATTGCGAAGGGAGAAACGACTCGTACGACGATTCGACGAAATATCGGCGCGATCTCATCCGTCCTTCTTGCCTATTCCCGCATTCTTGGTAGATAGTTAAAATTATTATCGTCGCTAAATGGGAAACTACGGAATTCTCCTCCCGCCTTTCAGCAGACTCCGTCATGTCGCGAATATTCGCTCTAACAGCGACGATAAAGTCAATTAAAATTAATAAGGTATTTCGCGTAACGGGGAAGCTTCCGTTTTATTTATCTATTTGCTCAAGTGTATTTTCAAAACTTGGAGAGTTTGATCGTTCTCGAAAAGAGCGATTGCGTTCGAAACATTCCCAGAGATGCGAGCCCGATGTCGTTAAAAACTTTACGTTACTTCCTCATCTCTTCTACTCCAATTGGTTTCCCGATACGTCTGGAAAACGGTTAATAGTACATTGCCGTTGACGATATCGCATTTCTTATCAATTTTTCTCCGTCTATCGAGTCTCATTTCTCTTCCGACTCGTTGTTCTCGCTTTCGCGTGTCGTGTCTCGATGCGCGGCAAAGTGCAACGAAGTCCTCGGCGTCGTTACAGCGGACTAGTGGAGAGAAACGGGAAAGGTCGACGCGACGGGTCGAAAACTTTTTCCAGATTGCAGGAGGACTCGACTTGCGCGTCGACTCGATTTCCGAAGATTCCCGTTTCGAAATGGACAGAAGAAAAGTGCCCCGAGACTTATTTTAACGCACTGCAGAGAGGCCGCTAAGAACTTTATTTACATACGGGTCGCTTATAGATTCAGCCTCGAGATTCGTTCGGATTTATTGCTGCGATCATTTTGCCGCGTCGCTGAGTAAATCACTCTCGCGCGTCGCGGATATATTTTTCTAAATTCCACCTTCGTCGTCCTTCGAGGAATGTAAACCTTGCACAAACTCGGCACTTCTCGGCGAGATTTATAATAAACGCTGCTTCGCAGTATCTTATTATTATATCAACTATTTAACTTACAACTTTTGTCTCGAGACATTTTCCTTCTTTTTGCTGGAAATAAATTTTCACCTTTTGCAAATAATAACTTCCGCGCAACGTCTAATTAATATTATTTTGCTTTATGATAGTAATTCAAATTGTTTACGGTATTTCATTCTTTTAACAATTAACTATATTATACTAATTATATTTTCTGCATTATATCAACGCTATGAAATAAACGCATTATAGCCGATAACATAAGAATTAAACTTCGCGGAATGATTAGCGGCAAAACGATCGACAATCGCTGTAATGGTCGTCTAAGTGTCGCGCATTCGCGGCCACTAATCTTCCGCAAATTAATAGCGACAATGATAACAGCGTTGGCGCATGTCGACTGGAAGCGCGCGCGCGCGCGCTTATCGTAGATGCAAATGAGCGTTTGCGAGTGTACGCTCGCCGGACGACGAAACCGGTTTCGCTGCGAAAACAGCAAACGGTACAGTGCGACGATATTGCGACGGTATTAAGGCCGATCCGCCGCACTCTGGTTTACCCTACTCGAAACTAACCGGAGACACTGCGTGCCCGCATTAGCGCGAGACTAATGCAGTTGCATCTCTCCTTCGAATGGCCAAGAGATCTCGACGCACAGATACTCCGCTCGACCGCTCCATTTCCGTTATTTACTCTATCTTGCATTCAAAGCAATTGAATACAAAGTGTTTTTACAACAATGATCTTCAGACAATTTTCGTGGAGGCAAAATGTGCGTAATAGAAAAATGCCATAATATATTTTGTTTCTTAAGACTAATTGTAATAAGTAAGACTAATTGTAATAAGATATCGTTTTCGATCGAATTGTTATGAATTCAATTATATGTTTGGTATATATACATATATATGTATATCCATTTTGCGGGATTAAATAATAACAGCGATCGTCGTTGCACATCCGCAACGATGCCAGAAATCTAGATTAGCGAAGGCGCGATTTAATCCCAAGGATCATAACGCTAAATCCTCTCGGGTCGATGTGGTTTCGCTGCGCAGCCACTTTTCGTGGAGGAACTATGTGAATGCTGATAAATATTTATCAGCAGGGAAGTAACTCGAGAAGCGATTCGCCTCGTAATCGCCTTTTGCTTACCAATAATATGCTATTTAAGCAAACAGATAGAGAAAGAGTGGCACATTCCGATAACTATCGCAAATAAATTATCAGAAAAATACAGAAAAAGCAAAGATCTAAATCAACATTTTAAAAAATATCGTAATATGTTTAAAAAAATTTAAACATTAAAAGAAACATTCGTAATAGAGAACGCGTTCACAACTTTCGTATTTCGCGAATTCTAGCTAAATGAAGAATTTCTGAGGTTTCCTTGGACTTCTTCCGAAATATTGCGTGTAAACGAACCTCAACCAGCGTCGATCCCCTCCCCTTAACTCGTGTACTCGACGCGGTCGCGGACACATGTCCCGTGGGCACGAGGAGTGCAGTAATCCAGGCCGGAGCCGATGAATATTCACGCGTCGCTTTACGGTGCAACGAGTCATTTGAATTTATACGTACGGTCGGCTCACCGGTTATTCTTCGCCGCGATAGCTATATAGCTATGTCTCCGAGCGTGACTCGCAAGTTTTCGCACGTAACGCCGAAATTCGGCTGCCAGCTGTTCGCATAATTTCAAGTTCCACCGCACTCGGCACGTGGAAAAAGGCCGATAGAATCCTTCGAGCGGAGAAGACTCGCTCAAAGTCCTTCCTTGAAGAAAAGACAGGAGAAAATAAATTACGACTTGTAAGAGTAACGAGTGATAAATATAAATTTTCTTAGGGAAAATAGAAAGTAAATGAAAGTTTCTAGAAGAAATAGGACATTTATCAATATTTATAAATTATTGCTTTTGTGTGTGTGTGTGTGTGTGTTTAGATTTAGAGAAACAAGTAAAAGTACGTTGCATATAGAAAAAGAATACGTTCATTATTTCAAAAAATACATACATGTACAATTAATATTAATTTTAACCCATTAACTCTAATTGAATTATTCGATTAGTATTGTAGATCATCATTATTCTTGTGGCGTAAAATAATTAAATTGCTTGTTATAGAAAGACTTTTAGATTCCATTTCTACTTCTTTTATAGGTATACTTCAAAAGTCACTCGAGTCTTCTCGCGAGCACGAGATTCAATAAAAATTATCTCTTCGTTCATGAGCGCCGTATCTTTTGACGTAATACGATCGAGCGATCACAGAACGAATGCGTCGCGATAACACGTCGATCGTGAATCGTCACGCGGCCGAATGAAAACGAAACTACAATCGATTGCATCCCGGGCGGGGTGCCCATTGGAACGAAGCGAGTCAAGAAGAGAACGAATACGAGCAGAGAATACGCGAACGAGGGCCAGGTCGCCCGTAGTTACACTCGGTTCGTTATTACTCAGCGGATGGATTTACGGGCCATCACGCACTCGTTTCGTCACAATCGGCGCTCGTAAATAAACGTTGCCCACGTTTTTTAAGACGCGAAACGTACGAGTAAAATCTCTGCCCTCCGAGCGCACCGTCCAAATTAAACAAGCGGGAGTCTTTTAATTGTTCTTCGATCTGTTTTATCTAGATTTACGACAACAACGATCGCGCCGTTGACGAAAGGTTGCACGAAATAAACGCTTATTTTTATTGCTATATAAAATAACAGAATAGTAGGAGAAATTATCGCTTCTATAGTATCCGATCCCGAGAGACATGTGACACGCGCTTCGAGAATATTCTGTATACTTTATACATGCCTATTTAATTATATAAGTACATAGCTACATTATAATAATATATTTAGGAAACACAAAGATATAATCATCCCAACGCGCGAGTAATAATAAAGCTACCGAATAAATCGTGCATCTAGCTGCATTTCCTGGCGGTGACTTTCGCGTATATTTCTGGCTCGCGTTCCCTGAATTTGCGATAAATAACGAACGCGACACGGCGAGTCGTCGGTGTACACGCGGTGTGTCATCTTCTGCCACGAAATTTCGGGCGGGTGAAATAGCGTATTTCACTATAGCGCGGCGCGAGAAAGAATTCATGACCCAGGCGGCGAGTTTTAGCGCTTTAAAGTCCGATCGTCGGCGAGTGACAGCAACGATTTACGGATTCGGTGACGCAAATAATTACGG
Organism: Leptothorax acervorum; assembly: GCA_035220615.1. Classification (NCBI taxonomy): domain Eukaryota; kingdom Metazoa; phylum Arthropoda; class Insecta; order Hymenoptera; family Formicidae; genus Leptothorax; species Leptothorax acervorum. The sequence continues at coordinate 842,914 of JASTWQ010000018.1, forward strand.
CCCGTCCCCGAGCACGCACGACGCGATCCGTATTCGCGCAAATGCATCATCGATACAACATAGAGCCCGCGGTCACATCTATAGCCGCGATAGACCACCTGTGCTCACCAATCGGCATGAGAGTTATCGTTCCCGTTTATCGATTCGTCACTGGATTATCGTCGAGCGATCAGTAACTAACCCGCTGTTATCGATAGTCAAATATTCTCACGGAATATGCACCGTTCATATAAACATTCCTTCGAATTAGCCAAAGATTACCTAATTCTCTGTTTCTTCCTAATTCTTTGTGTCGGCAGTAAGAGATAAAAGATGAACTTTATCTTATATAAGAGAAAAGAACTAAACAGTCGTCACAGAGCGCACATCTTGTTCGTCAAAGCGCAGGAAGTGATCGCGCGTGCGTTATCAAGAGCGGTCGAAGGGAGAGAACAAATTTAAAGAAAAAAAAAAAAGCTCACTTGCTCGCTCGCTTGTCCCGTATTGTTTCATCGAGAGCGCATTTCGTTACGCCGCGTCGACCACACGTCGTTCAACGGGCGCGTTTATCGGCGCGGTTATCGCCGATTGTTGTTGCTAATATCGGCCGGCAGGCGCGATCGCGCGTGTGGATAAATTCCTGGTCTAGCTACTGCGGACGGATCGACACCGGGACACCGAATTTCCCCGTTGCACAGCCTCCGCAAGCATGCATACAAAAGCGGCGACTGCTGCTGCAGCTGACATGTCCTTCCGCTCCCGGCAAACGAGCGCGATTGAAGTTCCCGGGGAATTAATACGCCGAATTTTCGGTTTTGCGTACACCATAGGAAAACTCACCCCATGTCGAAAGTAAAACTTAATAATAACAATCCTATTGCAAACGTGCAAGTACAAATACAGCTTTGTTACAAACCTAAATTTTCTCTGTTCTTTTCCTGACGTAAAATCGAAAACTATATGGCTTGATTTGACGTAACTAGTTTATTAAAACTTTATTATCGTTATTATTGTTACGTAATAAAATAACATAATATTAACTTAATTATTAATAATGTATTTGTTTATCTCTGTATAGGTACTGTACATTTTATTTTAAAGAGCTTTATAGGTAAAATTTACCTACTAAATTTATTTAAAATGTACGTTGTGGTGATACAATCTCAAGGATACAAAATAGCAGATCGACATTTCCCGTTCAAGCAACGAAAAAGCAATAGTTTCGACATCGTCAAATATAACTTTGACACTCGGATTACCGCATTCTTTGATGCAATGGCTGAAATCTTTCAGATTCCTAATAATAGTGTTGAATAAATCATCATCAAACGTTCATTTTTGTATTTATTATTTTTATTCTTTTTCAGCCTGTATCTTTTTTCACTACAAACTTCTCTTTTTTATTTCTTTATTAAATGTTATATTTCGAATTTTGCTTTTAAACACTGTTTTCTTTTTTACACATATCACAAAACCAATTTTTAAAAAACAGAAACAATTTATAAAACGAAATTTTATGCACAAATGTCTACAAAGGGGCGAGAGGTCCTCCGGGGCGGAACCCGGGTAACCAGCTAGTAGTTTTATATTGAAACTCTCTCTTGAATTCTAACTACTATGTGCAAGAAGTAATCGTATTACGTGAATACGTAAAAAGTAGTTAGGAAAGCGAATCAATACGACATTCTACCATCACTTGATTTATTGTTAGTGACGCGAATTTTTAATCAACATGCATCGATCAATATAAAAGAAATATGCTGAATTTCTGAAGAGTGGACATAAAGAGAGGCAGAGAAAATCGCGCGAATAATGAAGCAAAAGTGATAATTGAAATGGCAATTCGCGGTAAACCGCGATCGACTCGGTTCATGCAACTTTAAAAACTAGGTCGGCGGCGGTTCGTTAACGAGCTTACGCGCGTAATGAGAATTTCACCGCAAACAGTAGAAGAAAAAAATTATCAATCTTATGCGAAATTAATGTAGATATAATTCATAATGAAACGAACAATCATAAACTAAATAAATAAACAGTGAATAAATAAGCATGATCATTAAATCTAAATATATTGATGCTCTCTTTTGAAGTAATAGGATAGCAAAAAAAAAGTTGTTTCTACCATCAATATACTAGGTACATACAATAATGAGAACTTCATAACGGCAATAAAAGAAAAGCAAAGCAAAGATATTGATTTCACGTATGGAATTAAAATATCATGGACGATAAAGCAACCAATAGTAATAAACAAACATAAAATAATAATAAGTAAATAGTACGTGAATAGCAATAAGAGAGAAAGAGGACGAATAAACATATCGGCTTTTCCAAGCGACGCGACGCGGCGGAATCGTGAAAAAAAAAGGAATTCCTTTTACGTACGGTTATCGATGACGGGGTGCCGAGCGACGAGAAAGTTTCGATAAAGAGTAGCGGCTTGCGAAATCACGCCGGCTCTCGATATTGAATATTCATGCAAGGCGAGATCGTTCGCTCCGCCTCGCAGTCTACTGTCTCTCTCATTCGCTCGTCGTCGGCCTCTCTCACGCTTGAAATCGTCGCGTTGGACTTCTACGCGAAATTCTAAGGTCGCTCCGATACTCGATACCGCCAATTCGCGCGCACGGTGAACGTGTTTATCGAGGATTTCTGACGAAATGGGATACGTCCCCGACATTCGCGCGCGATTATCGAACGCGACAGTGCAAATACTTTTATAAAATCTGTGTAGCACATCTCTTTCGATATTACTTGCGGTAAATAAACGTTCTTATGATACTTTTTTGTGTATTATCTGTAACGCGTAATTATTAATAATCTCAAAGTGTTATATTACCGCCAAGTGATAGTGTATTGTATCGAAGACATTTCAAAATGTTCCATTATTATTATTATTAGTATTATTACTAGATATATTTATTAGTATTATTACTAGATATATTAGTATTATTACTAGATATATTATTATTATTATTTCTATTATCTATAATATTAATTACTGTCGATCCCAAGATACTAAATAGTGTAGGTACTGTGCATAAAAATATCTCTCATTTTTATTCTAAATGCGAAATATTTTTATGTGCCTATATTATAATTATTGTTTTTTCTCTTACCTTTATAATATTAATTATTGATCATCCTCAAGCGCTATCAATGACAATATAGATACTTCGTCAAAGACATCTTGGTCTCATTCTAAATGCGCACTGTAATTTCCGGAGTGATTTATTCTACATTTGGACACGTGTGAGCGAGTTGGCATGCACGTGCGTCCGTTTAAGGGGACGCAATAGAAAAGAATCCGTCAATTTACAGTCCCGCCGACTTATTGTCAGAGTTTCCTTGAACAATTTCGCGCGGTGGATCGACAAAATGAAAAAAGACGCCGCCCGTCGCGCAAGAAAACTTAGTTGGTACTCTTTCATCAGCGAAATTCCGAAAATCCTGGGTGAATTCTTAGCCGGCAAAGGAAGCCCAGAATAGCGATTGTCCAATAGTCTAAATTAGTGAAAATAACACAGAAATTCCAACGCATTTGCGCCAGAATTCTGTCTCGTTGAAAAACAAAAATATCTCCCATCAACGAGATTCGCGAAAATCAAATTAATTTCATGAAAAGTATTATTTAATTCTCCATATCAAGAACATTTCGATTGATCAGCGTCATCGATGGCGTTTATCGGTCGAAAGGCACACATACCTACACAGTCAGATCTGTGCTTTTATATGCAGCAATAAAGCTGTTTATTTGCCTTAAATAAAATACGTTCATTTGCGTTACGTCGAGCGTCCCACAGAGAAGATTATGCCGACCGTGCTATACATCCGAAATAAATTACGTCAGAATAAATTACACCGAATTACGGCGGATTTTGTGTATAGTGGTCGCAACACACGTGGCACATTCATCGAAACCACCTACTCACGGATTAACGCAGAACACAGAGATTTATTTAACGCGTAACCGCAGACGTGAGCACGGTGAGCACTCACTTGTTCACGAGCGAGAGCGAAACACACGGCAGAGAAGCGCGAAACACTTACCTACAGCTTCCGTGACAGCGCGCCTTGAAGCGCGATGAAGGAGAAGCGACGAAACATGAATATATGCATCTCGCCCGCTGCGCTTCTCCGTGCCACGACAGAGAAAAAGAAGCGGTGCATCGAGAGAAATGGCATCTCCATACGCGTGCGTACGCCAGCTCGGCGACGACGGATAAAACTTTGTTTCCCGGGGAGAATACACGAGGAATGGGCGCGAGGAGGTACCTCGGGCCCATTCGATGCCGGGGAATTCCCGGCGCGGCGATTCGGGCTGCGAAGCTCGCCGAAAAATACAGTTGGAAGAAACGGTCGTTGCGCTTACACGGAGAAAGCTCCGCTATCCACCGTCGACGGCCATGAATTTTGATGGATCTTTTTCCCCCCGCGGAGCTTTCGGCCGGAATGACGCTGATTTGCATTATGCAATTTTCGCGCGCGCGCACAGTGTTGAGATATATAACGTGGCTGCACTTGCGAAAGAGGATGGCGAATCCTGTTTCGTCACGTATGCGTCACCTTTTCTCTCTCTCTCTCTCTCTTTTTTTCTTTCCTTATATATTTTTTATTCTCGCCTCGATTCACGGTATCTCTCGCGCGATATAGCTACATATAATGCAATCGTTCGCGTCCTAAACACACACACATGCGTTGCTTTAAATAAAAATGGTAAATGTGTAGTGAGCATTATGCGCTTTTAGATGCAAACGCATTCGAGACGGGAATAAATATAAAGTTATTTCTGGAATAATATATATTCCTCAAAAAGAGGATAAATTTTACTACACGTTAATAATTATGCATATGATATAAAGAGACACAACTCACACAATTCGAGTTTCATAATGTTAAGTACAAACATGTACCTAACATTATAAAAGATTATTTTTATATAACTACGTTTTATCATCTCAGTTAGTTAGTCAACTGAAAACGTTTATTTGTACCTGCATGTGTTTATCGCACATTCGCAATTGGCACTGGTACAATCAAAAGTGTGAAAGTACAAGGAAAGTGTCCTCATTGCTAACCAAACGAAATTCTAATGTAAACGAGCCTATTTGTATTCTCTCCATGATCGCGCGATAATGGCCGCGTGGCACTTTCGAAATTTCTTTTGTAACGATACAGACAAGCGGTAATAGTTATGTTTACTGCCATGATTTCAGAAAAGCAATTAAGGAAGTGTGTTGGATCCAAATAAAATGCTCAGATAATTTTCCACGGGTATATGTATAGTGTTTCGGACCTAATAAAAAATATTCTCAAAAATACTTTGTAAATATATTTCTAAAATCTAATCCAATACTCTGTATTGGCAGTCATCATGAATAACGATCTAATTGTGCAAATGCGAGACGTTAATTAACGAATAGGTATATCAGGTATATGTAATATAATTTCATATTCACAGGCATCTGACGCAAGTTACTTCGCTTCGACGAACGTTCCTTAATCTCTCTCGGGCGAAAGGATTAACGGCTAATTACCGCCTCGCGTGTAAGGGCGTGCACAGCACGGATATTTTCACGCTCGGAAGAACACGGCGGCGATCCTGATTTTGTGCAGTAAAACACGAGAGGCGGACGGCAGACTATCTGCGCGACGCTGAGTATATGCACGCGCATATACACAAGGTAAACGAAAGATTCCTACCTGGTGTGGCTGCAGGGTGTCGGGGACGGGCTCCGAGGCTATTAGCCAGCTGTGCTTACAGGGCGCATAAGCGCAACCTCCACCTCCGAGTTACGCCGGCTTTGTCTCTGCATCCTGGAGAAAAATAGCAAGATGAGTTTCACGTTCGTCAAGTTGCCATACATATGTCTTATAACTTATAACTTATTCAATTAAACGCTAAATACGATAAATTTATTCCTAAGCAAAAGCAAAGCGCTTCTGCGAGATCTCTCTATTCTCTCAGGAGTTTAGATTAATATATTTTTATGAACTACTTAATGCTAAGAAAAACAGGAAATGATTAAAGGATCAGTAAACGGTTGCGTTATTGCGCGGGGGAATGTAGATGCGACGTAATAGTGGCCAGGTGGTACTCTAGATTTATATCGTTCGAAAGTTTATATTGGATTTCATATTTAATGCAACACGCACACCGTCGACGTCGCCGCGTTGCGTCACGCCGCGGTACCGCCTCCGAGATAAATTATTTATGTCGGGATGCTTTGTCTTCGTCTGCTTCCGAAGGGTGACGACGAAGTACGACGCCTGTTGGGAAAAACGGATGATCGGTGTAGAAACCGTGATAAAGCCCTGCTGTGAGCGAAAATCGCGTCGATCTTTACGAGCATTCGCGCCGGGCGGAGGACATAGAGACGCGCAGAATATTTCTTTGTCAAAGGAGGACATTGAACCTCAGTTCACCCTTCTATCGTGCCAGCGTGCTATACCAATGATCGCTATATTGTCAAAGGGAATCGCTGTAATATCACGTTGAATTGCGATGAGCTTTTAACGGCAACACAGATCTGATCTAATTGTAAGAATTAATGACAAATGACGTCTCGCGTTTAAATAAAACTGTCTTGAAAAATCGAAAAATCTCTTTATCGATGCATGGATACTCTTTACACTGCTATCAAAACTTAACAGACTAAATAATACCTTGCGCATCTACAGGAGGAATATCGGGACGCGTTTAATTGCTTATACGAGAATTTCTCAGAAACGTTGATCGAATCTGCGGCGCGCGTGGCGAAGAAGCATAATACACCCAACATCGGGACGCATACGTGACAGGAATTTGGCTTGCCGGTTACTTATTGACCAGGATGGCGCTTACGAAACCATTAATAACGCACAAGAGGGTAATTTCCCACCCTGAGAGAGGGACATTGGCCCTTATTGCCGCGCTCGCCTCGCCGGGCGCTACTCTCGCGGCGGGACACAATGAAGGGCCATCAATTACCTCTCAGGCCCTTCGCGATCGAATGAAGCTATTAAGACGGACCGAGCGGTACCGGTGTCAAGCTCGTAATCCCCGTTACAGCTTTTCTCGCGGATGCTACTCTTTCGCACGCCGACGCGGAACGACTTAATAGCCCCCTCGATAAGAATCCCGCGCCACTACTCGCCGACTTTTTATCACCGATATCCTTCAAACGATAAAAATCGGTTCGACGATCGCGAAAAGAGCCCCGTGTATTAATTAGACGATGACTCGTGCGGTTATTACCTTAATTAAGCTCGCGTAAATCGCCCTCAGATCCCGCGCGTGGATGCGAGCGAGGTAAATGCACCAGTGAATGACCAGTGGAAGAATATTCTTGTATAACTGAACCTCTCCGCGAAACAAAAGCATTATTCTTTTTACTAAATTTAACACTGTAGGTATTTATGTTATAGGCCGTAAGGCCAGTTAGGTATTGATAAGAGAGCGGGGAAATTAACACAGTAGTGGAGCAGTCGTGGGGTAGCAGCCTAATGTAAGTGCTAGGCGTGTGAACGAAGGATCCCGAGTTCGAGTCCAGTCGGCTTTAATTTTTCCCGTCTCTTACAACACGATGACAAAAGCGAATGCGCACAATGGTCGAAATTTCAAAAATAGACATTTCACGAGCCGAAAACTCCTTCGATTGAGAAGTGAGGGCGATGATTAGCGAAGAGACCTGGCGCGTGGCGGCAGCGCATCGATTTATTTGCGCTCGAACGAGAAGGAGACGGCGACGGTGGATTTATAGGATTATCGATTGCAAACTTGTCAGCGTCAGTCCGTTACCGTACCATTTGAACTCCCTAAGCCGGGCAAACGTTCCGTTTACATTTTTCCAAAGCGCCCGACACAAAATCGCCGGCGCGGCATCGTTCCCTCCATTGTTCGCGCGCAAGTTCGCGCGCTCGCTCGCCGGCAGTGCCGGTACCGCTCGCAATTTGTATCTGCCGCTCCGTCCCGACCTGCTGTGTTATTAACCAAAAGCAGACCGCGCGAGATACATCCACGGCGCTGCCTACAGCCCGATAAATCTTATTGCAAAAACGTACACTGGAGATATGGCTCGAGCTGTAATGGGCGCAAATAAGTATGTTCTTTCTGCAAACATCGTTGATGCCCGCGACCGGTCATTATGGCACAAATAACCGATCAAATTCCATTCCATGTGATTTGTAGATAAATATGTTGACTGTAGTTCACTAAATTGCTCGCAAATGCGTAAACGACAACATAATGCCTTGATAAACCGATCACGGCCGCGATTAAGTCAAAGTAGTCTTCGTTCTTTACTAAACATTCGTTATGTTTATAGAATAGTTTTCTAATAATACTTCATTCTTTTACTTCTATTGATATAAATTTGACAGAAGTTACCTTCTTTTTCGAAAGAGCTGTGGGAAAGTACAGCTATAAGATAATTATTCAGTCGTAATTTTAAGATAATTGCTCCCAATTCTCTTAATAATGTAATAAATTGCGAATAAAAAATCTATAGTAGATCCCTTTTGGCAATTGGACGATTTTTACTGTAAGTAATACACAGAGAGTGAATTATCAACATAACTGATAATAAAAAGAGAGCAAACATTAGTTGAACGTTACTTTTTCTTCTTTCATATCAGCAATTCTTAACATAATAAAGAACAATTAATCTATAGAAACCTGTGTCCTTCTAATCATACTACTACGTGCATTTACAAACGCTAAAACACAAGCAGAAATAATAAATAATATATAAACACGTTATATTCAGCCTCATGCATTACACAAATTTTCAAATTCGACTTTCTCGAAAATGACGCTTCGTGCAGAAAAAAAAGAATGTTATAACACTTTTCACTTGCTTTAACATGATAGATTACTCTCTGGTTGTGCGACGAAATTGCCTCATCCCCTATTCTATTTACAAGCTGGCAAGCAGAGTCTCATCGCAATTACGTGAATTAACAGACGATCGTGACTCAGATCGCCATTCGGAGAAAATAGATTACTTATTTTGGGTGATTCAATTAAATCAAGTATGCAAGCTTAAGAAGATGAACTCGACTGTCGTCGCACTTTGCGATGAGGAGTGAAAAAAATCGTTTTCCCACGCTCTGCGACGAGAAATGAAGAAGTCGTTCTGGACCGCTCGATTCGTTTTTCATGTTATTTTCTGCGACCTCGCGCCATTCGCAACGCTATCCCCAAATAAATTTAAATGTCCTCGGAACTTGCTCCCGCTGACTCAGGCTCTCGCGTATATGGCCCGCGAAAAGTGCGGCGAAATCTTCTCCATTCCGACGATGAGGACTTTTCTAAATCCGCGCATTTAAAAATCACTCTTCGCTGAGAAAAAAAACTATCAGCGAAAAATGGAATTTCACTATTTTATACAAATGTTCGTACAATGCACAAAAGGAATATTAAGAGCATTCCCTTTTGCATTTTTCTGTAAAAAAATAAGTAAATTAATATCTGAAAAATTACAGTTATTCCTGAGTTCTTTCATTAGACTCTGTAATTAGACTCGTTTTGCATTTTGTTAAATTCCTTGTTGAAATGTATGAACGCAATTTAATGTATACGAGAACGCACATAGTGGATAAGCGGAAGGAACGAGAAAGTGAGATGAAATACTGCAAGGGAGAGCTTGGTGGAAAAGGGTTGGCGGAGTGAGAAATGAGTGGACGAAGAGAGTTTGTTGGAACGGTCGCGACCGCTTTTAGCCACCTACTTCCAGCCCGTTCTTTCGCCGCGCTCGATTAATTACTAAAGTTCAGTACGAAAACATCGGTACGTTTATTCGCGAACTTATTAGTAGTCTATTACTTACTTACGACTGTTCCAATATTGGAAATCAAAATCGTCTGAGTTGCAATTAAATTCAATGAAATGAAATTAAGAGTTTGCGGGCCTAAATATTTTATATGGATACGGGTTTGATTGACAAATTGATAATAAATGTTCACTATAGAATTCCCAAACTATAAAATATATAAGTTAAATCGCTAATAATAGTAATTTTTCTTCAATAAAAGACAAAAACTTTTATAATAAAAAAATAGTTAAAGAAAATGAATTTAAGCTACCTGTATGCACGTTTATAACACGAAATACTCCGCCAATCGTTTTTCAGCAATTAACGATTTACAGTTACGACGTTTCATCGTCGTTGCCAGAACAGTGGACACGCACAAGGCTCCCAACTAATTGACGCAATCCCTTTGAGGGATTTTCAAGGAAGTGCATCTGTGTGAATTAACCGTCCATATTACGCTCTTTAACGAGCGACGGGAAGCGGAGATGCACGAATCTCAAATCGACGATAACAAACCACAAGAAAAGACAAGAAAAAACGGGTCTATGCTAATTGGTTCCACTAAAAGATCCATAGTTACACCCCAGCAAGATTTATGATTGCTCCGTCCGATGTGTGACTGGGCTGAATCGCGAACTTTCGCGACTGGCATTTCCAACCACTCACAGATAAATCCCAGTCCCCCGAGAACGAGAGAGATACCGCGAATGATAAAAGACTAGCTTTATGATCTCGCAAATCCACGGATACAAACGATTCCTTAATAGACACATCGAACTCCCACATGTCAGGCGCTCCGCGAGTTTCTTCCTTTTTACTTCACGTACGCGAATGCGATAATCGTTGTCTATTGTACGTTAACATTAACGGCATATCCTCGGCCGTGGAAAACGCGATACTTTCGAAACGTGCGCGGATACTTTCATTAACGCGTTACACGATAAACACGCGCGCGCGCTCGTTGCCCACGAACTTGGAGAACGTCGAACGCATGACATCACTCGACCTCGCATCTGCCGCTCTATTCTCGCACGCCCATGCGGTTAGGTAATACTTAATGGGTTATATGCGCGGGTAAATACACGCGCTGACCTCGTTACCATCGTCGCCGGCGCGAAGCACCATGTGAAAAAGAACCAATCTGAAGAGAAATAATTCAATTGTGGTTTTATCTCCCGAATCACAACTGCGTGACTTTGTGCGATGAAATAATATATAGCTTCCGAAGATATTGCATCAGTAAAAAGGTGATAGATCATTTGTAACTTCTTTTTCTTTAAAGCTAGATAAAAGTTCTCAGAGTCATTCAAACACCGTCCTGACTTGCTAAAAAGATAGTAAGAAAAATAAGAGAGTAATTCTTTAAGAGAACGAAAACAATTTGTACTAGGTCGAAACGATAAATTTACAAATTTACGCCGTATTGTCGCGGCTGTGAGCGGAGTGATAAAACATCATCGAATTTATCGGCGTCAAGAGAGAACGCTAGATCCGGTGGCCGGCGTTAATTACTTCGCGGCTCGAACGCAAATTAGTTGCCCGTTACAGCCGTAGCGCGCCACGGGTACATTTATTTCAGGCGTGAGATTCGTTATCGATTTGTTTCCGCTACGACTGGAGACTCTCGACTACCGTCAATGCAACAATGCACACACGCTACCCGTCGTAATTCGCAAATAGGAATGCATAAACATTCAATAAAATTTGTATGTGGAATTAAATTCAGCTTGCTTCAGCAGCTTTTAACATTAGCGACATTAAAAAAAGAGCTCAGTTATTTGTATCCTCCGTTCTATCATTAGATTGCTACCAAAGTTCTGCCACGTTTTTCTCCGTTAAACTCTTGTATTAAATAAAATTAGAAAACCAAAGTTCTTTTTTTAAAGATTGAAAAATTTCTCTTTAGATAAAAAAAAAAGAATCTACTGAAGTCTAAGACGGCAATGTGGCAGTAATTTTTGTTCTTCAAACTTTATTTTCAACTTGATTTAAAAAATATGAATGTTTTTCGCTAACTTAATGTTTAATTATAAGCTATAAGGGTGATAATGATACTTGTAATGTTTGCAAAAACTATCAACAATACTGAGGTTCTCGTTTATAATTGTTTTATAATAGCATGATACTTTTATGAAAGTAATATATTATTTGTGCGATAAGTTAAACTCTGTAACACCGCAACGGTTCTCGCAACAAGCGTTAACAAACGCATGAATTACGAATGTTTGTCCGCATTTACGGCGAATCGCGATACTGTTTCCCCCACGCTTTTGTACTCTTCGTAAATAAATTCACCTGCGAGAGAGTATTACGGTGGCTTGAATATCTGAATATTCCCGCGAACTTCTCCACTTCTCGCGGAAGATATCCCGCGGCGTCCCCTGTTCTTTTAATTAAAAAGTTTCGCGCTAGAGATAGAAGTCCAGAGGCAAGATTCCTGTTGATCGTCCATTAAACAAACTTATCGAATGAAATTGCGATGTAATCCTAGTTACAAAGAGCCGCGGCCTGTTAATCCTGTACATTGGTAACATTCGTAAGGCGGATTCATTTGTATTCATAATATCTACAGAAAAAAACGACGCATTTATTATCTACCTTCTGTTCTCTCCGTTCCTATTTCTCCTTTTTTATGTAGATTAAATTCCTTTTTAAAACTAAGTAGAACTTACTTTACTGACTTGTTATTTCATAAAAGAAGTTTTTATAAAAACAATTAGATTTTTAAAACAGTATATATATAGAAAATCGTTTTACTGAAGAACAGTGTTTTAGTAACTTACATAGGGTCGTATTAATTATAGGATTATATTATAAATTAGGTATCATCTGAGATCAATAATTGCTCTACCAATACAAAATCACATCTCACTCTCAAAATTTCTTAGAGTGATAATCCACTCAAAAAATTGAGTGAATGGTCGAATCACTCGAGTTAAAGTGACTTTTCACTCATAAGAGTGAATTCTCCTCACTTTTTGTTGTAGAGTTAAAAATTAACTCTGCAAAATGGAGTAAATATGTATACTCTATTTTGTAGAGCAACCATTTTCACTCTATGTAGTGTGGAGTGAATATTTTTATTCGTGAAGAGTGAGTGAAGCGCTTTATATGTATGTCAATTCAATTATAAGCTTTTATCAATTATAATTGACATACATATAGAAATGTCAATGTTTCTTCCAAAGGTGAGTTCTTATAAGAATTTATGTAGTCCATTTACCGATTTAACGTGTTATATAAATAATGATGTTCAGGTTAGATTCTGTTCACTTTACGTTCCGAGTTAAACACTTCACTTTTTGTGAAAAGTGAATTTTCACTAATCACGAGTGGCAGAATTTTCACTATCACGAAGTAAATATTCACTCGTTTGCAGTTAGATTTCACTCTAAGAAATTTAGAGAGCATGCTTAAAGTTCTCTGGGTTACTTCAATTAATAAAAAATAAGCATAAATAATTCAAATTAGCATATAATTTATTAACTTTCGATCACTCCAAGATTAACTGCAATTAATCAATTAATACAAACGAATCAAAAACAATAAAAATAAACATTTTTAATTTTTCTCTTTGAACCTATCTATCGATCTATCGATTCAATGAAGACTGATGATCAGGTATGCGTGAAGGAAAAGAGGAGGAGGGGGATAAGAAATAAAGTTGAAGATACGTCACAGCGGCGTGAGAAAGAAGATTGGATCGGTCCCGATCTTCCTTTAACGACGGAGGAAAGTTAAGTGAGACTACCGGCGCGGGCGAAAAGATGAGAGGGTGGAAAGCAGGCGAGGGGGAGAGGGAGGTTTGCAGCAAACCCCCGGGCGAAGTTACGGGATAACGGAGAATATTTCCCTCTCGAAAATCGCGTACGGCGCTCCACAGCTCGTTATAAAAGTTGCTCGTCCTCCGCCTTCTCCTCTCAGCAGCGCCCACGTCACGCCCGCCGCTATAAGGCAATTTTTTCAGATTTTGCGAACAAATCTCGCGAAAGGTCACGACGAGAGACGCAATGCGCGACCGCGATTTATTGTGTCGTACTCTGACGGGCTCTGTGCTCTTCACGTTTGCATAATAAACTGCTTCGATCGATTATACTTTGTTCGAGCGAATCTAAGCCGCGCTTTTCGCGTTTTCCAAGTTAACAAGCAAATCTAATTCGGCATATAAAGATGCGACATCGTGCAGAGAAGTAATGTTCAAAACCTGTGGGTATTCGCGGAGCGAATATATTTGATTTCGAAACTCTCGACGTGTCGCTTAGATCAGTGACTTCGGAGTATCGAGAGGAAGCAACGCTGCGCGTTCGAGAGTCTCACTGGAGAGACAAAACGAGACGAGAGGAACCCCGTCCCACGGTTCCACGTACCTGACCTGACGTCACCAGTTATTTATGCACCGCCGAGTAACGCTCGCCGATTTCGCCGTCCGCCTTAAAGCCGCGTACTCACCAACGGAGCGAAGACGAGCGCGAGCAAGAGCGACCGTTCGCTCGTGTTCACAAATGCTCGCTCGTGTTCAATCACAATGTTCGCCCTACGTCCATACTGGCATGAATTCACTTCTGTTCGCAATTGATCCGAAAAGTGGCAGCGAGCATGTCGTGATTACACGATAAATGGCGAGATATAATAAGTTACTTTGTGCAAGTGCTGCTTTTATTGTACTGCATCAACTTTAAAAGCAAGAAAAGAAGGAAAAATAAACGGTGTCGCTGGCATGTCCTGCCAGGTATATCCGGTGTGTCTAACCGACAATTATAAGTACTACTCCAATATTTCTATACAGAAGACAAGAGCGAACACGTCTGTTCTTTGATGTTCCCACATCAGTCGGATCATTCGCGAACACGAGCAAGCGAGCATTCTTCTGCTCGCTAGTGCTCGCCAATCCGTACACACCATTGTACATTGGGTGCGAATGCTCGCTCGCTCTTGCTCGCTCGTGGTCGCTCCGTTGGTGGGTACGCGGCTTATGAATACACACGTACACGCACTCTTTCCCTTTCTCTCTTTCTTGTCCTCTTTCTCACACCGCCTCTCTGTTCTCCATCCATGCGATTGGCACAGAGCGCAAGAGACAGTGTGACTGACTCGATCAACTCTCGTCTCACGGATACCTGTATTTGACTATATCGAAGGAAAGCCCACGCAACTTCGGAAGTTCATGAGAACGGGAATGGTACTGTGCGCGAAGCCATCAGAATTGCGATGCATAACAATTGATTCAATCGAATCCCGTAATTACACGCAGTCGAAAAATACTACGTTTACGCAAGCGTTATTTCTGTAGTAACTTACGATAATTCTGCTAAAGATTTTCGTTTACGCGGAGTGAATTATCGTAAGTTACGATAATTTCAGCAAGTTACTACAGAAGTAACGCTCGCGTAAACGTAGTAAAAGTAGTTTCTCTTACGCGGATGAAACAAAAGTGATCCCAAACTCTTATGCGTCCTAGTTTAGTTTGCAAGTAAGAAGACACACGAGATTCAATATCTCTGTCTGTTATACCTATATACACATGTATATTGCGAAATATTACATAATAATACATTACATCAATACGTAACTTTTTTCCTAACACCTATTGACCTCACGTTTACACTTTAACATCCCGTTGTATTCTTATGCTTATGTGTCTCGACTATAAACGGGTTTTCACCAACACGTATCTCTGAGTTTCAGTTTTCCTCGGAACGCGCGAACGTGGCGAATGCCTTAACGTTAAACGTGAACAGTCGGAGTTTTCCGTTAGTCGAACAATTCGGAGACTTCGCTGGAAAAGTATTTCAAATTATTGGAAACAGTTTGAATCTAAATTCAGAAAAATTAGCAAAATAAATTTAAACGATATAAAAGAAAACTAGTTAATTTCTACTCGCGACGAATACTGATTTCGAAAAACACTTTTTCGGGCAAATCGATTAAACGTTCGAATGACGCAAGCTGTTCAACCGCGTGAATAGCTTATACTTCGAACTGTTCGACCACGCAATTCGTTCAAATCCATATTGAGTTCTAATTGGAATCGCCGTGTGAAAGCGCAGCTTAATCGTTCTGTTATCATCGAACAACCAACGGTTGACTTCGATTAGATATCATCGTGAAAATGCTAGAAACAATCGCCCGGGGATTAATTTCGTTGCCTCGCTATATGATAACGAGCTCCATTCCCTGACCAAGGTCAATGTCGCAGTGCTTTCCCGTACTTCCGTATGGAGTTTTTGTTTGCGACTACGTACGGAACGTCATCATATTCGAAAGTGCAAATTCATCGAATTAAGTTTTACGCTCTAACAATTAACAATAAGTTGATCTCCATGAACGAATCAGTATTAACCATTTTCTGTTCTGTCGTTGGTGGCATTGCCTAATGTTCAATTTCCGTTTTTGAAAGACACTAAGATTCCACGTAGCTGCGAAATTTGTATCCTTTAAAACTACCGGGCGCGAATATAGAAACCTATACCTATTCTACATGAAATATAAAAAATTTAAGAAAAATATATATATAAAAAGATTCAAAGAAACTTTCACAATTGATTTGTAACATCCTGTAAGTACTTATGTATTATCGCACGATGTATTTATAGCTCGCTAAATTAAGTACAAGTCAAATATCTTCAAGGCATCTATATAATATCGCGACGATCAAGCGCTTCGATAGTCGACGTACCTATACATACATATTCGAAGATGTACATACCGCGCTGTTATCTCCAAACCTCGAAACATTATAAAAATTCCCCTGATGCAGATAAATCCATCGGGACTCCCCGCGCGTTGCATACCAGCACAAGCATAACGTCACGCGATACATCAATAACAAGAATTATTAACGCTTACGTGTGCAAAGCGGCACGCGATGCCAGGAAATCGGCGCGTGTTAAATCAAGGCGAGCTAATGCTTTTAGCTCGAGTTCCGAGCGACATCGCAGTCGCTAAAGATTTTCGCATAAGTATATTATTACCGATATCAATGTCAGAATTTTGTATTTTTATATTTCAAAATTTACTTCTTAAATTTTACTTCTTTTTAATCTCCTTTACGCGCACCTTTAATTTAAAAAATGTGTTTAAATCACTTATTTAAATCACTGTGGGTCGCTTTCTCTCTCACATTTCCCAATATCCTCTTTTTATTTGAGATATAATTCCATGTATAAAGTGTAACGAAAAAGAGTACGGTAAAGGAAAAATAAAGTGGCTCTTGAATCGCGAGAAACTCGCGAGAAACTCACGATAAACGAGGAAATCCGCGCAATTTATGCACGTCGGCAGATAAAACTAAATTAATGCGCGCACGGCCACCTGCAGTCTGCAGGATAATAATCAACCATCAGCCATGTCGGAAAAGATTATCGTAAATTCCATCATTTGCCCGAGTCGTCAAACGTTTTCGTTCTTTCATTCTCTTTTTCTCTCATACTTTCTCTCTCTTTCTCTCAAGTCTGCCGGTTTTGATTCGCCGCCGATATCGAAGTTCCGGGATTTACTCGTGCGAGAATGGACTCCGGAATTTTCGCATAATGTAAAACGCGTACCCCCCAGTTCGTATGAATTCCGCCAGTGTCTCCTCCTATTTCCCTTCGACCTTCCCTCACCTCTCTCTTTCTCTCTTTCTTTCTTTCTCTCTCGAGCCAGTTTTCCAGGCTCGAACTCGCGGCTGCGGCGTTTCCCTTTGTTTTCCTATCCTCCTTCCGCTTTTCGTGTCTCTTCTTTCCCGTTCCGCAGCGCCCGCGCCGGTCGCATTCACAGCGCGTCGCAACGGCACCGTTTTCCCGCGGATAAAAGCGCGACAGCGATTACGAGAAACGGGAACCGCTGCGCGAATTCACGCGACCACGATTTACGGGCCTTCTGTGGCCATCGAGGATCGAATACTCTATACTCACCGCGAATTCTCGTGCCTTTTAAACACACGGTTAAAAAAAAAAAAGAAAACCTACACGATGCTGATCGTTTTTCGCTCGCGATATCAAGGGTAAATAAAAGCGTTGCTGTTTTTAAAAGAAAAAAAGAACGAGTGTATTTTGTCGAGATCAATGTTGTCGAAATTCCTAATATACCGCATTCTCACTAAACCAATTTGAACCTAGCTACATAAAACATTTGACGTTAACAAAAATTCAGTAAGATGCATATAAGATTCGCGTCTTGTGAGGCCATAAACGCGCGACATATCCGACAGAATAACGAGCAAGGCAAGCTTCGTTATTCCATTGCGGTCGGTTTTGCGGTCGGTTTCGCTACTACAGTTGGTAGTCGTAAGCCGTGAGCTCAACGCACGGCGCCCGTTACAAATCGGCATTATTTCGAGAGCTGGCTAGTGGCCAGCGGTCCCGCATTCCCTCAGATTGGTATTTTAATAAGCCCGTCCCGTGGCGCGTTTACATCTCACGAAACAAGAACGAGAGAACTCTCATTCTCGATTGCGAAAGTACTCGGGAGAGGCCGGAAAAGTACTTGGAACGACGAGAAATCTCTGGTATAATTCGATTTGTTTGCGTCAATGTGACGTTGGTATTCGCAATCACGTCACTCGGATTTAAACTGTCGATTTCTAAATCATTGATAATAAGTCTCCGCGAGGAATAATTTTCAAAATAATTCGCTCATTTTCTGCAACAATGACATAACTCAAAAAGCAAAGTTTCTCAGAAAATAAATTTAAATGCTTTAAATCATTAAAATTTTGTAATTAACATTTTTAAATGCAATTTTGGTGTAATAACTGATTGTAGAGGAACAAAAGTATCTTATATATTAGTTATTCATTCAATGTATTGAATTCTCACCATTCTTTCGCAAACAACTCAAAAGTGACAATTTTCGAGTTATTTCGTTAATTGTTGTAGCAAATGAGCGATATATAGAGTATTATATAAAAAAAGTATATAGCATCTCCATAGTTATTAAAGTAGTAACTTAAACTACCCGTTGTACCCGGAATTATCACAAAGCGTCAAAAGGATAAAATCAGAGGGAAAGGGTGGGGTGTCCAGGTTTCACGGTAGCCTATCTTTTCCACAGGGGTCTAGTCTAGAGAGTAACTATGCAAAATTTAAGAGTTAATAGAGAACATACAGACAGACATTCTAGTTTATATACATCTCCCAATATCTTCCATACAAAATTAAGTCAAAACTCCGATGGTAATATACTTATTCTTCTTTCTGGAACATTACAGATGTAACACAAACATCAAGAATTCAACATCTCGTCCGCTCCCATCAGCAATAAGATCGAGACATTTTTACGGCTCATATATCTTCAAATTTCTCATTTAGTATTCAATTATCTCGGGACCAAGAATATCTTTGAAATCTCAATGTATAAATAACATCTGTAGAATTTAATTTTGACGAAGAATAGAGACGGTCTTTCCATTCAGAGATCACTCATGAAACTCGCGCGCGAGTCACCGAAAACTTCAATATTGCCGAGCAAGAAGCATAAGGTACCCTTCAATAACCATGTTCTCGAGATAACCGCGTGTGCTCAATTGGCTCTGCCGATTCGTCCTGCATCGAGACAACGAATCTTCGGCGTCGCGCGCTGCGTATCAGCCGATCGATATCTCGCTCCCTTCCGATCTCCAGGGCCACTCTCGGGAGCGATATTCTTTCCTGCGTCTCGAACATCTTCCAAATCGTCGTATACGCCCTTTCTGATCTTACCGACGCCGATAGACGAGGGGGGGGAAAAAAACGAGAGAAAGGCTCGCCGGGGCGTCCTCACTCCTCGCACGTTCTCCCTTCGTTCAGCCGAAGATTAATATTATTCCTGCCGCGTGCGCACGGGCTCATCCCGCACCCGCCCAACGCGCGTATCTATGTCGTATCTCGCTAGGATTTTCCCGTAGGAGCATCCTTATAAGATGACAAGAAGCGCAGCTGGGCTCGCCAAGCTTCGCATCCCCCGGCCGAAGCTGCACGATCTCTCACGTCCCGAAGGGAACGCTTAAAACTTGTCCGGGACTCATCCCGCGAATAGCTCGTAAATCCGCCACGTGATGCGTGCAAGAGTTCGTATATATCGGTTAACGATCGAACGGTCGCGTTGCCGGCGGCTCGATTGCTCGATCAAGCAAATTGAAGACCTGGGCTCTCGAGCTCCGAATCAATCGCTAACGTAATTTTTGAATGCGTCCAGCGTCTATCCCCGCGGTAAAAGCTTGATCGGGTTCACGTGGAAAACTACGGTGCTGTAATCACTGTCAGGGATAATGGTAGCCCCGGGCGTATATATAATACCCACCTCGAAATTTCCGCCGCGGCTAATAACGTATGAAATGAGCGCTCCATTGCCCGGAACACACTTTCTCGACGAGCGTTTATTAATATTGGAAAATCCGTATCTCGACGATCGCGGCAGCCGATAGTAAATTCCGAAACCGCCCGTTACAACACAGCGACCCGATACCGGGATCGGTACACCGCCCTCGCTCCCGGATGTGCGGCGAGCTATCGTATTCCGCGCGCTCCATTTTCTTCCGAGTCGCTGAATAAAGTTAAACGCACGAAGCACCATCGATAAAACGTCACGGCGAAGCCGTAGTTCTAGCGGAGAGATATATTTACTGAATTCGAGAAATGATGAGAAAAAGAGAGATCTATTTTTATACAAATCTTTTGGCAAGCTGACTACCTAATAGAGCGAATGTTGGTGGAAATAAAAAAATGTTTTACAATTTGTAATATATCTTGGATAATCGCATCGCGATTTGAGATTGATACTATAAACCATGTAATCTGTGATTTCGATTTTCCTAAATTAAAAAAAGTGTCGGCGGTAGATAAAGAGAGAAATTAAAATTAGTTTATTTAAAATATAAATATATCAATTCATATTCATAGGCGGATTTTTTTTTAATTAAATTAAAATATGCTATTTAACAGCAAAATATTTTCTATACGTCGTCTAGTTAAGTTTATAAAATGTTAAAAAAATTTCTAAATATTGTTTTCCTATATTAGCTTATACACGTATGGACGTATGATATTTAATTTTGGAAGTATACCTACAGAGACCAAACACGATTATAAATTCTATTAAAAAGTTGTTTGGGAAAGGGAAAATAAAGTAACACAACTAAATTAACAATATTTCCCCATTGTTATTTTGTGTTATTTTATAAATATGATTTATTTTTATTTTACATAAATACACAGCACGAATATAAACGTTTTCCAATTTCAAACTTTTTATATTTAAAAAAATGCCAATATTCTAATTACTACTTCCTTACTATTACCATCTTGTTTTCTCTTTCCATTTTTCACTAATTATCTGAGCAATAAATTATATGAATAAAAAAATTTAATCTATTATAATCTACTTGACATAAAATGCTACAATAAAAAAGTAATCAGATAAAATTGTTAATATTTATGATGCTCTTTCAGTTACATTTTCCGAAAATATTATTCATATGTGATATGAATAAATTAGCGGCAATACTAATTCTAAGATTAAATGTTTATTCTATTCTATCTTAACCCGTCTGTTCCAAGGAAATAGACTTCCATAAGATGTTATATCTATCTATTTATTATCTTAAAGTCTTATTTTTGATCTCGTAGTTGATATATTATACATACATTTATTATATAGGTATTGTGTCATACATATCTGATATGATTTTAATCCATTATCTTGATCAAATAAAAAACAATATACTCATCGATACCTATACGATAGGTTGAGGCAGAGTTGTGACTGCTTTGGAAACTATGTTGAATCACAAAATAAAAATATATACAAATTGTAGGAACGCGCAAAATAATTAAGAAAAATACATCTAAAAAAAATAATTGCTACCCATAAATAATTGTAAATAATTAATACCACAGGCAATAAAATAAGAAAATAATTCACCTTATGGCTGCTCCAGCGTCGCCCGATGCTCCCAGGCCTCCTCCTCCTCCTCTCAGATTTAGTCATTGCACTTGTACAACACGTACTCGCGAAACACGTTAATTACGATCGTATACTACTTAATCACTGGAATAGAATCGCACGGCACTTTATGAAGCACTGCCAACGTTGATCGCACGCAACGCGCACCTTGCTATCGTATATCACAACAGAATCCGATCGAAACGCGATCGCAAAAGTAACGTAAAAATAATTTATGAACTTTTGATATCAGCGGAAACCTGGCAAATTAACATAACGAACGAGATCTCCAATGGTGAAGAGTTTCAATAAATGCGATACATTATCGTCGCACTTAAGCTACGTAATCGACAAATATTAAAACGCAAATTTGATTATGACTGTACTTGTTAATTAAACATGTAGCGTTGTTCAATATAGAATCGACCCATTTCATTCACGATACTAGTTTCACGTATTAAATAAAATGGATAAATAGCGCGAAATGATAAACTTGTTAAACAGCCAATGTATTTAGAGTCGCGGCCTAATTGTCATTAATTGTTCGTAAGAAACAATCACATTTCGATAGATAACGCGGCGACACGCGCGGAGCAGCTCGATCGCGCCACTACCTGCCGATTCGAGTCTCCCACACGAATAACTAAATAAACAAAAACAACGCGGCGCACGGTGGCATTGCGTACGCACAAGCGCGCTACAACAAACGCTAAAGCTGCTCACTAGCCAGTCTCATCGACACAAATATTTAACGTATTATGTGATAAAACTACGCTAATGATCTTTTTTCCATTTCAAACTAGTTATTGGTACACGATCGACACAACACGGCTTGCCGTGACTCAAATGACTTGATCCGGCAACTCGTGTATTATTCCACTTTGCCACTCGCAAAACAGCAAATATGTTGCAAATTTAAAAGATCCAAGCGCGTTAGAATCCAAATGTCGTTAAACGCGATGTGCAAGTATCGCGAAAAAATAGTTCGTATATCGTTCCAACGTTCAATGTGATAAATTACTCAAAAACTGAAAGATCCAAGCGCGTTAGAAATTAGAATCAAAATGCGTTAAATCGTTAAACGTAATGCGTAAGTATTAGAATCCAAATGTTAAACGCGATGTATAAGTATTGTGAAAAAATAGTTCGTAGTTTTCTATCGTTCCAATATTCAATGTGATAATAAATTACGCAAAAACCGAAAGATCCAAGCGCGTTAGAATCGAAATGTCGTTAAACGCGATGCGTAAGTATCGCGAAAAAAATAGTTCGTAGTTTTCTATCGTTCCAACGTTCAATGTGATAAATTACGCAAAATATCTGCTTCGCAGTAAGCAGTCGTCTCGATACGTTCACGAATCCTTAATACTCATTGTCAGTCAATAGTTACAGGTTAATGCTCAGTTACTTTAATAATCGTGAAACACGGTGGCGTTTGTCATCTTGGAACACTTGTCGCAACCGTATTTCAAGAAACAGTAGGTACACGACTCATGGAGCGGCTCGCGCCACTACTTGCCGGCAATGCCGGCTCGAGTCAGTCGTGAGTCGAGTCTCACTACGAGAATGGTGGCGCGCGACGACCTTGTGTAAACATGCGCGCTGTACGCTATACGCCGCAATAACAAACGCCAAGGCCGCGCGCCAGCAGAACTGTTATCGGCTCGAAATATTTAAACGTTTCATAAAACAAAATCACGCCGAACATTCTGTTCCTTGCATTTTGATAAATGAGTTATTATATCACATTTTGCGCTTTGTCTTGCAGTCTGATTACTGTCTAAAACTAAAATAATGATTCCATCCGATTGAGAGAGCGTTTCCGAATGGAAATATTGCTACTCGAATCTCAATTGAAAAAGTTTGCTTCAATCTGATTGACATGTATCTATATAATTATTAATAAAATATATATATTACTAATAGAGCAAATACTAACTGCACATAACAAATTATCTAATGTTTCTTTTAATAATAGTTTGTACACACTTGATTAATTAATTTAAAAAATAATTACATTAGTATTTTAAGATTGCATATAGTTCATCTTTTCCTTTCCAAAAACTATTGTAATGCTTTAAAAATCTACTTTTAAGTCAAGTTTCTTATGTACATATGTAATCATTCTCCTCTTAAGTTTTCAAAGAAAAATGTTACGATTAAAATTATTAAAATAAACTTTTCTCAAGAACCGATTTTTGAACTGCGAAAAATAAAACTCATTATGTTTTAAGACAAACTTTATCCGAGTTCCTCAATTAAATCGCGATTTCAAATATAATGTACCTAATTAATATTAAATTGAGTCTTAAGCTCTATTTATTAACGTATTATGTCTCAAGATTAGTTTCGCCCTTCTTTGGCAGAAACGCGACTATAAATACGGGTATAAACGTTCGAGGATTTTCGGGTATATTTTCATTATCAAAGTGGCTCTTTTACGTGGCATTTTCCTGTACAATCTTTCCTCTCTCCGATATTCAAAATATGCAAATATTATTTTAAGCAAAATAATAATTCACATGTTTTGTTTTGTTTCGATATCAATCGGAAGTTACGGTAAATAAAGCAGACTTAAAACGATCACTAGCTCCATTATTCTCGCGTATTTTCGCACGGATAGATCGTCCGAAGGTAACAGATTTAATTACATTTTCCTAGTAATTACTGAAAATAATACTGCGCTACAAAACAACGCTGCGCTTTCATGTAAAACGGAGAAAGAGAGATAGAAGGAGGAGGCAGGGAGGGGAGGAGAGAGAGAGAGAGAGAGAGAGAGAGAGAGAGAGAGAGAGAGAACTGAAGAATGAAAACAGAGTGTGGCGCAGCGCGCAATGGCAGGCTGAAAATTATTATCCCGTTATAATACCCTTGATTACGGTTCGATTAGCGAAACCATTTATAAGCTATTCATAAAACTCGCACCCGCGCGAAGCGTGGAAATCGAGCGATAGAGGAAGGGAGTAAAGAGAGATAGGGGGGGGGGGGGAGGCAAAGCAAGGAAACACGTAAAAGGACAGGATCGAATTGACGTGCCGGCCGTAATGGAATTGCCTGGGCAATGTCGGCACGATTTTCCGCGCGATTCCACTCCGTGATTCGCATTCTCTCGATCCCGTAATATTCGCGCGCGCGCGCGCGCCCGTGTGTATGTCGGATATTCGTTATCGGTTATTATTCTCGCTTAAAAATACGAAATACAAATCGAGCAATATTCAGTTTTGTTTCAACGATATTCCGCATGAATTCATCTCAGCCAACGTTGAAACGCAACGCGCGAATTAGCCGCGCTTTAGAGAGGCTGCCCGCTGCATTTCGGTTTTCGGTTATTACTCGCCACAAGTTTTAACGTACCTACCTACTCTCGCTCGCGACGTTAAAGTTATCGAGAAAACTGAAGTTCCTGCAATTATTTTCGATTGTCGCGAACGTGCTTGCCGTATATGAAAACGGTCCTCCAGTCTCTTGCAATACACATTCGCTCGTAAACAGACCGTAAGTTTCGGACGAAATTGACTTTCACGACCGTAAAAGCCGAAACGATAAAACAGGACCGTAATGGGCAAGCCCGCGAGTCATCCTTAGGGGTGAATTACAAGTAAGCCGCGTATTTTCGAGCGTGTGAGTTTTCTTTGTTTCGCTTTTATCTGGCATCAGTTCGACGATAACGGTATCCCTCCATGATAATAAAAGATCACGAGAAACGGCGGAGAACGTAATTTCGACGCGCGAGAAACTTTTCACTCCGCGCGGGCGGCCGCGGCGGATGGAGAGAGAGAGAATCGAGAAAGTTTCGCGGTCTGTGTCAATGACTTCGATGTCTGCTGGGACGAATGCGTTTTCAACCTAGTGCGATCCAAGCCTAAATCCAAACCTAATTAATCCGCTGTACATCTGGCTACACGATCTCACTCACGGAAAACTATCGTAATTAGATTAAACTTCATAACAAGCACTTGAGAAGGAAACACAGAAAGCGGTATTCTTACGCTTCAATTGTCGACGTCAATTTATTATTTAAACAAGCGTTTAGAGTAATGCAAGTTTAAAAAATAATATATCTAAATAAAATAATCCATACAATGTAACGTAGTTGCAAATATTATTAATAAATTCTAACTTTTTGAGAAATAAGCAAGTACGTGCAGATAAACTATCTAAAGATATTAAAATAAAGGAAGAAAAGAATAACGCAAAATTTTTTCAAAAATGTTGCACCTATAGAATAGGGATCATATAAAATTTGTGTGATTACATATATCTACACACATTCATAATAAAAAGTGCACACATAATACATCCAATTTTGGCGAAAATAATATTCACGATTTATAAAATATCAATAATACGTTATCTGTAATTAAATATATATCCATAACAAAAAATATCGGTATCACAGTACAGCTAATCTTTTCAGAATTTATCTCGCATGACTCACACGTACGCGCAATTAAATATATATATATAAATTTCAAGATTGCAGCGATTTCCGCAATGTGTTATTCTTGGAGTTTGTTACGTGGATCCAGTCTCTCGTGCTGCGTCACGTTCTTAACCGCAGAATCAGCTATACGTCGACCGTGGTCGTCAATGTAGATGACAAACCGTCCGTCAAACCGCATACACTACCGGAACCCGGTCTGTCGGTCCCCGGTCCGGTGATCTATGCCGGAGTCACTTCTTGCCTCCGGTCCATCGGCCAGAATAATCATCCGCTGTATTTCCCCGCTTGGCATCGCGATTAATTAGCCCGCGTTGCCAATGTGGCTCGTTCAATATGATTTACAACCGTTTTATCGCTCTGACACTTTTGCATCGATCTGTCCGTTATGCGTTTCATTACATATTTCACATCCCCTTTCGTGTATAATCTCCTTTCGAAATTCAGTGATAAATTGATGTCGACAATTAAAATAGTAGAGTAGTTAATAGCCCATATATATATACATGTAATTTTATAAATTCGCATTTAAGACTGTTGCAATTTTAGAGCTTTTGTTGTATATCTTTTCCCTTCACTTGTTTGTTGACGTGGTTTGATTTTCCCTCTTATTCGGAGCGCTTAAGGGTGATTTATCAGCAAACGCAAATAGAAATAGCAATCAGCGCAATCATCGGCAATCACCGAGTGCACTCACGTCGCACCCGATTCCATCTAACCGCGCACCAGTCCGGTTTTCAGTGCGCGGGCCTCGTGTCCTCGTTCTCGGCGACCTGCTGCCGCTTGTGGGTCAGTAGGTCAGATCGCCGGTGCACGCTCCTGTCTCGGCAAGGTGAAGATATCGATCGCACGCGCGCGTGCTGACCCAGTAAGGATGCAACCGTTGCGCGACGGCGGCCGCACGCAGGTACGCCGAGGAAGAGGCGATTGCGACTTATTACGAGCGCATGTTATAACGATAATCGTAAATCATCTCCGCGTCGTCCGACGACAGTCCGTTTCCGCCACGAATCGATACCAATCATTCCTGCTCGCTGCCCCTCGGGCGACAAATAAACAAGCTTCATTCGCGTATTATACGAATTGGAAATAATACGATATGAATAATAACGTATTCTGTAACTTTACTGAAAAGTAATACGTGTATTTATAGAATTTAAATAACGTGGATTTAAACACGAAATGGAAACTGGTCTCAAATTACACTGAAAATATGGTGGCATAAAAAATGCAACCGCATTGTATAAATTGTTTTATTAACTAAATCCGATGTTTATCAATGAGATGTATCAATATGATGATATGTATCAATAATAGGCTTTCTATCCACCAAATGTGACTTTTGAGTAAGTTAAATCAAATCTAAGAAAAAGTTTAACAATATTAAGAGACGTATAATTTTTAAAATCGACCCAACTGGCCATGTTAATTAATGAGATGTTATCTAGAATATAGAATTTATTGCGAAAAATATTACCTCAGCCAGGGTTTACCTCAACCTGGAACCTCCCGCTTTCCGTGCAGGCGTCGTCCCAATTCGATCACTGAGGCATGTGGTAATATTTATCGCAATAACAAACTAATATACACATTATCTGCGCGCCGACTTGGTTTGTCAGACTTTCAACGCAGCTCCTACTGGAATATTAAGAATCCCCTCCCTCCCCTGTCGATCCAACATTAACTGCGCGCCGACTTGGCTTGTCAGACTTTCAACACAGCTCCTGTTGGATACCCTCCCTCCCTATTAGCACCATTCTTCAGGTCAGGTGTGAAATAAAACAAATTAAGAACTTCTCGTCGCCAGCCAATAATTAAAAACGTATAATTTTTAAAATCGACCCAATATTAAGAGATATGATAATCACCTAAAATACCTATCTCCAGAAATCAAAAGCTTAAAGATCCTCAGATTAAAGCATCTAAGAATTTCTATGTAACGAAAGAAATATAAATAATAAATTTTTATGAAATATAAAGTTGAAAAATGCAAAAAATTGATTCTATACATAGATTCCACCAAGCCGAATATTTTTGTATGTGATCCCTATCAGATTCAATTTAGTGGTTTTCCAGGAGTTGACACGCGCTTCGAAATAAATGTATCGTATGTAGGTCAATAGGACACTGGTTCATGCTGTGCCGGGGAAAGAGTGGTGACGCATGATCAAGAAGACATCCTACACATACACATGCACATACACATACAACCATTACCGAACGCGTTTATGGAACAAGGTTGCAAGCACGCCTGGAAGCTCGTACAAAACTGTTACGGATCAATGCAGGATGTTTTCGTCGAGCAAAATCTCTCGATTACAGGCTCTATATAGGATACTTGGCAACTTCAACAAAACTTTTATTCCGAGCTTAATTATGCTGCCGAGTTATTGATCTTATATGAAAAATTTAAGATTAGAACAAACAACGAACTCCCTACAGAAATTTTCTTTCATTCTTTATTCAAACAGCCCTGTTCGTAAGATTTCTTGCTCGCGAATCATCCTATATTTCTCGAGTGCTGCATCGTTTCGCGATAAAAAGAAGCGTTACTGCGTCGGCGTCCTCGTACATCCTTGCCTCGTAAGCCGGCGAAATAATGGGAGAGAAAGGCAAGCCCGAGGTGGTTCCGGGTGCGGAATCGAGTGCGAAGTAACGGACGTTAATGAGAGAAGGTTATAGCCGAGAGGGAGCGGAAGGTGCTGTAAGTGGCAAACTGTTGCGGACCTGTCACGGATGGAAGGCGGGACGAAGATTGGTCGACGAGTCGGAGAGAAACGACCAAGCGGCGAGAGTGTACGCGATAACGAGATATAGTGTATTGCAGAGATCTGAAAATTCGTGGAGGCTATTGTTCAAAAATTTCTGGCCTGACCTCTTGTCACGATTGTTTGCAAAATGATGAAATCGAGCAATTACGACGCGACGAGAGCTGATTACATTCGGACAAATGTTTTAATCACTGTTTCAGAAAAAAAAAACAATTTTCAAAACTTCTAAAAAAATTCTTATAATTCCGATATGAATAAATCTTAATAAAAATTCTTTAAAAAGCCGGTTCTCTCTTATCTTTACTATACAGTTGCGTCTTTTGGATATGATTCAACATCAGAAAAATCACATAAACTGCGCGAGATACACTTCACAACTGTCGCTGCTTCGTGAAAATTGCAAATTCGAAGTCACGTTTTCTCAAAGCGCGATGCATACAAGATCCGAGATGTCAAGTCTTGACGCAAACCGTTACGGATTTGTCATTGACTGCCGAAGAAGAGACAAGAATCGAAGCGACGATGAGTCGTCTCTTTGCGCGCAATAATGACCAGCATTAAATTCAAACGAGTTCCTCCCTTGACTGCATAACTTACCTCGAGAGCGGCGGCTGCCAGCGATCCGCACAGGAAGGAACGGAGGAGGAAGAGAGAAACTGTGGGAACTGGAAAGGATAAGCGAGGAGATCCGTGCGCTTCCCGGGAAACGCGCTTCCTCTTAATTGGTATCCATCTTACCGAGAACTCGTGACCGGCGCTCTATGACACTGATCTATTTCTGATTGATATACGATAAAAAACTTACGTACCACTAATCGTACAAAGTTACACACGTCAAATAGAAAAAGGGATTAATCCTTTTCACGTGATAAAATTAATTTAAAAAATCGGTCATATAAAAAAAAACTTTAGTATTTCTTGCAACATTATTATATCAAAGCAGTTTTGCTATTAAAGCGTTTTTTTTTCTACTTCTGTAATCAACCTAATAGCGTTTAACATTTTTATAAAAAAAGCTTGTATAGCAAACACATTATGTACATACATTAAGAATTATTAATACCCTATAGTACTTCCAGGACTTAGAATTTATTAGGCCTTCTTTTCAGTGTCAAGTTTTTTCGCGTCGTATTTAGATATTATGTGTTTATCGTAATTTTGTGCTTATCGTGATTATCGTTGATTAAAGTCACAGAATTATATTTTTATTGATTATTGATTAATTTAATACGTAATTTATTTTTAATCTTAATCTGTTATATTTATCTTCTATTTTTATCCTTTACGTTATCGAACACACTTATGAATGCCACATTATCAAACAGTTCTGAATCGTTACTATCTAAACGTTGCGTTCAATTGAAAAAAATGTCTATCAATTCTAGATTCCGGAAGTGCTAAGACATTGATAAACCCGTCAGTATATTTTTTCAAGAAATTCATAAAAATCATATTGCGCCAATTATAGCAACGTTCTGTGTAAAAAAAACTAAACAAGATAACGATTATATATATTATTTTAATTGAATCTGATATCGTATCATCATTAATTAGGTTCTCACAGAATTAATCAAAATTTACACAGCATTTAACGTGTTAGGTTCGCCACAGTGGTATAGCTATGACAAGAGGTTCCCTTACACGCGATGAAGATACACGAACGTATCCAGAGGCGATGTATACTTCCGATAGAGATTAGAGAGGCATAATCTCGCGGCGATAAGTGCGCGTATAAATACACGTATCACCGTCTGCTTCTCAGTAGCACGTGCCACACAACTGCATGCATCGAGGTAATTCAATGTAACATAAGGCGATGTCCCCGGGCTGAAATCGCACGAAACAAGGATGGAGAGCGGCACGACGGAGACACGAGATCTATTTGTGGGAACGTAGCCGGTCTATATTGTGCGATTCGCTACCAGCAAGTCGTCTTGCCGCATAATCGAATTCTCGATTTCCAGATTCGCTCGATCGCACGACGGCATATGAAATTACTTCAATTCAGTAGAAAATATTTCACCTGGTTGTATAAAAATCTTCATGTATAGAACAGATTAAGCGCTAAGTGTCATTCTTGTCAACACAAATATTAAAGAGAATATTATGTTGAAAAT
Source organism: Leptothorax acervorum (assembly GCA_035220615.1). Classification (NCBI taxonomy): domain Eukaryota; kingdom Metazoa; phylum Arthropoda; class Insecta; order Hymenoptera; family Formicidae; genus Leptothorax; species Leptothorax acervorum. The sequence continues at coordinate 873,917 of JASTWQ010000018.1, forward strand.
TTTCTTTGAAAAGAATATTTGACTTACAATTAGTATTTTCCAGAATCTCTTCTTATAAATAATTACGATTAACTCGTAATAACTACATAAATAACTATCATTATTTAAAAACTATAATAAATACGTCCTCGTTGAAGGAAAATTCTCGTTAAGGAAAAATCGATTTCACATCGGCCAGAAAATCTGTAGTCAAAGGAACCATGGTTCAACAATGGTTTCGAGATACTCCTATGTTAATGTATAATAAGAAAAAAACGAGCGTTCTTTTCGTGACGGTGAAAGGAAGAATGCGAACAATCGCAAGATCCCATACGGTCTTTCAACGGCGGCGCGGCCTCGAATCGCGTCCTCGCGAAAAGTGCCGGGCTGATTTATAACGGTTTCGGTTTACAAGCGGGCGACGCTTCCATTTCCGCGTCGGGACCCGTCGCGCCGACGACCGAATCGCAGTGCACACGACCGGGGAAAGGTTTCGTTCACCTATGCCGCCGTTCAATTTCCGCGCGACGTTTCAATTTCTGCCGGCCGACGCGCGCCCTTTCGTTCGCATTCAATTCCGCGGAGCGCCCTTCATTCATCTCTCGCCCCCGCGATACATATCGCCAATGCCAGATTCCCACTATTTTCGATCCGGTGATGGATTAACCCCTCCTATCTCCAAAACTATCATGCTGTCTACGATTGTTGTATACGTTCTCGTCGAAAGCTCAGACTTCCGGCAGCGATGAAGAAGAATGATTTATGGCGGAACCATATCGTCCTGTCTCTTCCTTTCTCTGTCTGAAGAAACGCTCACGTAAATGGACTTTATACAAGCGTTTCTCCTTTTGAGGTATTGGATTTCCTGAAGCAACACCAGATTTTCCGGGGGTCTAAAATAGCGAAGTAAACTGAACAAGATTCTTCGCGGTAGAAATAACTCATCGTCAGAAAATTGCAAGGTACGACATTCATACCGTACATCGCATAATTTACTCGTAATAAATATTTATAAGAACATGCACTCTCTTTAATCTTTTACTAAATAAATCTAAATAATAATCTTGTTAAATCTAAATAATATAATAATAACCAATGTTATTATACTTGATATATCGAGAATCGAGATACATGCAAAGTCCAATTTTCGACATTATTTCTAATCAGAGATTGAAAACGATATAATAATATCAATATATATACATAATGTGTTAGTATTATATTATACACATTGTGGTATTGTTACAGTATGATTTGTGATATATTCTAATGGTCTTCGGTATTATATTATAATACTATTAATACATTAACTAGATCTTGTCAAATCGATATTGTAAAATTAATCACATTTGTAGTGTTTCCTTAATGTATGTTCACGAAAGATATTAGAGAAAGAAAGATAAATATATAAACTTAGAATTTTATATATAATTAATATAATCACATTGTTGATTTGCGTAAATTAATCTTTTTTACTAGAAATCAAATACATTATAAATTGATTTGATATTATTAGCACACATTCACTAATATAATAGTAATAATATATAACTGATACTGTCGAAAATTTAAGAAAATTCTATTATATGTCAATATATATTTGATGTTCTCAATATTGATAATCAATATAAGTAATAAAAAATAGAGATATATACGATTATATAATCTCTTTATTGCAATGCAAAAGGTGAGGCACCAACATGTGTTGCTATAAAGTATAAAGCCTACCTGTTTAAGCAGAAAATTACAAAAGATGCCGAGATATAATTGGCGAAGCAAAATTCTTTCGGTATTCAGTCTCTCTTGCTATAACGATTAGAGAAGAGCGCATCGTGCGGATGCAGATGCACCAGACAATGCGTTGAGAAAAACGAGGAAAAAAAGAGCGAAGCGGGAAAGGAGGAAGAAGAGCGGAAGAGGAGCTTTAAAACGCCGTTATGTCGTAACTCGTCGCAACAACGATCGTAGTGATAACGCGACGCTCGAGTTAACAAAGGCCTCTTCTCCGTTTTGCCATCGCGCCGCTTCTCTTCGTTAATAATAATGCCGTCCGGATACAAGGCATGTAGAAGGCCTTGAACGAACGATATTCCACGATTTCTCGAACCGTGTATTTAATTACTATCTCGCGTATCTAATGACGTACTTTTTATCTATTAGATAAGTAGTGTTATTTTTAATCTATTGACACCTGTGAATGTAACATTCTTGCTTGCATATCACAAAATTGCTTTGAAGCGTAAACGATTTTTTAACCTACTTTAGAGCACGCGATATCCTGCGAGACTGGCTCTGCGGAATCTCGTGGATCATGCGTGCAACCGTAAAGGCAATTACGCGCATCGACAATGATAACGCCCGGCTATAACCATACGGGTAACTATATCGCGTGGTCGGGCATATATACGATGACAATAGACTACCGCATTCGCTCGTATAACATTTATGTTATACGAAGCGACCGAGAAGCAAACCCTCCAGCAGCGGTGAACAAGAATAGTGCACCGAGACGCTGATTTACGATCGCGATCGTAATTGCAACCGTAGAAATGGCTGTCGTCATAAAGAAAAAAGGAAGAAAAAACGTGTCCCACTCCGTTGGCGTCTTGAACCCGATTGTGTGCTTATTAATCGTCGTTCGACGCTTCGACGATCGGGATCCGCGAGATGATCACTTGCAAACGCGTATGTTTCTCGTCGAATAAGATTAACCGCTGGCGTGGACGCAAAATAAAACGCTGAGAATTACGCGAATATGGAAGAATGAACTCTCCGGCAATCGAAATGGGAACTTAGAGGATCATGCAGTCTGAGAAAAATAACTTATACACTTACTTGCTCATCGCAGTGCCATGCGTCGAACGTTGTGCAGGCTACACCATGACATGTGGGGCCCACAGGATTGAATTTAAGACCTGGAAACGAAAAAAGAAGTTCGTTAGAGACGCAAATCTTCTTAAGTAAAAAGTGACGAGGTTGCATGAACGAATACATTGGGAAATTTTTATAAAAATCGCGACTTCCGCGACACTGTACTTCCCGAAACTCCGCGAACGCATCGTTTTGAATCGGAAGTCAACAGCGCAGCGTGAAACGAATACGTATGTCGGGTGTCGTGCGTACATGCGCACGCAATTCCGAGCGTGGTTGAAGTGCACGAACGAGAAGGAGTCGAGGCGCATGCGAACGCTAAAATAATTGCCGCAACTGCTGAACTTGGTTGATGGATTAAGCGGCAATTTGTAATGCCAGGTGATCCATCAAAACTTCGCGAAAGGTTAATCCCGATTTAAAGACACGCGAACGATCGCGTTCTCACATGTTCGAGTGATGATAATCGTTCGTACTGATAATTATATTAGGCTCGGAGTATTTTCACCTTTAATACGCTAAAATTGCAATTAACGTACTTCGTTGTTACCACGAGCGATATCCGGATATTATTACCGGATATAAATTTCATTAAACAACGATATATGATTCTCAACCCATTAATGAATAATTATGATAATTTGATATTATTTTAACAAAACAATTCAATTACATATGGTTGAGAACAATCCGATCTCTCATGCGGTTTAAGCCACCGCAACGTACTAAAACCGTTATACTTCGACTCGGAAGCGAAAGAACTCGCGTTTCCCGTCGAGGTTTCAAAATTTCGTGGCTCGGGCGCGAATGAGCAACGGCTGTTCCGGTAAGCAACAATCGCACGGCACGGCGTCACCGTAATGAACGCCGGAATATTCATGAAGCGAGGACGCGTCGGCGAACGACGTGAAAAAATTCAACGCGAAGAGTTGCAACCGCACTTCGCGAGAACGTGCGCCGAATCGAGCGACGAATGCATTTAGCGTCGACAATTCGCAAGTGCATTTATCTTTTTCGTACTGCGTTTTTCCCCGTCCAATATATCGAAAAGTTCGTTGCTGCAGCGAATGTAAGAGAGACAAATCTTTTAACGCATTAAAAAACATATGCATCTGTGTCAAAACAAAGCATCAGTTTAAGAGGAGAAAGAAAGCTTTCACGTTTCAAAATAAATAAATATTTTTGTTTGCGACAAGCTGGATTTCCAACTAGAGATGATATAAAAAAAAAAAGCAAAAATCGATCGTTGTATAAAATTCATATATGAATCTATAAACGAAAAGAAAAATAACACACTTTCCAATTAATTTGTCAGTTGATCTTGCGACGCGACGAAAGCAGAGAATCATCGCGGTCTCTTATTTCTCTCTCTCTTTATACGAGGGAAAGGTTTAAGAAGTGAAACGGCAATTTTCGTTCGTTCGCGGAAATGCGTAACGGTAAGTCGTGTCGTCGCGCTCGTTCCAGACATTCCTGTCTCCCCGCGGCTTCTTACTCTCGAATTCCACTCGCGCTTATGCATCGACGCCGGTACCACCAGCCTGCTGCATGCAACAGCATCCGGAAAGGAGCGAATCGTTCACTCGTTCACTCATTCGCTCGCTCGCTCGCTTGCGCTCGCTCCCTCCTCATCTTCGTTCCCATCGAATTCATTATGATCAAGACAGTCTCGCTGCGCGTACGGTCCGTATATAATCGGCTCATTATCCTCAAGGCAGTCTACTTCGCAGACTATCTTCATTATAATGAATTGTAATGCGTACCAGCTTGAACAAAGGATAAACGCAATTAACTAATCGCAGTCTGAAACGCTTCTTGCTGTCGCGATAGATGTTTACATCTGTGAGATAGAAAGCGATACGTTCTCGAAAAGCAGCTGTCTTGCGCACAGGATATAGAACACGATTGTATGTGGCGTAATAAAATCAATTAGTCGCATATATAATTATAATATTATTACGGTTATATACAAAGAGACAGATAGAAGCTTCAGGCGATTGGCGAGATATTCAGTTAATATTGGAATGCCATTTTAGTGTCTATAAATGTATCCGTGATTATTATCTATTATATGTTTCATAAAGATTTGGTTCATTAGCTTCTCGCAAATGTACCAAAAATATAACAAAGTAGAACAGAAATTTAAAAAATATTGGCTAAATTAAACAGTAGAAAAACATAGATTCCTTTCAAAAACTATTTTAAATGTTTTTTGAAAGTGCTGTAGAGAACTCTTTGTTCGGAAAAAGAGGCCCGAGAGCCTTCTTTCTTTCGCGATGCGCGCGCGACAAGGTCGCTGCCTCCGAGAGTCGGAAAATTGTGTGCGCGCGGCGGCGCGGCGGCGTGGTGTACCCGTCTCTCTAATCCCTCACACGGGCATCTCGGTATCTGCCTGCGTTAGTGTGCTCATGCCCGAGAGTGGAAACCGAGGTAAACGAGCGAGACTCTCGAGAGTCGCGACTCTGAGAACCGGTTTCTCCGGGTTTCAGAACAAGTAATTTTGTTACGAGCTCTGTTCCTCTCTGTCTCTCTCTATCTTTCTCTCTCTCTCTTCGATTTTAGGATAGAGAGAAAAGGAAAGGGGGAAAAAGGAGGGAAAGGAAGAAACGAAGGAGAAGAAGAGAAGTAGGAGAAAGTTCGGCGACATCCTAGGATGATCTTCGTAACGAACCGCCTAAATCATTCGGCAAACGATCAGATCGATGTTATTTGACGATCCGTAACGCCGCACCGCCGGTTTTCATCTCCGACCGATCAGACATTGCAATGATAATAGTGGGACTGAGCTTCCGGGGTGTAAACTCATTTTTAAATCAAGATCGCAAAATCGCTGGCGATTAAAGTGAAGACTTTTCCTTCTGGAATTTAAAGACCTAAATCTTTCAATACGAATACCAAATACGAAAAATTAATAAGAGTTATAATTTTCGATTTAATAGCTTGCAAATGTGTACAACAGATGCGATAATCGTGCGCGAATATGCAGCATTCATTACGTGAATTGTGGGCCGCTGCGTTTTCCGATAAATACGAAATCGTCGCGTGAAACAAATCGCGCTATTAGATAATAGCACATTGTCCAACGCAACATCCGTAACAATCTGTACTTAAACATTACACGAATCGATCCATCAATTGCTCGTATCTGACTCGTAATAACCGTCATAGGGTGCGCAGTAATAGACATTGGTCTATTATTAAATTACCGATACGCGTATAGGCGTGGCGCCCTGACGTGGCATTGCTCTCTTATAACTCGGAACCCGGTTCTCTCTCTTTCTCTCGCAAGAGAATCGCCCGTGAGACGTTACTGCGAGATGGTACGCGAAGGAGAAAGCGAAAGCGAAAGCGAGCGGCGTGGAGACAGAGCACAGTAACTGTTGTTGCACATAAAATCACAGAAGACTGCCTTCATCTCGCGAGACTCTTGACGAGTGCAACACGTACATGCGTGCGAAACGACAATGACACGCCTGTATATCTATCCATTTTAGTCGTATATGTAAGATCAATTTAAGAATTATGCAACAATTGATTTATATAGTCGACCGACATGCACCATTAAATTTATCCAATTTCAATTATATAATATACTTCCTGTATATAAATAAAATAAATTATAGAATAAAGAGGAGAGAAAACTTCATATAAGTAATACCTAGCTATTAAAAAAAAGAAATTTAAGCACGTGGATAATACCGTTGATCTTCTTCGATCCTGGCAACTCATCGTTAATTGTACACCGATTGAGTTATTACACATAGTGATAAAATAGAAAGGAATTAGCTTCTACAATTTATAGAGATTTAGATAACATCGGTTAAAAATCATTTAGTATGTAGAGCATAATAAATGGTCTTAATATTAATCGTAGTAGAGTAGTGAAATAGGGAGGTGGTCCTAGTCGAGTCCCGGCGGCCACCTAGAATCGTTTGATCCTTTGTATCTCCCCACTCATTTTATTTAGCTAGGTTTTTGGTAAGCCAGTCTAGAGCATAGCTACCAGCTTAATATATAACATTTGATAGAATTATTCACTGTATGCAAAAGCTTATTCTGTTGTTCTTCGGGTTTTCTTTGTAAACTATTACAGATAGACTAATTTTGTTTGAGGCATTTGAAAGCACATAAAAAGCACATAATTCTAGCCTATTGAGTTTTTTATTTTATATGTAATTTTAATGAGTGGGGGTGCTAGCTTACGTTAAGCCAGCACCCCCACTTTCAATTGCGATTTCCCGCGAAACCGCTCGAGCACAAAAATCGTGAATAGAGCACATAATTAGCACATAAAGAGCACTTAATTTCTGTATATGTGTTATTCCGGTTTTGTGTGGGAGGGGTGCTAACTTAACAGACATCAAAGTAGAACAGAAATTCAAAAAAACTAGCTAAATTAAACAGTAGGGAAAAACATAAATTCCTTTCAAAAACTATTTTAAATGTTTTTCGAAAGTGCTGTAGAAAACTCTTTGTTCGGAAAAAGAGGCCCGAGAGCCTTCTTTCTTTCGCGATGCGCGCGCGACAAGGTCGCTGCCTCCGAGAGTCGGAAAATTGTGTGCGCGCGGCGGCGCGGCGGCGTGGTGTACCCGTCTCTCTAATCCCTCACACGGGCATCTCGGTATCTGCCTGCGTTAGTGTGCTCATGCCCGAGAGTGGAAACCGAGGTAAACGAGCGAGACTCTCGAGAGTCGCGACTCTGAGAACCGGTTTCTCCGGGTTTCAGAACAAGTAATTTTGTTACGAGCTCTGTTCCTCTCTGTCTCTCTCTATCTTTCTCTCTCTCTTCGACTTTTAGGATAGAGAGAAAAGGAAAGGGGGAAAAAGGAGGGAAAGGAAGAAACGAAGGAGAAGAAGAGAAGTAGGAGAAAGTTCGGCGACATCCTAGGATGATCTTCGTAACGAACCGCCTAAATCATTCGGCAAACGATCAGATCGATGTTATTTGACGATCCGTAACGCCGCACCGCCGGTTTTCAGACCGATCTCCGACCGATCAGACATTACAATGATAATAGTGGGACTGAGCTTCCGGGGTGTAAACTCATTTTTAAATCAAGATCGCAAATCGCTGGCGATTAAAGTGAAGACTTTTCCTTCTGGAATTTAAAGACCTAAATCTTTCAATACGAATACCAAATACGAAAAATTAATAAGAGTTATAATTTTCGATTTAATAGCTTGCAAATGTGTACAACAGATGCGATAATCGTGCGCGAATATGCAGCATTCATTACGTGAATTGTGGGCCGCTGCGTTTTCCGATAAATACGAAATCGTCGCGTGAAACAAATCGCGCTATTAGATAATAGCACATTGTCCAACGCAACATCCGTAACAATCTGTACTTAAACATTACACGAATCGATCCATCAATTGCTCGTATCTGACTCGTAATAACCGTCATAGGGTGCGCAGTAATAGACATTGGTCTATTATTAAATTACCGATACGCGTATAGGCGTGGCGCCCTGACGTGGCATTGCTCTCTTATAACTCGGAACCCGGTTCTCTCTCTTTCTCTCGCAAGAGAATCGCCCGTGAGACGTTACTGCGAGATGGTACGCGAAGGAGAAAGCGAAAGCGAAAGCGAGCGGCGTGGAGACAGAGCACAGTAACTGTTGTTGCACATAAAATCACAGAAGACTGCCTTCATCTCGCGAGACTCTTGACGAGTGCAACACGTACATGCGTGCGAAACGACAATGACACGCCTGTATATCTATCCATTTTAGTCGTATATGTAAGATCAATTTAAGAATTATGCAACAATTGATTTATATAGTCGACCGACATGCACCATTAAATTTATCCAATTTCAATTATATAATATACTTCCTGTATATAAAATAAAATAAATATAGAATAAAGAGAGAGAAAAACGTCATATAATAATACAGTAGCTATTAAAAAAAAAGAAATTTAAGCACGTGGATAATACCGTTATCTCTTTCGATCCTGAAAATCATAGTAATTGTACACCGATTGAAAGTTATTACACATCTTGATAAAAATAGACAAGGAATTAGCTATACATCTTATCGAGATTTTTAGATAAAATCGGTAAAATCCATTTATGTATGTAGAGCATAATAAATGGTATTAATATTAATAGTAGTAGTAGTGAAATAGTGGGTGGTCCTAGTAGAGTCCCTGACGACACCTAGATCGTTTTGATCCTTTGTATCTCCCCACTCTTTTATTTAGCTAGGTGTTTGGAGCCAGTCTAGAGCCTAGTACCAGGTTTAATATTAATAACATTGATAGAATTAATTCTACTGTATGCAAAGCTTATTCTGTTGCTTCGGGTTTTCTTTGTAACTTGTGAATTTAAATTAATCATATTACACACGTTTGTCTTATATGATACTAAACTTGTTATTTTGATGTTTATTTCAAAACCTATTACTTAATTAGAAGAATTTAGAAATACTACAAAGACATTGAAGGCTGAAATTTAAGAAGTTGCAACAAAACACAGTGTTCAAACAACTTTGCTGAGTAAAAATCGCTTCTCTTAATTCGCTAAAGAACAAATCATTCCGAGACAACCTATTATCAGGACGTAGAAGAAAATCGCATTCTGAATTAAAAAATATCCTCACTGACTCATTTTCACTCGCCTGAACTTTCTACTGACCCTTCTGGTCGCCAGGAAGCAATTACTTTTAATCGAATAATACACCAGATTACTTTCTCTACAGCGAGCAAGTTATTAACTTCGAATCGACTCATCTTTCGATCCTATTCAGACGCCATCGCTGTAATAATTTATTATCTGTAAGAATAACTCGACTTTCATGTAAATGCGACGCGTCTCTTTCATTCATTTTTCTTTACTGTATGCATAGCTATAATTATGTTATCATAATAGATAACAGTATTCCTATACATATAGTGATAACAGTTTGACACCACATAATATCGAAAATAACAACGATCCTAATATGTTTTACAATAAAACGGATAAACAAAATTTGCATAGATAAATTAAAATCTATTAAAATATAAATACCTGAAAAATGTGGAAGATTGTAAAGACAGCTATTGAAGAGTATAAGTCGAATACCACTTAAGTGTATTATACTACGTATTGTTAGTATAAACTATATTCGTAAGAAATAAAATCTAATTGTAAGTACATTTCTTTAAAATATCGGATTCGAAATGCTGTATATTGTAATTTAGATTAAAGTATTACCTACTTTTTGTCGTTAGTGTCGTTACTTGAATACCATAATACAACTTAAAATACTGCTTAAAACACAACTTAAAAATGCGGATCGTCACCGGTCTCGGTGAACAGTACAAGATACAATACAATAATGGCAACCAGCCCAATCGTCTATTTTTGAAACCGTTATAACAAAGACGTCTCACCAGAGGCGCTGGATACTTTTGCACTAGGGCGCGCGTTTTGAACTTAAAGTATTAAACAATTGGGATCCGATACTTGGCAGCGTTTGCAGCAATCATTCGTCGGAATGGCGCGGCGCATTAACATCGCGCGCGAACAAATAGGAGCAAAGGGACCGCCGCGCGATTAATTACGCCGATTAAACGGCGTAATTAAGAGCCGTGGCATTAATCGAACAGAGGGTTATATATGGGTCAAAGGAGAACGTAAACTCGCCGCGTGTCAAAGGCACGTCGCGCATCTCGCTCTCGCGCGAATCTACTGCGCGCAAATTTGTAGCCGCTAACGATTAATAATCGTCCTTTGTTCGCGCGAACTCGCTTTTCGCATCGCGTAAATTCAGCCAACGTAAATTTACACCAAACTACTCGTCCGAGGATTTATTAAAGTTCTCCCGGAGCCACGCTGCGCGATCTACATACGATCCTTGAATATGCATCCCCCTTTGCAAGAAATTCTAGCAACAAGTTCTTCGCGACGGTAGTTCACGGTTATTCTCGGTCTACCTAATTGCGAATACAAATAATCGAGTAGTCACCTTAATCGAGGCCCTTAAGTCAGGTATTTAAATGACCGGTGCATCTATTTATTCAAATACGAAATGTATTTTTAGTGAAGTTTAAATTAACTGAAGCTCGCTGAAAATCTTATAAAATAATCGAACGGATCATCATTAATCGCGCAACTAGTTAGCTAACGTGGCCAATGCGTGGCGAATTAAAGAATTAATATTTATACTGCGGGAAATTGCTTTCGCAGGTACGCTGACCTTCTCGTTGATCGTGCTGGAAATTGCAGTAGCGAACCAACCAGTTTGCTTGCCTGCCTACCTTCTCAGGTTTATCTCGACTGAGGATCGTCCCTGACCTCGGTGGCAGGTGCGACAGGTTTCCCGCACGATCGAGACACTCCGTCTTCTCTATTCAAACATGACACGAATTTCTTCCGGCGAACGAGCGCGCGAAGCGATTATCGCTTCGTGAAGGATTACCGCAAGTGTATCGATCGAATGCGTGAATGCTCTTAACGTGACACGCGAGAAATCTGGTTGGTCGTTTGAGCGAGTACCTCTTAAAAATTCTTCAAAAGCGACTGCTCGTTAGTTTCCTAAGCTGTCCAATTAAGATAACTATTTTGAAGATTATCACGATTCTGAACGCGCGCGTGTAACTAGTTAATATCTAGCAATTCAACAAAATTATTTACTTACAATTAGTTTATTTCATATCAACTAATTTTTATACTTATATAGGTATAATATAAAGATAATAACAAATAAAAGAATGTAAAGACTTGTTTCGGTTCAGCTAGATCCTGTTAGAATAATATTCCATTCGAATGACAGTTGATTTAACAATGGAGCATTAGAACGGATTAGAACAATTGTAGTAACAGATCAACTCGTTTCCATTCACGCGATGAATGTCATCTTAATTCTAAATAGAAGCGAGGCATTGCTCGCGGGAATGAGAGCGAGACGGATTTGTGACGAAAACTGTGCTAATGGTGAGAATTTTGCGGCGGTGGCGGAAATCGGGAGTCAAGATTGGCTGCGGAAAAGCAAATGTTTGCCCTTACATTAAATTATACGTCTCTCCTTGTACTTTTGGTGCATCACACACATAGACGAGATGTGTGCGTCGTATATGAATGTACACGTATATCGTTTGCCGATACGTTTCGTCGAGAAGTTGACGCGGGCGAAACTTCGCCGGCAAGTTTCCAAAGTTAGGAGGAATAGCTGCCGGGCGATTCGTCGAAATCAAAGACACAGACGAAATCGAACCTTCCACGACCCCCTGTGTGGTAATTACGCATTCAAACGGTTAACTTGCTAGAACTTGTTTCGTATTAGTACACGAGCCTCGAACTCGACCCAAAATAATGTTCACTTCACGCGGCGTTAATTAGGTTCGTCGTCTAAATGGTGTTGTAAAGAAACAGATGGAAATGGTTCCGAGTATCAGGATCTTGCTGACACCACGGAGAACCGCGATGGGCCATCGTAGGAAGAGCCGCTGGCCAATTAAACTGGTCACGCGACGACAGTCGGCAAACGTCTTCTTGATACCGTTAACCCTATCGCAAGATCCGCTTCCGGCAATGTATCCTTCCAACGCCGTTCTACCTTCGCCACGGCTTTCTCTCCCGGCCGCGTCTCCTCCCCTTCTTCGTCTCCTCCTTCTCCCCTTCTCCGTTCCTCCTGGAACGGAGTTCATTACCCACCGGCGCGGCGGGATCGACGCTGGTATACGCCTTTAAATCTACAGTTAGGTACCTGCCTGCCGGGAACGCTAATTAGGGCTTTCGTACGCGAGCCACTCGTTACCGTAAAGCGTAAAGCGTCGAAGAGCGCCGTCCGCTCCCGCTATAGGTACGTGTCGATGATTCTCCTTACACTCGGTAGCAATCGCAAACGAGCGAAATCGTTTCCCCTCCGACGAGAATTTCTATTCTAAAAACGGTTGACGGTGTCGTTTTTGGACAAATTCCGGAAATCTAGAAGATCGTTTAAAGACACATCAAAGTAGATGATTCGAGAACGAACGTCGGAAGCTCGGCACGCTCTCGGGCAAGCTTTAGAATTCCAGTTCTCGTTATTTACGTTATTTTCAAGCGTCTTTGCGAGTTTTTACAAAATTTCTCCATTCTCATATAGCTATATTTGCAATACGTAATTAAAACATTAGATACATTTCACTTCATCCGCCAATATGAAGACTTTGAAGCATCAAAACAAATATCGCTATTATTTAATAACAATAAATTAATTTATATTACGAGAAAATTGTGAATGGCATTGTACTCATCCGACTTTTTCTTACGTTACGGCGGTAATAATAAGATTTATATAATATACAAGATGATTTCGATAACAAATTGAGAAAAGATGCTCTAACATTCAGTCCTATATTTGTTTTAAAAACGATAAGTCTAGTTTTCTCCCCTTTTGTTTTAATTGCACGTGAAGATATGATCATCCTGGTTGAGTCTAAAATTGGCGTTCGAGACATCGTCATTGGCAAACAAAGCAATGACGTTATGTTCTAGCGTTTGAAACGTGCAATGCCTGTTTCGTCAAGCTTCGAGGTCAAGATTGCGAGAATCTTGTAGTCGAGTAGAGTTTATTTGTTTCGTCGATAACCATTTCGAGCGAGTTGTATTTGCTTGGTGACGCTCTTCTATTGATGAAACGGCCAGGAATGAACTTCGACCCGAAATAAGCATCGATACTTAACAAACATCCTGAGATGATGCGGTACATGATAGAAATTACCTAGGTGTACATTTCATAACTATTTCTTTAAAAAACAAAATATTATTTTAAATTATTTTGTAATATATTTAAAATATATTACAAAAGAATTATTTAATAATTTTGATAAAATTTATTAACAATTTGTCCTTTCATTATTAGAATATTTTTTATATAAAATCACATTAAAAAATTTTAATCTTGTTTCATAGAAATAAATTTTAAAAGATAAGTATATGGCAAAAGTATATTTCTATTTAGAAGTTGTATAATGATATTTCGTAATTGATCGGCAATCCTCCTCTTCCTAACAAGAATATCTACTTGCCGCGTAATATTTTTGCGAGTTTTATCTCCCGATTCGAGTTTTAAACTCTCACGATCAAAGGTTAAAGTAAAACCGCTCAAGGTATTAAAAATAAAATCATAAAGACATCGTGCGTGACGTTTTTCCGTACAAAAAAATCGAATAAAAGCGTTTCCTCATAAAATCGGCACCTTTTGCGGCTCCATTTGGTAATTCGTAAATATCTATGAAGTCGAGCATCATTATACGGCTCGTTTATTCCCGTACGATAAGAGGAACACAGATTTTGTCCCAATTCCGACTATCACCGCGGTGGAAAGCCGACAAAATCGATAGCGTAACGACGTACTTTACGTCGAACTAATAAAAGAGGGTCGATCAAAGCGGTTGGAGAGTAGTGGCCAATAAAAAAAAAAGCGCTTTGAAAGTATCTTTTGCCCGCAGGATAAATTGTAGATGAGGGATTTGTGTATCGGTATTCTGCACACACTAAGAATTGCCAGGTAATGCCTGGAAAAATAACAAGAATTCAAAAAATAATTTTAAATTTATAAGAGATAATTCGTAATTTAAAACGTTATTTTACAACAGCAACGATCTATGTTAAATGCAGAACTTCTAATATCTTCGATGTTCTAAAATAGTGCTTTACAAAAACTTTGAATTAAACGAGAAAGAGAACGCGAAGTTGAGAAGTCATGAATTCGAAAGAAGTATAGAGCGGCAAGAACGAAGTTGTTTTCTGGCGGATAGTCGGATTAGTAGACCAAATTGAAGCAAGTGCAAGCAAGTACGTGAGTCAGTTTTTCATTTAAAATCCGATTTATTCGCCGTTGCTACAACTTATCTGATAGACTGTTTTACTTTCCGCACAAAGTATTGGTGCTGCCCTGTGTAGTACATTTCGGTCAGCGATTGCGCCTGCAATTTAGCAAAAACATTGAGTTATATATATACATATGTATTGTATACATATGTACATGTAATTCAATATTTTTCACAATGCAAGCATTCATAAAACAAAAGCCAAAAAACAATGTGAGCAATGTTCGATAACGACGAGAATAGGAAAGTTTGGTTGTTGTCGGCAATTAGCGATTGTTTGTAATATATCGGCACTATATTATGCGCACGGGCGGAAACGTGATGTAATTAATTGTTACTTTACGCGCGCATGCGGTGTAACATACCATTAATTATTGCGTTAACTTCGCGTACATTATAAGCAGAAGCAACCCGAGCGGAGGAGCATTATGGATCCAATTTGGTACTAATAAGATGAAAATAATGATAATTAAATTTCACGAGAGCTTATTACACGTGATAACTGGCTGCCGTAAGTTAAAAATCTGACAAACTCAATTTTTAGTTTTCTAAACATGTCGAAAGTTCAGCGTTGAATGCTGAGGATGGCAAAAAGAGATGCTATTTTCAGGACTGAACGTAACTTCTCGACCGTTAAGCCGACCAAGTTGAAATTTTTATGACGCTTCCTCTTCCAGCGATTCTTCGGTGGAAAGAAAAACGATAAAATCAAGAGGAAGCGAAAAGGGAAAGATAAGACGAGAGAAAGATGAAAAGTGCACGAACTAGAAGATCGAATTAATCTTCCCATTAGCAGTCTCGATAGCCTCACTTCCTGCCGTCCTCCTTCGTGCACAATACTATCGTTCAACCATGTCAAGTTGAAAGTCCAACAATTCATCACGCTTCGTATCGACCATCGACGTCGCCGACGTAAACGTGAAAAATAGTGCTAATTGCAGCGAGTTAATTACTGCTGCGGTTCCTAATGTGCAGCTATAAAATTGTCGCGTAATGTATTTGTAGCAAATGTTAATTCACATACATTTTCGCGAGAAAATGATGCTCGCTTAACGCTCATTTTAAATCGATCAAAAAAGGTTGATCGCATAAAGGTTGATCTAATATCATGTAGCAAAGGTTGATCTAATATCATGTAGCCAATGGAAGAGATAAAGATCAATTTAATTCTGCATACGCAAAAATAACGGAGAAATTCACGTGTTACCGTAAATTATCATGCGTTATTGTAAACGCCGTGCAGTTATTCCTATCGCGAAGATAGCTATAAATAAACTGCGCCCGGCTTTTATCCGCGCGAGATGGCCTTGGCTAGCCTCGCTGTTCTCGCTCACCCTCATCTCTTCTCTGTCTCTCTATCTCTCTCTTTCTCTCTCTCTCTCTCTAACGCTTTGAGTGACGGTTACATTCGCAAGGAAATTAGCCGTGGAGCACGTAGCGACGAGATCGATTTCGGCGAAGGGTAAGGATCGTCCGTGCGCCGAATCCGAATTGTGGATCGAGTCGAATCGAGCGAACGATTACGACGACGACGATAACGACGGCGGTAAATAATTCATAGGTGCTAGCGAGCAGTTAAGGAGAGGCGTGCACGCGCCTCGAGTTCTCACCGTTATCGATCTCGCGACCGGCTTACGGCAACAATGTGTACACGACGAGACACGCACACGGCGTCGGATGAGAAAAGTCCGTGGGCGAACGAAATGCTCCGCGAAAAATCGTTTAGCACCTGCCCCGACCACGGCGATGAACTTCTGCCGTTCGTCGAACGATAAATTTATCGCCGCGCGAAAAACAATTCACTTTCGTAATCCGCTTCCAGTACCTTTCGAAAATACGCTTCTCGCACAAACGTGAAGTCAAGCTGCCTCACCGGTGATACCGATCGGATCGATACTTTCAATTTAAGGACTCGCTTGGCGCGACCGAGACGATATACCACGTACGGGGAATACGCGCGAAATTGAATCGACGATTTCGGGAATGCGCTGCAGTCAAAGATATTGGGCTGCTGTAGATTGATAAGAAATTCCTTTCTTAAATCCTTGATATCACTGTGATTGATATAATATGCCCACAACGTACAGCTCATTCCTTGATACAATACATGGATTATAAGCTATCACCGGATGGATAAATAAATTAGTACAAGATCATTGATGTACACATATTTATAAATTATTAGAATAACCATAATTAAAATAACTGAGTCGATTTTTTTTTTTAGAAATATCAAGTTCTCGTCTTGATCGTCCATGAAAATCCGTCAAATTTGTCAGAAAGCGACGCGAGTGACAATAAAAAAAAAAAGAAAGAACACGCACAAATTATCCCTAACGTCGCGGTTGGAAGAATACACGTCGTAGAAACCTGCCAGGGTAGCCAGGATGCCGAGGCATGGGATAGCGAACGCCTGCGAGAGAGCTCGGGTACAGTTTATTGCTATGGCTTCGCAATTTTCCGCCGTCTCCCTCCACGACCGTCCCCCCTATTTCCCATCCTCGGGGTCTGGCTCGCCGCTTCTTTATGCAGCGGCGCTTCCTCGCGGAAGCATTTCTTCGTGGCCTCTCTTACGTATATATATCTACCCTCGCGTCGATCGATAACGGTGTGCCCGACAATTCACAGGCCACGTAAAGAGACGATCGGCTAAGTTTCCGCGACGTTGATCGACCGCAAAAGCCAGTTCCGCGAGGATGCCATGCGGTTAATTCTCCGCGTGTACCCTTTGTGCCGGCACGGCGATAAAGTCCGAAATCTTGCACAAAGCTCCCTGTGTTGAATCTGTTTAGTGGCGGACATCGAAGCGTTCTACAACAGTTGCGAATGCACTACGTGTATAAATATACATGTGTGTGTAATGTACGTGTAAATTCGTGCAATCTCGTTTAGCAACCTCTACCGATTTACTGTAAAGGTAAAACATCAAGTGTAGGTACACCACAATACACACACATTTGCAATTGAAGAAATATACTATGGCTTTGTGTGTGTGTGTGTATATGCTCCAACGCGGTTTTCCATGGAAAAGCCATTTCAAGATCGCCGAAGATACGCGGTTGCCCCTTTAACCCTTTCCTAGCAGAGTCCGAGTTGTAAGTTATCGGGAAGGATCGCGCCGAGCCGATGCATCCCCGCTGCTTTATTACAGCTTATTTGTTATTCCCCGTTCGCTAAAAGCACGCTATTTCATCGTACTCGCTACGGCACGCCGCGCCGCCGGGATACATTACGCGCTTCAAGCTCGTAAACCCCGAGCGCAACACGATGACGTAATATTGTAATGCTCTTCGGGCTTGGCCGAAGCGCATGTGTGCGTTTCCGAGGCTGGAAATTTTCCAAAGCACAGCCTTCACGCATTCCGCACATTATTTACTATAACGTGTAAGTAGGTAATAAAAGCCCGTCGCGTCGTTATTTAATTAACGTCCGTTAAATTAATAACATTATGGAATGTAAAGACAAATAAAGCAGTCGAAAGAAGATTTAAATTTAGATTAAAGAAGACTCAGTAAATCTCAGTATGCATGTGAAATGTATACTTTCAGATAGAGCCGTCTCTACAAACATCACTTGAAGCTAATTGTGCAAATTTCCTCAATTTTCTGTTTCCGTCTAATTGTGTTTCTAGGAAAAGACAGAAAAAATTGATTAAATCTCAGCTTACTTTACCGAAAGTTAATGGAAAGGAAATAATATTAAATTAAAAGCAATTGCAAGCTTTTCATAAACAACTGCTAAGGAATCCAACTTTACAAGTAATCTTCGTGATATGCTAATATTATGCACGAAGAGTATTAAGTGCAAGAAACACTTATAAAATTAACGAATGCGTAGAATCTCGCGACATGACCTCCTCCTCCTCTCGTTATCTAACAAACAACCAAACGAGTCGGGAACCGATACGGACCGGTTATCTATTTTCAGAATATCCGTCACGCCGGCGAATTACCGTCCACCGTGATTTTCATGCCGCAGCGCGCGGGTACACGATTCCGGCAGCGCCTTTCGCCGAGGAGAGAGACGCGTCTTCCGGCAGCCAGCGAGGTCGCGGGTCCCTCTCGCCGCGAATCCGGCAAATTCGCAGTCTATTTAAATCGCTCTCGAGCGTGTGCGAGGCCCGCGCAGGAGAATTTACGTAGTCGGAGCCCCGATGGGCACGTTAATAATTTGTCGGTGCGCTTCTACCGCCGTCCGACCCCCCCCCCCCCCCCCCTCCAACACTAGTCGCGCCGAGCCGCGCTTGGAAAATATGGTCTCGCCGAGTTCCACGTGTTTCTCCGAGTGCGCATGCACGTGTATGCCCCGTACA
This sequence comes from Leptothorax acervorum, assembly GCA_035220615.1. Lineage (NCBI taxonomy): Eukaryota > Metazoa > Arthropoda > Insecta > Hymenoptera > Formicidae > Leptothorax > Leptothorax acervorum. The sequence goes on from JASTWQ010000018.1 coordinate 892,884, forward strand.
CACGAATGCACGATATATAGCGAAACGCGAGAGACCGTTGCAGTTGCATATACTAGACGTGTGGCAACGGCGACTTCGAAACGCGTATTGCGATTTACGGTATCGAGGAATTATTAATTTACTATGCGGCCGTGCCACCATTTTTCCGTTTCGCTGGCTACGTTATTTTTATCTCGCTTTTTTTTCTTCTTCGTCTGTGTTATTTTTTAAATCTATTTCACTCATCGATCTTGTTTCATTCATTGTTTGCCGTGATAACCAACCGCGTCGATACCTCGGTTGATTATTCTTCATGACGTTATTTATGGACGTTGCTTGCCTCGCGAATTCTCTAGCGTTTTTCGTTTCGCTGCACGGGACAACACCTTCGAATCCCGTATCCCGTCCCAACGTTATTTCATCGTCAGTCCGTGACGCGGAAGAGTTATGTCGTAATGCATAAATACGGCGTAAATCTTGCCGTGCCGGTTTTCACGTTTTCAACACGACCGACGATAAATTGCTTGCTCCGCATATCCCGCTAATAAAAACCGCGATCGAGATCTCTAAGAGGAGAAGGAAGAAAATGAAGGGATAGAAAGAAAAAGAAACGTGGCCCTTTTCTTCTTGAGCGCACTCTTTGGAAGCAAAATATAGCTAAACCCCGAGTCGCTTCCTATACACATATTCTAAGTATTGATTTATCATCTTAAAACGCCTTCTCTTATGCTAAACAGGATACCTATATCAAAAAATATGTAATTTTTCTATTTTATTAAAATTATAAAATAGGTATCTAAAATTTCTAATATTCTTTTCCTTATTTCATAATGTTTAAAAATTTATATAGTAAAAAATTGGGTTTCTTTTATGGCAACCTAAAGTTTAACCATTATCAAAACGTTATTTATTTTAATTATAAATGTGCAACTATTTTGGGAATTAAGTGAAATTGGTATCTATTAACTCGTTAACAATAATGATAATAGTAAGCGTATTTTTTCCAACAGAATTCCTCGTTTCTAGAAAAACAAAGACAGAAGAAATAAGGTAACAAAGGTGCGCCTACATCTATCGTAACGCTGCGATCGTGGTCGTAAGCAAAGAAGCTCTCGTAAACAACATATCTATGTTAATATATCTATAAATACACTTTTCTTCACACGAACAAAAGTGTATTTATAGATCTCTTCGAGAAGGCTGACAGATTAGGTTACTGTTGTAACGCTAGACGAACGTCGTAATCGTCAGAGTTCAAGTTGAATCAGCTCATCGATGAGATTACGATAACTGTCACGACGAGCGTTACGATCGTCGTAAGGAGTTTACGATAATTATTTACGATAGATGTAGGCGCACCTTTACTTGATTAATACTAGTTTACGCAATATATCGTAAATATGTTTGTAATAAAATATGCCTCTGCAATTTTCTGCTCGTAGTTGAAAATGGAAAAATTGTTGTACAGATTACAAACTCTTTTGCAGACCCTAGGAATCGCGCTTAAAGTACCTAACGGGTAAAACGACCCTGCCCACCGACGTTATTACGTGCAGCGCACGTTGTAACCGGCTTACACAATCTACCGTAGCAGCCGCCGCCGAGCACGATGGCGCTTAGACATCGATTTCCCGTCAGAAACTTACTTACTGCTCGTCGTCGTCGTCGTCGTTCAGGTCGTCGTCGACGGAACCACCTTGCAAGAAAATCACCGTAAACAAAGACGCTCGCAATGGATCCGATATTCTGGGGCGGAGAAACGACGTTCCTGACGAGTTACGAAGTTCTTTCCTTCCGAATGCGAACTGATCGAACGTATACATTATGTGAAAACGCGGGCGATATAGATCAAAATATCGATAAGAAACTATCGATATCTCATAAACTCTCAGTTGAAAGAGCTCTGGACAAGTGAAAAGATTGTCAGGAAGTTTCAGAATGTCTTTTTCGATCGATTCAATGCTCGGTTCTTGGTATCTCACAGCGGCATTGTATTCCTCACAAATCTCGACTGATAATGAGATCGAAATTCGATCGACGTTCAAACATATTACATAAATCGCACTTAATAAATATTACCGTTAAGAATTAGCCGAGCAGCAAATGAGCAGGCGATTTTACGGCACGATTGCGTTCCTCGTTTATACGGCCGCGTAATCGCGATCTTTTTCCACGGACCGTCGTCCAGAGCCTCGTGTAATAATCGCTCGTCTAAACCGACTATTTGTGGAACCGCACTTATAATTGCCTCACACGACTGCGCGTGTTTTTTTCAAGCTTATTGCTTATCAACCGATTATTTTACGACTATTATTATATTATTATAAGCGGTTATTTTACGTTTTTGGAAACTTCTCGACGAACCATCGAATAAAGAAAGCTATTTCTTTCCGCGCGAAAATACAATCTTGACGGAAGGTATGCAGATATTCGTGAGAAATCAATTGGCATAACAGATACCTAATATGCTCGATATATAAATTATAGAAAATGTAAAAGCACGATGTTAATAAAATATTTTAATTCAAGTACAATCTTTTTCATTCCTATTAATGTTATTCTTAAAATCTTATTTTTAAAACTTTAATTTTCTACAAAAATTAAATTTTTAAATGCAATAATTAAATTAATAAGCATTAAATAACTGATCAAACTCGTAAATAATACAAAACAAAATAAAACGACATTAAAATCGAGCAAAACATTAGTTAGTTCTATCTCCTAAATAAGTTCTCAATATCGTGTTTCGTGCTTAATTGTCGTAGATGCTAATTGGTACAGGCAGCCATACGGAAATCGCTTCTGTCGGCGAGCCCGAGAGCATGCGCTATGTTTATGCATTAGTGCATAGCATAGTTCGTTGTGTTAAGCGGAACTCCCACTCCGCATTCCGCTTGCCCACATCCCCGCGAATCCCCTCCTCTTTCACGGCTCTGATCCAGCTGCTGCCGTAGAACTCCGATAGCCGAAAATCGATTCATATAATTTACACAAGTCAATCGAAAATAACCGTTATCTGCTTTTTGCCTATCCCTGTCGCCTTCTTAAATGTATAATTATCAATTTGCAGTCTTCAATTTGTAATTTTTCAGAAAAATGTACACGCACAAAATTAGATATTGTACATCAATCATAACGAATATGAGTTTCTAGAAAGGCAAGCGTACAATACTTGAGATATTAATTGAGAGTATCCAAATATATGTATACATATATTAATTAATTGTAATTATAAATGATGTACACATATGACAGTTAAAGCAAGCGCTGGGAAGCGAATATTCGCCCGCGCGGCGAGCTGTCTCGTTTTCGAGGTATCTCGCGCAAATACGATAGATTACATTGATTCACGCGAGAGCACAACGATCATCGATCAGGGTGTCTGTTTGCGGCATTAAGTCGACAGTGACATCGTCATTTCGGGCCCTCGGTTTAGATGCTCTTATTTAATCCCACAATGGATTTCCCTCGCGCGCCAGGCACCTCCTGGACGAGCTGCCTCCGCTCGGTCTCCCGCGGATATTAATTAGCGTCGCGATCCTGTTCTCGACGGCGCGCGGCGCAACAAAAAGCCTCGATGCTCGTCAGGACGCGGTAACGAGCGGAGAGATTACAAAATAGTGCTACAAAAGCAAATACCGTGTGTACAATATGTGGATACGAAAATAACGTGCAGGAGAACGAATCGTTACCGTTTACTGCGAGCGTAATTTAAGGTCTTGACGCGCAACAACGCCAACAACGCCAACAACAGGATTAAACCGCAAGAAAGGGCTCGCGAGTAACTTAAGTCTACATCTATAATGCGGATCCTTGTCTCTCTCCTTACTCCGTCCCCCCCTTCCCCCACATCCTTCTCTCGTCCGTTTCCATTCCCATTCGTGCAATAGTCGTGCTCACTTAGCAAAGTCTAAAGCTCCCGAAGCCCAAATGGCTAATTAGTTACGGTAATTGGTTCGCGTTCGACAGTTCATGGACTTTACGAGCTCAAAGCTCACGGGCCTTCAAGTATACGCCGAGCAGTGATCAAGCGGATTTAATTATCGTGCCAAGCTCGAACATCGAGAAGTGGCGTATTAAAAAATCCTCGCTGATTGCTTTTGTTTGAGAAGAATATACATTAAATTAAACTTAATTTTTCGTTCGTTAACGAAGTAACATTAAATTTCAGAAATTGTCATATTCAATTTGAAAAATTTTCAAAAAAGCGTTTCGTAAAAATAGTTGGATTACGTTCGCCGAACGATATATCCTTAAAGTATGTATTAATGAGTCAAATGACAACATTTCTCAGTCAAATGACAACATTTTTAAAACGTGACATTTGCAAGGGACACACACGTGTAAATAAATATCTGACGAGCGAGCGAGCGAGCATGGACCTGTACAATCTTTTGTAATCAGTATAATCTTCAGTGTCGTATGATTAATTCAATTCACAGTACTGTCCCTACCGACTATTCATTATTCTACAACTGAAATAAATTTTCATCATATATTACCATTTTAAATCTACCTCACGCTTGTTAAAACAACATTTTTAAAACGTGACATTTGCAACGGTATCTCTCGAGAGTCGTCTACGGGATTAATACGGGATTAAAAAAGTAACATTATACACAGGCTCGAACACGCGAAATAGCACACGAACGAATATTCGCGGCTTATCACCGTACCGTTTTATGCGCCTAGTCGTCCGGAGAGATCCGACAAGAAATATATTCAATCGCGACGATTTATTCCGCGCGGCACAACGCGGCGAGGCGCGCTCCGTACGTGGTGTATCTCAATATTTCCCTTTCAACAAAACCGGGAAATATATCGGAACTTTTTCAATTCGATTCAACGAGCTTAGCAGACAAACTTGCGCGGCGGCGAAGGGAGACCGCGGGGCTGCTGCATATCGCGCGAAAATAAATAAAATGGAACTCGCCCGCACGCGGTCGCGAAATGAATGCAAAAAGTGTATCCAGTATCCACCACGTTCCCACCATCCGTAAATGCAGCTGTTATCGTTAATCATTGCGCCGTGCACTCCGGCCAATTGTTCGCGCTTTATCCTATCGTGAATTACGATGCTTCACACGATGATACTTTCATTACTCGCAATAACGTGCGTAATAATCTCGTTTTCATACAGAGATGTGAATCTGATCCTTAAAAAAGATAAAAATTTTCGGTAAATACTAACAAAACCAAAAGCAAAATATATCCTTTCTACTCCATACATTCTATTTTAATCTATCCTATTCTATTTTGTTTTTCATCTGTTATAGTCTAAATAATAATAACAACAGATAGATTGGATCGGATTGACAATAAACTTTTATAAAATTTTGTTCACTGTCTCATTTCCGCTCAATGTAATTTTGCTAATCCTTTATTGTCAGGAAAATTTTTTAATTAATTTTTGACATAGTAACTGTAATTTACGTTTTGTCTGTAACTGAAGTTATCGCTCGCGATCAACATTACAATATAATATCACAAATTATTCGTCAATATAGAACTCCGTTTTCGTAGTCCCGATTTACATAACTTCTCACAATCAGATTAACAAACACAGCTAATCACAAATAATTATGCTTTATTGTAAAAGTACATTAAACGAGACATTAAATATATATCATCATTTTCAACTAAACGCTACAATCGTGTTTAGTTTTTCCAGAAAACGCCGAACCTATTACGGTTATTCTAAATTCCTGAGAATCCCCGAACCCTTAGAAACGACCAAACGACTCCCTCGATCCCTGTATCCCTATTGGCCGATTGCTTCTAAATTCCAATCGACGCCGTTCTCTAACTGTGACTAATATCACGGCAAACTTAAAGCGCATTATTATCTCCCGCGGGAGTCAGAAGCCCCAATCAGCGCCAATGCCAATGCCCGGCCATTGTAAACTCGATCAGCAATCGGGGAACTATGCCGTAAATTACAAAACAAGTTCTGTACATATTACGTTATTCTGTGTTAACGATATTCGTCGGTATTCTCGTTTACTAAACAACGTAAAAGCAATAAGCCCGCAGTAAGTATATAATTCTATACGTACAATCAACCTGTTAAGAAACATTTAACTTTAAGAGATCCGAAAAGAAAATACTTTCCTATCTTTATTGATAACTTGTTCACACGTAATTTCGATAATTCGACACCCGATATCGTAGGTATAGCTATCGTTTGACAAAAAGAAAGTCAAGTTCGATATATTTATTCGGTTTATTTCGCGCTGTCAACGTAATCGGAGCTAAAGAGATAAGATAACTCGGTTGGGGCTGTGATGAGGATGAAGAGGCGTTCAACGACCATACGCTTCTCTGTTTTGGCGGTTTAGGGTGCAGTCCGGGGAAGTGCAGTCCCGGATCGATGGTCGGTCGTCTCACTTTTACAATTTCTCGCACTCCCTTGCTCTCCCTCTTGCTGTCTACCTCCTCTGTCCCGTCTGTTTCTCTCTCGCTTTACCCACCTTTCCCGTCGCAGTCGCCACGCTCTCTTTCTCTCTTTTTCCCTTTCTCGTTTCCTCCATCTACCTCACGCGCGCGCGCGCGCGCGCGCAAGTGCATTCACCCCGCGCGTGCATCCTCCCGCGTGGTACCAGTTTCAACCAAAATGACGCATTGCACACGCGGGAGGCGCACACGCACGCATGCACGCACGTCTCCCTCTCTTTCATTTGACGTCGCCCCACGGTGATGACTGTTTTACCCCTAGGACGAGAATTTGCGAGCTTTTCGAACGCGAAACTCGTTCTTACTCGCGACCCCGAAGAGCGAGAAATCTCTTTTCGTAAACGATATATACTCGTACGTTAAGAGATCTCCCAGCCCTAGCAAATGTCCCTCAGTTTGTAGACACCGGAGGGCAAAGTAAGAAAAACGGCATGGTTGCCTCAACGGTGATGGAAGGTATCGACAGGTGAACAATAAAGAGATTGAAATATATTGCGTTGCAATCGCCCGAGAAATTGCAATCTTGCGCGATCGTACGACGCAATCGTAATACAGATAATACGGGACGCTAAAAGTTACGTGCACGTCACGTTTTCGTTTAAGTCCGGAGGACTTAATAACTGAGAGCCGAGCGGCGAATTCCTTCTATTTCCGCGGAATAGAACTGACTTTTGGACGGCGTTATTACGGTGCATTGTACATGTGCGCGGGCAGAACGAGAATACATGGCGGGCACCCTCGTATCGTATAATGAGCAGCACCCGAGCACTGCGTCCTTCTCTCTCTTTCCGCGAGGCCCGTTTGCCTTCGCCAACGTACGCGAACCGTGAAAAGCGAAAAAGAGACAGCGAGATAGGGAGAGAAAAGGGGAGAAGCGCGGCGAGACTGGTTGGTCCTTTATAAAGCGCGCTCAGCAATTACTATTGCGACAAGCGTAATGCGCGCTCCGGTCCACCTCCATGCCGTTTAAATCACCGAGCGACGCTCAAAAGGCAAACGTACGAGGTAAAAGAGAATCTGAGAGAGACGGTAAGCCTTTTAACAAGGGCAAAGAAAAGCGGAGGAGCGCGAACGCGATCGAACGCGACGCGATTTATCGCACCACAGCGAGGTGAGCGAGGCAAACGCGCCGGTCGTTACGAGCAATAGGCATAATGGAGTTCTTTACGTGAGATCTCCCTTCTTCGCTTCAATTATCGGCCAAATGTCAATCCGGAGATAATCATCGCTGCGCCGCCACGATTCACCTTGTTGCGTCATTATCGACGTGCGTTTAACGTAATTTGCTGCTAATAGATTTGCTCCTGAATTGTTAACATGAAATTGATAGTTATCGTAGCGCGAATCGTATAACATCGGAAGATATATCATCTATAATATACCGATCATTAATATATATGGGTTATTGTAGTCGAATTGTGCGTATTATTTATTAATAATCCTGTTTAACATCTTAGGGATAATAAAACTAATAATTATTCATTTCTTTACACTAGATTTGAATAAAGAATACAAATGGAAAAGATAAAGAAGGCAGACAAAATTACGTTAACGGAAGCGATGCCCAGCGAAACAAAGTAAACGTCGAAGTTTCTTCGTTAAAGTCGGGCAAATTGTCGTCGAGGCAGGGAACAACCGGATAGCTCGCAAAAAGGCACGAATAAAACAAACGGAGTTGTAAGATACAGTGAATTAAGATACCAACGGTTGATTTAAACTGATTTTATACGGGTGACGAGATTCAACAGTTTATTCGACGCTCTCTGTGACATTCTCGCCACTGTTTGATCGTAACATTTGCCGAAACTTCACCGACTTAACTCGTAGGGTTGTTAGGGGAATCGAGAACAGCCGAGTTTCTCACGAGCTGCTTGCCAGAAAGAGGGTAAGAAAGAGTAGGAAGGGATGACCGCGATCCGACAACAATGCTCGAAATTGCCGATCGTGTGTAACCGAGTAAACATATCAATTTCATGAGTTGCAATAATAAATCTGTCTCTTTTGTGCAATAAATGTCATCCACGCTTTGAAAGATTTCAAGTAGTTTATTATGCAGATGTTATTTTTAAAAAGCCGTAGCTTTGAAGATATTATTTCACAGTCCAAAAAGCGAATTCAACCACCTGTCACGAATAAACATAGTTATTTCTAGATTTATAAAGATTCGAGTTTCAAATATCTGTGGTAGCTTCTATTATAAGCTAGAGCATTCTTATTATGATTACGTTTGATTTTATAGCGCGCTCCCCCCCCCCCCCCCCCTCCGTTATCCCACGCGACAATTGTAAGCGAGACGGACGACTATCTATACATCGCAACTACGATAACTGTAACGACGACGGATACTACGCTTTTAAAAACGAGTGCGTGCCAATTAGACAGACAGCTCGTAAACGCGTCACTGTACGTGTCATTCACTGACTTACCTGCCGTCCTCGTTAAGCTCGCAGACAGGCTAATGATTCAACAGGTGTTGCGCGTCGGGACGAGCGAGTTTGGTGGCGGCGTGACGCTTTTTCTTTTCTTTTTTTTTTTTTTTTGTTCACGACATTGAAAGGACCGGAGAACGTCGCCGATACGAAAACGGTCGGCAATTGCTCTGAAAAGCTTTTGAATAGCCGAATACTCACGAACGCGGGCAGACATATCTTTTAATTCACCGAAGCGATTGTTTCTAAGCTAAGAATTGCTCGAAAACTTAAAATTTATAGTTGTTGATTTGTGGTTATCAATTACGAGTAACAACTGTAAGAAATAATCTAGTAGTATCGAATAACGATAATAATACCTGAAAGCTTGCAGGTACCACTTAGGAGAAAATGCAAAATGTCAACATGAATATAACGAATTTTTTTCATTCTTCTCTCTTTTCCAAAAATAAATTAATTAATTATTTCTCGGATTATGTAGGACAGCAGCTTTTTCCGAAACTTTTATTTCTGAAACTTTATATAATGCTTCCATGTCAACTTGTCACTCTTCCATTCACACTCGTTTACTGCTTCTCGCTTTTGCTTCTGTCTCGTCGTAAATGAGATAAATGAGACGGTGACCGAAAAAAAAAAAAAAAAACTACCGCGAGATAAACATGAATCCGAGTACTTTCGCGGCACATAATGCGTCCTTTTTAATGCTCACGTCCGCGCGAGGATGCGAGGGATAATTTGAATTCAATGTACTGGGAGCTCGCTCATCTCTGCTTCTGCATTCCTCCGTCGTAAGCCAGCCCGATGCAGTGCTTCGCGGCACGATGCATCGTCCGGTTCTCGCGTGTAGCTGAGATATATGGACTTTATTATTTATATTATTCGAATATCTCCCGTCTCGCATGCGCGCACCATCGTGCATCGGCGTGCATGCAGTCTACCTCCCGTTCATCATCCCTCTCGATATCTGAAATTCGCTCGGACGATTGTCGCCCGCTCGCCATAAATACAACGCGAGATGTAAAACACACGAATTTAATGAGTTTCATTTAATTTTGGTCGACGCGAGTACCCTTTTATTATTAATCGGACTGCGGTTGCAATACGATTAATCAGCTCACCTGTCAATTATGTATAATAACGCGATGCACGATAACGACGAACGGAATTGCGACGTTAATAAGCGGCGCTAATAGGCATTAATCTGCTGTAACAGATGAAAAGAACGATTCCCGCCAACGACGGATTAACGTGGATTAACGCTTCGATTTTTAATTTCGATGCAATGCGTTCGAAAGTTGAACTTTAATCGGATTTTTGAACCTCGTCGAAATCACTTATTTCACTTTTATATCGTTGAGTGACCACAAAAAATTCGCCCATTATACATACATGCACATATAAATCTTTCGGCAGGAAAAATTTCGAACGAGTTCACACGTAAACCACGTGAAAAAATCGCTCTATGCAGAGCATCTTTTGTTGGATTTATTCTCCTCAAAAACTATCTACTCGCACATATCACACCAGCAAGTGTGGACGTGTGCACATTTGTAACCGCACTGTTTGCTCTCCACCGTTCATGTGACATTCTCAGTTCTCAGCGGATTAGACATACTTTGCGCGCATTGCTACTTGGACAAAGAATTAACTCGCTAATACATACAGAATGACAATCGGAAAGTTACTAAAACTAAACCAGCTATTATTTTGTAGTAAATGAACAGAATAAAGTGGATTAAACGTTACTTACAATTAGCAAAAGAAACCCGTTATTTTAATTAGCACATAATGCAAAAAGAATATATTTGTAAAAATATCTGTAAAAATAAATAAAAATGTCGAAAATTTGGTTGATTGCATAACTGTATTTCACAATTTTTTTCAGTAGCGCCTCGATTATTATCAAATAGTCACCATTCCGAGAATATATAGGCCATATAACCAAACCAAATTATTGGAGCTTTTTTATATTCATTTTTACAAGTTTATATGTGTATATTTTTTTTGTATTGTAATAAAAATGACTTCTACAATACAGTTTAATTCAATTCATTTTATCCGCTTATTATAAAATAACAGCTATTTAGTTTCAGCAACTTCCCGATTGTCACTGTATATGTATATTCATAAATCATATAATATCGCGTAATAGTATTAGCAGAGCGATGCGATACCGCGCTCTGCAGAATAGAAGTTCTTTTGTTAATGATATTTGAAAGTGTCATTACATCCTGTAATTAATCACCTATGAACTTTGACATTCAGAATATCTCATATCTCATTCGCAAATATTTCAACACGATAAATTCTTTAAAGTTTAAAATTGAATACATGGTCGCGCAAAAACAGTCTAAGTTTCAGAAGTTTAAAGTTGAAAAATATGGTGTATTGCATGTCACGATTGCACAGCACGGTACTACTTTCTTTCTTATTCTGAGAGTTAACCTGTGTTGCGGACATTCAAGTTTTCTCTGACAAAAGTCGTTTTTTTTTCATCTATTTTGTAATAAAGCATGATGCAAAAAATTACGAATTACGATGTTCGGTTTCTCTTTTTTAAACTTTTGCCACTGTTTTACGATTCAATGCTAAGCCGAATCGATTTACGTATCGCACATATGCTAATCGCGCAAAAGAGCAAATTATCAATGGAGCCTATACAAAAGTATGTTAAACGGTTGCGCAAAATGCAAATCATGTCGCTCGCACAGTCGCGGAGCCGTTTCACACTCAATCGGTAACAAGGTCATTGGCTCTCCGCGAGACAAGCCTAATTGCGTCAAGCTGCACACCATTTTTTAGCACCACTCGAGCTCGAACGCTTAACACCGCACAAGCGGTGAGTATCACGTCGTAAAACCACAGAAAAACGAATCAACGATGACCGCATTTATCGCTGTTAAACGGGGATTAATCGCGGCGTGTCGGTACAACGCGACACAGAGTTATGCAAATAAGTCGCTTCGTGTTTCAACCTACAGCCAGGACTAATTCGTCGAGTTAAACGCGCAAAACTATCAGTTCGCAGACGACAGCGTGTTATTTTAAATAGAAAAAGCTTCGAAACGCATTACTATTCAATATAAAAAGAAAAATAATTATTATAAAATCGCGTATAACAATTATCATATGCAACTACATCATGACTTTTCTACGTACTCATAGTACATAAACCGATAATCGATACGCCATTTCGTATTGTTGCTCAGCATTTACGTGATACGTATGTTTACTCACGTATAAATTCCCATTCGTCGATCCTTATCCCCAAGCTCCGCTTTCCGGGCGACGTGAAAGATCGTCACGGTAATTGCCGGAGGGAAGCCCGCTCCGTTTCCGCGTTTCCTTTCACTCACGGGGCTCCTCCGAGGGGCAGAGCTCGCCAGGCTGGAAATAAAGGACACGTATACTTTTAGACGAGAGCTCTCGTTCCGAGCACGGCTGGATAATCCGCGTGCTAAGGGCCGGTTGTTATGATACTTTGCCGAATGAAAATGTCATACGATACGAAAACAATTTTCAGGTTCTATTTCAGGACACTAATCAATCGATCAAGACTTTCGTTCGCGTGTCCTTCGCTACGCACGAAAGACTCACGTAAAACAGGTATAAATACAAAAGAAAAGGAGGAAGATTCACAAAAAAATTGTTTCATGCTAAAGATTGTAGTTATACTTTGTTGTAATATTCTAATATCTAACGATTTTATAAATTCGCGACTTTATAATTTTAGTTTATTATGATTACATCTGTTATGATTATATCTAATCTATTGTTCGACAACATGCGAATTTCGAAACTGTTTTGCCACTATAATTTCGCCATTTTATATTTATTCGAGAGTTTTACATAGTTTCTTTCTTATAATTAGTCTCATAATTTTCGCAACGTCACTAATATGAGTTGACAGTAAAGTTTTGACCTGCGGCGCATTCTTTATCGAGGAAGACAGCGAGGAATGCTCGCCAGGAATGCGATCGTTGATCACACTCGACGAAGCAGTTCATCGATTTATTACGAAGTTACGTCGTGAACGACCACAGGACAAAAAAGAAATCAGTTGTGTTGAGGCTGCAGGACAAACTAGTTCGACGTCGCTTTCTCATGGAGAAGGAAAGTACCTACGAGGCAATAAGGGGCCAATATAAGTGAAAACCTCGGTGTTAATATGTAGCGTATAGCTGAGCAAGAGGAATGCTTAATGGCCGACCAACACGCGATCCCTCCAGGCCTTTTTCCTTTATTTTCTCCTCTTTCTCCCAATCTTCTCTCCACGTCTGCTTCACGTTTCTCTTCCTCCTCCTCCTCCTCCCGTTTTCACCCAGTTACTGTGATCCACCGCGTTCGAAATTCATGAGCACAGGAGATGAACTGCGAGAATAGCGGAATAAAAGTGCTCGGAACCTGTTCGGAATATATAAAACAGCACGCGGGCCAGACGCTTCTTACGTGCACCGGTATACTAATATTCATACGCGTGCATATTTACAATTTTCTTAATTAAATTTGGATATTAGATATCTGATTATTGCAACACACGTACTTCGAATAAATGTTCCACTTATCAAGATGTATGCGTTTATTAAATATTAAATATCTATCTTAATTATATCAAATAGCTATTCTTGGATTTAATCGCCAGAACTCTTTCTGAAATGTATTAGAAACTCTCGAAGACTTTTTGAAGATATAAAATCCAGAGAACTTCTACTCTGCAATAATTCTGAAAAACGGGCCGGCAATTTCGAGGTGGACTCGTCGCCGGAAGAGGATTAATTAAAGCACACGATTCATTTGGCGTATTGTATTTTCGCGCAATACACTTTACGCGTTTCTCGATCGTTTCACCGCACCGCACCGTGCACCGTGCACCGGTGCGAATTCCACGCGCAAGTCTCGATTCGCAGTTTTAGAGGAAAAGTTTGCGGATTGCTCTCCTCGCGCCTCTGGCAATAGCTCGTTTATTGCGGGCTCGATTCCCGCGATCGACCGTGCGGCCCGCCGGCCGGCCGGCCGGCGGGGACGGCCACGCCTCGATTTCATTCACAGCAGCAAACTCGCGCTCAATTATTCATGCGGAATCTACGCGCCGCGCCTGCCTTCTCTTCCCCCGATTGGATTTAAGTCCGCGAAAAAGCGGGAAACGATTGTACGCCGTGGCGTACAATCGCACGGAAATGAATATATCTCGTCAAGTAGCGTTGGATCGAAATCGATCTTTCGCGCTGTAACGAAGCTAAACTATAATATACACAGATTTAATGTACGTACATAAACAGCAAGTCTAAACAAATACGCATTAGTATCGCTATCTAATTTCTGATACATCATACAGAGATCTCTGATAAGCATATCAAATAAAAATATATACAAAATTGTAGAAGAGAAGGATGAAAAAAAATAATGCTTCGAGATCGCTGAACATCAAAATTCAATCGTGATAGACCGGATGCCCCGAGAATAATCGCAATGGATATCTCTCTGTCTCTCTTTCTCCCTTCCTCTATCCTCTCTTTCTCTCTCTTTCTCACCAAGTCCGCTCGACGGAAAGGAAAGCCGAGCACGCCGCGCTGCACCGACATCGTTTCACCGCCGCGAAACTGGGACGGGGTTTTACGGGCGGTTATTTACGATCGAGGTTATGAGAAAGGCGGGGGCCGTACTGCCGCCTCCTCCTCGACCCGCGCTCCTCCGCGAAATCTGCGAAAGGGTTGCACCGCCCGCCGAATGCAAATTACGCGAATTACGCTACCTGAGATTCCGGTCGGATAACAATCAACGCGCTCTCGCGTCGAACCTGCGCGCTTTTCTTTATCGCAACACGAATGAAGGAAACGCACGAAGCTGAATCACAAGCTTCAAAGTGACTGAAACGATCATTCATAACGATTAGCCGAATTTGCCGGGCGAAATGTCGCGTATCTGCATTTCGTTAAAAAAAATCGCGGTGTCCAACCGCGAAGAATGAACAGCGACCGCTGATTTGTGGTCACGCGACGAACGTCAACGATACCTACGATACGCGGCCCCGGAGATATTGGAAAATACATATCGCTCGTCGATTACCGCGTCGATTTCGATTAGCGGAAATGCGGGATCGGCTCCCGACAGCGCAATGCATTCTCCCGACGGTGCATGCCAAATTTATCAAATTCGAATCGCGAATACCGTCAGCCGTGTTATGCACGTAACACGCAATACAAATAACTAGTTTGAAAATTCCATCGGCAATGGCCGAGCAGAATGTGCTAATGCACCAGCGTGTCCGGGAATTATGAAACCGAAATACTCTGCCGGGTGGTATCGACAAGGTGTGGCCTCGTACCTGACGAACTTTAATAACGTGCCAGCGCGCGCCCCAGGCTACCCGTGCTACGAAATCGCTTCGTTATCGAAGCGCAGAGATGAATTGCTGAGCAATGGGACGCGCGCTTGTGTAAACGAAAGATACGACGAGCGTAATTTCACAAAAGGAAGGCGGTCAACCGTCTAGCGCGATTCCGCGATCGGGTGTCAGCGACCTCGTAATCTTCAAGCGGTTCAAGGTCGCGACTGCCAGAGGTCCGCGGCGCGAGTAGTATCGCATTCGATTGTCGTCCGGTTGTGAGTCTCCGCATCGATTCCGACGGAAATGGATGGACGCCCGAAGGTGAGGGTCGTCGCTCGACATTGGAAATCGATTTGGCGAGATATCGCGCCGAGATTACGTGACGAATGGGCGGCCAGCTTCAGACGAATTCATTCGCGCGCATGTCGGGGAAAATTCGTCGGCATTTCGCATCATGCAATTAAAGCGTCTCGTTAATGCCGCTGTTAAACTAGTCGACGCGGAATCCACCAGAATGTATCAATGTATCAATAATGAATAATAAAAGGCCGAACCCGGGCAAACCAGCGCGTCGCATTTTAATGACTCAATTTTACCTCAACAATAATAACTGCCGAATTATACAGCAATTACGCTACAAACAACTAAGTTTTTGGAATGTAAATACGTAATGAATATCTATGGCGTGGATGGGTAACAGGCTACGAGCCACCGCCCTATGTAAACAAATTAAATAATCTCTAATTGAATCGCACGTCCACGGCAATGATAACGTAACGTGGTACAATTATCGCGTTGTCCGCCGCTATAATAAAACGTATTTATTCCCGTGAGGCGTAAACAACAGTGCGCGGTATGATAATCGCACGCGAACCGCAAAAAAACCGTCCACGCCGGACGTATTTTTCCGTTCGAGATCCGATTGTTTCGGGCGCGCGAGAGAGGGAGAGGAAAGCATTTCAACAACAGACTAACAGAGCCGGTTAAAAGAGCGCGGAATGGCGAAGAGCACCGGCTGCTGTGTAATCCCCGAGGCCGGCGCTGGTTGGCGTGGAGCCAACGCCAGCATCCGTTCCACAAATGTCGCTAAATATACACCTAACCGTTTCTAAACAGAGCGCAAAACTTGGCCGATAGTACGCGAATTGTATGTACGAGTCAACGGATGACGATCGCGTAGGGGCAAGGTAGCTATAATACATTCACTCGACGATCGATATCATCCAGCACACAATCGAATTTTTATCCTTACCTAAAAGTTATACGAAATAACAGTTCAAAGTGAACTAAGCACCTTTGTGGTATTTACGTAACCTAATCTGATACATGTAGAGCAGAATAAATAGAGCCGCTAAATCAATAATCCGATAATACAAAACAAAAAAATGGAGATCACTGGGTTATTTCAACTCTGGCCAGAATTGTCTGAGAATAAGCGAAATATACGTGTAAATCGAGGGGTGTTAAAGTAATAACCAAGTGAACTGAATAAAAATATGAAAAAAAAAATAGAAAATACGATATAAAACACGATACCGTGATACCTAAGAGGAAAAGAGCAATCTGCAGAACGACTATAATAAACACGTATAAATAACCGCGGTAATGTGACGAAAGATAATCGGTCATCGTTATCGTCGGCCGATAACTCCACAAACGGCGACATCGTCAGCATTTATACACACACACGCGCACACGAAACACACGCAAATTACACACACAAGCGCGTCGGCCGTGCGCGTCGCGTCGGCCTGCTATTGATTCAAGACTCGCACGATGTGATTCCGGTTTGCGACAAGTCTCCTCTATCGTACGAGTCAATTGAACCCACCATACATCGGGATGACTTCTGAGTAATACATCGAAGATAATCGAGCGAATTTAACAGATGAACGAGACTGGGATTGATAACTCAATTTGATCAAACTTAGTGAAGAGACAAGCTCGTTAAAGAAACTCTCGTCTCTCATTCCCATTTAATGTAATCTCGACACTTAATGGCAATGAATGGAAGACGTTTTTGAAATATGTTTTATCTTGTTTTTATCATTTATGTTTGCGTAAATGAATAAATAAAAATCTTCGACAAAAATCTAAATTTTACTTTTAATTTATTAGCTTTATTTTAATTTCAATTTTAAATTATATAATAGTTTTCTCTCGAGTTTTCTGATATCAAATAATAAAATACATATTTCGAAGAGTTAATACCTATGAAAATATTTATATACCAGCAAATCTATATATATGTATATACTGATGCATTTGCGGACATATTGATGCACATCACAGAATCTTTTTTGCATTCTACGACAAATAGCGTCATTAAGATCGGCTTTATCGCCACGCGGTAGACGACGTAAAAAGACGATTCGCGCCTCGATCTTAACTGACTCGCCGCAAACTCCTTAACGATGTGACTTTAAAACTAAGTTTAACCGGCACATTGTATGCAAACGATGAGCGGATATATGCAACAGACGATGGTATAACTATCGATTAGATAAAACGAGATGCGAGCAATGTAAACTGATGTAATTGTCGATTGAACGAGGCAAACCTCTCTTTTATTGTTAGTCGGTTTTCGTGCCCTCGTGAATAAAAACTTGAGTGTAAAAACGAGTATACTCATTCAAATGTTAATGTGCAAATTTATATAATAAATTTAGTAAAGCGCTCTTGCAAAAACATATCGCGCCGATGGAGGATAATTTCCTCTCTATAGCCGGTATTCATAATCGGATCTTATTGCAAGACTGTCTTAAGTAATATCTTAAGATGCTAATACGGCTCTGTGATTGGTTCATGACATCTTAAGATTGTACTTAAGACGGTCTTAAATATAAGATCCGACTATGAATACCGGCCTATGTCTATAAAACAGATTGCGCGAAGACACGACTCAAGTATTATCCAAATTTAATTGAATATTAATGTTTTCTTCCGTGGTCGTCGCTTCGTCAAACACGCGACGTTGAGCGAAGAGGCCTCAAAGCTAGCGAGTGGCAAAGGGTTTAGCGCCTGCGCTAACAAAGTGCCGTTCCGCCGCTAAAGGCTGAAGCTGAAGCGCGACGATTTAAGAACGGCAAAACAAGTGTTTGAGAGGTGGTCGTTTTTCGAAAAGCGTTGACGCCGCGCGAATCGTCTCCACGGTTCCACCGACGGACGGGATGATATCGTGCACGCTTCCACGCCGTTCAACGAACGACCGCGAAAGAAACCAGTGGAACGAAACGCGTGAGCGAGAAGCACGGACGAGGAATGGGGAGGAGAATGAAAGAGAAGACGAGCGAACAAGAGAGAGAAGATGACTCACGTACCTACGCCGGATCTACCTGAAGATTATAGTCGGCGAGATACTCATGGTCAACCAGAACCATAGTCATTCTCCATCCTCCTCTCTGTTTCTCTCCGCCTCTCTCCTTTTCACGTTCGTCGGATCTCTGTATCTCTACCGTGCGTCCACAGAGAGAGAAAAAAGAGAGAACTTCGTCGAAATCGTGCGGGGAAACGCTGGCGGAGCAGGATGGATAGAAGGACGATAGAGGCTAGATAGCACACGTTAGAGAGAAAGAGAGAAGCCGAGAGAGAAATAAGGATGGGTTGAGAACAGACAGTACCGAAATATCAACGACCGCGAAACAAACGTCGTCGACCCGACGTCCTCGCTCTCTTTCTCTCTTTCTTCCAGTCTTCCTCTCTCTCTCTCTCTTCGCCGCATCTTTCTGACTCCCGCCGCGCTCGAACGGACGTGCCCGAAACAGACGTTTTTTCCGCCTTGTCCGGGATTTATGTCGACCGATCGTGGGCAGAGAGCGGCGAGGGTGCTGACAAAGAGAACCGAAAGTCGTGGAGTTGCGGCGACGAAAACACAAGAGAAAACGGCGGGTAGGTACATAACAACCTCATGATACACGACGACGACGACGGCTCTTTTCTCTTTCTCTTTTGTTCCGCGAATAGGCCGAGAAGAATGTCTCATTTAAGCTAAACGACCGCACGCGTTCGCAATTGGCGATACGATACATCCCAGCGATGCGATGGAACGGCCGCTTTCGGTCGAGAATCGAGTACAACGCGAAAAAGCAAGAGGAACTTTGTGAAATCGATCTTTGCGCGAGAACGGACAGAGATCACGCATGATTATACGAGTGTCGTTTGCTTCCCGTGACATCATCACGAATATCTCTTACGTCAATCAATAATAATTAATAACGTAAGTCGCACAAAGATTAAATGGTCTCGGCAGAAGTGAAATCGTTGCGGAAAATCTATTATCAGAATTTACTTTATATTACGTTAACGACACATCAGCATCTACAGGGATGATACGTCTTATAATAACTTCCGAAGATTAGATTAAATAATATCTTCGAAAAGAGATTATCTCTGAATTACTACAGATAAAAATAAATTGACCAATTTCTGAAGCTTGCACCAATTTATTCGAGTTTAACTCGTCAAAAACAAAGTACTGTAGATCCAGCGACACAACTTCAAGCGATTACATTCCAATTAAATGTAATCGCTATACTTAAGTACAATCCGTTAAGTTCGATTAATTAATTTGATCAAATGGACTTAACTTGTAATTTGCTTTAATCGCTATACGAATTGAAGAATATTTTGAAATGAAAAATATATTTCGAATTAAAGTATCCCTCGTCGAGGGCAGATGAATGATATTCGGATATCTTGGACGATTTGCTCGACGCCGTCGAATCGTTACGGTTACGGTCGCGGTTCTAATCGCGATCGTAAATCATGCCTCTCCACTCTCTTGCGCGCCGACATGACAGCCGGGGAGTTCGCGCGATTGCGAAATGACGTGACGCGCGACGACGCGACGGAACGCCTGTGAACGAGAGTATGATATACCCAAGCGGCGCACTCCGGCCAGAGGCGATGTCAGGGTCACGTACATTTTACGCGGAGATACGTCTGATCGAGCGATGAAGCCTAGAGAATGCACCGCCTGAATTAATGAGCATCAAAAACGGAGTACAGATATTGAATACGAATTGATATATCGTATAATATCTATGACCGCGATTATAACGAACAGATAGCATCCGGTTTTCACCAACAGACTGCAGACTGGATTAAACGAGCCTAACTTAATCTTTTTTGTTGTCCTGTCTAAATTATATTTTTATTAAAAAATTTAATTTTAATCAAAATTGAGCTTTTAAATGACACGCCAAAGTCACGTTTTCTTTGACTCTGGCCGGATTGCAATAATAATTCATATCTGACACACACACGATTCTCACTGTACTTTCTTAAATTACAATTATACCTGCATCAAATAATGAATAAATAAATTTATTGAAACAATAAATTTATTCAATTAAAAAGTGCTAATATGATCACTCACTTACACGTACGCGTTTCGGAATTAAAATAACAATTACTCGGATTAACATTTATCTTTCATATACTTCTTGTAATGCGTTTTACGTTGTAAATTGTAATACGTGTAATTCCAGTCGATTGCGTTTCGAAGCGTCTCGATTCTCAGAAATTCGATGATACGAGAAGAATTTAAACTCGGCTCGTGTAGCGTCGTTTTATGCAGCGCGAGCGCGCGTAAAGTTAACAAGTCAATCCGGTCGTCCTTTGCCCGTCGAAAAAGGAACTGTTCGGAAAGTACGTGAGGCGAGCGTGCAGTGTGCACATGATGAATTCATTGTGCAACCATCATACCACACATCGTTGCCAGATAACTTTCCTATCTGTCGAGTTATCGAAGCTATTAAAAAGAGGTCATTTGGCGCATCGATGTACGCGATGCGGAAGCTTAACAATAGTCTGCAAAATCGTGTTACTGCTCAAAATCGAAACACAGTACATAATCCTACATTGCGCTGAAAATGACGTGAGCATACGAAGCATCCCGAGTTACATCGCGCATAACTTATACTTATTCTATAAATTTTCAAAGACTAAATGTTACAATAATACTCTCAATAATTATTATCTTTAATAAAAATTTAAAATAGTAATCTGTTTACTTTAATCTTTATTAACAATAATTATTGAGAAAATCTATTTAGATCAAATAGCTTCGCAAAAACTCAACGATCAAACTGTTCGTCAAAAGATCACTGATGTTACTCCAGAAAAAATTGATACACTAATTAGGTGTTACGTTATTGAAATATAATTACATTTCTCATGTAACATTCGAGTTGTATTATTGAATTCGCGATTTGAGACGATTTCCCGACAGTTTACGAAAGAAAAATTATTTCTCAGAAAAAGTGCTTCATAGATAACGTTTCATAGATAACACGAATAGAAGAAAAGATGCAAAATTAATTTCAGGCACGTATCCGCCCAAGGATTTCCAGTCGGCATTCAACGTTAAATCCGGCGCCAGATAGAAACGAGTTATCTCGCGAGCCAATCTTTTTTTGAGAGAGCGCTTAATTCGACGCAAATTTCCGGTGGACGAACGCAACGAGATTATAGACGCTCGTGTAATTGATTCGGACGCGTTCGCCCGCGGACGATCTCGTTTCTCTCTTAACGAGCGTCATTGTCACGCCGGTTCTCGTTTGACCTGAATGCAGGAGCCGATTCCCAGTTGTCTGCCAGTGTGTCAAGGTCGTCGGCGCGAAGGATGCGCGAAATTGCAATCGGAACGAATCGTTCGTGATTCGCTGACCAATTTTAGTAATCCCTTCTCTGTCTTTAACGATCGCAAACACTGTGCTTCGGTAAAATTCTCCTCGCGAATACGGATAAAAAAGCTCGTGAGAAATTTGCACAACACAGCGCCGAGTGTTGCTGAGGGTCTTACGGAAAATACAAAAACGCATCAAATTCTATTCTTACTTTTTCAACTTTCTTTTCAAAACAGTTTTGCACGATTCCGTCTTTTTCAAGAATCTGTCAGATTGTATTTTCGTACGTGGTTATTTGCTGTATATCCGTATAACGGATGTTTCTGGATCAGCGAACGCAACGTGGCTTTTCTCCACGCCGCGCAATCCGGATTCTCATTAAGATAAGTGGACGAAATGTGCGATTTAAAACCGTGATCAAGCAAAATCGACGATACTTTTAATATTTTAATTGCCGGAGATGAGCGTAATCGTCGTCGCCGCATCGCGCCTCCTCGTTCATTGTTCCGGATGACTCCCATACGTTCGCAAGATTGAAAAGCAGATTTCGTTCGCATAACTGCGACTCTCTCTCTGCATCGTATCGTTTATACAACGATGTAGTAACACTCGAGTAACACGAACAGCGTTTCATTGACTTCATCTCTTACGTCGACGATACGAATTTCAGTGCAACCTCAAACGTTTGTGTTTCACAGTTAAAAAGCAGTTTAACAGGTATTGTATAACGTCCTTTAGGTTTTCGGCTTCTCTGATAGATTTTAATTCGCCAAAAAACTCATTAAAATAAAATTCAAGAGGTATATGTAAGTTATACATAAAAATATATAACCAGTTTTATTAAAGAGATTCTCTTGATTTACGTAACCAAGTAAGTATATTTACGAGGATATAATTAAAATATTCCCAACATAGAATTTGTAATAATACAAAATAATTGCAAAAGGAGAAACTTAACAAATCGCAAATTTGCAATTGTTAATCTTTTACAGTGTCCTATGTAAAGTTGAACTTGACATAATTACGACAACCTATTGCATAATTCTTTAAACGTTTGAATCTGTACGCGATTACATTCGGCAAATTATATTTTTAAAATCTCCATAAATTCTTTCAATGAAAATTCTTTAATTCATGTTAGGCTAACCGATTAGCTGAAATTGAGAACGAAATACTTGATCTTTGCTAATTTACGAGAAATAGTTTGAATTATGAAAAGTTAAAAAAATGAAATATTAAAATCAGCGAATCATAAACGACTGCATCCTTTAGTATTGAGTATTGATGACCTTGACACACTTGGCAGACTGCTGGAAATCAACCCTTCCACATTCAGGTTCAGGTTTACTGAGAGAGAGAAATACTTCATAAAGAGATTTGGATTATCGTGATCTTGAGGCATTTCAACACGAGAAAATCGGTCAAGTGTTCCGAAGGCATAATTAAGTATGATATGCTTTCGCGCACCGCTTAGCGTTGTAACGTTAATAAGAACATTACCATAAACGGAATTCATTCAATGTGCGTACTGCGTGCGTTTATATGCTCCTATGAATTTCGTCATTCAATTGTGGAGCAGGGATAATTTCATAATTGGCAACGATGCATCTGACGGCAGATTCGGTAAAGAGCGCGCGTGTTATTCGCGGTGTAGATACAATCTTTTTTATCGCGGTTGCTGGGATATAATTGACCGGCAGAGGGGTAGTCGACTCTCGACGGACGAAAAAGGTCAGGGGTGATCCATTCCAGCGCCCGTGGAGTTCATTAACGATATTAAACGCGCGCGCGCGTTAAAACACGTGCAGGTCTCACCTTCGTCATTTTTATCCTTATCGTTTTACATTATTTCTCTTTTCCTGTTCCATTTTCCTTATCTTTCCGTATCTTTTCGTAACGTCGAAAATTAAATTGTGTCAAATGTAATACTTAAACGACAGCAATTCAACAAATTACTTTTATTGTTCTCACTTACTGTTTTAATTTTTATTATTATTATTAGAATCACAGTATTCAAAACTAATTATGATAATATTAACAATAATTCGAGCAATAATTAGATAAACGAATTATTCTTTCGTATTTTGATTGCATAAAAATACACATCGTTTCAATGGCACGATATGAACTTCTCGAAAAGACAGAGGAATATATCATGAAAGCTCGTGCATTTCGTGGTGTTACACGATTGCCAGAGAAATCCTCAGCTGCTGGACGGATGCCAGCCAGCCAGCATACCGACGACTGAAACCAATCTACCAGATTATAAGTCACTCTCTTTCCAGACATGCGGCAAAGTCGCGTCACTATACTTATATATCTGAAACCGGAAGACAATTCCCGCCCACTATGACATATTAATAAAGGGAGATTCTCTGACTACGTACTAAGCAACATCAGAAATAGATCTATCAGCGTCCGTTTCATTCTTTCGCTATTAAATTCATTTTTTTAAAAGAGTGGAATTTACTTCAAGTTGATACAAAAATAAATTTAACATATGTAATGATAAAAACAAGAATGATGCTTTGATAAAAGCAATTACAGATATCTGAGAGATGTGTTGAAGTATTAATCCAAAATAAGGAAATTAATAATAGAGCAGAATATACATTAATTTATCACTATTATGATCACACATATGTGACGGTATTACATGAGTCACGTACTTACAACGACAACTGCCTGCAATTTTCACTTTTCTAGTCGAAGAATAAAAGTCAGATCGAAAGTCAGATGAATTCTACCGTGAAAAGGGCAGAAAGTCGATCGAGTGCAAGTTTTCTTTGGAACGCGACCGGATTTATCAGGAATCGCGGTATGCAAGATAATCAAAGAGAGAAACTCACAATCATACTGCAAGGAGGAATTCGCAATCGCATTAAGGCGACTGAGAACAAAGCTATTGACGTCTCTAAAACCTGAGGAACATCACATCTCGCTGCCAGGATAGCCTATCAAGTCAATCTTTTGTTTGCGAGCGCGTTATTTATTAGTTTCAATGTCAATATACTTTAGTTTTTCACATATCTCAATTCGGTATTTGAGATAGTTCAAAATAAAAGAATAAATATTTTCTAATATACGACAGCATGCAATAAACCAAAAATTGGTTTCTTTTTTAAACAATTTTCTTTCTTCCCTTTAGATTTGTCCCTTACACGAAATCGTTCTCGTGCTTCAAAATATGGATGACCCATAATGAAATATCCATCGTATATATCGGTTGCGAGATCGTACTCTGATTAATAATAATTAATTAATAATAATATAACTCACATATGGGTAGCAATATTGCTTCAGTTATGGCAAGTTGACGGTGCCAATTGTCTTCCCTGATTCTAGAATATCGTTTCGAACCGAGCTTTCGAGATCAAAGCCAATCATGGAAAGCGAAGAAAGGAAGGGGATAATAGGCTGTCAATGGAACGATCGCATTTCCGTCCGCGTGCTGACTCCTCGATACGCAAACCGGTTTGATGAGGACCGGCTATCGTGAAACCTACTCGGGTTATAGTAGTCATTGACGTTCCAGGTGGATGTCATGGTGATGGCATAACTTGCCGTGATAGAAGTGATAGAACCCTCGATGCCGTTTCCTCGTTTCCTTCCGGTTGCGTAGGACTGGGCCGGTTTGAACGAAGAAGCGTCGCGTCGTCTCGGAGAACTACTTTCCGGATTTCAGTCCGCTTTGTCTCATTACGCTTTCTCTAATAAATCACGTTATGTTGCAACACTGAATTATATCTCGAATCCTTATTAATCCTTATTAATCATTTACAGCCACAGATATTTACAATTGGAGGGGTTAAAGCCATAGTGGTGTAAGTCAATTTTTTTGACCACTTTTTTCCCCTTTTTCTTTCAACATACCTGCATGTGTAGACTGCATTTATGAAGTCAACTCGATAGGTTAAAAAAAGTGACTTACACCATTATGGCTTTAACCCCTCCAATTGTACCTTTAAATCATTTATGTGCATATCTATGATGTATCAGTTATTAAATTTTTCAATTGTATCTATATACAAAAAACCACCTTGTTGAGTTGAAATTTCATTCAATGGACAAAATACTATTATTGCTACTTTGGCAACATAATTATCATGTATAATTATCATGCATATTCTTGCAAACTGCAATGTTTACTCTTGAAATATCCCGAAAAGGGCATTGATACGGGAATCGAAACGGGAGATTTACGACTACTGTTATCGCGATCGACAAGCCAATTCCGAACGAATAAAGTTTGTTTCGACGGTCAATAAACGGCATCGCAATCAATTACCGCCTTCACCCTCCGCGCGCCGATTGCCGAAGGAACGATTAATCCTACCGAATACTGAAATACCAGAATTATAGGGTCGTTTCGTTACACGTCCGCGCTCGCGAGCAGAATCGATTGGACATGACCGGTCGGCATAACGATCGTCATTATTAACTGCGTTACATGCGTAACATCGTACGGCAACGTGATTATATAACGGTCACGATTATTGACCAATCAGCTCGAAGTCCAGACGATATTGATTCACGTGTGGGATAAACGGAGATCGTTAGACGCGATCGCCTGGTAAATGTTGATTCAACGCGCGTGCTTCTCACCCTCTTTCTCGATCGTATCGAATGAATTTTAACATGCGACGCTTCGCTTGTAATTAAGAGGGCGTCGTCCAAAGGGACAAACAAGTTAATAGCCTGAGATGTTTTCGCGTTAACTTTACAAAATGTACGAAACTATACAACCATGTAGCACTATCTGTATAAAATTATATGCAATATTCTCTCAAAAGTAAAATTAACTTTAATTATCTTGATAACATTTTTAATCAATGTTTTGTCATAAATTATTTGCGGCGACAAATTTATTCTTAAAAATATCTCCGAAAAGCACTCAATTATTATTTAGTTTCTTCATAAAATTACTGAAAAATTATCCTTTTAAATACCTTTATTTTAACACATACATATAAATAAATGCTTAATTTTATGTAGATAAATGCTTGATTTTATTAGGGATTTCTTTCTTGTTTCTCTCTCTCTTTATTTTCTCTATGTTTATATGTTCTACTTAACATTTGTATTTATATAAATCCGTTCTCTATTAAATCTCTCTTTATTAGATTACTTCATCGTGCGTTCTGCTTAAGGTAGCATTGCACAGGGCATCAAGCAGGTGAGAACACCAAGGTTCAAAGGACGAGATACATCAGACGCTGTACACATGTCGCACACGTGTCGAGAGTGCAGAGTGTAACGAAGGGAGAAAGGGAGGGATTGTCGGCGCCTAAAGGAAAAGAGATACCGTGCTTTTTTTCGGTGTACACGGGTGTGTATGTGTATATACGTATTCACGCGCGCGCATTGGTGGATCGTTCACAGGCTAACGCGCAATATGCAGCAGCATGCGCTAACCGCAGAATAGGTCGCCCGCGTGGCGATGCGACCGCACTCCGACGCTATAATTACCTACGCGCGCTGCTCTAACGGGTATCTCTGCTGCGGTTGTATACGGAAACTAAATTATTCGGGCTCCCGGGTACGCGCGACATAAGACCTCCTTCCCGTTTAATAGCGAGCCGAGATGGAATTTTCACCGCCAATCCGCTGCGCGACCGTCGGCACCGCGTTAACTCTTTATCTATCATCTCGTAACGCGCGTACGGATTCTGAACATCGCGGCTTATCGACAAATTAGAATAACAATGAACATTGTAACTTCAACACGTTACGTAGATTTATTACTATTCAAGTTAATTACTATTGCATGCAACGTTCAACAAACAATTTTCAATTTGCCAGAAAGTAAAGACACGATGTATAAATTAACAGAAGTAGCTTAACTATATATATGTGCCTATATACTTAATATTTTATTAACTGCAAGAAACGCTCAAACGATAAATCAATAGCTTCATTGCGCGTACAATTGAACGATAAGAAGCTAAACTTCTTATTTTTCTATAAGGAATCAACCCACTCAATCATGTATTTACTCCACAGATATAGTTGTCATGATTGATTTCCACAGACTGAAATATTCTTCTTAAAACTACGCATAAATTTATAAACCAGATACACGCAGTTTATCACATTATTTTTAACATATTTTAAAAAGTTGTCTTCAAAATTTAAAACGCATCAGTTTTTTTCAATAATAACCAAAACAGTAACTTTATAGTTACTTAGCTCGGCATAACTGCATTCTTATCTAAGTCCTATTGTAAGATTATAAGCTTAGGTATCATGTTTTCCTAGATCGTATGTAATAAACTTACTTTCTATCAAACTTTATACATTTCTTCGTGTTGATGATTGAAAAAACCGATAATAAGAACGAATTTCAGTGGTTGTTATCGCCAAGACAATCACAAAAAGACTCATCGGCTCACGTGATGGAAACGAGACACGCGATACGTCGAAGCCGTAATTTCTGCCAGCGTTAGACACAAGCGAAAACTGTCGCTTCCGTCGAAATCACAACCGCGAGAAACTTCGTGTCTCCCCTGCGACAACAAAACGTAAGTTGCAACATCGTGTAACGTCGATCGTAGCGAGTGCACGCTATGTAGACGCCGCGCGCCGCCAGTACGCGACAGACACGCGGGAGTCCCGCGCGTGCATCAACCGCTCTTCCGGCATATAATTTTCCCGCACAAGTTAATATTACCGGCGCGGTAATTGTTCGCTACCGTTAGCGGATCCTCCCCGTAGTTGGCCGACCTGACTCGCGTACTGACCGACCGACGAAGATCTCTGTCCCGAATGATTGAGCGGCTCTCTTTTGTTTCCCTTCCTCTGAATGCTGATCAAGGATGATGCACTGTTATTCGAATTGACAGTTACGACATTCGCTCACAATCGGTGAAATCAGCGCGTTGGTATACCAAGGATATCGGAATTGACGAGACGCGGTCTAGTCTATTTGCACGGTCCGAAGCTGAAATCGTTGCCATTGAATCTCCGTTATAACATTACTGGCAAAAATATGATAATAAAAATAGAAATATATTGAATTAATTTAGAGGAAACGCCAATTCGGTCAGAACTGGATTTTGGTAACCTAATAATATTATTCGCGTACAATTCTTCGCCTTAGCATTGCAGTGATTGTACATCATAGCGGTCCATGTTTCACTTATTATTACATTAAATTAAAATATAAATAGATAAAAGAAATATAAGTCACTTATAGGAAAGAAAAACTATAATTATCGCGAGAAATTCACAAGAAATCACAATTTATTGCTTTTCACTATCGTCCTGTACATATATAAATTGCAAAAGATTGCGAATCGTCGACCTTAACTTGAAAACAATCGAAAAATGCGATTTTACTTTTCGCGATACAATTCGCAAATCTTACTTTCGGCGGCCTTTCAAACGCGAAGATCATCCGAGCGAGCGGTCGGAGCGAGTCGGGGATTCGCGGAATAAGGCACGTCGGCCGGCAAGGCGGGAACGAGTCTTTGCGCGCGGTGGCGCAAAGTGCCGAGGAGAAAGCGACCTACTTGCGGGTCGAGTAATTATAAGCCTTGAACCGGAGTAAACGAGTCGTCAAGCGAGCGAGCTGAGCGGCCGGCAGCGTTCGGGCCGCCGCGCCGCAGTTCAACCTGGATGTTGTTAAAACCAGAAATGGAAAATGGAATCAAAACCAAACTCTGAAATTCAGGAAATCATTTTCGTAAGGCAATCCTTAATTTGAAAAACATTAAATAACTGAATTAATTAGTCTGATTATTTCGAGAGTTATTACATAAGATTCATTGATGTTCCGAAAATGTGAACTTTAAACAGGTTACATAACAAACAAGTAATTTCCAATATACTCTATCATATCCCAAAAAAGTTTCCAACAGGCTGAAACACGATCCTGCATTATATCAATTGTATAGTATATAATTAAATTTTAATATTTTATATTTTTCGAAAAGCATATGTAATAATTATTTTAGCTTGTAGCGAGCGGATCAACCTTATTTAATAATTATTTTTGTCGAACATTGAACGTAATAATAATATTATAAATGTTACGTATATAATTCGCTCTAATAAAATGTACTACAGAGATCCAAATGTAATTTCCTAAATAATTACTTTGTTTTTCTCAATTTAATGCAGTACGAGATACATATTTCACATGTGGAGCCATAGAATTATTTAGCTAATTGAAAAGAGAGCGCATGATTACGTGCTTTAATTTAATTAAATATGTAACTTATACAAATTTAATTTAAAATGTTAACAATAAAAAAAAAACAGGAATGTTGTACCCTGGTGGCATACGTTCCCGAGATTATTACGATTAAAATAGAAACACGAGACTCCGGGCGGTGAAACGCAAGTGCGGATTGTACCGGGTGTCGTCAATTCTCCGAGATACACGCCTCGCTCTCTGTTTCTCTGCCGGCTCCCCCCCCCCCCAACTCTCTCTCACTCTCGTCGGGCCAGCTCAAACGCGCAAAGTTCAACGGTCGTACGTGGGTGGTGTTTCTGACCCCGGCGAGGATACCGGCACGGCGCAGAGGGCGACGGGCGTCAGGACGCGCACAATGGTCCCCGGGAAGGGCGCAACGCGTGTCGGGATTCCGCGCGAGTATACCGGAAGTGAACTGCGCTTTGCGCACCCGCGCTTTGCGTCGCGTGGGCTTTCCCGCTCTCCGGCGTCGCGACGTTCCGCGTCGGGATCGTCGGGCGTCGTGGCCGCTGCCGCCGCTGCATTGATCGGGAGGCCTCATCCGCCGCCTGCCCGCCCGCTCGCCCCCATTCCCATTCCCGTTCCCGACGCTCCCTCGCCGACGAATCATAGTCGGCGGAAACGCGGGGATGGTGATGGTGATGGTGGTGGCGGCGGCAGCGGCAGCGGCGGCGGCGTACAAATTTTGATTGCAACTGCAACCCGATGTTTCGCGATCGTGCCGAATGACGAGTCAATAGGACAGCCGCGAGCGAATTGAAATCCGATAACACGAGATTCATCGTTCGTAGCGAATTGTACTTTTTCCCGACAATCCGGTAGTTTACTGACTTTCCGGTGGTTTCAAGTCCTTTTAAATCATCAAGCATATCATCTTATAAAAGAAATGAATAAATTGATTACTTGAAATTAAAATTAATTTATCAGCTGTGATATAACTATCTTACACAATCGATAGTATCAATGAAATATTATAAAAGTCAATAGGTATAGTTACATCTCAAAAATATGTATATCTTTGTATTGCATAAAATATGCATTAAAAATGTTTATTAACAAGTTAAATAAGTTAATATAATCACAACTTATAAAACAAGTTAATTATTTCTGTTTATATTTTAAAAAGCAATTCTGTACAAGTATAGATAGGTAAATAATTCTTTAATATTTCTTGCTGTCATTTGAGTGCAACGTATAAATTAAATGTACCGTTAAACGAGAGGTTTCTAGCATGATTTGCTAAAAAATCAATAGAACGGTTTTGACAGAGATCGACGAGTAGCTGGAGCGAAGCAAATGCACGAAAGCGAGATATTCAAACACGAAGCCATTACCTTAAAATTTCATTGACAAATCAGTGCAACCAGTCAATATCGAAATCGAATCTACTCGGCGTAATTTAAAGCAGAAAGAATTCTGAGAAACTTGCGAATAAAGTGCACAATCGCGGTACAATCCTGTGATAATATAATTCTCGTTTCCACGAATAATGCACGTGACCTTTTAATAACTACTACTATTACCTCTGATTCACAGAGAAATAAATTCATTTGCCAATTAGACAAGGAATATCTCAATCATCCTGGTACGCGGAATACACAAAGAAACGGTACACACGGCAAACTCACAATAGGGAGCAAGAGAGGCGGAACGGGAAAATTGGCGAAGCCACGGAAATGTCCGAGATCGTGGAAATGTCAAAGTTTAAGACGCGGGCACCGCGCGTCCTCGGAAAATCATGCGGCGAGGACGGCGAGGTCGCGGCGTCCGCAGTTGGCGCGACTTCGCGCAGCTGCCGCCTCCGGCACCGACACCGGCGCGGCACCGGCACGTGGACCCATTAACCTTTCGTCGAAGCTTTGATGTGTACCGAATCAATTTACCGGCTTACTCGTTAAAGTTCACCAATACTCGCCGTCACGTTGTATCGACGTAAATTGCTTCGTTCGCGAACTTATGAGACAACAATGGCGACGCCGATTTATGAAGGGTGCGTTAAGGGTGAGCGAAAAAAAAATACCTCAGGATCACGTGCGGAGAAGATAGGGACTGCGATATAACGATATAAGGGACTTCCATTACATTCTTTATCTTCGTAAACTTTGAAATAGACGCGAGATACACAATTAGATATCTATGTAGGTATATGTTGACAGTTGTAACAGATAAAACTGATTTGAAAGTGTACTATCATAAATGTAATAACAGTAAAGTAATTTCAATCCTGCTCGCAATTCTGCTTAAAAAAGAAAAAAGAACTCCACGCGACGGGTTAGGCAAACTCATTCGTGCCGAGAAAAGGGCGACGGACGTTTCACAGCGAGGTCAAAGTTTTTCCACTCGCCGGCTGCCTAATACCGTCGCTTCTCCATCTGTTTTACGACCGAGGAATTTCACGAAGGCGAAGGCGACGTGAAAACTCGAGCGGAACAAGGAATCGGTGTGTTTCGGGATCTTCCCGAGGAGAGGAGAACGGGAGGCGGCCCGGGAAAAGGGGAGAAAGATGATAAAAAGGAAGCGAGGAGACGGGATGGGAAGAAAAGGAATGTCCGTTTCTCGTCGTGAAAGAACGATTTCCTCGTCATCCCATCGAAACCTTCCCGTTAAAGATAGATAAAGAAATAGCTCATCTCGATCTGACTTGAGAAAACGAATAATCAGACACGATCGGCTCTTTTTGTTTCGATCCGAAGGATGAACACGCTATTATCCAGCTACAAAATATTTCTCTCGAGTTTATCACTGTTCTGTCTAGTGAAATTTTCTGCAGTGTCTTATTAGAAGAAAATTTCTCCAATTCCCCAATTTTTTGTCAGTATCACTTCGCGATTTAAATTTTGAATTTATTTACCCAAAGTTATCTATTTATTTGTAATAATTAAGTACAATTGTTATTTGATTGTGTGTGTGTGTGTGTGTGTGTGTGTGTGCATTTATATAAATGAAATCTGTAAAATATTTACCGTGTTATCTTTGTTTTTGCGAAACATGCGCCTATTAAGGACAGTGAAAATCGCAATTCACGCCGAATATCGCGCAACAAAAAATAGAATCACGCGGGATTACCCGAATGCACGTCAACGCTCCATTCGTCGAGCTGGTTAAAACGAATAAAAATGCACGAAGCGTGTCCATGAATATCAACGAAATACCTCGCCGCTAAACGTTTACAACGACTGCTACGAATAAACGATCTATGACGCGATCAATGTTTTTCTCTCGTTTTTTTTTTATCAACGTACTCATCGAAACAGTAAACAATCTATAAAACAATTATTATTATTATTTATCTGTATTGGATACATGAATGCATCAGATGTGAAATTGTTAAAGTCGCAGTTTTAATAATGCCACGTAAAGTAAAAAAAGATCACGCAGATACATACCGAGTTAATTAAAATGTTCAAAACTATACAAAGCACGTTTAGAATATCAACGAAATCTCATGCTGATCATATTTCACAGAGAAAATTTCTGAGACCAAGAATCTCCGGCATTCGGAAATATGGAAATTCCAAGAGGATCCTGATTATATCTTAAATAATTTCACTCTTTTCGCTTTCTTCAAGCAAACCACAATTCTTATCATGAATTCGTTTATAAAGTCTACCTCAAACGCTTCATGCAATATCGTTTTATCTCCTTTACAGAACATATAAATCCATCAACCGTGAAAAAGTTAACATCGCGATTCGCGATGAATGGTACGAGAAAAGATCACGTAGAATTACTCGAGTGTACGCTACGAGCTGCGCAGTTTTTTAAACGCGCAAAAACGCGCGAAACGTGTGCCGGAATATCAACGGGATTCACTGACGAACAAACGTGCGTTTATTCGCCAGGCTGTCGCGAATAAACGATCACTACCTGGTCGATCGCGCGCTCTCTTGTTCGTCCCCAGTCGGAAATCGCATGCCGCAGGACGCTATCGAGGTATCGTGCAATCATATATTTTACACCGAGAATCTCTAGCAAGTAGCAGGAACGTATATACATGAGCGACTCCTCGCATGTACGCGTATTCTCATGCAAATCCCGCTCGGTACGACGACCTAGAAAGCTGTTAAGTGGCGTGGCAGCGGTGGCCCGCGCAGCTCCCAAGACGCCGCGCCGCGCCGTTACGATTCCATCCGCTTTAAGAAAACCAAGTTGGCTGAATCAAGTTCGGTAAGCCGTAAATGACGACCCGGCGAAGGGTGAAAATTATGAGCCGCGAAAGAATTCTTCGGAACAATATTACGCAATCGCGAGATTTGCTGGAGAAAACGCGGAAACTGTGCGCATCCGATCCCACGATTACAGATTTCTGTGCGCTTGTCAGTGCAATTGCATCTGTGATTTAGCCCTCGCGACGTTTGGCTGGCTTGAAAACGATATCAATTCTAGAAAGATATCCGCGATTTGTTCCGATAACGGTAAAAACGCTGTTTCCGAGATATGAATGATCTGTTTGCACGATATAATATATCTGGCAGCATCAAAACTCACATCATCTTTATAAACAATGTAGATATAACTTTTCGTAATGCATTTCAGTAGTTAGCTCGATTAAAAAAAATGATGGTTTATCTTGACTGTGATCAATTCAACTATTATCACGGCTCCGAGTAAGGACTAACCGGAATTTGCGCGTGTTCCGGAAGACCAGCGAGTTATCCCTCGAAGGACAGCAAGATCCGGGAAATCGACTCAACTCGATAATCAGGATCTTGACCTGGAATTGTAATCCGGGAATAGTCTCGCTCACACCGCTTGGAACGAGCTCTCAATTTGCATGTATCGATCCGCTGCGTTCAGAGACGACGAGACGATCCGACGAGCGTGAAACTTTGACAAGCTGCTCGGAAGAGCGAAGAGTCGATTAATGTCATGGAGCTTTACTAAAGATTTCGTCTTGGGGCATATCTTCCGATGACGAAACGTCAGAGACGAGATGTCTAGATTCTGATAACGATAAACGAATAATCAAAATACCTGATAATTCCTCTTTCGTATATTTATTTTAATCGTCATGTAATATATATGGTGCGGTACATCATGAAATTCACACAAATGTCTTATACACAAAATTAGAAATAAAAAAGCTAAAATCTGCCTTCTATCGCAGTACATTCTACTGCTACTATTTCAGATTTTTTTCTTCTAAGTGTATAACATCGTTACTGAATAATTAATAATTTTTTATTTAGTATTTATACTCTTAATAAATCCTGAACAGCGCGACGAAAACTCCCGACAGTCAAATAATCGCACCATATTAACGTTACTTGCAACATAACGAGCCCCGTGTTTATAAGCGAGAAAATGAAATCATAATTAAGGCCTGGGATCTATAGTTCGTCAGCGTATAACGCCATCGAGGACGACGACGAGAAATGGATTGCCTCAATTTGTCCGATTGAAACTATCCCGGCACTATGCTCGGAATTCCTATTAATCCGACGATCCTCTTTCTCCATCCCCTTTGTCTTTCTCTCTTCCTCTCTCTCCCTTCGGCGTGTATCTCCTGCCTCACGGTCTTTATCCCACCTCTTCGCCAACCGGGAACCAGTTCGAGCAAGTCCGGTACAACGATATTTCATTCGGGACGCGAAGGCGAGAGAGGCGGCGGGCCACCTTTTTCTCAACTTTCTTGCACACGGCCGCTAGTCACGCCGTGTCTACGCGTGTTAATTTTAATAGCCTATCTAACGATCCGCGCGGATCTGATCTCACGGATACGCGAAGGCAGCCGCTGGTGCGATATAAACCATAAGAATTTCTTCAATAATTCGTACCTATATATGTATTGTGCAATAAGAGTAGCGGGAAAGAGTTATACGAGGAATGTCTTATGTACTTAATATGACCTTGTTACTGAAATATATTCTTGACATCAGAATACTAGAGCTGAAAAAGAAAAGAGATAAAATAAAGCTCAAGATCTAGGACAAAAGTTGGTACACACACAGTTAGAAAGATATAAATTATATTAAAATTACATTACGTAAAAATGATTAATTTGTACATTAAACGTTTATCCTTAACACTGTCTTTGGTTCTGTCTCTGGCGTTTATGTCTATCATGCTTTTAACACGCAGTTAACATGCCTCTTTGGGTATCAGTACGACACTCATTACCACATGGCAAGGACGCCGGTCGTGAACTGCGTAGAACAATTTAACGAGAATCTGAAAGAGCACCCGCGGCATCCCGCCGCTCGTCTTCCCAATGAACCTGTTGCTCCTGGCAATTAAAAACGAAACGCAACGAAAAAGGAAAAACCGCCGTACGCATTCGGGTAACCGCGTTTTTGCAAGGTTTCTATTCGTTCTCCCTGGTCAGAAGATTCGATCATCGAGAAGCGAAGATAACGAAAAGCCTCACAAATAATCAGGACAAATGTATTTACCTACATATCAATAAATAAACGATCAGCGGTTAAATTATTATTAAATATATTAAAATAAATTAACTTTTAATGTGGGATCGGTCTGTGGACCGTTTATAATTTGTTTTTTATTTCTATTGTTAACGAATGTCATGTACAAACGGTTATGCTGCGTCAAGATAGAATATTGCCTCTTTGTTGAAGCTTATAAATTTTCTCATATTCTTCGATAAAAAATATACCATAGATCAATAGAAGAAAACGTCAATCAAAGTTTTATCATAAAATAGTTTGAGTGAATTGAAGCGATTATTTATGAATCAGTGATGTTTACCAGAATTGTTTCGTCGATTTTAATATTTTATTGCTAATATTAAATAAACAACAACAGTGTTGGATTTAAATTTGCATATCACATTTATTTCAACTGAATAAATAATAATCTCTCCGTCGCGGTCGCGCAAAAAGAGAGAATGTTCGTTCTCTCATATGTGAACGATATCGACTAGACATTTTCAGCGGCGCAAATACAAGCGGGTGATTGTTGTGCTTCGCACAAAGTGCTTCAAAGTGGTCGTTCAAAGCGAAAAGAGAAACTTTTCAGTTGTGTTGTTCAATGTCCCAAATCACGCAGCGACTGAGACGATTGTTTTCTTAACTGCCTCGAGAGATTATTCCTCTCGCGAGTATAACCATGTTGATTTCAAAGTACAAACCTCAAAAATTATTCCACATTCATATTCAATATAAAATATTTTCAGAACTAATTTCAAACTACAGTCCCTTTGATGGACTCTAAATTGATCGCAAAATTTTATCACTCAACATAAAATATTTTCGTAATTAATTTCGAAATACCGGTTCTTTGACAAACTTCAAATCGATTACGATATTTTAATATTCAACGGGGAAATATTTCCATAATCGAATCTCAAAATCCTGAAATAATTCGCTTGAATTTCAACGACATTTGTGTCGCTCGATGTCTTGTAAATAATATACAAATCAATTCTTTTTAATGTATACGTTATTTTCTTTCCTACTACTTTTTTCGAGAAAATAGATCAATTACACAACAAGGGAGTTAAAGGACCCGTCATTTATAGTACCGTTTATCCTCGTTCCTTTCGGTCCGACTCCCCACGGCGCACGTGGGCGCCGCCACTTTCTCTCTATGTGGGTGCTTCCGCGCCCGCGCCCGTGTGTGTGTTTACGTGTGTAAGGCTCGCGATGTGTAGCTGTGTGGCACATCCAGCTACACGTTGTCGGGTAATATCGATCCCCTGGTATATCGCGGACATGCCTCGCTAGACACTATCGCACGCTCTCGCGTCCGATCGCTCACCCCTTTCTCTCTTTCTCTCGCGATAACGTATACGCGCGCGCGTATTTGAGTTTTCGGTGATAGAAATTTAATGGCGCTATGTGTGAACATGACTTGTCCGTTATTCGCGTCAGATTGATTACAAGACAAATTCTTGTATGTATTTAATATATTTCTTGTTTATACACGTTATTTTTGTTTATTGCACATCGGGATTTTACATAGAGAATAATAGAGAGATCGGCACACATCCTATGATAAATAAGATATATGACATGTAAAAACGAGAAATAACGATTTGAAAAAAGAGAGAGAAAGTGTTAATAATCTAAAAATATAGGTAATCTCTCTAGGCAGGTTCTGTAAGTTATATAGAAGAGAAAAGTTTTATTTGAACGTAAAATATAAAATATATATTATATCTCTGTTCCGAAAGTAAACGCTTTCAACCTCATAGAGTTGATTTTTCTCTTATCTAAAGAGAATTTAAGCGTTCATGAATTAAAATAAACTTACTAATACGTCGTTCAAAATCAAAAAATCAGAAAATTTATATGATAGTCTGGCTAGAGATGTGCGTATAGTCCTATATGATGGATATATACCTGTCGTATCCTGTATCTAAAGGTAGATACTTACTAACTGTAAATGCAGCTGACACCGACAAGGAATTTCCAACGAGAGGATATCATCAAGAGAGAATGAGAGTGCATCGCGATTAATTGCGGCAGTACAGAGACACGCGTGCAAGAGACGAGTATTTTATCGAAGATACCCCGCCGTACCGCATTACGATGTCGAGAGAAAACCACTCGCGAAACGGCCGCTAATTGCTAGCATCTCGTCGTTAATAATAAAATCCCACTGTTTACAGCTAAATGACGCATGTCCTTGTACATCATCGAACGCAGTCGTAAAAGCGTTATCGCACCTTCCCTCAGCATTATTATGATCCGATCGTTGTGACGCGTATCATATATTCGAGTTAGGCGAGCGTGAAATACGGTATTGGCGTGCACAACTTGACAAGGATATTCGCGATATTTAGTCGTGTGTGGTACAGTCCGTACAGTCAATCGAAGTAATTGAACATGCGGCGTATGATGCTGCGATATTTTCCAATAATAAAATTAATAAACCATACGCGAGCGTAAACGTATCACGGATCAACGATAATTAGTTATATTATGAAAGTGCACGTTACACACTCTTGTCTGTTTTTACAATTATCTTCATTGACTTTATATCCTATATGCAGTGGCGATTAAGAGAGATACCTACTTGTCTCGAGTAGATAAGTATCTAAGTAAAAATAAATCCGACATCTGACTGTCGAAATGTTTAGATTATTGTCTGTCGTCGAGAATTAGCATTCTCTTTTACAAAAGAATTTTAATGTCAAATGTCTATTCAGTGTTACTAAGAAAGCTCCACAAATAAATAATTATTAAAAGATGAATGTAGCTGTTGTATATTAAATACTTAGTTTTATAGAGTGTTATATTGAAAAGCGTACAGGAATATCATAAAATCTTAGGAGCTACTAAAGAATGCTTGAATTGCAAAACACTCGAATGCGAATTAGAGGCTCAAGTAAACGAATGTCGCGGGCGTACTCGCTCATAAGCAACATTATCACCGTCGCAAACAAGCGAGAGAAGCGTGCGAGCGATCGTAAAACTAAAAACTGGTGTTCCACCCGCGGGAAAGGTTGCCGCCAACGTAGCGCGCGAGCTTTACGACCACGCTTCTTCTTCCCACGTAGCATCTCGATAAGTAATAGATAAAAGCCGAACGAGAGATACAAGCGGAGCGATTCCATCTCGAATTTCTATCAAATCGCCTTAACAAAGGCACCTCTTCGAAAAAGTACATCAGAGCATTGTCCCAGCAAACACTGAGATCATTTCGTCAAACAAACGCAAAAAAGTACTGCCGCTTTTCATTAAGACATCAAGTTCGTCGAAGTATCTTCATTAATATAGTAAGTTCGTTAAATTGGTTCGTATTTTCATTAAAATTTAAAGCGCGGAAAATGTAATGTTTCATTAAAATAAAAAATTAGAACACGAAACATTGCAAGGAACTGATAAAGTGGAACTCGAATTGAAAAAACACTTTTCTATCATGTTTGTTAATCAATGTTAAATACAGCAAGTTACACATTTTATCACATATTTCTAGACATCTAAAATAATTATTCGGTTTTCCCTTTTTCTGAATTTTTGGGGTATAACTATTTATTATAAGTTCGAAGAAAAATAAGGTAACACAAACGTTCTTAACATCCAAAAACATGTAAAGAAATATGTAAGGCGCCGTAATTAACAGACCAACATCGTAAAGTACTCTTCCGAAGAAAAGTCTGTTTAACATTAATCGAAAGCCAAAGTTTCGTCGTTCGTTTATATCGTAATAGTATACGAACTTGTCGCGAAGCAATAAGTCTATACATTACTCAATCGATATCGCCGAGAGACGCGAACTTCCCTCCCGCGAGATTTCCAAAAAGTAAAAGACAAAGCTCGCGCACCTGCGAGTACACACACTCTTGTCAAGAGCCGGGCGCGCGATGCGATGCGATGCGAGGCGCTTTATTGATTCATCCCGCTCCGTGCCCGTCTGTTGCCGCGATGTCGGTTTATCCCATCGTCGACGTATTTGCGGCGTAGGCATCTCGTGATTTGCGTTTTACGGTTTAATCGGTATCCGCTTGCGAAACTCGGCAGCGCTTGTCTCTATATCTCGCTTGCTCGCTGAGCCACTGGCGTAGCTGGGATTTCGAGCACTTGTATGTAAAGCCGAGAGGAATCGATAATTATCGGTTTAAAATAAAACAAAACGTCGCAGTATTAGTTGGTACGTTACGCGTGTTGTTTGACGCTGTTGTCGTTTGACGCCGTTACGCGTTATACTTTACGAAGCTATCGTATATCCCTCCGAATAGGCGTTTTACTCGTTTGTACCGTACAGTGGCTACGCCCTTGGTTCGAGTCCTTCGCACGCGCGCGAATAACGCACGCTCGGTAACGTATTTATAGGGAGAAATCGCCGATAATTGAAAAACAGTGCACGAGGCGCGCGATCGCAAATTGCTTTCATCTTTTATCGGATAGAATGGCGTGCCGCGCGTTTCCGCTTTCGATCCGCCGCGCCAGGCGATCTCTCGCCTGCCGCGAAATGGAAACCTATTTTTTACGCGTACGTTCGATGACACCCTGTTTTACTGGCGTGATAGCGAATTTGCGATGCGTGCATGGTCTTTGTACGATTCCACGAATCTAGATGGGAATGAAAACTCTGATGTAAATATTGAGAGACGAGAGATTGATTTTTGTAGCGGGACACGATAGTATCCAGTAAGATTATATTGTTTTTACGAAAATATTTAGACGCAACCATTTTCATTCCGCGAAAATTTATTTAAATCAAAATAATAAAAATTGTCGCTTAATTCTTTTTATACGAGAGCTGTCCAGCTCTTCATCAAAATGAATTGTATCTCGCTGCATTCCATTTTTTGTAATTTATTATGCAATTTCTTTAAACATAATATTTGTCGTTCTATCTCCGCATGCGTATTTTTATTCGAATATATGTTCGTGACAGTTCTATGAGCTTTCTGTGAAAAACCGAAAAAAAAACCGCAATAAATAAATTTCGCGATGCGTTATTAATGATTAAAGGAAGAAAAAATTTTTGTCATAAATTTCACAATTGAGATTATTCTATTATAAAGCGTATCTGATGCAATTCATATATTGCGCGTTATTTATTTCTACTTTACAATCATTCGAAA
This sequence comes from Leptothorax acervorum, assembly GCA_035220615.1. Lineage (NCBI taxonomy): Eukaryota > Metazoa > Arthropoda > Insecta > Hymenoptera > Formicidae > Leptothorax > Leptothorax acervorum. The sequence continues at coordinate 934,393 of JASTWQ010000018.1, forward strand.
TTTAAATCGAACCCTTGGCAGGATAAATGTTTTTAAATGTCGACATTTGTAATTACTTTTATCAACTATTTCAGTTCAGTAGAGATTTAATCATTTAATAAACTACATTTTGATATTAAATTTATTAAATCTTGGAACTCTCAATAATAACAAAAGAATTTTAAGTTAATAAATTGAATTATATCACAACTTACGTTATGTTTTACGTAGGTAGGTAAATACCAATTTCCTAAATGTCGTATCTTCGATAACGAACGCAAATACTTCGTGCCTCCGGTTATTATGAGATTCAAATACACTCCGTTATGTAAAATGAAATAGGGATGTAATTGGCGCGTTCTTTTCATGCGCGCGTTGCGAACAAAAATATTCGCTACCGTATAAATATTTGCACGAGATATACGTACCTAAACGAGATACACCCCCTGATGAAATCGCACGACGTACTAAAAAAAAGACTACCGCCAACAGTGTGCAAAAGGCAGAAATTCAAGGAAAGGAGGGGAAAGGAAAGGAACGAAAGAGGGTCGAGATTCAGCCTCAAATCGAAGGAGAGAGAAGCCACATTCGGTCTTTCTCCACTTTGATACCACTTAAAACGGATCCTACGTATCAGCGCAAACGTTCGACAAAAGAGCGATTTCCTGTGGGGGAAAAAATCCGCGATATCGATCGATAACGTTCGCCACCGTGGTATAACTCGTGCGCGAACGAGTTTCGTTAGAAAACGGGTCGCGAGTCGCAGATCGTACGACGCTTCCGTGCATCGAGGTCACGACTAAAACGTACATACACGACTGAACGTACACACGTGTGCGTTTGCCGTACGCCGCGCCGGTACCGTAACGAACGTCCGTTATCTCGCTGGAATTTTGGTGGAACGGCGGCACGCCGAAGTTTCATCAACCGACAATGAATCGATCCTCCAGTCAAGTTCCGGGTTTCAGTCAACTTTAGCACGTCGTAAAACTGCAAGATAGCGCGAGAGAAAAGAACTACAGAGCCCGAAGTTATTTTTTCACCGGCATATTATTTTCGCGCTGTGTGATTTAATTTCTCTTTCTAATTTATCCGGTGTCTCTCTTCCCGAAATATTGAAAACCTTATTAAGGAGATCCTTTCTGTATAAGGTATACCCTTTTCGTATTAATATCGCGACCTACCGACGTAAATTGACGCAAATTCGATAGATCGCGATGAAGGAAACGAAGCGTTCCTCGCGGCAAATATGGCACAGACAACCTACGTCACCGCGTACGCTTTGCAGATCGATCGCACTACACACTCAGCCTGGTGCAGCATATGCTTTATATTTGTAGCCTTACGTGGAGCTGTACCATGATACAAATACATTTATGTCTCGAAAATCATATCTCGTAATAACAAACTAAACAAAAATATGACCACGCTGTTATTCATACATAACGAGAGTAATAATAAAACGTAAAAAAGTCGAGACACGAGAAACAAAAGAAAAATACATCTGGGAGCATTTTTTTTTTGTTCACTGTGTAGAATTTAAACACAATGTGTGTAGGCATTTTTACAGCGAAACACCAAATTATCCGCCTATTTTTATCAAAAGACCCATCTAACTTTTATAAACACGATCCTCGCGAATTTTGGGATTATCTCGTTATTAAACGCGACTCAGAAAGTTTTCCTTCGCGAAATTCGCATTCGGAAAAATTAGACGCCATTAAAGTTGCCCGTGCCAACGAATAAATATAGCGCGCGCGATAATTGACATAGACGATGGTAATGGGAACGCGATTTTTATCGGACGTTCAACGGAGAAGCGCTTTTTATCGGCGCTAGAAAACGGAAGAGACTGGCAAGTGTCCAAGGGTCCCTCGCGCGCGCGAACGAAGGCACTTTAATTTGTTAATGCACGTCTTCATTGGGTATTTCCTGGTCCGGAGAATTCCGTGATTCAATTTAATTAGGGTACCGTGGAGAGAAGGATCGTTATCTCGTCGACCGCCTCGTCAGGCGCCACGACAACGTCGAGGCGAATCCTCTCTCTTTCTCTCCGTACGCTTTCGACGCTCCTCTTCTCTCGAATGAGTATTCATCGATAATTCTTCGCGTTAACGACTTCCAACAATAATGGCTCTTAACCCGCGAAGTGATCGTTGCGTCACGAAATACCGGAATACACAGAATATAATGAAAATGTGAGAAGCACTTTGTAGATACGCTGAGTACGTAAATCGAAAAAAGCTTTGCTTTGATTTCGTATACAATATAAAATTGTATAGATAAATGTAGAGTGTACTGTCTCTCTTATTTACAAGTTTTATTATTTTTTATTTTAATATATTACTTTCTTTTGCGTAATAAACGGATTAATTGTTAAACTTTTAATTGCGAACAAAGTATGTATGTATATATGTGTATCTTGCAAAAATTGAAACGTTTGCGATATATAATGAAATGAATTTTAAGTGGATAATCGATTAAGGCTTCTCGCTTCTAATTTGACATCATTATTTCATACTGATTGAAAATAATAAAGATATACATATAATATATCGTAATTATAATATATTTCTATCTTTTCGTAACTGATTCCTTTTTTACATAGCGTAGTTAAAAGCTTTTTGATATAATTCGACATAACAAGATTATCTTGGACAGACGTGATATTAGAATTATTAAATGCAGTATCTCAATATAACAAAAAACCGATTATCCAAGCAGACTAAAGGTCGTCAATAATATACCTAATATTATACGAGTATCGATTAGTTGCACAAAAAACTCTTAAGTAAAAAAAACAAATGAGATATTTAAAAAATAATAAAATCAATAGATATAATAATAGCATAGATTTAACATAAATTAAAGAATTTCTATTTGTGCGTGTTCGAATATCGTCAAAGGGATATATCATACGGATAATTAACATTCCAATGTATTTTTCTATATACATGTATGGATTGTGAAGCGTGTTACTGATCTTATCACGTAAGCAAATTCGTGGGGAAATGATTCACATGAAATCGAGCTATTCTGTCTAGAATTAAACACCGCGCATCCCGTTCGCGACGGTCGATTATCCTCTTGCCGCTGCGAAAGCAATTACTCCAATCGACGCGTGGACCGGCGCGGGCGATTATCATCAACAAATGGTTTTCTTGCTCCCGCGATGCGTAAAAAATCGACCGACCTATTATTTTGCAATAAATAATTGAGCGCGCAATTACCGGCCAACAAATGCGTGTCGCGAATGGCTGTTATCCGTTTTATCGCGGCATAAATTATGCGTTGAACGATGTACATCCGATAATTGGGTGAAGCGCAAATAAATTAAGAGGTTTGATTAGGCGGGAGAGATAGGGAGAATCGAGAGGAGCTTCGTGGAGGATCGTGACCGCGTTTAAACTATCGATTTACCCGTGGACAAGGCTAACGACGAGTTAACGGCTTCCTCGACGAGTCGGTGCTTATTTTTAGTCATGCCACGCCGATTGCCTCAAAAACTCGTTTCGATCCACGGCAAACGAACCTACCAACACCTACACGGTCGTCGCTTTCTTGTGCATCGCGAAAATGGGTGTTCTAATAAAAATAAGATACAAATAGTAAGAAAAGATAATAGTAACATGATGAGATTATTACATACCTATACACCAGACTTTACGATAGTGCAGAGTTTCAATACGTACGTTGAAACAAACGTTGATACATGTATTCTTTTTTTCCTTTTTATCGTATCAGATCACAAATATGAATGATGCAAGGGATGATAGCATGAATCCGATCGACAAAAATGGCCATTGGCGATTCGTGATCCTCTTGTGCCAATCTCAAAACATTTGGACACTCACCGAATTCGTTTTACTTCGAAACAAGGTATTGCAAAAGCTCCCTAATCGCAGCTAATGGCGCTCGCGTGCTGCACGAGGTGTGTCCCATCGTGTTATGCGCTCAATGTGTTACAGATAGCGCAGTATCGTCCCGATCGTCCGCGACACATCACGTATGATTATCGCGCTTGTGCCGTATCCTCATCCTCCTCTCTCCCCTTTCCCCTTCGTATCACCGACGATCATCGCATTCCTGAATAAATTTTCCGTGAAGATGAACAAACATCAATCTTGGGATATGTAAGCCGCGCGATGATTTCGCTTTCGTTGAGAGAAACGTGATATTTGCATGCGCGACAATCATCGCTGATCAGTATTACGATAACAGACACACGAGCGAGCACACGAGTGTCAATGCGGACAATGTCTTACGATAAATTATCTAAAGTCAAGTGCAGAATGTAAGACAATCACAAAAAATTGTAGGTACTGGCCCTTGTTTCGTAATGGGGACTAGATAATTATACGTATATATTATATCACATCGTTTATACATATATAACTAATTGAAATTGTATATCTCGTTAGCTATGCGTTAATCCGCCGAGATGTGTCTCGCCCGTCCGATACACCGGCTACCGGTGCAAAGTGCGTCCTTGCTTTCTAATTGTAATGTAATTACGGCGCGCGCGCACGTATCTCAGAGTCTCGCAACGCTACAGTCTATATTTGTCGCTCGTTCGAGCGACCGTGCTCCTCCCAAACTTCGCTCTACGTTCAAGCATTGTTTCTCAGACTCGGTAGGTATCAAATCGTATAAGCTCCATTATGAATTACATGAAGACGCTTTTTGCCAAGCTTTTTGCGATACTTTATTATATTCCTCTTCCGCTTTGCGAAATAACTCGCGATATGACTTCAAAATATAATAATCTAAAAGATGACAAATTATCAGTTATTTAAAAAAAATCTTGCTTCCTTTCTAGCAAACCCTTTGTGATAATGATAATGCTTTCTTATGGTAATTCGCTAAACGCAGTAATTTTTATATGAGGATAATTAATTCGCTTCTTTTGCTATATTGCACGTTCCTCCGAGTAAAAGCAGTTTTGCGCACTCGAGAAAAATACGACACGGCGATGAACGTATGTGTGATGTGATACGTGATACTTTAATAATCTCGTTCCGCGCGGTATCAGATTCGTACAATTTTATCCCCGATCTGTAAACACTGTGGAGATAAGTGGCAGCAGATAAGTGGTTACAGGTGGTTTTCTTCATTTTCTGTGCTTTCTTTCTTTCTCCTGTTTAGGATCCCCACTAATGCGCTGCTCGTCTTATTATAGCTCTTGTTTATGACGCTTTACTGTCAGTAAATACTAGATACGTCAGAATCTTACGTGTCGTAATGCGTCATCGTGATGTGTTAAACGTAACGGTTGCGTATTGCAAAACCTGTTAACTCTAAACATTTTTACTAGACTATTTAACTATTCGAAAAAAAAGGAGCTATAAAATTATAACATGATGAAAAATTAAACAGGAAATATTACAAACTATATAAAACAAAAAACCTGAACTTTTAGTTTTTAGTCGAGTTTTTAGTATTTAAAAAATATCCCGTTTGTTTAAAATATCCTACTTAAAATATATAGAGTAATTATGACATTAAATTAGATATTAAAAAATTTAAGAAGTAGGTACATGTCGGCCAAGGTACGAGCGATTGCAATAGGCGTTTATTCACATTAACAAAAGTTTAAAAATTTATACTTTTATTATGTATATTTTTTTACAGATTTTTAGAATGCTATCTATATTTATTTATACTAGAATTAATAAACTCAAGAACAAAGAATCTGTTCCGTTATTTTTTAACGATATAATCAATTTCATAACGCAATATATTCCTTTAACAAAGGAAAGACTTGAAAAAGAGAGCCGTCGGGAATCTAACAACGTAGGAGGTATTCTTTCATTCTTTAAAGAGATTCGTTTTTATGCCGCGAGCACCGACTTCCCTTCCCTATTGTGTTGTATACGGCGTATTTGCTCTGTAATCTGAGACCCTCTACCTCGGTAATCGATACGCGAACGATTTCGATAAGATAACAGCTACGATCTGGCTGGAGATGGGGTTGTTGATATTACCTTCGTAATTGACTCGCAAACGACATTCAAAGTCTATTCACGTGCACTCGATCGGACAATTAAGCCTTCAACAATAATAAGGAATATTGAAATTGCGATGCATCGTTATTTATCGTGCATGGTAAAGTCTGTAACCGCAAGAGTTTTGTCCCGTATTCCGACTCGATAATCAACTTTTGAGTAAAGAGACATTTGTTAACAATTGTAATCGTATCGTGAAAAAAAATCGCAGAGGACAGAAGAAAATGCAAATCTCTCTGAATAATAAAGTTTATAGACGTAAGTGCTAAAGAATTGACAATTAACAATAGAGTGCGATGACAGAGCACATTTTTATTTTATATATATTGTTTATATTGTCATATAAAACCGCGTATAAACAACAAACGAGAGAACTGATCTTGTAATTTGACTTGTAAATTCATCTGAAGAGCGGACTGACTAAATATTATGCTGAAAACATATTATCAATGCAAACTGATCTGTACAAAAATAACTGCAGATACTTAGATAAGAATAAAATGTAATCATTTTAAAAGAAATTTTATTAGAATATTTTAAACTTTAGAATAACATATTTTGCAATGTCAAAAAGTAGTTTCAACAAATAAGCCAATTTTATTTTTATACGAATATCAGATTGCCTAACATAATAATCGATTTTTATTTTCACTTAAAACATTTTTGTTTTAGTCGTTCACCGTTTAAAGTATTTGTGAAAAATCGTACGGAAGCTTGTCACAAATTATGTAAATATGTCACGTCCACTTTGATAATAAGATAGCCATCTCGGAAACTTTCAGCTCACTTCAATCTTCCCTCTTCTTATATGTAATTTCTAGGCGTGATGGTTTCTTGGGCTGTTCGCTCCTGGCTGCACCGAGAAATCGGTCGCGCTCGCGCGCGAATACGCGTGTCGATGCACTGACGACGGTGTTGGCGACGATAATGGTAGTGGTGGTGGTGATGGTAGCGCGCTACTTTAGGGTCAACGCATTGCCAAGGTGGCGGCCATGTGGCACGCTCGGGCGCATGGCGGAGCGCCTGCGTGCACTCGGCCTGGCTCGAGGTATGCTCCCTCGTCCCGAGCGCGCACTGCATAGTGCATACGTGTGTATGCATGCACACGAGCGTGGAGCCCGGCCGTGCACACGCGTGGGCGTACCGCCGACTAATCGCGGCGATTCCCAGCCATGAGGGAAAACGAGACCGGAAAGTGCGCTTAACACTTTGACTGCCACGTCACACATATCGCGGATGACGCCTCTATTTTCTTGGGAGTTGTAACATCTGCTTGTAACACATATCGGGATGACAACTTCGTTCTCCAATTGATTCGCGTTCATATTATCCGTCATTTATACACATATCATGCGAATTGAGCGGTAGAACTTTTAATCATATGGTTTATGTCAAAAAAATGTAATTTATAATATGATCATTGAGAAGGATAATCACACGACATAAAATCGAATTTTGCATCTCGGTTTAAAAAAATATATTTTCCACTTTGTTTCATATATAAAAAATGTGTCATTTATGCGAGTGAGAGATAACGAAAATTATTTACTAGAAAGTAAAATTTTTGTTTGAAAAAAAAAAACCCCGGAGTAATAAACTCTCTTGTCTCTCTTATAGTAAAAGCATTAAAAAAGCTAAAAAATGTAATTTTATTTACTCTTAATAGATCGTCCTATTATCTTCAAATCAAATGTACCAGATTAAAATAATGACATAAAAATCTATATAGATAAGATTAAGTCCGTGTCAAATTAAATCTGCTGCAATAAAGTCTCTCAAAAATATTAAAGATATTACACGTTAATCGCCTCGTAATGCGATAACTCAGGGGCTAAAATAATTCCGTGCAAAATTGGCAGAGTCTCCGAGAGAACGGTGTCGCATGACAATGAAGAGAACAGCTTAAGCTTAAGACATGCGAACCGCATTAACCTCATTACCGTACCCCATAGACGATATAATGATTCGTACAAAGGTGTACGAAAGCGGAAGAAAAGGCGGGAAGGCGCAGCGGAGCTTCCGCGTGAAAGAATTTGAGGCGCAGCCGTGCAGCTCGCCGGCTGTGTTGAAACTGCATGTTTGCATTTGCATTTACACCGGCTTGTCTAAATCATCGGAGCGGATGGCGGCCGATAAAAGGATCAAAAGACCAGAGGGGCGGCGAGATCGTGTGAAAGGCAAAGCCCTTTTTGTTTATAAGCCACGAACATAAGCTAGAGGATCTGGCGAACCGCCCTTTACCGCGAATGACCGATCAATTATTTTTAATCGGAGATTTATATATACTTATCGCGGTTAAAACCGGTCTCGGGATTATTCAGTCGTACGATTAATCGAATTCACTTTTTATTCGCATATCATTAATTATCAAATTGATATCAATATTTCACCTTTACAACCAATTATTAATAGCAATTGATTTTACAACTTTTTAATCAAATAACTGATTTTTTATTAAAATATCATTAATTAAGTTATATAGAGAATAAGATCTTATTTTTCTAATTAATTATACCAAAAATTTCTAAAAAGAAACATGAGTCTGTCCGACAAGGGTTCTATTTATGATCAGCACTATCAGCAGTCTAAAGACTAAAGAGACCTTTAGACACCCTAGGGCCCTTACACTCTTAGGCCCCTTGAAAACCAATAATGTAGCTATTCTCATTTAGTTCATGGGGCTTAATAAAATATCGATGAAAGACATACCAAAGCGTAACAATTGTAGCACGTCAAGCGCTTTGTCATTTATGTCAACAAAAACAGTGTTCTAAAGAATACAATGCGAGAAAATTAAGCGTAGAACATTTTTCTCGAAAGCTTTTAACGGCTTATTCTTCGATTATTGCCTACGGTTACCATCATGTAGATTGAAAAAAAAAAAGTTGAAAGCAAGATCTGATTTACTGTCTACCTCGGCCGAAACTGAAACATCGCGCCGGATACTTGGCGTAGCAATTGCATCTCGCACCGTAGGACGCAGGCCGAAAACCGCAAAGGGTCCTTGCCACAGGAGCAGAAAGAGCAGAAAAGCGAGAAAGAGAAAGCACGATCGAAGATCCCTCGACGAGGAGGCCCGTCGTGCTCGTAGCGGAGAAGGGCGGCGACGGCGGCGGCGGCGGCGACGGAGGCGGAGGAGGACGAGGTAGGGGTCGATCGCAAAGCAGAGGAAGAGAAAAAGAGAGATAGAAAGAGAGAGAGAGGAAGAGAAAGAGAGTGAGTCCGGGACCGTAACTGTGACTATGCCGGGACGGCATGATGGCGGGTGGTATGGGTCGTCACGGCAACCGGAGTCGAGGCTAGCAAAAGCAGACTGCCTCTCCATAGCGCCTCCGCTCTCTTCTTCCTCTCTCCTCTACGTCCCACTCTCTCTTTCTCTCTCGCTTCTTTCGCCTTTTCCAACGTCTCCTGCCGTCGGCCGTTAACCGTTACGCGGCTATCTCCGCCTCTTGTTCCTCAACACGGACCCCGCGCGCTCCGATGTATCTCTTCGTCGGTGCTCCCTTTTTCGCCAGATTTCTCTCATCCGTCTCTGCCTATCTCCTTCAGCAACCAACCCACCCTTCCCCTCCTACTCGCTCTTGCGACATTAATAATCGCTTGTTTAGCCATCATTATTTACTGCTTCTGTCGTACGACGCCGCACGCTTTATCGATTCAGTGATGATTTATATTGTTTTCTATTGTAAATTTATATTGCCCGTCGGTTTAGTTAGCGAACTCTCCCCATTTCGCATTTCCCGACTTAATTCGTTATCCTTAATAGCACACCACATCCCGCCCTGCTCCCTTTTCGCCGCCTGCCGCCGTCAACGAGGAAGGATGGAGAAGGCCGACGATCCAATTATAATTTCTACTTATTTACCGGACGATACGAATCGCGGATAATTGGAGCCGGCTGTCTAATGACGCGTCTTTATATCTTCTCATGCGACCAATACGTCCCGATAGATAACAAGAACTCGTTCACACTTGATTAACATCTTGTCACGTTATATACATATATGAATGGCACGTGTCTTTAGAAATTACGATGTTCGCATATGAGCGACGACTTAATTTTCTGTTTAATTTGCATCTGCGTCTGTCGTTCATATACATGAGTAACGCGAATTATAACTTTGACTAGCATACAACAACAGAGAATACACAAGATACATTTAACTTTTAATCATGTGCTATAAATATCCAGACAAGAACAGGCTTGGAGATACGCACAAGAATGACCAAGCACTTCACAAGGAAAAATCATGCCCTCGGAAACTAGAACATTCGATCAGCCTAAACATGTGAAATGCGATATCACCGTGACATTGGGATGGGACCTTATCTCTGAGTACATAGATAAGCAATAAATATCAAATAATGATACAAAATCCACTTTAGATTCCCGTACATTCCTGAGACACGGTTTGACGTCCAAAGGGAAAAGGATCTTTCGACCCCGGTGGGTGGTCTGCCCGATGCAGGACGGTTTATGTATATATGTACATACGATGCCCGATGCAGTCTCGCAAGAATAGCGGCAGAGAGATGTGGAGGTGCCCTCTCAAGATTGAACCCGTCCAATTTCGTGGAAACGCACACGATCTCGCGCGCGGTCACCGGAGCTCACGATCGATCCTTTGATCGGAATAGCCGGAAGACAAACCCGAACGGAGCTCTCTCGCGTACGACAAAGCTCTTCCCGACGTAATCTTCGGTTGCGAAAGACAGGAGGATGAGGAAGGGGGAAGAGGGCATGGAGACATAAAACGTGTCGTCGGGTAAATGGTGTGGGAGAGAAGGAAACATCGCGATCCTATACCGTTTATCGAAATCTGTAGCTCACAAAGACACGAGGTGACGAGTGAATGGATACAACAGAAAAATGATAAGAAATGAAAAATACGGAAAAATAGCACAGATTAATAAAACATGATCGAGTACAAGGGTGATGTTCTATATCGCGATTAGAATATAGTTTATAACCCAAAAATTATATGTTTTGCAAATGGAAATCATGCGCTGCAATTTATGTATATATTACGTATTATATATATTATGTTCATTATTTAAACAATATATAGATAAATATTATGTGCATACATATTTTTTGTTGATAATAAAACAGCGCTTTGAAGTTATAAAGGAGTTTAAAAATAAATCAATGCAAAATAAATATGTGAGTTAAAATTCTTCGCGAAAAGTTTCGATGGCTGAAGTAACGAAACATGCGACGTTTTATAATCACAGCGATCCTGATAGCGAGGTAAAGTACAGCAAGTTAATCGTCTGCCGGGAATAATGAGAAGCAACGACGTTGATTTTCCTCGTTGTAAACTTCTCGTCGAGATCTCGACGAGCGCTTTCGCGCGTCACGTGAACGTAATCGCAAACGAACTTCGTAACTTCCCACGTAACGACCGAGAAAACGTTTCACCGATTGCCGCGAACGATTCTCCTGGTATTAGTACCCTCCTCTAATTCTCGGCCGTAAATCGTCAATCGACCGCTATCGATAATTAATGATGTAACACCACGGTCATCGTAGGCGTCATCGACGTATTGCGCCGTGAGAATCGCGCTCAAAATATCGCACGCAAGTGCACGTACGCGAACGCATATGCGTGAGATATATACTCGGAGATCCTCGGTATTTCCTTCCCGCTGTTTTCTTCCTCCCTTCTCTCTCATCCTACGCCTCTTCGTCTTTCCATCTGTCGCCGTCTCCGTTCACTTTATTGCCTCTTTCCCCTCCTGCCCCCCCTTTCCCCAGTCCTCTAGCATACCGCTTTGCTGCGAGCCAGCGACTAAAATCCTCTCGACTTCGTCGGGATATCTCGACGACCTGTGCACTTTAGTCGAATGATTTCGTCGGAAGAAAACAAACACGCGCTGATAGATATTCGTGTATGTGTGTGCGTGTGTGTGTGTGTGTGTTCGCGCGAGTTTTCACTGCCCATTAAAAACACTCGAGTCAGAATCTCACCAATAAGCCGTTTTCAATTAGAAAGGAACTTACATATGCAAAATGTATCTTATATTTGTTTTCTTACTCACTGTACGATGTACATCTTATTAAAAAATTATTTTTCCGTTAATAATATTCTATTCTTCATGAAGCAAACTGATGCATCAATAAATAATTGTCTTACATGTAAATAGTTTGATAAATTGAAAGCAAAAACAAACTGTAAATTTCTTAACATTTTTATTAAATTATATAACGATAATTCCAACATATTTTTATTTCAAATAAGTTATTTTTATCGTCTAATGTATCAAAATGTATATAATATGCGAACTAATATAGAACTAATATGCGAAACGCACTATCAACGCACTATCAACGCACTATAACGCGATTAAAGAAATAGGAAATAATGTCGGCGAAGTAATCTACTCCATTACGTATTACGTGTCAGACGGAGCTATGCAGAAATCGTGACATTGAAAGTGTGGCAACCCGCGTGCGTGCAATACGGCTATTTATAGTATTTATATACGACCGCGATCGTTAATGAACCAAATAGATTTCGAATCCTCGGATATTATTCTCAAACCTCTTCGAGAAAGGTTCGAAATGCATAATGAAACAAATTCGGGAAAATATCGACAGCTAATTTATTATTAGTCCATTAAAGATTAAACCAAGATATCTTCGTGAACAAATTTTTCTCAAGCAAATTGATTTCTGTGATTCATAATAAATAACACGTTGGAAGATTTTACCATAACTTGCTTTTAGATCTCCAATTTAAGAATACAAATTAAATGAAAGAAAATATGAAAAAAAATATCGGGAACATTTATAAGCATAAGACGATAGTTTTTTAACAAGAAAATAGCACGATTCCTACAAAAGGAAATAACATGCAGTGTGTCAGTACAACAATTTAACGGCGAAATGATTGCCGGTAGAGCCATAACAATCCGTGCTTTCCGGAATGAGAAATCAAGGGGACGGAATAAAAGAAGCAGATCACGTGGTGCATAAAAGGTAGGATAGACAAAGAATAAGGAGTGTGAAACAAAGCAAGACGTCACGGCGAGGCTCGTGCAAAACAATCCAAAAGAAAAAAAGAAGAAGAGAAAGATTAAGCGTTCGACAAAAAGAAAAAAAGCGAATAGAATAAAATTGTACAGTCGCCAAGCAGACTCATAAGAACGGCGAGACGCACGCGACGTTCTCGCATTTCTAATTGCATCTATCGCGTTTGGCACCATGTGCAAAAGCAAAGCGATATACCTATCGTGTATAATAGCGATTAACATGATAAAATCTCGGATAAAATCTAATTTATAAACTATTTTTCCGTAAAATTTTACAATCATGAGATCAAACTTCTGTGCGTAAGCTTATAAAGTGTAATTATAAAAATAAGTTACCTATTTTATATTATGTTTTAATCTTTTGCTGAGAAAATTATGTCAAACATGTATCATTCGCGATCGATACTATCCAAAAAAAATTAATCCAAATAAATTTATTCATTAAAAAAAACTAATTAAAATCAATGCGATTTTATCGCATCGTGCGTTATAATTCCTCGTGAAGTTTGAGCGCCGGCTGGCGACAAAAGATATCGCGGGTCGAAACGGGAAATTAGAGCAACGAGAGAGGGGAAAAAAGAGTTAATGCAAATGAATACGGCGAAGTTACGACACTAATTAAAGCGCGCCTGCTACCATTATATATTACATTACACGAGAGAATAGCCGAATACCAATAATCCGAAAACGCCGCCAAAAAAACGGAACACAATTATCCGGGTCATAGATAACGAATCTCGATCGACTACCCGTAAATCCTTACAGCAATCCAGATTAACCACGATATTTTTAACATAAATCAAATTACAATGAAAAGATTTTATGTAAAAAGATAAAATGTACCAAACGGTACCTAACCGAAATCCTTTCGTCCTGTATTTGACTAATTTGAGCTTAATGCAAAAACCCTTAATATCGTTATACATATACTGTCGCATAAATCTAATATGGAATAACAGCTTGGCTGAAATAGCATTTCAAGTTAGTTTTTTTCTTAACAAAGATATCGACTATTTTTTATGATCTCTGTAATTTGTAGACGACTCAATTCCGAAGAAAGTGCGTAAATCTATTAATCCGCCTTCAAACACGTTTATCTGCGAGCATTTTACGACATTTCAATATTTTATATTGCTTACGGAGAATAACGCTAAATCAATAGTACGTCGCTACTTAAGGCTTTCCTCTGGGAAAAACTACTCGAAAGAAAACGTCAAACACACACCGCAGTCTATAAAGCAGTTATACGTCAATGGAGAAAGCATGCACGAGGCACACTTACATAGAAAGAGGACGAAGAGAGAGGAAACATGAGGTGGCTCAAAGGACGCGATCGTGTGGCAAGGACTGCTCGTTAAATCGGAAAACAAACAATGGACGAGCAAGGACAACGAGGTTCACGCCATGAAATACAGTGATGCTCTGCGAGCGAAAATCGCGCGATTGCGCACGTATATTGCGTGTCCACGTGCGTATAGTATATATATATACACGTGTATATATATTCGCGAAGATATTACTTCGAGAGAGAGAGCGCGCATATATTTACTCAAAATATTTCATTTGGCCGAGGCATCATTAGCGAGATAAAATTACGCCGCAACCGCGTTGCTTAATTCTATTTGGTGGTTATATTTAACTGTGCAATAACACTCTGTAGATATTTTGCTATCGGCGCTATAGATTAGAGATAGGACAAACAAGGCGATTATGATAACAGGTTAAGTAGTGAAATTTTTGACGCACTTTGTTACGCTTTATACATAAAACGGCACTGTAATTTTCTTAGTGAGCGTACAACCTCGCCGGAGATGCCGGAGATTTACTCGGATTATTATTTTACTACACAAGACGTTTTCCGGAACTACTAAATATTCTTTTCATAGATAAACAAATTTTACTCCATCTTTCTCGCGAACACGCTTTTCTGTTCTTGTTTGTTTCGCGAAACTGATCTCTAGAAAACTTGCGATCGCATTCTTGTTAATCCATATTTTTTTATTGTCTTATATATATCGCTGATATCATCCCCGCATCCTCTTTCAATGCTCCGATTCGAGTAATACTTACAATTGATTTCCTAATAATAAATAACAGAAAAGTTTCTGTTTTGTCTCGTCCGGAATACGCACTAAATAACAGTGTGACCATCTATATTCTATAACAATCACAATAAAAAATTGTCGACTTAGGTCGATCGATGTTAAGGTACACGAGCACAAAAGAAAGATCGCGTGCGTGAAGCTTTCATTGCGGGCAACTTGTCGATACTTGTCAAAGGTGACGTTCTAGACCGCGTAGACCGCATGAGAATCCGTGTTACAAAATTCGTAAAGCGGTCACGACGCAACCGTTCGCTGCAGAAGAGAGCGCGTTTCGCGTCACCGTACGACTAGAAATAACTCGAAGCCAAAGGCGTCGCCATGCGTGACCAAGAATAGTCGCATTCATATTCACGACGCATAGCGTTAATATTGCTCCAGCCATATCGCTTGTAAAGCACAATAACCTTTCTACTATAATTAACACTCTTTCTAAACATCTTATATTACATTCGCACACATATATCGTACATTATAATTTTAGAGCAAAGTAACATATATATTTCAGACGTTACAGTATTCAATTATCTCGGACGGGCGAAACCTGTCATTTAAATGTTTCAGACCTTTCAAACACCAGGTAGTTACCTGACACCAAATCTATCATTTGAATATTTTAGAGGCTCCAAATAATTATTTTAAAACGAAACTCACCGTTTAAAGAATTCTAATGTTACAAACCCTAAATAATAATTACAAAGAAATATCATTAGAATTGCAAAGTGGATTCAATTAATCAAGTGTTCTCGTGGTTTTCTCGAATTTTTTCTTCGAAGAAAGCGCGACACGAACTAGCGTAAGAATGCGACACCCCTGCCCGATGCGAGATCCTTTTTCGGCGCGACGCGACGGGGGGAGATTGTTCGGGGTCGTCGAATCCTTTATTACGATGGCAATCCCCTACCTATGCCCTCGACAACGACCTGCCGCTGACGTCCAATCCGACGTAGGCAGGCACCCTCGCGCTCGTCCAACACGTGGGATCACGCGCGCCGGAAATATCAAAATTCCGTGTTTCTATTTCCAACTACTTCTGCATCTCGACTCTTTCGATAACGATAGCACAAACCTGATAAGAATACATCTCGTTGGTCAGCGCGCTTGCGAAAACGGTTTGCCTTGAAGCGCGACGTTACCTACTTTCCAATCTTGGCCGTTCCTTCAAAAGATATCGTCAAGTGCAAAAGTCACAAGATATTACGCCTCAGAATTCGCATTTAGAATAATAGCGAAAAAGATGTTTCGACATACTGAATTATATTAGCATTCATAATCCAATTCTACCCGTTTTGCGGTATAGAAAACGTCCTGTACGTCGTGGGAACGTTTAAATGCTAAGTATGTTCCGAAAATCAACAAATCTAGTAATACGTATGTTCAATCATGTATATATCGTAGTTTCACGACTCGATTTTGTTGCGTACAAATGTTCTACATATGTTGAAAACAACGATTATACATCGAATCAGAAAGTAAAAGAGCATAAAATATATGCTAAAAATATATGTATCGTATAATAAACTTTACGACTGTAAAACGTATTTTGCACGAATACTCTACATGATATGCATATAAATAATATAACATGTGTAATCTATATTATAAAAATATCTAAATATTTAAAAATATATAGATTATGCGTACCTATAATATACGTAAAAGTCGAGCTCTACTCTTTTTTATTTCTCAGCCGTCTCATCCTTCGTTCGTTCACGATAGAATGGAGAGATTCTTCAGCGTCATCCTATAGCGACGATAGACTACGAATATATCATGGTGGCTCCTAACCGAGAGCATTGTTCAACGTCAAGGCATCCAGACGAGTCCGGGAAGCGAAAGATATGCACACGTTAAATTCGTGCGCGTATATATGTGGCACGTGCGCGTATCCGCACGCGCGATAAATCTCGCGCTTCGACATCTCCATCTCGAATCGCTCGGATTCCCACGTTTTATTCCGTCATTATCTCGGCATTATCTGGAACCTGCCGTTCCGATCTGCGTTACGCTTTCCATGTCGATGCACGAATATGATGCGACGCACGCAACTTATAGCTTCTTACAAGAAATCAAAGATCTTATTGTTAGATTAATAGCTCCTTTTCTACCTTTTCACTCAATTAGTCTTTATATTTTATTTACATCTGCGATAACACTGCACAAATACAAATGATATGCAATAAATTATAAATTGCAACAATAAAAAGTAAAGAACCGCAAAATAAATAAAATAAAAACTGTCATTAATAAAAATAGATTGAACTTATATGTGTGTGTGAGATGGATTTTATTATCTTATAACGTGAAATCGTTACGTTGTCACGCGTTACATCGACATCTGTACCATGAGTATTTATCGTCTAGTGCCAGGCTTCGCGCACAGGCAAAGCCTGAAAATATCGCGCGACGTCAATATTCCTGTCATACACCGCATGTGAATCCGATATTGCA
Source organism: Leptothorax acervorum (assembly GCA_035220615.1). NCBI lineage: Eukaryota > Metazoa > Arthropoda > Insecta > Hymenoptera > Formicidae > Leptothorax > Leptothorax acervorum. The sequence goes on from JASTWQ010000018.1 coordinate 951,965, forward strand.
GGTTTGCCTAGATACCAGCAAGCTACAATGCATCTGTGTCAAATTAATCGCGCGCCACTTCGTAAAATATTTCTTGGTCTCGCCGCAAAAACACTTTGAAGAATGCTGCCGTGACAAAGCCGCGGTATTTTAGGAGCGAATGGAGCGTGCAGGTTCTGCTGCTTGCAAGTTGGATCGCGTTTCATACGATATAACCACACAGTAATCCGAACTTCCATTGCTTCGAGCGACGCGACATGAAATTGAACTGCAACGTATCTGGCTGTCAACTCATAAATTATCACGCGTTTTATATCGAGTGGAAAAAAAAAACGTTAAAACGTAAGAACTCGAAGTCGAACATTTAGACGGATAGATTCTTAACTTAAATAAGAGCACTTGTAATATTTATCTTCATGTGACACATGAAAAGAAATTAACTTTCCTGAAATATTATCTTAAAGACTTAAAATAAAAGTAATTATCTCTGATAAATATAAAAAGACATGGCCAACATAGAAAGGAAAAAAAAAATTAATGCACCATGATGAAACATAATTGATAGATCACTCTGATTGATTGATAACCCTAATTAAGTTATTTTCGAGAGTTCACTAATTTCTTATAGGAATTTTATTTTGTTCGTTCTAAGTGCAATCATGTCAGGGGGTATTACAAATTACAACGCGAAAATCTGGATATAATATATCGGCGATTATTTTAAATTACTGAGATTGAATCGTATACGTTAACGAGTTAGTACGTCAAGAGATTTGTGCTCGACACACGGAGAGAATTCTGAACTGGAGCCGTTCGCTAGGAGGTGAATCCACTCTTCCCCCTTTCCCCTCCCCTCCTCTGTCTTTCTCTCTTTCTCCCGTTTCTCTTATGAAATCTTCGCGAAGCAAGTAGGACTTTTCTTGCCCGACTTTCTCACGTAATAACCGGAAACGAGAAGCGGAGGACGAAGCAAATCGTGTCATAAATCCTTTTAACAGCAGTGCTGTTGGCCCTTTTACAAAATTTATTATTCAAGTCCGTGTTTTTCTTCGACATAGTTAACATTTTATAAAAACAATGTACAAATTTCTAAATTTAGCTGATATTTGAAAAAATAGATTTAAAATGGATTCTCTCCAAATTCTCTCCAAAACTATTTATTATCGAAAAATAGCTCGAGAAGCGTTAGAAACGTTCGAAACGTTTTCACAATACCGATCGTCAAGCTAACGCCTTATATTGGCTTCAGGCAGATTAGAACCGATCAAATAACCTTCGAGAACCCGACGACTTCAAGGTTACTGAGAAAAAAAGAAGAACGAGAAGGTAAAACCATTTCGACCATCTCACCGGTACTTCAAAGATTTCGTGCACATTATTAAACAACGAAATCCCAGTTTACTTTGTTAGCGCGGATTTGTCCAAAACTTCCAATTAAATAAAATAAAAATTGTGAACTTCTTGATCAGCAATTATAAAGCGCCTTCGTCGCATAAAAACTACAGCAGATTTAATATCATAATATCGATAAAACAAGATTTTCGCTATAATCAAATTTTCAGCATATTTTTCAATAATAGAATTATTGTCGTCCATATTATCAATTATCAATTATCGCGATTGCTCTCGTTGACCCTGATATTTAATATGCTACTTCAAAATCACACTAATCCATAGAAAAGTGATATAATATTGGAGCGTATTATTCTCATGTTATTCGTGCAGTTTATCAACGCTCTTCTAAATCACATTCCATATAATTGTACGATATCGCACACCGCAAATTGTCCAGCTCCACATGCGTATAGAACAGTACCTGCTGATAATCGGTTCCTCGCCTACGATCGATCGCGAATTAAGCGGCTGACGACGACTTTCCCCTCGCTCAAAGTCACACGCCGTCTAACTGGGTCGCGGCTTATCTCCGCGTATCTCATTAACGCACTTAACGGACCGGCGAGCACTGCGCGGTCCTGATGGACCATCAAGCCGGAGAAATTTCGGCCTGGTACCGTATGCTCACGAAGCAAGACCGAAAAATTGCGGTCAGTAGCGGGTTGGTCCATAAAACTTATTGGAAATATACCGGTGGGTCGGAAAGTCGCTAGACCGGCACGATATTGTATATATTCCGAATACCTTATTTCTTTCACAACGTGATGTTATTTATATGTAGAGAAAAAATTAAACGTTTCGTTAAATTATTATCGCAGATCTTGTGACTCTTCACTTTCAATATCTAAAAAAATTTCTAGTCGGAAAAGTGACATTTTTCACAAAAACTAATGTAATTTTTTCAATTTTTAAGATATCTTAATTTTTCAAACGGTTTTTTTCATCCTCAGATGATGCACTTTTCACTGATTATTGCAGTTTATGCGGCCGTTCCGAAATAGTATATTGTGTTACAAGTGCGGAAAGTTGGCTATTGCCACGAGCGCGGTAGGCGCACGAGCCGAAGGCGAGTGCGCCTACCCGCGCTCGTGACCAATAGCCAACTTCCGTACGTGTAACACATACTATTTTGTATTACAAGTGCATGTAGGGTTGGGGGTTAAGGGATGCGTCACGAGTGCGGGTAGTCGCACGAGCCGAAGGCGAGTGCGTTTACCCGCACGAGTGTGTGATACGCGAAGGACTTGCGGGGGACGAGGGGGGGCGAAGCCCCCCCGAGTTGGGAGAAATGACACACGGGGGGGTTCGGGGGGGCGAAGCCCCCCCGAGTCTGGGCGCAGGCGGGGAGGGTGGCGCGGGGGGGAGGGGCGGAGCCCTCCCCCCGCCTATGATGAAAGCAACGTTTATTTATTATTACGTACGTTCCCCACATAGTAGATGGCTTTTGAGATTTTGACAGCTCCTTGAAATATGCCAATAGTGTATGTTCAGACATAGATTTCGTTCTTTTTTCAGCTTTCCACTGCATAAATTTGTTGTAAGTTATCATATATTTTTCTTTTGATTTTGGTGGCAATAAATTTTGCACTACGGTTTTGGCACTTTCTACTATTTCTGGAGGCGTGAGTTCGTTGTCACTATCGGTTTCTGGGATGATATAATCCATTTTTTTCACTTTATAATTGCTTTATGTGAGTTGCGCGTACAAGTATGTACAGTCACAGATTATCTATTAATCTGTGGTACAGTAGAGTGACATATGAGTAGCTGTTAGGTTAGGTGTGTGTTGGGAAGAGGCGAAGTGTCGGTATTTTCGGTAGTTGTTTTCTGTATGCGCTGCGAGATGGCGTTGATACCCGTTACGTATGGCTTGAACCCGTTGGCTATAAGTCTTAGGGCACGGGTTTCCCGTAGGATATGACTTTGGATATGACGTGTGGAATATTTTGTAGGTAGATGTTGGCAAATCGTTACTTTCCGCACAGAAAACACACACGGAAAGTGCTACTTTCCATGCACGTGTAATACAAAATATATTTATTTTGAGGTATGAAGGTGCGATTTTTTGCGGAAAAGTGAAAAGGACATTTGTATGGAAAAATAGCAATATATTTAAAAAAAATGGTTTAAAAAATATGAAAAAAAATATATTTACGTTGCAAATGACATACTTTATATAAACAAAAAGGTTACAATTTTTTATTCGATGCCATAGGCACATTCAACGCATAAATATGCGCGATGCTTGTCGCACATCGGTCGAAGGCAAGTGGGACACATGGAGCCCGTCTTTTTATCAGTTCCTCTCGGGCAAATTTGACATCTTTGTTTCCTATCCAATTTTGGGCGGTCTTCTCCAAATGCAGGCCTGTCCTGGAGGTGCAGGATATTCGCCATACCGAATTTGATGTCCTTGCGAATTGATGGTATTGCGTATCGTTCTTGCAGGTGTGCCTTGACCAAATGTAAATATATATATATATATATTTACATTTGGTCAAGGCACACCTGCAAGAACGATACACAATATATATATATAATAATATATATATATATATATATATATATATATATATTATTATATTATATTACATATATATTATATATATAATATATATATTGCTCGGACACGTGGTCTTCGGCTCTATCAGTGTCATCGCTGCCAAGAATTGGCTGTTCTTCGGACTCCTCAAGCAATTCCTCGCGAATTGTACGGGAGCGCAAGTTATAAGCCATCTACTTTTCATGAATAATTACACAGTAAAATTTTTTAAAAAATTCTAAGCAACGAAAAACACAACTGTGTACTTGCCTCTTCACTTTGGAACAACAAGAAACGAAAAAAAAAAATACTCGAAAAACTCAAATTATTACGTTAATATATTAGTTTTCTAATTCTCTATTTTTTTTTAAGGACTTCTTAGATAAAAAAGAGACCGCGCGGATTTCCGCCGCGGTTAACGCAGCTTCTTCCATTCGCAATCATAATGCTGAGGATTCGAGTTTGAAAACGCAACCGAAAACTGGATGTCGGCCAATGGACGCTCTCGCGCCGATGGATCGTGAAAGAATGTGCGTGCAGTACTTAGTGAGGAGAAATCGCGGCGCACGTGTGCCGGACGAGAGCGCGGTCGCTTTCACGTGAAACGGCACGAAACTTCAAGTAAGTATCGTGTCTTATGATAACCGAGTGGATACGGTGATAGGACACTTCAAAAATGATAATAAATTTAGATAAGATCCTTTTTCTTTGCCAGTGAGTATAAAATGAACAAAATCCTTTACTTCGACCGAACTGGCAGTCTTTATTTAATAAGCACAACGCGTTTCAACCGAGATTCCGGTCCTTATCAAGTGCGTACATTACATTTGAACGTTTGCAAAACACTTCATTGTACACAATGTGGCAGCAATGAGTCTACGAAATGTTTTGTATGTCGAATGGTAATAAACGATTGAAGAGTCATATTAACAAATGTGACAACGGACGACATAATAAATGTAATCATATAGCGCATTCTTTCACATATATAATAAAACATAATAAATCAATATGTTCCTTATAATGAAAGATTTAATATTGCACCTAATTAAAGCTAATTGGACAATAAAAAAATGATATATAACACCATACGTATTTAATGGTTATATAATGCAGCAGCACTATATAATATTAACAGGCATAGCAACTAACAAACTAGCAAACGCGGTGCGGCACGCAACCTTTCTTCCTTCCAACTTTTTATCAACTAATGGCTAAACATAACTTGGACAAGCCGTGAGAAATGTGCGTGCGATGAAAGCGTGGTTTTTTTTTTTTTTCAAAAAATAAAGATAATTCTCGAGATAATAATTCTGACAGACCGAGAAAAAGTTTCGCCGAACAACTCGGCGAAGTTCCGAAGATGTCGACGTGGCGGGACAGCCGGCGAGCAATAAAACGGTCTTTGAAACGGAGAAATAATTCTACCGTCGAAAAGTTCGCTATCCGCTTCGTTTAGCGAGCTGCTTTGCATAAATTACTTGATAGTAATGAAATCACTCGGGGTTACGCTACGTAGTCACCGAACGTGCTCAAATGACGGCAAAATATATCACCGCAGAGTTAAGTTCACAAGTATTGTCCCCCCTGTGCTCCCTATCCGTTATTATTTCATTTTCAGGGACTGTTTTTCGCTAATTAAATATTCATCTTGTTATTGCATATGCCGTATGTGACTTATTTACTCTATGCGCTTATGCGGTATATTTCTCTCATTTGCGATTGTTATTAAAGCGGTAACAGTGATTTAATGAGCGCGATTATTCTATCTCTTTGCGTACCAATTGTTTTACACGTTAATGATTTTAATTGCAATAATCATTTGTTGCAACAAAAAATAATGTATCCCTTATTTAATATATAAATAAATAACCATAATAATGCAATATAAAAAAATATTAATATTAGTACGAAAAAAAACCACGTATACTTTTATTGTATCATTTAAAAAACATAAATCTTCCTCAACCACATGACAGAGTATAAAAGCTCCGCGAAAGTTTTAATTTTTCTTTTATAAGAATTATATATCATAATATCGTCCAATCTCGCTGTCGATACTCGTCGAAACGACTACACGTGCTACTTTTTTGTTCGCGATTCGACAGAAGGCGCGTACAAATGAAATGAAGCAAATCACGACGATACGCCGACGCGACGGATGCCGCGGGGAAAGCGAGATGGGATATTAAAATCAGCGAAGAGCAATGCGACGCTGACACGCGAGTTTGTTTGCAAACATTGGCGGGCCGCGGGCAGAGAATTTCCGGCGAGATCGTCTCTCGGATATATTTGAGGCCGGTCGACGACGACGGTTGCCAAGAGAGAGAGAGAGAGAGAGAGAGAGAGAGAAACGGAGAGCAGAGTGTGTGCCGGCACTCGAAGCCAATTCAATTTGCCGACAACTCGGGTCTGCTTAGCGGTAATTATTTCCGGGGTCTCGGTAAACGTGTTTCGCGCTTACCTCCCGCCCTCGCCGAAAGGACGGTGAATACGCGCGCTCGCTCGCTCGCTCGCGATCGATCGCGACGCGCGCGCGCGCACACACACGCGCGCACGCACGCACACGCACGAGCGCATGCACACACGACCACGACGATGACGATGACGTTCGCGATCGCCCGTTCGAGGACGAGATCGATCGGCGCCGTCGGCTCTGGTGCCGTGCCAGAAATAATATCGTTCGCGGCGAGGAGAACGCGAACTATACCGTGACCGAGCGACATCGAAGTCTCTCGGCTTCGAATCGCTTTCTCCTCTCGGACGTGTCTGAGATATTTCCATTTCCACGAGACACACATGCGATATGATTCCACGGAACGCTCCCGTTTTTCCCGCGCGGTGAAATACGCGGCACTCCGACCTCGCCAGATTGCGCCCGTCGTCGATTTGCCTGTTTTTATGGTGGATTCGTGAATAATTCAGTGAATCCGCCGGAGTCACGGATCACGTTCGAAATTTATGATTATCTACAATACCTCCGTTCCGAGCGCGATATCGCATATTTATGATTCTACTAATTTCTTTCTCAATTAGAGGGACTTGAAAAGTTTTATTTTTGTCGTTTCCTGTAGCTGAAATTTTAGAAAAGAATATAAAACTGTAATCGACGACTATCCGCGATAAACTCCTTTTCAATTGTGTCATGTACGAATATGTTCGCGCATTTTGAAAAAGCGGCGAATCGTCGCGTAATAGAAAACGCATCTCTTCAAGCGCATCTCTTCGTTATTAAATTGAAAAAGACTATGCACTTGTGCAATTAATATATATAATTTGTTAATTATCACGATAGTGAGATGTAGTGATGATTTAGACGATAATAAATAATAATATAATAATGTTCCAAATCCAATTCCAAATCGCGCAAAATGGATAGCCATGAGCGTTTCTCCATTTCATGCATTAAAGACACACAACACAAGTGTATTAATCTTTTACAAATGTAAGCGATTTCTCGCAAATAAGCGAAAAGTATTTAACGTAATATAATCATCGGGTCTAAATTATACATAAAAAAAGAATATTTGGGAAAATTTATGGAAATCGCAAAAATATATAGTTCGCGATACGATTTAAAATCATACATCGATTCGAATACTCGAAGAACTGAGGAAGAAACTGCGAAAAGCTGCTACAAAGCGTTACATCGAGTCCAACTTGACGTGAGAAGGCAAAGGGTTAAAGGAAACCGATTTGCGACGTCAATCCTCGACGGATCAGCTGCGCGCGAGCCAAACTCCTACGCACGCCACGCAAGTTCTCCGAAACGAGAGTAGAAATAAATTCCGCGTACCGGTCATTAACTTTTCACTATATCAGTCGTTCTCAAATAAAACTTAATTCGGACAAGCGCAAATATTTTTCGCGAGCGCGATCGCCGCCGGCGGTATTTTCGCAAGATCGCGCATCGCGGCTGCCGACAGTTTTAAAGCGCGAGATCTCTCTACGAAATTCGGCGTATTTTTCTTGAAAAGTAATTCACCCGCGCGATCTTGAAACGTGTCGCCATTCGAAAAGCGAATTAGACGCGAGTATCTGGAGTTTCTCATCGTTAAACGACTGACCGCCTCCTGCACTGTTAAATATTAAAAGATGAAGTTTAAACCAATACCTTGAACCAAATAACATTTTGTTATTTTCAACTACCATCATGTGTATCGAAATTTATTATTTTAACACAAAACGGCATCGTTTTAAATTTAGTTAAATTAATGACGTATTGAGTAAGAGCTGCAGTGTTGACTACAATAAGAATAATTAAAAATGATTCAAATTGAGCATAATTTGACACTAGATAATTTAACAAACTATATAAGGCGGAAATCACGATTACAACGCGAATTATTTCGTCGCGATTTTCCAGCCTCGTTATTAAACGGCGTATTTATAGAACGCACAATGTTTTCAAGTAAAATTATCGGCGGACCGATAACGAAACCACGTTGCGCGTACTCGCGCAACTTTATCGCGAAGCTGTTCGCGCTAACGAGAGACGTAATTCCGCGTAAAGCGTCGCTAAAAGAGCGGCGCGTTGCTCCGCTTGTATCCGCGGCGGGCGCGGGCGGGCGCGGGCGCCCCGGCACTTTTCGCGACCAAGCATTTACTTTACACACGGTCGCGTCCGCGTCGCCGAGTTTCCATCTCGTTCTCGCCGTCGCGTCGTGACGATTAAAAAACCGGAGCGCCTTGGAATCGCCGTAAACAAACGGAGACACGTCACGTCCGCTTCGCTGAGCTGATAGCGGACAGTTAATCACGCCCGCCTCCGAAACGTCTTATCAAGTTCGATTTCTCCTCACTCACTCCCCTCCCCCTCCCCCCCCCCCCTGCACCTCGGTGACGGTATCGACCCGCGATAGAAAAACGATCGAGGAAAGATAACGGAGTTATCACGAACAGCCGCTCTCGGAGCAGACGCGACCGCGACTCTCGATATCGCGAAATCGTCCGCCTCGGGGACACTCTCGCTCGCGTTTCTCTCGCGTGATTCTCCGCCCGTACTTTTAAATCGGTCCTGACGCGCGATTCCACACTCGCGAGGCGCGTACGCGACGGCTACAAATAACAAGATGGCAGCCGATCGAGAGCGATAAGCGCGACGGCGCGCGACGTGCCGATGCCGTCACGCGTCTCGGGATCGCGCATCGATCCCACGGCCGAAAGGGCCGTACGAGAATGAATACAATATGATGGATAACGTAAGATAGACATACACACACACACACACACACGCACTTACCGGAGGCGCGATCTCGGACGGTGGCGGCGGTGGCTGAACGTCGGCTCCGCGGCGACGGGGATCGCAGCTTATATCCAATACGATAATACGAGTATATCCAAATATGATAAATCCACAGCACAGAGCGAACGAGAGAACTGTCGTGCACTGACAATACGGAACGAAACTCTCAACTCTCACTCGCGCGAACTCTCGTAGGGGGGCGGGCGGGAGGGTCGAAATACGTGTAAACCGCCCGTACGTATCCGTGCCTTCCCTTCGCCGACGGATCACTGATTCCCGATGACGGCGAGAGACGAGGAGCACACCACACTCCGCGGCGGCTATTATCGGTGGCCGAGAGAGATACGGGCTGAAGTGAGCGGCGAGCGAGCGAGCGAGACCACGGCAGCGGCACACCAGCACTTTCCCGCGACGCGCACCACTAATAATACATCACTACGTCAACGGTAATGCCCGGCACGGCCATCATTGGGCAGTGCCGCGTCGCCGTTGCTTGTCCATGCGTGCATGCGTGACCGCGTATCCAAGAAGCGCGCACACCACCGACGGGCGAGAGGATACCTCGACGACGATCGACGACGACGGATAAGTGCGACACGTACCAACGCGAGGAAACGCGAGAGAAAAACAACAGCAGACCGCCGCAAAACGGCGAGATCACGCGATGATAAAACTCTCCTCACGCTGGAAAGACACAGAGATATACACGTCGTGGACGTAGGTGGATAAATTAGATGGGTAGACGGATCTACCGTCTACTCCGCGCTACCACACTGCCGGATTCCGTCAAAGTCGCGGACAGAGAGAGAGAGAGAGAGAGAGAGAGAAGGCCGAGAGACCGAGAAACGTAGCGAGAGCGACGCAACGTAGACCCGTAACGCGCGCGAGCTGGTGCGAGACTGGCGGAGGCGCACGAAGCGAGCCGATCGGCGATCGCCGCCGCGCCGTTCCGACGGGACACGAGGACGCACGAGGGAGGCCAGTAATGCCGATGATCGAAGAGCTCCCCTCCACTTCCCTCGCTCCGACCGACCGACACTACACTTCCCGCGCCCCACCCCGCGCCTTGCATCGGCCGAACGAGGAGAGCGACGGACGCGCGGGGCTCGACGACGCGACGGATAGATTACACGCGGCGCACGCGCGAGCGAGCGAACGAGCGAGCGAGCGAGCGAACACGCTCGTTCTCTCCCCCTTGACGCGAACGCGGTTTCATTACGTAAAACAAGTGTGCGTCGCTCGAACCCCGCGCGCGCTCCGATTCATTCGTCACCGAAAAAAGGATGCGCGTTCCGGCAGTCCGTCGTCGAATCCATATACGAAATTCGTTCTTTATTCGGATCTTTATTGCTTTATTATCTTTATTATCACTTCGATAATTCTCGCGTGAACGCAGTGCGCTTCGTAACGAAAATATTTAACGTAAACTATCTTTCGTAAACTAAATTATCGTTCACTCGAGAGATATCAGGTAGGTATATCTCGAGAATGGAATGACGAGAAATTTAGATTAAATCGAACTTTCGTTTCGGAGCGACGATTCGAATGACCTTGCCTGGAATCATCGATGATTCAGACGCGACGGAACGCGTTACTCGGTAACTCAGGTGGATGCGGGTTCTCTGAAAGCGCTGACGGCATGAACAGCCCCTTAATATGGATTGCGATGCATCGGTTAGCTCAAATCGAGGCTCAAATAAACGTTGACGAGCACGTTGAACTCCCGACAACGATCGACGAAATCTTAAGCCGTCCGATGATTCATCAAGATAACATCCGCCACGTTTCCCGTCGGTGCAAAATCTCAGAACAATGAACGATGCGCGAATAAAGACAACGCGAATACACGCGTAGTGGCCTGCATTCGCGCGATTTTCGCGCGTTTTCGTCGAAACGAGCCGAGTCACGGCACTCACGGCGAGCCGCTAATCCGGCTAATCAATCTTCTTGGTAAAGGACGCGCCGTCGCGAGTCAACCTCGCTTATCGCGCGGAACGTATGACGTCCGCTTTCGCGTGAATCGCAGATTCGTCGACGGCCAGCTGGACGCGCGATTCGGCGCGAGTCATTCGGCGCGCGTCTGTAATTAATTCAGATTATGTGTGCCCCGATAATGCGAGAAAGACGACATCGAAGAAGCACCGAGCTGCTTTCCCTCTTGCGCCCTCGTAAATCCTCGCGCGGATCTCACATCCTCCTCGCGGAGCCGCGTCGCGATTTTCGCGTGGCGATGAAACGGCGGTACACATCACGCACGTTTCCACGTTTCTCGTCTCACGCACGTACGTACGCGTGCGCGCATCCGCCCGTGCGCGCGTGACGATACACGATACTGACGATATAAGAAAAAGGCGACAAGCACCTCTGACAATGAGACTCTTCCGTGTTTTCACTCGTACTTTTCTATCGCCGAAAGTGCACTTTAACACACATAAAAACGGAGCACGGACGAACGGAGAATCGAGGACGCGCCTCGTTCGTGGAAAATCGTGGTCGCTTCCCGCTGGGGCGGAAACTCCGATGTCGTTGACGGCGGCGCGCGGCGGAGGGACACGGAGGGATGGGCGAGTGGCGAGCGGACTACCAGGGGGTGAGGGTGGGAGGAACCGGGGGGGGGAGAAACGGAGAGAGAAAGGTGGAGAGAGAGGAGGAGAAAGAGAGAGAGAAAGAGAGAATGAAAACGGAGCACAGCGTGAATGGGAACCGTGTTACGAAACGACCGCGACGGAGATCCGACACAAACTGAGAGCGGAGAGCCGCCGACGAGCTGCTGATTGCGGCCGATAGCACATTCTCCCCCACCCTGCCGTCTCTTTGCCGTACGTCTCCCTCCCTGCGCCGCTTGAGCCGCTTCCTCCCCTCCCTGCCCCTCGCGGGCCCACGCATCCCTACACAACGCAACGTAACGCTCGATCTCCCCGTGTTCTACGTCTATCCCCGCTCGCGTCGCGAATCTGCCCTTCTCCTCCTCCGTTCATCTCTATCTCCGACGGTCGCGAGAAAGTTTCTGGCGTATTTGCTAGGTTATCGGTATTTACTCGGTTTAACGCCAAATCTGCACGCGACCTTGCTGTAACGAGAGACTGACAGCAAAACGATCGAGCAAGATCGTGCCGTGCGAAAGTGAAAGATTAATTTCGATAATCCTCAACTCATCGCGCGATCTTACGGGAAGAAACAATATTCTTATAAACCACAATATAAGGAAATAATATGTGCCAACGATACGAGTTAAATTCAAGATATTATATTGATAATAGAATTATTCTCGTGAATTTTATTTTAGTAATAATATCTAAAACCTAATAAAATCTGAAACAAGCCTAGTATTTCAACATTCTTATATATTTAATATTCATAAGAGTATACGTAAGCTGTAAAAAGACTGACGCATATTCAGGATTTTAGAGAAAGTAAAAGGAGAAAGAAAAGAGAAAAGAGAAGAAAAAGATGTTTGAATAACGGGTAACCGACTCGATGTATCAAACGATCTGAACGATTACGGAATCATACACCTGTTTATTTCATCTGAAATTTTCGAACAATTTAAATATTCAAAACCGATTAGATATATACAAGTATCTCATTGTTTCTCAATATTCAAATGTTAGGTTGTCGGAGGGAGGAAAATTGAATTTGTTGCCCTAATTTCACCTTTCGATTGTGAACAATCACCCCGTCGACGCTATCATACACGATCTTTAATAAACGATGGCAATGTTGTCAAAAATGACTGACTAAACTCAATAAATACGCGTGATCTCGCGATATCGTCGACTGTCGATTTAAATACATCGTTAACCGTAGAATAGTCATTACTGTCATTAGTCAGTGAGTTACTGTCGCCGCGGTGTACTATGACGCTCGCGTCATTTTTACTCCACAATGTATCGCAATGTTAACCGAGTCAACATCCGCCCGAGTAGACACTTACGGCGCTTTATAATTTTAAAGCGACCGTCGCGCGCGCATCGAGCGAGGGGGCAGGAAGGGAAGTGAGCAATTGCGAGATTTTCACGGCGCCGACGCCGTTTCCGACGATGACGTATGATGTCGTCCTAAGAGAGAGGAATAAAATATCAGTGCCGTCGCGTCGCCGCGCGCGCGCGCGCCGGTTCGCGGCACCGTATCTCTCGCTCGCGCAAGAGCGACACGATAACGTTTGCGCGCGCTCAGGTACTCCTCGCACGGTAAACTCATTTCTACGCTCCGAAATTGATTTTCCGCGAAGATGACAAATGTTCGTTGACTGTGTATAGTGAAAAGCGTAGTTTGCGACGTACCGGCAATTCGGTCTTCCAGTAAATTTTTTTTATTAAGCGGTATTCATAATTTGGGTAGAGAATCTAAGCCGATTTTTAATACTTTTTGAATTAAAAAAAAAAAACTAAATTTGAGAGTTATAGCTTGCTAAAATTTCTTTGATGCCGTCAACTTCAAAAGATGCCGCAGTGTCCCTATGACGTCACAGCACATTTTCGTGTACTATATTTTCTTCAATTTTGAAGATATTGCAAAAATTCAAAAAGTTTACAAAGAAAGTATGTCATGATCTATCAGAATATGTTAGGAAAAATCCGTGGAAGACCGAATACTCGGTATTCGCATTAATATTCCTCTTGCAATAAAACAATTTCTACAGGATAAGTTTGATGCGTAACAAGCGGAGTGGTACATACGTTTCTGAGTATGTAACACATGTGTTCGATGTTGCTATCTCTTGAAAGCGTTAAAAATTGGGGAGACAGGATGATACACAGGACGATACGATTGTCGTTTCACGTAATAAAAGTGTCATATAAATCAAAAAGCCTACTTGAAGAGAAAAATATTCTCAAAAATTGAAGTACGGTATTTTTTCCTGTACATTAATGTGCTGTGAGAAGTAAGAGAAAGTTTCGCATCTTTAATTGTCAGAAATTTTTTCACAACTACCTGTCTGCGCGAAATTAAGATCTAAAGAGAAAAAGTGTAACATTATCATACTTTGAAATGTCAAAGAAAATAAATCTATATTTTTGAAATAATGACATTTTTGTAGGTATAGTATGTAATCATTCAAATCGCTATAATGGCACGATCTTCAAGTTTCAAAAGTCATATCGCTTTATGAATTTTCATAACACGAGAAGATATTACGAGAGGATACTTAATTCAGCTACAAGTTGATAACGACTACAGATAAATGTCGTATATCGAATTAACGATCATTTATATTCTGATATGTGTGGCGGTCGTTAAGCACGGAACGTAAGATATTCGTGCGCGATCACTACAACATATGACGCCGGGTTAACATGAACACCATGAAGAGGCATTATAAATGAAGAGAAACGGAGACAGATAGATCGAGATACGGATAGAGAGAAAGAGAGAGAGAGGGGGGGGGGACGAGATAGCTAGAGAAGGAGTACACAATGTAGGTCATGACCCAAATCGCATTCCCCAACCTCTATTAGTATATCTTTCGCAATTCGCGAAAGTGTTCAACGAGTTCCGAAGAGTACCTACTTTCAGTTAAAAAAAACTGCTATATAGAAAATAAGCAAATTCTTTCGCTACTAATCCCATAATCTTGAGATAAAAACGTAATAAAACGCAACGAACTTGATATCGCGTCTGAAAATGAAGAAGCAAAAACTTTAAGCGCGAAGAAGAACTTCAATTACCATTTTTCTCCGTATAAATATTATGAAAGAATATGCTTGAATATCTGTTATCTATCTCTAGTAATTTTTTAACACAGTAGTTCTTGACGTATTCAATAATAAAGAACCTTCAACCTTCTAACACTATATATCGAGACAGAAACGTATAACAAAATGCAACCAACTTGATATCCCGTCTGAAAATAAAGGTGCAAAAACATTCAGTGTGAAAAAGAACTTCAATTACCATTTTTCTCCGCACAAATATTATTGAAGAATTTGCTTGAATATCTCTGTTACCTATCTAGCTATAGTAAGTTTTTAGCAGGATAGTTCTTGACGCGTTCAATAATAAAGAACTTTCTAACACTACTTACATATCAAATAACGTCTAGGACTCCAGCAGCATAGTGATTAAATTGTTTATGTAATCAGTATTACATTCCAATAGACATCTAATCAGTTAATATTTCCCATAATTTTCTTACATGATAATTACTGATGTTGAAATATGCAGTAAAGTAAAAATATGTTTATTTAACAATTTAATAAACTTAAATTATCGGTTACATAAAAAGATAAATTTGTTAACAAGGATAAAAATCAATCAGAAAAATATACATTTTACTAATTATTTTATTTTAAAAACAATTATATATATTATTCTAGAAAAACATTTAATTGAATCTTCTTTAATTCTAATAACAGCTGTAGTAAAACATTCCCTTTACTTTCACTCTGAACGTCATTTTCGAATTTTGATAAATATTAGCACGTGTTGATTTTAATGAAACAACATAATGATATCTATACCTACGTCCTACGTGATGGAAAAGAATTTTCCTAATCAGCGTAATTAAATTAGCAGAAAATAGTTTTAACTTGCGAACGTCGGAAGTTACACGTCGATAGACACAAGTGCACAAGTCATCAATTGGTAGTACACAAGCGTCCTGTAAATCGCCGTCGTTGCTAAAAAAACAAAAAAAAAAAAAACCGCGCGCGCCGCGTCAGAGAGAAAAACAGACGGCGACGCGGGGCGCGGCTAATTGGATCGGGAGCACGTGCGCTCGGCAAGTTTCCCGGCTCGAAAACGCCGCGAGGAGTTTCTCGGCAGGCCGGGTAGCCTTGACGGCGCGGCGGCGCGAGAGCACCTGATTCGCAACTGGCGAACTAGACGGGTGGGGAGGGAAGGGAAGGGGAGAAGTCGTCCTTTCATCCCTGCGAGCGGTCGTCGTGCATAAGGATCCAGTGTCTCGATCATTCCGCTACGTGCGTTCGCCTTCGCAGACGTTTTCCCCTTTTCTCCTCCCAACCGACCTTCCCCCCCGGAGTATCCCTCCTGTCCCTCCCTGCTCTCGCCGCCGCGCCGCGCCTCGCCGGCCCCACTCTCGGCTCCTCGCCGCTCTTTCTCTCTTTCTCTCTCTCTCTCTCTCTATCTGTCCTCCTTCCGCCCCTCGGAGTCCTGTAACGGCGCGACGACACGTTCACGTTCGCGTATACGCGCACGCAACGATCCACGCGTGCACCGTGCACCGTTCGCGACGGACACGAGCGTCGAGCGTTGCGACGTTGCCTGGGCGCGCAGGGACGAGATCGCGAAACGCGTTGTTGCCAAGCTACACACCACTACACACGATACCACTCATACTAGTCATACTTACTACGCGATCGCCGATCAGCCGCTTTCCCGCGGAAGCACGCGATCTTCCGTTGCTGTTCTCTCGTGGAAACTGAAAACGCTCGTGTGCGTGCGTGTTTCCCGCATTACTGTATTGCTGAAACCACGAATTTGGCATTACGAGTCTATCCCATATATCTCGCCTTTCCTTCGTTTTCTTTCATTTCTCCTTTGTTTTACGAGATAAGATACCCGGGCCCTCTTCCTTGTTTCACGCCGGAGAACGTTTGCGCGAAAAGAGACTGTTGTTCCTATGAGGAAGTGATGTTTTACCACTTATGCTCTTGAATTTAACTTTCCACTAATTATTCTATTAATAATTTATTCAATTGTTTATTTTTATCGTTTTACACATTTACACAATGCGCTCTGCAAATCCGTTGGTCAATCTAATTATCGCGTGAAAACTCGGCAATAGTTCGCATTTGCCGATGCGATCGGAGTTACGAACTACTGAAGCATCACGGATCACGGATCACGCTACCGCTTTCCGCTTTGACGTACGATGCCTCGGGTCGTTTCGCGAACAATGTTTGAACGTAAAGCGCGATGAAACAGGAACAAAAGGTAGCACGGACGGCATTGCGTTAGATAACGCAGCCTTGCGACGTCATCGCGCGCGTGGGAATGGTGGCTGGATGCCAAATCGAGTGTATCGCCGACGGCCTGGGTTGCGCCAGTTGGCCATACTAAATATACGAAGAGAGAGAGACTAGAGAGAGAGAGAGAGAGAGAGAGAGAGAGAGAGAGAGAGGAGAATGAGGGCGAGAGGAGGAGGGAGAGCGAAGGGAAGGAGGCATAATAACTTCCTATAACGGCGCGCCGCGCTTTGTTTCTTCCATTAAGCCGTTTTCTCTTCCCCCCTCGCCCTCGCCCTCGCCGTCCGTCGGCGCGCAAGCTCGAACGTCGACGCGCAACGATGCGGTTACTCCATAATAGCGGGCGCTCGACATATCGGCTCCGAATCACGATGGACGTTTATCGTTCTCGCAATAGAGCCCACATCAAACGCAGGTACCACCTCTCGTACTCGGCAGCCTGCGCGAATCGTACGTACCGAGTAAGATAATGAATTTTCCCGATATTGGCGCGCACGCGTTATTGGACGCGCGGCGCGGCGCCCACCGCGATTGCTGCATTCTGTATTTAAAGTTCATATCGTCCGTAATTAATTGACTGAACTCCTGAATCATCTCTCGGCTCTCGAGTCGAGCGGAAATATAGTGAATTACGAGATTTTCGGGGCGGAAAATATTTTCTACGGAATAGAAAAATCTGCTATCGATCCAAATTGAACAATTAATCGAGAAATCATTAAGCTAATGGGATATCGGAGATAAACGCGCAACAAGTAGCCCATACGTCATGCTGAAAAAATACGTGCCACGATGGACTTTCTATTAACGGACGAACGAAATGAAAATTCGCGCATGCTAATTGACGTGTCGGATTACCCCATCGAATATTTCGCATCAATATTTCGACGTGTCATGATATCTTTACTGAATCTTTTACGAGATCATCGTGAAGCCACGTGGTATTATATGTGGTTTATGTGCTATAACTATACATACCTATATTGCGAAAGGATTAATTTTCACGTAGTTATAAAAAATAATTTTTATGAATAAATGAGATTATCTTAATCATTTACTATTATATAGTTTATCCGTTCGTTAGATATAAATTATTGTTAAGAATATTTATCAATATACATTTTACATAACATATTTACCTAATACATTTTTGTAATAATAACAGTATGTCAATGCATTTAATGGCGGATAATCTTACTTTATTATTATATAGAAGAATTGGCTTAGCAATCATTAGTTTGCGCTAATTACGTAGGCGCTCGCCATGCTTAAGCTGTTCTCATAACGAGATCCACGACGCATCGCACGTGACCACCCAGACCACCGCAAATGAACCCTACTTGTGCGGCACTCGGCGAGGATAGGTCAGTAACGCGTCGGCAATGCATTCGTGCCCCATCAAACGGGCATCATGATCGGGGCTTCGTGCGCACCTGGCACATATACAGGGTGTCCTCAAACTCAGTATTCAGTGAAATCCTTTAATTAATTTTGTCGATTACATAAAGATTAATTATCTTTTACAATCTCCCGACCTTCAATATTCAACATCTTTGTCTAATTACATCTGGAATTAAAATCCACGCTCAGTAAAATTTCTTAGTTAACGTCATCAATTGTTTAAGAGAGAGAGAGTGTCAGAAGCTATTCTTTTTATAATTTTCTCATCTTCATTATTAATCTTGACAACCATATCTTGATACTTTGCATTTAACGAAGCATGAAATTTTATTATGCAAAATATTTAAAGTTGAGTTCAAAAATTAAAAGGCACCTCTAGATAATTTGATATCTTTTAATTATTTTAATACATTGTCAAGAATTGAATACACACATATATAGGTACACATTTTTTAATATTTTGTATTTCAGTATATAATTTTGTAAGTTATTATCTGCAAAAGTTCATCATTTTTAATCATCTGTAACTGAGAAATTGATGATTTTTTGAGGTAAGAAAAATTGATGTACTAATTAGTCTACATAAAATTTTGTTTACGTGAAGCGATCGCAAAGTTGAATGACCATCGTGTGCATCCGATCGATCGCATCGCTCTCATGTATACATAGACAGGATCGTTTGTGCGACGGACTGAGATATCTCGAATTTCCCTACGCGCAACTCAACTCCAGTGGCTTTATCCGGATTCGCCTACCTGCTATTCCCGGTTGCCCGAAATTCGTCGGTCGACCGAGAAACGTTACAAAATTCCATCGAGATTCTTGAACTCGCCTGGCTCAGCAGGAGGATGTTGAGAGACTGTGTCCCGTACTTGATTGTTGTCTACAGGGCTTTTGTGCATGCGTTCTAAAGAAAGTAAAATATCTTAAGTCAGTGGTACCCGTACATTGATAAGGTGAAAACTTATGCATTGACAGAAGAATTAAAAAATCTAATTCTAAAACTAAGTTTTTTTTTTGTTGAGCAGAACTTAAAAAAAAACTTTCAAAGGATCTTAGATATCCCTTTTTAGGTATACTTTTTATGGTAATAACTGAAGTTCCATTAGGCTTTTCTAGGTATTTTCTTTGCTTAAGGAAGGGATGATTATTTATTGACCTATCAAAGAAAAATCCTACATTAACATTTTTTCGGTACAAAAGGAAACAAAAGTATTAAAAAGTAAAGAAATTATGATATATTACAAAAAAAAATATGTAAAAATAGTCTTTTCATGACCTTGTGACTCGTTAAAGTCCTGAGTCATACTAGCATCACATGAATGACTTCTACGACCTTTTTTTCTTATCTTTTAATTTATTCGCTCTTTTAAAATAAGACTTCAGTTTTAAAGAATGTTTTTACTTATTTTTAAATATAAATTCTCATTAAAATAACAATTTGAGTAAACAATTTTTTATGCAAATTCCTTATATCTTGCCGTTTGCGTTGATCTTTATCGCGTGATTCTTATTTGCGCATGCATATTACATTATATTTAAAATACGTTTTTAAAAACTTATAACAATGATAGATTTTTATAGTCTGTCATGTGTTAATTCTAAAAATTACTTATTACATCTAATTATTTTTAAAAATTGTATAATAAATTTTATTTATAGTAAATTTTATTGGTTTAATTTTGATACGTTAAATATATTCTGAAATAAAGAAGCGCAACTCACATATTTTTTTTTTTATATCTAATCATTACCTATATAGGTATAATATATGAAAATACATTAAATAAAATACTTACTCATTATATTATTTAATAAAATAGAATCGGTTTTTATCCGAACAATAATTGTATAAGTAGTGATTTTTATTAGATACTTATACGAATGTAAGCAGAAATTTTTACAATTTACATTAAAAATATGTTATTATTATATTTATATTATATACATTGCACTTTGTTTAGTACCGTTTATGTTTTCCTTTGTGTAAAAATGTGTATTGATATAATGATTGTCTTCTCTCAATTTGTTTATAATTATCAACTCACTGTAACGCCACGTGTTGTTACATATAAAATAGTCGGTTCTCATATCTTTCATAATAATTATTTTTTTAAATGTTAATTAAACGCTGTAAAAATTATAATTTTTTAAATTATGTATATGAAAGAGCCATAAAAAGGTTACTGTTATTGCTTTTGTAAAAAGAAAGTTGTTTTGTTAAAAAGTAAAAAAAGTGCCGATTTACTGACACGCGACATTACATAAAATTGGAATCGACTCTGGGGAAATCTGGTCTTTGCCATAAATATTTATGTTCGCGGAAACTCATAATTCTCCAACGTATAAACAAACGTATACGAATACATGACGTACGTCATGATTATGCACATGATCGATGATGAGACAATCGGTGTGTCTGTCTAACAAGCGCGAAATGTTAATCGATATCTCTTGAAATGGGACACACACTACATCGTATATAATTACGATTCTGTAATGGCCAGTTTAATCTATAATCGCATAATATATTCAGGCACTCCATTTCATTAATGACTCAACGTGGACTATAATTGAATTGCAATAATTACGCCAATGCCGTACCGATTTCTCGATCGACAAAACTAAAACAAATGCGAGAATATATATTTGCGTTAATTTTATATTTAGCGTGTATATACCAAGCAGCCTGGAAGTTCCGATCTTAAGTTCAATGACTTTAAATCTGATACATATTTGCAGTAAATTTAGTCTCAAAGAAAGAATCTTCCCGAGAATAGAATTAAACGATATAGCAATATACAGATTTCCTCGAGTGTCATCAAAGGGAGAAAAACCTTCATAATTGCATGGCGAGTTTACGACACGTGCCGTTAATGGGTCAACGCAGGAGGGGGGCTTGATGGTTTGTCAAAATAATACAGGCGCAAATATCGATCCTTTGGTCGTTGACGTGTGAGCAGCTCAGCAAGTCCCGATATACTAAAACTCGAGGAGGTAAACGAGCGGCTCGTCCCGCTCGTCTATTTTGCGGGGCATTTGACCTCGATACCAACATTCTTGTACTCTTACCTGCTCCTCCTTCTTTCTTTCTCTCTCTACAGGACCTCTCTCTTCGGCCGCCTTTTCATCGTGTCGACGAAGAACTTCCAAGTGTTTTGCATAAATAAGGCAACTCATTCGCGCGACGTATGAAATGTTCACTTTTTCAAGCGTCCATAAGCGCTTAACGAATAATGTTTGCTATTTTTTCTATAAAGTTCTTGAGCTTTAATGAAAGAATAATTCATAGTATTCTACCGAAGGTTTTGTGAAGGTTTTATAGTATAAAATAGTATTTATATAGGATCATTATCAAAACATTGAGGATATATCGAGATTGAAATAAAAATCTAAACAGATATTGATTTAAATAAAAAAAGCGTCTAAAACATTTCTCTATATTTAAAAGAAGATTTACTCTTTCAGCCTTCAAGATTTGAATTATTGATGAAAGTGGTTTTTATATTGTTAGATAAATGGAAATGATTTTATATATTCATTACGTAAATATGATATTTTGATATCGATAGTAAACAAATATGTAAAGCTGAATGGTATATGCGATTTACACAAAAGACAAAACGATTTGTGTTTGGCTGAGAATTGAAACTCATTATAATTTCAAGAAATTTAAAATATGTATGTATTTTAATACAGACACAATTTAAAACACTATTTGAATCAGTAAACGCCCCCGCTTTATTTTAATCTCTCTCTCTCTCTCTCTCTCTCTGTACAATTCTGAATTCTCAGCATATACTGTATCTCATTGTTTTGCTGAAAGATATAGTCACAATGTCGACAAATCCGAGGAAAAAATTCTTACTTCTTATTTTTCCCATTTGTGATAGAAACGTAATAATTACTGTTGAATATTTTTTTACTGTCTCTTTATATAAAAAAGACGGAATGCATTATAAAGCTCACTATAATATCATGAAATATGGAAGATTACTATTCAAAGAAAAAATTGAATAATCTGAATGAACTGGATAATCAATACGACGCTAGAAATACAATCGAAAAAGAATCTATTTTAGAATATGATATCCATCTCATTAGTGAACTAAAAAGAGATACGAGACAATAAATAACGAAGCACACGCTGAGAATAGAATCAAGCATAACGACGTACATTTTCTTTCAACGGAGGAGATCGGAATTATAATCAAGGTTCAAGAATGCGTTCAATCCTTCACATTCTTTCTTCTTGCTCGCAAGTTTAGAATCGCGATTGGAACATGGAAGTTTAAAGTTTTGGTTGACCAAAACTCTTCCGACTTAAGTATTCATGGCTACGTCTCGGCAAAAATCTTTTTCTTTTCTTTATCTTCTTTCGAGCAACCTCGTTATTTTTTTTTTTTAGTCAATTATAAAACCAGAATGATAATTGAATGATATCATTAAAACTTCAAAAATAAGCATCATGAATATTAACATCATAGAAGTCAAATTAATATACAAGTAATTATGTGTTATAACTGTTTTAAAACAAAGTTTTTTAGAGAGTCTCACATATAAATAATGTAAACACAATTATTAATACAAGCTCGGTTCGCACTTATTTTCAAGTAACATTAATTTACTTGCTTCCTTCATTATTTTCCGCGGGATTTCGTATAATCCGAGTTTTCAGTTCTTTCGATCCAAGTTGGATCATATACTATTCTACAGAACAGATACTACTTTTTTGTATTATTTTGAATTCTATAAATTATTCTATAAATATCGTAGATGCGCGTCACAAAACGCGTAATAAATACCGTTTCACTCTTTCCTACATTCTACTTCTCTCTTTTTCGTTTCGGTTCCCGCAGCTCCGAGGTCTAACCACTTTCTCATCTAGCCGGCACCATGTCCCCGTCCTTCCTTTCTCTGTCATCATTCTTACAGTGTAAGAATCGCGTCGTAGCGGACATACTTACTACACGAGGGATAACGTATGATGCGCAATAAGCTCGCGACTCGCGATTTTTCGCCCGTCACGATATGTGTGTTATAAGATGCTGGTTATCAGGCTTTTTGCGACAGCAAAACTGAGATATGAGAGAGAGAGAGAGAGACCTATTAATAATCTCGCCTGAAATGCTTATGAATTCACAATGAATTTCAATGCTTCTCTCCTCTTCCAAAGCCAGGTCAACTAAATGTCAAATTATGAATTCGAGCCATTTTGTTCTTCTGATATTTCGAGATTATAGATTAGTAGATAAATTTATTTATTCTTAGGTATAGAGATAAGTTCTAAAATACATAGGTATATTTGACAAACATTTTCTAACATATCATGACATTTTTGAGATTTACTATAGTTATAATATTCTTATCATCATTGTATTATAATATACTTTAAATATATAAAATAAATATAATGAGAAAATTATTATTTAAAAAAGATTAGATTGTAAACTCCAGTCACATCTTTTCATTATCGTTAAAACAAAAATTCTAGATATGTCCCAACACAATTATTTATTTTCTGGCCTATAAGAATGTAATCGTGATTTGTCTAGCAACGCGATAAATCAAAAAATCGCCTTCTCTTTGCTACGATTATTCATAGATTCAATGAAACATAGCAGTTTCAATATCGGTTCAATCCAAAGTTTCCCCGTTTAGCGGTATTTAAAAAACATTGAAGCAGATAGCAAATTAAGAGGGGAGGTGGGGGGGGGGGGGGGGGGGGGGAGAAAGTGGGAAGGAAAAAGCGCGAAGAAAACGGGCGTGCGCTTAACACTGACTAACCCCATTTGGTAGCAAAGTGAGAGAAATCCATTCCAAGGCGCGTTGAAACATTACCCAAACCATCTCGCCGACCGACGCGGAGCCCTGAAACCCAGCCATGGTTGCCATAGTGACCGCGTCCATCCTCCCCTCGTGCACCATCCCCCATAATTCCCCCCTCCTACCTCTTCTCTTCCTCTTCCTCCCGCTGTGGCCCTCCCCCCCCCCCCCTCTTATCCACCTTCGCCATCCTCACCACTCCTCCTCCTCTCTCCCTCAAACCCCTCACCGTTATCCGCCACCGACATCCCCCCGCACCCTCCCCCCACCCCCTCGTCGGCTCTCGTCGTTTTCTCTCTTCTCACCCTATGTATAGCTCCTATATTCCATACCGAGCGCCCCTCTTTCTTGTGCCCGACACAACGTCAGCCGATATCAAACTGCGATATCAATTACCATGACGGCAAACTACCGCACGAAGCCCGGCGATGAATTTACGGGTCGGAGCACGTGTTTTATGCAGTTTGTCGGTCGACGGAGTGAATATTGGTGCGCGCGCGGCAGGTAAATGCTCGCGTTCACGCGCGTCCGCGCCGACTTACCCGTGACAATCGTCGCGCTGTAATTTAGCACGCGATACGGGAAAAGCGCCTAACACCTCTCCCATATTTATTTCGCGCGTTAATAGAATCTCTTTCACTCGGAAATAAATTCTTTATACGATTTTGGAGAACGATAAGCGAAACGACGCGGGCGCAGTTGGTTTTTGCTAATTATTAAAAGACTTTCAGAGCAACGCGGAAACTGAAATATCGCTTTCTGAGAAACGATTAACCTCGTCTCAGTTCCGGGTAATCTGAAAATCTGCGAAATATGAAACTTGAACTTGTAATGGAAAGAAATAAATATTGAAAGAAAGTAATTTTATACTGAAACTCTAAACGAAGTGATATTAATTCGTTGAATTATCTCACGAAGAGATAATTATGATGACATCCCTATTCAATGTATCGAATTGTATTTTATCGCCTCGGGCTTACTTATAGCGAGATTTAACGACGAAGAGAATTAAGTTACATTTTTGCGCTTGCTGCCTTATTTAGAATCACAGCACGCAGTGCGCAAATGACCTACCAAGTGCAAGAATATTTTACATCATTGCGAGAAGTAGTCGCTTTGATGTTTAGCTTCTTGAAAAAAGAATTCGTTTTTTGTTGAATTAATCCTACGCGGATAAAAATTTATACACGAAATTTTTGTTTTGCGCAAAAAAATATTTATTGGATCTCTCGTTACTTTACTTTATTTCAAGCACTACAAAGAGTTACCAATAAATATTAATGGATAGGCTACAAAAAATTAAAACAAAATTGGCACTTTATATGAATAAATGCAAGTATTTCCTATTATTTATACACATTAAAAACATTTCTGAATGTTGCTTTTTCTTGATTTATTTTATATAAAATTTATTTAATTTCGAAAAGAGACATACCTAGAAGCCGAAAGCGGATCAGAGAAAGAAAAATAAATAAATAAAGAAACGCGCGCTTCAATATTGATACTTTTTCTCGTGTTTTATAAATATATTACTAATATAGGTTTTTACGTAAAATTACAGAAAATGTCTTGTTTTAAACTTCATTGTCTACGAGATGTGAAAACATGAATAAATTTAAATAAAAATGTTATGTTTTAAAAATAATAACATTATACTTGCTACGTGTGTTTGATTCTTTATTTTTAAGTTATCTATATAATGGATGAAGTATAAAATAAAAATATACTCGATAAGTGATATTATATTTCCATTATTATCAATCGCGTTTTTTGAAAATATTGCTGATGTGAATAAGGGCAGCAAAATATG
Organism: Leptothorax acervorum; assembly: GCA_035220615.1. NCBI lineage: Eukaryota > Metazoa > Arthropoda > Insecta > Hymenoptera > Formicidae > Leptothorax > Leptothorax acervorum. Next base: position 978,088 of record JASTWQ010000018.1, read on the forward strand.
TCAGTATGACAAAATGATAAGTATGATCAAACCAATAACGCTTTATTTTATGAGCTTCATATATGAAAATTTTTGTATGCATAATAAATCGACGATTATACCGAGATTATGTTCCAAAGTTAAATATTCGGGTCGCTAATCTGTCCTAATCCATCCATTTCAAGGTAGGTAATGAAATATGTTATATTTTATGTGACGTTATTCTATGAAAGATATTATATTTATCTGTAACATTCGCGAATTTTTATTATCTCCAGTAAAGACAAAAACTAATTTAACACTCACCAATACGATGCACAGAATTCCGACGGCGCTATTTAATGTGCAAAATGCAAATATATCCAAATCACATACTTAATTACTCTATAAGCTTAATTATTGCGTGCATCGAATTTTATATCCATCTTTCAAGTAGATTTGATAAAATCTTTGCATAATTTCTGAAAAAAGTTTTTCTGTCACGTATATCTAAACTTTTATAAAAGAACACAAACAGTAAATTTGAATTGCCAGTGAATAATTGACAAATTAGCGTAGGTATTATGTGATTGACCCAACTGGCCAAATTTATTAATTACAAAACGCTACGTTTTGACCGCAGATTTCGGCTCTTTTCACAAGCGTATAGACACACAAAATATTAATCAGTCATTTTTTAGATTCGGCGTAGTTTGGGCATTATATCTGACTGATTAATATTTTGTGAGTATATACGCTTGAAAATGACCGAAATCTGCGGTCGAAACGTAGCGTTTTGTATAATTAATAAATTTGGCCAGTCGGGTCGATCACATAATACCTATACGTTTATAAAAGAACTGTATAAATAAACTTTTTTTATAACAGTGTTAGATTGTATAAATCATTTTATGTACAAATTTTCCATAAATTTTAAATAAATTCAATAAGTGATAAAATAGACGGAGAAAAAGGGTTAATTCGATAAAATAGTAAATAATGAATTGTTCACCCTGAGATTGCATCCGCTGTCACCCGATGCCTCCTGGGTCTCCTCCTCCTCTCAGCTTCATTGGTGTTTCCTTTGTAGCACTTCACACGCATACACTCCCAGAAATACGGTTACGATCGCACGTGTGTCATTCAAAGAGACAGAAGAACGAAATATGAAAATCGCGCGACACTTTGCGCGACACTCCCGACGTTAATCGTATGCGACGCATATTTTATTACGATCGTGGCGAAAGAATAACACGAAAATAATATGGTTATACGGAACTACGACCCGCTCGACACGTCACGTCTCGCGCGACTGATGGAATCTCGAACAACAGACGGAATTGGAAAATCATACGTGACAAATTTCATGAGTCAGCGCCGCGGCCGCGACGCTGCACTTCCATTGCAGCTTAGGGCCTGAGCAGAATGATAGACTCATAATTTTAAGACAATGTTTTATGCTTTAAATCTTTGTTTTTATAGTAACGCACAATACTGTCTTGTGTCTCAAGTCTTAAACGTGTGTACGAAGTATCAATGTTTGTAAGACTTGAGCACTTGAGACACAAGACAGTATTGTGCGTTACTAAAAACAAAGATTTAAGGCATAAAACATTGTCTTAAAATTATAAGTCAGCCAGGATGGAGCAGAATGCTCAGGTCCTAAAATGGCAAATAATTTAAGTTTGCTGCACTTCAAGACGACTGCTATCTCATATCATAACAATCACAACATAATGAATAAAAAATGTGAATAAGGATACGTTCGCGGAGCGCTCTATTGCATCATTCTATCCTTGTTTTACATTATGATGTTTTACGTTCTGATGAACGATAATGAGAGAATGATGCAACAGCGTGCTCCGCGCGAATGTACTCCAAGTGGATAAATAACAAAGGACTCTCGACATTGAAATTAACAAGTAACAAGTAAAAAGGGCTTTGAAAGTACATTACAACGCGTTGACAGTGTGTAGGTTAACGTTATATCAATCTTTAATAATAGGATACAGAATTATACATCGGACGTTTCGGCTCTGCTTTAAGCCATTATCAGCGATGCGGTAACAGTTAAAATTAAAATAATCTCAGGTTTTCCGGCGAGAATTAAGCGAGTACTTTATTCCCCGTATACAACGCAAAAACTTGCAGCCACATTGCAGGTAAATTTAAATGAAACTTGACTATATAATAATTATAGTTTATAATGTGATCGAAATAACGTTATAGCTTACGCACAACTGCGTTGTACTCTCAAAGCCCCTTTTACTTGTTACTTGTTGAAAATATGCGAGTTATAAAATTAAAGATAAATATCTACAGAGTGCAATACAAAATATAGCCAACGCTCGCGTCCGACAGGCTTTTGTAGAATAAATTTTGCGACAGTATTTCAACAAATCATAGATACGCAAACGTCGAATATTACGCGTTTGCTAAACCTCAAAATACTATAGGCTTAATTACGATAATTACTAATTAAACTTGGCAACGCAACTCGCCTCGGAGTCGATCCGTTCCGCGATCGCGACATTTCGTTAATAAGCGAAAAATTTAGAAACGGCAACCTCACTCCGATGCCGCGCGGTACGACGCGAATCGAGTTAATAGCTAATTAAAACGCAATGAACCGTTCCGAATTATACAATCGAAATTCAAATGTATTGCACTCCCCGCAATACATTTCGAACGCGTGTTAATCCTACGAAATACGCAGTATTATTTATAAACAACCGATTCATATCACGCGGCTTTCCATTACTTGAATCGTTCGTTACGGTAATTCGTGCGTCACTCCACATTTTCAATCCGAAATTAATAGGTAATTTGCAACAAAATGAACGATTGCAACAAAATTTGAAGCCCGACAATAAATCTACTCGAACCGAAATCTTAAAACCTCAAAGGGAAATAATTATTACCAGGAGAAGAAATAAATATCGCGATAAGATGATAATTTATAATTCCCATCCGCTATCGTTTCGTTTACTGCTTTAAACGTAAATCGCGCGAAATATCTATCTCGATAAATTATAGTCGTCGCCTCGATTCGTTCATGAGTCGCGAATCGTGGGAAGTTATTAATCGCGCCGATCGCGCGGACTGAATCGCTTATTATTTACAGGAAACGAACGTATTTCGAAAGATAATGCGATACACGTGAAACGCCACTATTTGGTTGAGTCTCGCCGCGCGAATAACAGCGAGGCAACCTTGTGCAAACAACACAGCACGGTATATGACCATACGCCACAAAAAAAAAAAACGAACAGCGAGCGCCGGGCACCGTGTGCCAGCCAATTCGTCGCCGCCGCAAAATATTTAATATGTCATGAAATAAACGCACAATGAATATTAATCTCGATGAATAGGCTATTATCGCATATTAAATTTAACGTTTATTTAAACAATAAAATTCTGCACTTTTATGTTTGGAATATAAAGACGTTCACAGTGATTTGTGTAAATTAATATATGTATTGCTCTTATCGTTATATATTCTTTTTTGTGTTGCGAAAAAAGTGAAAAATTGTGTGCCAATGATTTTAATAAATCGATAGAGTTAAATTAAATAGTCGAAAAACCTGTGGCGGCTTATTTTTTTCCCTTTAATTATTAAAATCATATTTTTCCCCTCGAACATGTAAAAATTTCATACAAATAATGATGATAAATTAATTTCCATTTTCCGATTAAAACAAAGAGAAATTTTTATCATTGTTTGAATAAAGCGATTTAATATTAGATTTATTAATTTTTTTTAAGCGGATTAACCAATTATTTAACTCTTATTGTAGGATCTACTTTTTTACTCTTATCAATCTCAAGAATACGCTATTAAAATATTGTATCATACATTGGTTAAATGACTTATATCTTATATTTTATATACTTACATTATATTACATTATATAATATAAATCTTGCATTTTATATACTCGTGTTTTAATAAAAATGAAAGATTTTGTAAAAAAAAATAAAATAAGTTATTTAAGAATGTGTATATTTCACACAAGAAACTCTTACATTTATATCTAGGTAAAAATTTAAAAGCCTAATGACATACATATATGTATAATATGTATATACAAAAATTTCATGCACATAATTTATAAGATTTACTTTAAATATGTACATTATAAATATTAGATAAGCCTCTTTGCATATTGCAAACTTACTTGGAATACCTACTATTTCCTAACATATCGAGTCCTGCGTAAAGCAAGAAAAACCGATGATTGCTTTCCTCAAGTACTTATCGTGTTGTTTTGTTAAAAGTTCTTTTTTAAGAATTTGTAGTAAAGGTGGCATGAGGCGAAAGAATAGAACTTATATCCGTGTAACTTCTCGACCTCACCCACGCATCTCTTTTTTCACGTTGGTACGTTCAACATTACACAGCATTTTAGGGCGCAACGACGTCGTTTATCTAGGTCAATGTAACGACGGAGACGTTAACTGCACCCGCAAAGGGAGGTCGAGATCAGAGCGGAGAGTAATACATACATATATACATATATCTATATGGAGACAGATGCCGCAAAAAGTACAACTTGACTTCTTTCTCGATAAGAGCCTTATTGAAACAAAATGGATTTCACGTTTTTTCTTATAGATATGTAAGATAGGTCTCTTTGTCATATCAACCCTTTGCTACGAGATATTATAGAAATCGACATCGCGACTTATACTTGCTAATTATTATACGGACTTTTAGAAAAAATAAAAATTTGGATTTTATAAAGAGAGGGAGATGATTATAAATTCGCAGAAGATTGCGAGGCATTAAATCATTTCGCTTCGTTCGCTTGTCGTTAAATTATCTGCTATAATAAGACATAAAATAGCTATAACATATATTGCATCCAAGCGTAAGTAGAAAAGAATTCCGTAACAATAAAGTTATTACACTGCGGCTTCTACGTAGTTCGACCTCTTTTTCCCAGGAGCTCTTCCCTCAAACTGAAATACCGATTCATCACTACATTAGCCACATTGACGTAGTTATGAAACTCGCTTCCGGGCAACCCGCGAGGCGCGCGATCGCATTTGAAAAGTTTGATTGGAAGGACGGCGTGAATGATGAGTATCCGCGTCTAAAATAAGTTTCATATAATGCTGGAAAAATCGGTCCTCTTTTTTTTTTTTTTTCCCCCATCAGCCTTTCCCGGAGATCGTATTTGTGCTCGCGACGCTCGAGATTGTCGGAGCAGTTCGAGCCGAACGCGAATATACCTATCGGCACGCCATTAAAATGTCTAGCATCGTTGCATTTCGAATGCACGCGCAAACCGGCAAACGTACTACGGTTAGCGATACGAGATTGACTGCCGCGCGCGGCGTCATATATACCTCGTTATACGGTTACGCTGAAACTTGGCGAAGTTGGCACCCGCCTTCGGCAACCCCGTGGAAACCACCGGAAAAGGGAGACGCGAGGACGTAGAGACAGGAGGCGTGGCCGCGGGAAAACACGGGAAACCGCGAGAGAGCGAGAGAGCGAGAGAGCGAGAGAGCGAGAGAGCGAGAGAGAGAGAGAGAGAGAGAGAGAGAGAGAGGGAGAGAGAGAGAATTACAGGAATACGTCGCGGCGAAAGTTCATGCTCGAAGTTCGCGTTTGCGCGGCGAACTTCGAGCGCATAATTACGAACAGCCGAGAGATTTAATTAGCGAATGGAGTAGCGAATTTTTAATTGCGTTATCAATCCCACGATTGCACGCGTCGAAACGAGAAATGTCGAGATTCAATTAAAGAGGCCGAATTTCTTTTCTCTGTTAAATCGCTGAAAGTGAAACAGCTTTGATTCCGTATTTGGTATCCAAAGTAGGCAGCGAGGAAACACACGTGCAAAGTGGAGTTTTACTCTTGCCTCGCCGAAATCGGTGAGAGAAAAGGGGAACCTGAATCCGTTCCGTGCAAGTGCGAAGGTGATGCTGAGAGAATTCCGCCTCATGCCCGCGCGCGATCTCGATCTGAATCTTTTAACCGCGCTTTAATCGAAATCCTGATTGCCGGGATCAGGGATCGGTTGGAAAATTTCCACGGCCGGAGATCCTCGTGGAGATCCGGGGTAGGGGGTGTACGCCGATGTACGCCGCAGTTCCGGCTCGCTTTTCCACGTTGTCTGCACTCTGCTTCCAGGCGGATCGCGGCGAGATCCTAACGGTACCGGGCTCGATCGCGCGGCGGCCGACGGTGGGATGGGACGGAATGGGACGAGACGGCGGCGGTTACATGAAGCGGCGCGGCGCGCGGCGCGGCGGTTCAGTGACCGACCCACCGATCGACTGTATACCACTGTACGGAGCTATGGAGCTCTGCAGGAGAAAGAGCACGCACAAACGGGGAAGAGGAAAAGGATGGCGGCGTATACACACAAAGAAATTTCCCTTTTCTCGGCAAGATTTTTCGTGCCAAGTTTTCGTATTCGTTACTATTACGGAATGTAACAATTAATCGGTTTATTTTTGCGTGCGTGTGAAATACCTACTATCTTGCAACTAATTGAACCGTTACTTATTTTGTTAGAAGAGGAGGGAATAATCGGGTTTAATCGAAAGTACTTAGCATGAAAATAAATAGATACTACACCGAAAAAAAAAAGAAAGTATCAAATCAAGACTTATATACTCGTATAGATATACAAGAATTTATGATCTTGAAATGAGATTTATATTGCGTTAAACGAAGAAAACTTGCTTGAGTGAAATCATTTATATAGTTCAACCAAGAAAAAAAGGTTGAAATTCTTATAAGAAGATTATAGATTCTTGCGTATATACGAATATATGTATAAGTTTTGCTTTGACATTTCTTTTTTTCAAATTGAGAATTTTAATCGACATGACTGGCAATCACGATATACGCGTTTTAAGATTTCTTTCAATCAGGGGTGTAGGGGATTTTAATTCTCCAACGAAACTGTGTTTTAAAGTCTGACAAATTGGTCGGCACGCAGTTTAGTAGGTTGGAAATTCGTGTACTTGGAAATACACGAAAAGGATTTGAAAAATTTATTAGTTATAATAAAATTTCAAATCTTAAAACGCGTATATCGTGATTGCCAGTCATGTCGATTAAAATTCTCAATTTGCTTAATAATCGCTGGCGAAGTTAATGTGTTACTTTATTCGTTTCTTTTTCTCTTTGTGTACATCAAACAAACTTACTTAAGCGTTTTCGAGTTAAGAAACATGGGAATTTTGTATTTGTATATCTAGGTTGTTCTTGTTGTATTCAGGGATTTGGGAAGCGTCTTCGCGTTTTCCCTCCGATGTAGGTACATGCGAAGCTGTGTCTCTCGAGCGCGTTCCTTTTTTCGCTGAATAAATTGCGCGATTTCCTCCCCTGTTTTACCCCGACACCTGCTTCCGAGTATTGCGTTTCGTTCTCGAGGGATAAACGAAAACGAAGCGACGCAGCCGATCCAGACTTTCTTTAGTTCCCTTTGACGACGCCGTGCAACGGCGACGAAAATATTGGCGACAAGCGAGATCGTCTGTGAAAATCATCTTTTCGCAGGAAAATGTCGCCCGAAATAGGGAAGAAAGTAGGAAAACGCTTAGGAGTCGTATTTAAATGCAGATGCACTTATCATGTTAAAGACGTCGTGGAAGAGATGACGTCTCGACGCGAGCAAGTTATCCGAATATACATATATATCAGTGATCTATTTTCCGCAGTCAATTAAAGTCGGAGATGAATGATCCTAAAAGCATCAAACTGCTACACAAAAGAGATTTTCTTGTAAAACGGATTATTCCCCGGATTGTTACTAAATTACGTACATACAGCTTTAAACTCGAATAGATTGTTATAATAAATTATACAGCTTTACTCGTCTCTTCACAGCTACGCAAATACTTTCGTTGAAAATCATTCGCGCTTTCGCATTTATTTGCTATTTACGATCACATCCCTCGCTTTTATCCGCCTTTTTATCGGTTTAGCCGAATAATTCAATCCTTTCCATCCGATCGTACGGCTGAGAAAAATGTTACTGCGGATGCTGCCGAGTATTTCAAGCGTAGCTTTTCATACGAAATCTAGAGCTGAATCAATCACCTATATTTAAGGATTGAAGTATACAGTAAATATTTGAATTAAAAGATCTCGATATTTCATGGAAAAAAAATAGTTGCAAAAAATTCGACGCGATCAATCATATACATTCACACCTCTTTGGCGTGATTGAGAATTTTAGGATAACAAATTTAGAATAACAATGATCGAAAATAATCCTAAACAATAAAAGCGAGTAGGTATCACTAGCTGCGAATATTGACGTTACCGAGTTTCTCCCACGAGAAATTTCCTGACGAATCGACCAAAAAAAGAAATCGAGCTTATATACTTATATACTATATATATTTTAAATGAACTAAGGTATAGAGTGTTCCACAACAGCTTTAAATTTAACGAGAGATTCTCTGACTAACTAGCTAACTAATTGCGAGTCTTCTTATGCGGAAGTGACGTAAGAAATCATCATTTGTCATATTTATCTTTGTCACTTAGCTTCAACTTGAAATTCTATTAAAATCCGCTTGACATTATCTGCGTAGCTGCGAGGAACGTGGTTTTATTATCCATCTGAGTTTCTGAAATTTGGTTCGCTAATAATCTTCCTCTTTCGTTTACAAAACAATAACTATTAGTGTTTCAACATTTTCGCTAGAAAGAATCAACTTTAAAGGACTGGTTAGAGAATCTCTCGGTAAATTTAAGATCGCGAGACGGCCTGTACACGCGGCAAACGTCTCGAAGACGCTTCTTCGATAAGTGGGTTATTGGGACGAGCGAGGTGCCGGCGCTCGGGGAAAGGAAGAAAGACCGAAGGAAAGACCTTCAAACGCGCGCGGAAGGATCCGCTGACGTTCGAGGCGTCATATAAGATAACCGCGTGTCCGTAGTAACCTATTATCTGTCCACCATACATTCCATTATTCCGGTTATCTGCTTCCTCGTACTTACGTAACGCGCATTCTCGCGAGCTTCAGCATTTCTATTTTGCGGAGTGCAGAGATAGACAGATATACGTTCGTCCTTGAATATTGAGGATTAATAGAAAGAAAGTTATGTATCCCATAATGTTCGTATTCTGAAATATTCTCGTTATTTATAGTTGTATGTTGTATCCCAGTGAACATAATGTCTCAAATCGGGAAATATGACGTCTTAACCCTAGAAAGCAAAACTGGGGTTTCTTGTCACCCCAAACGATTTGTAAGAAAAGGATCTTAGTCATTTTTGCATATTTTGCGCTTTTGCCATTGCTTTAAATGGATTTTTTCAATATTTCTCTGACAATAAACAACATGTTATATATATCATCGTTTTCCTCATTAAAAAACGAAGAAAATGCACTATTTAAACTATTAATTTACTGCTGATAGGAAGGATTGAGACACCGGAGAAGTTTGGGGTGCCGTATCACTCCACTTTTGCCTTTGAAGCTCAGCAAAATAAGTTTTGCTTTCTAGGGTTAAAGACGTCATATCTACCGATTTGAAACATGCTTGTTGTCTGGGATATTATATATAGCATTTATTATATTTATATAATACCTACATTATATTTTATATAGCACGTTTTTTCATTATACTTATATGCTGTATTATAGCGAGCAATTTTCAACTCGTCCAATCAGTTCTTCATGATCTCACCTTTGCCTGCAAGGAAATTAATAATATTAAAAATTATGTTATAATAAGCAATTGAGACGTTATTACATTCGATTTAGTTCCTTCAAATGTAATGATAATTGTTATTAATATCCCAATCAACAATTTATTGCTTAAAGAAACCTTGTTAACATAAACGAAAGAATATTATTTGAACAAATTCTAAAATTAAGAAATTTATAGAATACGAGTTATTCTTCATGAAAAAAAGGCATAATGTAGATAAATTATCACAAAATAAACGCAATAAAAAATCTCATTTGAAGGAACTAAACGAACGATAAACAAAAGTAATTACCCATTGATGAATAGCGAGCACACCGTCTTCCTGGTTCAAAGGGATTTCTATGTACGCTTTTCTATCCTGACCCACTGTTACGACTTTACCAGTACACTTGTTGTTCTCGAAGTTCCCGGAGATGACGTCGCAGTAAGTGCCAGGCTCCACACAGGTAAAGAGAGTCTTCTTCAAATCATATCTGTCACCATTGATCGCGATGAATCCCGCGTTTCCGCGACAGAAGGCGATTTGATTCTGGCCATTATCCCACCAGTTGTTGACGTTGGTATTATTCGCGGCGTTTCGGAAGCGCACCATGTTGTAAATCTGGCGCCATCGATGCTCGCAGACCCAGCCGTTGCCGCAGGTACCGTCAGAATTGATGGTTGGAGATATAATATTGCCGGTGGGGTCCTGCGGCGGGCTGGCATCGAAAGTATCAAACTTGAAGGAACTCATGATCCGCGCGGTCCCGTAAGGATGCGCCAGCATGAAAGCAACGGCCATCTGTAACATCACTTGTTATTCCTCCCTCGGATAAAGATAAAATAATTAAGTCTCTGTATTTCTGTGCTTTTAATTTCTTTAGTTCATTTAAGAATCGCACTTGCCTTGTACAGCTTCGATGACTTGTAGGTGAGTATATTGGGGCTGTTACGCTGAGTATCATGATTGTCAATAAACACCAGAGCATCCTGGGACGGTAACAGGCCCCAAGCTTCTCCCCAATTGACAAACCATTTCAACGGATTGTTTCCGTACAACGAGTTGCTGATCTCCTTGCCGTATCGGAATTCCGTTACCGCGCCGAAAGAGTTGTATTCATATTTACTGATTGCTTCGCCGCCGTAATCGATTACCTCATGGACTATATAGGGCCGCGCACCTGAAGGGAAATAATGCTTGGGCTTGAGATTTTTCAGCCGAGAGTAGATCGTTTTTAGATCCTCCGGCCACATGTGTTTAGCTGCGTCCACTCTAAAATCCAAAAATTGGTGGGACTTTTATTTTGGTAAAATACGAATAAATGCATGTACCTTATTTAATTAATGTTTAACTGACTTAAGAATATTACTAAAAATTTTTACTTGTATCGGATAATCGAAATTGGGTTGTTGAAAATTTTCAACAAATATTTGAAAATATTTTTTTTGTAAAGTTCATACCCTATTTAGTAATCAAAGTTTTCGTCGTTTTCTTCAAAACAAAAATTTTGATAACTAAATAGGGTATGAACTTTACAAAAAAAATATTTTTGGAAAACGTTCAACAACCTAATTAGGATAATGTCTAATTTCCTTCATCGAAAGCCGCTCTTTCGCAGAACATTGATTGGGAAATATCGCAACGGAATTGCAAAGATTCTGTGCTAACCGAAAACCAGCGACTCCAGCGTCGACGGCTTCGTTCAAGAAATTGACGATCTTCTCCCTGACGTATTCCTTCGACTGATCGAGATCGTGCAGACCTAACAATTCGCAATTCCGCACATTTTTCGGGTCTTGATAATTATTGACTTCACAAGGAGTGTGAAAATCGTAGTGGGAATACGGTACCCCCGGGTAGCTGAAGCTATAAGTATCCGCTGTCGAACCGCCGGTACCTTTTGCGTTATCGTGATTAGCGGTCATGTGATTGAACACCACGTCGACGTAAATTCTCACGCCGGCGTTGTTACACCTGCGGACCATCTTCCTGAATTCGTTCGGCGTGCCCGATCTCGTGTACCACTTATAGGACATAGGCTGGTAACGTTCCCACCATGGTCTATTGCCTACGATCACATTCTCTTGGATCGGAGAAACCTGCAACAATTTATGGGGGATTCGTAATTCTAATCATCCGTCCCGATGATACACGTGATTAACGGATCAACGGATTGCCCCGTTCCGCACTTAATAGTCGCGAAATTTAGGAAAATGTTTTTTGGAACATAAGTATTAAAACAAATTGTGCACTCAACGATCGTGTTGCTCTCGTTAAGCGCGGTAGGCTGGTACAGCCTTGTAAAAAGACTCGGCAATCAAGGGAACGAAGGATTGGTTTTGGTTGAGAAACGACTATGTTCGGATATGCGGTATTGAGTATCGAAATTTTAATGTTACTTGACGATGTCACAGAGACTTCGGCACTGAGAAAAAAAAATCGTAGATTCAAAGAAATATTATTTGATTCAACTACATGCAGCGGTCACGGGCTGTCAAACAAATATTTCTTTTCTTCAGAATTTATTTCATCTAACATTGTCGTTATTTCAATTGAATTTCATTAGTATAATAAGTTTTATGATTAATTGAATTAAATAATTTAACAAAATGATCTTGTTCTTTCAAATGACAAGAATTTCTTGATTCGACGAATAGCGCGATCGTTTCCAAGAAGCGAACGAGAAATTCGGGTAACAATTAAGTAACATTCGCGGAAAATCGATAGCGAACGCCGGGTTCCGAGAAGGTCTCGCTGGTAAACACTTGAAATGACAAAGCGAGAAATACTGGTCGAAATTTAACGGATGAGAAATATATTTGGCGAATCCTAAACACAAATATTTGTCAATTAACAATTTCCTTGTAGTTTCCACCCTCAATCCAGCATTAAAAAAAGGTTTCTAAATTTTTCATGAAATTTTCTGTGGACATATTTCGCGTCATAGACTCCGCTAAACGTTTCTTATTACTTATATGCATATGCCTATCTCACCTGCACGCCACCGAATCCCATCGGACCGAGGAATCTTTCACATTCATCCGCGATGTCATGCCATTTCCATTCAAAAAGATGTACCATCCCATCATGACCGGGCACATAGTGCAGGTCTTTCTGAGCGGCTACCGTTGATAGTATCGCTAACGACGCTAACGCACACACTAGCACTCGCATCATGCTCATTGATGACTGATGCGAAGTACCAGTCTCGAAAATATATAACCACACCGGTTGCCTGCACGAAGGTCAATATTGCTTTCCTGGCTACGAATGCGAGTGTTGTTTTACTGATTATTCCACATAATATTACGTCAACCCGTCAACTGCGTCGACAAAACACATTTATCGCACAAATTCGGATCGATAAACATCTTGCAAGTACTCGATTAAGTACGATTAAATTAGAAGTTACTCTACCCTGATAAAAAAAATCGATAAAATACGATATAGAAACCGATACGATTTGCAAAGATTCTTATCGTTTCCTATCGCAACTATTCGTAACCCATCGTTTCACATTTTAGAATCAGAAAGAAATATTATCGTTTTCTGTTGAAAGAGGATTCAATCGTTGGATAGATATTGTATTAATTATAATTATCATATGTATATATTGTATGAATTATTCTTTAATATATAATATTAAAATATTTATTCTCTTGTGATGCGAGATAGTATTTTGGTAAAAAAAAATTTACGTGATTTCACGATTTTGTAACGCAATTTGGTATGCATATTCAATGCGCCACTTCAATTCCATTGTTATATCGTATAATTGACTAAATTAAAAAGAGCCCCAGGGGGTGAAGTCTCAGAAATCTAAATAAAATAATATCAAAATATTTAAACGCGATCGTAAAGCTCAACACTTGTTCATTATTATTTACTGTTATTTATTTTATTATTATTTATTAATTCTAAATATTTTAACATCAAAACTTTGAGATGTAATTATATGTATATCAATACTATGTATTTTGTATGTTTCTCATAAAAGTACAAGAAAAGAATTTTAATACCTAATAGAAAAATACAGTCTTTATGATAAATTACAACGAACATGACGTGCAAAGCTTTTTTATTGCGCAGATATAAAAAAAGACAAAAAGTTTCCACTAGTCGATCGACCATCCACCTGCATCTAGCGACGAACAGACGAACGCAAAGCGAGCATAGTGAAATCGTGCTGCCATCTATCGCCGATAGATCAACCAGATAGTCAACATCAACGAATTAAACTCGAGAATTCCTCGTTTACCAACGCAAATCTTCCTTTTCAACTTTACCCTTTTATCGGCCGAGCGTTATCGACCGAGAGGAAAGCTAATCCGTCCGTTTCGCGTGAAAATGTTGTCAGCATTGACAAACTGACATCAACATTTTGGTCGAAAATATTTACTACGCGCCGGGAGTCGAGAGATGCGTGGCGATGCACGCGTGCCGAGTCGGATAGTCGAATAGTCGAGCAATTTTCTCTTCTACGAGGCGAGCGGAGCTCGCGGACGAGATCGGCGCGAGAGGAGAGTCTACGTAGAGTCTTGTCGTTAGTTCACCGGGTTCCGGATGTTGTCGCGCGCCGTGTGGTGAACAGCGGTGAGACGATCGTGCCTCGCGCGACGGGAACAGCGACGGCTCGCGCCCGCCAGATCGTAGGGTGCTCGCGCGCGGGAGTCGTTTCTCTCTTTCTCGAGAGCGGGCATAAATGGCACTTCTATTCACCAGCATGTGGGACTCGACATTGCTCCTGAACACCCTAACCCCAAAATTCTACGTCGCCCTCACCGGTACGTCGTCCCTCATCTCCGGCCTGATCCTCATCTTCGAGTGGTGGTACTTCAGGAAGTACGGCACCTCGTTCATCGAGCAGGTGTCACTGAACCACATCTCACCGTGGATCGGCGGCGGTGACAGCGCCAACGATGGCAATGGTACGAGCCTCGGCGGCGGCTCCGGGGGCTCCTCGAGCCACCAGAATGTTCCCGAGTGTAAGGTCTGGCGCAATCCGATCAATCTTTTCAGGGGCGCCGAGTATCAGAGATTCTACTGGGCCACCAACAAGGAGCCCCTCACTTACTACGACATGAACCTGTCCGCACAGGATCATCAGACGTTTTTTACCTGCGAAGGTGACACTGGTACGATCCAGTTGCATCATTAATTTAAAAATGTCTGTCATTTACACTCTGCTAGTGCTCTTATACTTTATTTATTTTTGTATTGTATTTATAACATATAAATACAATACTATATGAAGAACTTTAAATATATATGTTGTAAGCTAGTAAGCTAGAAATATTTGTACGATGTTTGGCCTTGCATCTTTATTTGTCCCAAAAAGACGCACTTAGAAATATCTGTCGTTGATACTCTGCTAAGTATTTTTATATTTTATTTGTATTTATAACATACGAGATTATATGAAGAATTTAAATATCTGTTGTAAATTACTAAATTAGTAAGCTAGGAATATTTGTAAGAATTTAGAGATGTTTGATCTATTAGAGAAGTTATTTCTGTCCTTTTTGCTCTTAAGACATAAGATATTGAGATGCTGATTCTGATCAATTCTTCTCCTGCAGGTAAAGCAGAATACGAGATCATGCAAACAGCTTGGAGAGAGCGCAACCCAGTAGTGAGAATACAGGCTGCACATAGCGCTCTCGATCGTAATCCTGATTGTGCGCCAGCTTATATTCTTCTTGCGGAGGAAGAGGCGACTACCATCGTCGAGGCAGAGAAGATCCTGAAGCAAGCTCTGAAAGTGGCCGAGAACAATTACAGAAAGTCGCAGAATACCCAACATCAGGGCTCCATAGCTGAGGCGATACACAGAAGGGATACGAATGTGTTGATCTACATCAAGAGAAGACTAGCGATGTGCGCGAGGAAATTAGGAAAGCTCAGGGAGGCGATGAAGATGTTTCGCGATCTCACGAAGGAGGTACCGCCGATCATGAATGTATTGAATATCCACGAGAACCTGATCGAGACTCTACTGGAGATGCAGGCGTACGCGGATGTGCAGGCCGTGCTGGCCAAGTACGACGACATCAGTCTCCCGAAATCGGCGACAATTTGCTACACAGCGGCGCTGTTGAAAGCACGGCTGGTGGCGGACAAATTCTCGCCCGATATCGCCAGTAAACGCGGTCTGACCACCGCCGAGATGTCGGCGGTAGAGGCGATCCATCGGGCCGTGGAATTCAACCCTCATGTACCCAAGTATCTTCTGGAAATGAAACCGCTCATTCTCCCACCCGAGCACGTGCTAAAACGTGGTGACTCCGAAGCGATTGCGTACGCGTTCTTCCATCTGGCACATTGGAAGCAGATAGAGGGTGCTCTCAATCTACTCCACTGTACTTGGGAGGGCACGTTTAGGATGTTGCCCTATCCACTTGAGCGCGGACATCTGTTTTATCCATATCCGACGTGCACCGAGTGCGCCGACCGGGAACTCCTGCCGTCGTTCCACGACGTCAGTGTCTACCCGAAGAAGGAGCTGCCCTTCTTCATCCTCTTCACCGCCGGTCTGTGCTCATTCACCGCACTGTTGGCTCTGTTGACTCATCAGTACCCGGACACTATGGGCGTAGTCGCCCGTTCGATGCTCGCCTGGTTCTCCCATCCGTTTTACTATCTTCTTGACAAGCTGGCTATCTTGCCCTCTAACTTATTGCAGCAGCTCTCTAGAATATAAGGCTGTATTTCCATATGATCTCCATTAACTTAAGACTTATTGTGATACTCGCGATATACTTATTGTTTTACTTCTACTATCTCTGTAGGCGCCTCTAGTATGTATGTACGTAAATGTGTGAAAGTTCCAATTTACAACTTTGTCGTTACTGATACTGTAATATCTTGTAGCGACGATTATGTTTGCGTACCGTTAAGTTCGAACAATGGTGAATATAACACTATTAATGACAAGAATTTTAGGCAGTAATGTCTCCGTTACGTGTTATATATACATATTATTAATATGTATATTATTATATATATTAATATTATTAATATTAATAATATATATGTATGTATAAACGAGATAATTATATATAATATATATAATATTGACATATTGTATAATATATATTATATAATATGATGTATCATCGGTCAATCGCTACATCGCGAATATGCGATTATATGTATCTATAAATTTATGCGAAACGGCATTTGGGTGCTAAATAAATTCTCTTTGTTTCATCGCATTCGTATTTATTCAATGATGGATATTATCAGTAGCTTGTAATGAGGTGAAAGATCAAGGCAAATCAGAGATCTTGACGTTTCACGTGACGACAGAACAGGAAGCAAGTTCGGGCACGTTCAGTCGACCGGGATGAGAGGGTTGATATCCCCTTCGCATATCCCTCCGCAATCATTCTTACGCAGCATAACAACGAGAATGTTAAAATCCCTCACGTTGATCACACGTATAATATATTATATATAATTTTTACAATAACCCGCCGAAACGAAAAATAAAAGACAACCAATGTGTCAAAGTAACGACGGCGACGGATAGTTTCGCATTCTCTCAATCATCCTATAATCGCATCTGATTTCTGGTCTGCCTGTCTATCATGAGACGGTTATGATAAGAGAAGAATAGACAGAAGGAGCGAGAGAAGAGAAAGATATAAGACACTTGGAAGTCAGAGGGCCCAGGTCTCTCTGGTACTCCGGGCTGGCTCCAGCCGTAACTTTGATTTTGCTTCGAACATTCATCCTCGATTAAATTCTTAACTGATACATATATGTATAATAAGGTGATAAAATTTGTCATTTTATATATATGTACAATATCTCTTTATAGTTTATCTCTATATATATCTATATAATTTACTTAAACGGACACACGTACGTAAAACGTCACGCGAGGAATTACGATTAAATAATTATCCTCCGTACATACACAGCTACAACGCTCCTCGTATTCACGGCTATGGGGAAAGGAAGGGATAAGGAAGGGGGGAATGAATGTTTACGTAATATAAGAACATGTAAAAACTTTCAAATGTGATCCTTAAGATTCGCTATAGTATAATGCTTATAGTCCTTAATTCATACCGCGTGTACAATTAGATGTATTTATCGAAGAGTACTAATCTACGAAATAGGAAATATTTTGAGTATTCGCCTCCTGCTAATATCAGAGCCTATATTTTGTACGTAGCCTAGCCTTCTTACACGCACGCGCCAGAATTGCGTTAGAATCCCCCGGGGATGGAGATTCGCTGTTTCCGTCCTACCAATTAGTAGGCTCTACTTTTTATTGCCGCGAATTATCTACGAAAGTCCACGTAATGTTTCTTCTTTTCTCTGCTATATGTACAAATTACAGATTGTCCGCTTCACGCTCAAAATCAGCTCCACGCTAAGATTGCCACGTTAACACGTCACTTCACTGTGTCTAGGGTTTGATCGTCTCCACCACGTTTCTTTACAAGTCTACACAAATAAGGCACCTTTAACAAATTACGCTGTTTATATAAGCTACACTCGATTTAGCAGTCCAACGCGCTCAGTCAATGACGCCACGTCTGCGCTGCGGCGATAGCTAATTCGCAATTTGTCAATTGAGGCATACGTAAACAACAGCAGTCTTAATGTATCGAACAAAAAACGTTATATATAGTGGATATATGTAATCAACTGGATACCAAAATTCTCATAGATCATTTCCTTCTTTCATCTAATTTCTCAAACGACGATAAATATTTTTAACTTTCAACGAAGCGCTCACATCCTTCAACTAAGTCACGTTCTCTTAAGATATTCATACACCCCATTCATCTATCGAAGTTTCTTAATTTATCAAACATCGAGATCGCTTTGAATTCTGCTAAAAATATTTCGTATCGTTCTTGCCCATCACGAAAGCAAGGAATAACGTCGAACTCAAAGAATAGCAATCTATCCGAATTCTATACGTTTAGCCTAATCGAGGCTATCTACATGTTCAAGAAGAAAGCGGTTTTTCCACTTTAAAACGTCATTTGTGCTTGTGGAATGCTAGAAAACAGCGCTGCCCAACCGAAATTTCAGCTCACGTGCCCTGAAAATACTTTTCCCCCGCTATTGCGTGCAATTGTTATACGCAATTACAATTGTTTATTTACACATTGAAACTAATAGAAGCCGTTTCTCAAAATATAGTACAATTCAAGCAAATATGTTCACCGAAGAATTGAAGAAATGTCTCTTAACGCCAATTACAATGAACAGCAATATATAATTAAATCTTGTCTTTTTACGTTACCGAATTTTTATCGTAACTTATGGTACGGAACAGATTTTCCGACGTAGATTGAATGTATGTTTACTGGCTGGCACGCGACCGCCGATTGGTCAATAGAGTTATTAAATGTATGCAAAAATTGTGGAAGAAGACAACACATATCAATTGGTGTTTCTTCTTTTAACTTTGCGAAAGAGTTTTAACCGAAACGCGATAGACAGAGAAGATTCTTAATCTTGATATTAAAGAGTACCGTTTGCGAAATATTGATATCGATCATAGAGTTTAGTGGACCACGAGTGAATGCTGCCTTCGACTAAATCTTCAACATGCCGACGCAATTGATCCTCCGTTAACGTGAGGTGGAACCTATTCTTGAGACCTTGAACAGTCGCCGCCCCACCACTGCGGAAGCACGGAAGCTGAGAGCCTGCGGAAAAAAAATCGATGAAGGCCATTAAGATACGCGGGTTGACACGCGAACGAGCGTACGGTCTGTACGAGTCACACTACTTACCCGACAACATAATCTCAACGAGGTTAACTATCTTCTCCATGTGCTTCCGTGCCGCAATTAAGCCTTGAAGAATGAGGCTCTTAAATTCCTCGAATAGCTTGGACTGATTGCCACCCATCACCTCGACAAATTCCGGCGTCAGTTTAAACGGGCTGGTCTCGAAGCCGAGATTTCGTGGCGAGGTCGACAAAATGAAACCGAAATCTATGTGGATCAGATGACCGTCGCTGTGCAGCAGGATATTGCCATTGTGACGGTCTTTTACTTGAATGAGATAGCTGACCAGGCAATACGCGGCACAGCTCTGAATAAAATTCCTCTGCGCCACTCGGAACGCCTCTGAGGTAGAAGGGCCGAACTCTCGTTCGAAGTATTGGAAAAGTGTTAATTGGCACTGCTTCTTCACCTGGTGGAGCGAGACGGTGTTCAGGATAGGTTCGATCAGACCACTGTCATTGGATAGACACAGTATTCTGCGACACAAAATCAAATCATCATTCAAGAGCCAAATCATCAAATATTGTTATAGCAAATTTAATATATTAACAAATTATATATATCAGTTAATAATTATTCCTCCAACCGGAGAGAGGAGGGACACATAATTGACTTTTTCGCGAGACGAAAATTTCCGATAGTAACTTGCACTTACTTGTACGGCCGTACCCAAAGGGGTACTTGTTCGTCTTGCCAAATCTTTTGCAACATTGAGAGCAGTTGCGAGGCGAGAAGTTCTTGTCTGAGATCATCGCCGCATTTCACAATTACCGCAAGTAATCTCCAAGATGCCAAGTGCCCATACGGGCTGGAAGCTCTTATTCGTCGTTGCTTCTGCTCCCATGGCTCCTTGAGGACCGCCGCCGATGGATCCTCGGGATCATGACTGAAAGTCGCGCTCGGCGTAGCTGCCATTTCACTCAACCGTCTCTTAATATCGCCCGGTACAAAGATCGGTTCTCTGCTATCGGACGATTCTTGACTCAGTTGCGATATGGTGTCTCGATCTTTTGGCTTGCGAAGCTGTAAATACTGAACGGAAGCGAATAAAAAAGTTAGAATATAAATTTTTAGAATTAAAGATGATGGCCGCTCGAATAAGATACACACCTGCTGCGTGATCTCGTCGTCCTCTTGACTCCAACAATCGTTAGGATCGTCATCGGGGAAATTAAATGTCACATCTGTATTCCTAACAGAATAGGGCGATATATTTTTTACGGGAGTTTGCCGTACCGTCGAATTCTGTTGACTATCTGAAGTGGACATATTGGACTGCTCGCCACCCGTTAAGTTCTCCTCAGACTTAGTGTGCCTCAACGAACTGCCCATTATTTTCGTCGGCACGGGCGATGTATATAAATCTTCCACCTCTAATACCTCCACATATATTATATAAGGTGCCTATAAAAGTACCAACGTAAAAGACGATATTCAAATGATGAATTTTTGCAGTGGTTCCGAGAAAGCGAAACCACAAAAGCGAAAAATGCCCGTACCTTGTCCTTGCTGTTAAGAACGGCGGCGTATTGTGGTGGAACTCGCACGATATGATGCGGTACCATGCTGTGCAGAGGAAGCCACACCCTCGCAGGGAGATTCAAATTAAGCGTATTGAGCTCCGCCACTAATTGAACGGTTTTACTTTCCTTTGTTGGGATAGTGCCGAGCAATTTACCAATTGATATTAGAGCTTGAATAAATTCGAATTCTGGCGCGAGTCGAGGTGCCTGCAGGAAGATTCATATTAAAGCTTCGTATTACAGTACATATTTGCTACTCTTTCGTACAAGATAATAACTTACATTGCAAAAACAATCGGTTTTTTGGCCTCGCAAATCGTTCACCACACCTTGGCAGGAATAGAAGCAGGTACAGCCGTTGTCAAACGCTCGACCAGAGCTCAGGTCCCCAAGACTTACTTTATTTATTATACCTTTGAAAAATTTTGAATAATCATTAAAATAGTCATTATAAAAATAATTCTCGTGATATGTAATTTATCGTTTTAAAAGATGCATGTTAGTTTGGATAATTACCGGAATGACTACGGCGTATAGTCTGGAACAATCCAGTAGCGTCGGACTGAGATCTTTGGTGGGTTTTCTTGTTCGGCGACGTAAGATTTTGCGCCGAGGGCAATGGTGATGGCGCAGGAACTTGAAATCCAGCGACACGCTGCTTTCGACCTTCATTTCCCTTTGGCCTAAAATATTACATGTGTTTAGAGATAAATTTTTGTTTTGTTCTAAATTCATGTACAATTGTTCCTGAGTCTCTAATCTGCCAAAAATTTCCCCCTGCCAAAAACTGCTTTTGTACTTATTGATCCTACCTGAGTTCATCTGACAGGATAAGATTTTTCAATTTGGTCCCATGAGACTTCTTCTTTGACGGCAAATGAGCATCAGAACTGTACGCGTCTAGCAGCCAGGCACATTTTAACGAGAAATCTGCTGACTGTCTACATCTGCAAAGCAGTTGATTCGTTTAGTTTTAATTCATCCAAATCTTAGCGCCGCAATTGATAAAATACGCAATCAAGTAATCTTCTAATGCGCGAGTCCTATATTTACCTATGGACAAGATATGGATAAAGGACTTCTGTTACTTCGTGAAGTTGTATATACATCACAACTAACTGCGGTAAGTAAAAGTCCACATCATTGTCCGGAAAACTGAACATCTTGTTACCTACAATATGTCATTGTTACACACAACATTCATACTTATCGTGAAACATGCAGAATGCATTTAATTGTAAAAGTGCATCCGCTAAAAAATTTTTGCTTCGCAAAATTCCTTCAATAGGGATCGGTATTTGGAATCCCATATTTGATGAAAATAGAGCATACATTATTCGAATGCGTGAAAAATAAATTTTCTTTCTATACTATACCTAGATAACTCTGAACGCCAGGTTCTTTGGAATTGAACAGATAGGATATAGCCATGGACATGTCAAATATTTGACTCTCGAAAAGTCGCAGCAGACAGCCTTCCGAAGGTTTCGGCTGCTTCGTTTCTTGTTTCTGCCGACGGACAACGTCCGATTGCTTCTTCACCGTCTCGACTTCTTGTTGCTGCGTTGCGGTCGTGCCGCAGCAAAGGGTCATGGCCGCTCCTGTCAACTCGCTCTGGCTCGTATCGGCCACGGACGGCGGTGATGACACTTGCATAGCGTCCGGGTAGATATCGACGCATTCCTGATGCTGATAGTCGTGTTGACCGTCGCTGCCGCGTTCTCGCACGTTCATGTTTGGTCGCGGTTCCTGCGAGCAACATTCATCACCGTCGTTCGCGTCGTCGCACCGGGAACGGTCACCGTTGGTCTCGTTCTCAGGTGACACGGGGGACGCTGGACTGTCACTGAGACGCGTGGACAGTTCCACAGGCGACACCGGCACCGACATCGACATCGACACTGTCACTACACCGGCACTGTTCTCCATACCGTCCACCGCATCGACCGAATACACGTCGCCCGGCTGCGACACGGCCGAGTCGAGGCTCTCGCGGCTGTGCAGATGATCCACGCTGGATTCGCGGGTGGCGGGCGCATTCGTGGCGTCGCTCGAGCCGCTGTCGGAGCCGCACAGAATGCCGGAGTCGTCGGAACCGAGACTGGCCAGGTCCTCGCGTTCCCGCGCGGTGCGCGCGCCCTTTCCGCATGATCCCGAGGACGACGACGATGACGACGATACCGTCGTCGTCTTAGAAACCGACGAAGGTGCAGGATTCTCGCATTCCGGACTTGGCGTAACGTCCACCTCTGGGATTCGCTGCAGGGCGGAGTCCAAGCTCCGGTTTCTATGATGGTGCGTCAGCGTCGTAGCGGCCGCCTGAGGCACCGGCGGTAGTAGGATACCCATTGATCTAGTAATAAAATGATCGACAACGTTATAATTAATAACCAAGGTATACTTTCTCTTATTCGCTGTATATGATACGCTATATGAATTATGTCAATTATGATATAAATTGCTTCGAATTGCAAATGTATTTTTGATCTTTTAATACATATACGGGTAAAGATAAAAATAGAAAGTATAGTTTTAACTCTTTTCACAGAAATGTTTTATATATATGACGATCCATATAATTAGCATATATTTATATATTAAACTTCACTATATCTTATTACGCAAACTATCGATATATCCTTCTTGTAGCCTATCTCATTCTATAAATAGATATTTAATGATATACTTTAATAACATCACTATCACTCATGCATCTGTCCTGCATTATTTAATGCTTGAAACGTTGCATTTTTCTTATAAATTATTAATATTAAGTATTTCGTATTTTTCCTTCTTGTTTTGCATTGTTTTGCATTCTATATTTCATCATCTATCTATTATTAGAGCAGTAAGCTACTTTTTTTTATAAGTAGCATTTAAACTGTTTTTATTTAAATTTATCCTTCGGTGGGTTGCATTCTTTCTCGACCGAAGAGAATTGCGTGCGCAAAATATTAGCTAGCTCTAGTTTCCAGTCGGCGGCTGCGAAAGCGCGACCAATAAAGAAAATAGATACGACTGAGCCGCGCTGATTGCAATTACTCGTAGCGATGATTATTAATATTGATGACGCCGTCGCCGTCAATTTAAATATCTCGGCTTGCATTCCACCGATTTATATCACGACGTAGCCTCCACTGGTATCGTCAACTTCGACGTCGTGGCATATTAGCGAGGCGAATTTACGATCGCTTTTATTCAACAAGTGCCAGGAAACGCCAGACGCGTCGCAAATAGCTCGCGCGTGTTTCGCGGAACGACCTCGCCGAGTATTCGCGGGGTACGGCAAACGGCAACGGGATACCTGAAGTCCAAACTGTGGTTTCGTTGATGCGTGGTCAGTCTGCTGCGTGGACTGATCGACGGATTCGGCCGACCGTGCACGAGAGGAACATTACAGCTGGCCAGTTTGTGCCGTTTAATGTGTGTCACGCTTTCCTGGCGCGTAGGTCCACCAGTCGGCGTCACTGCCACCACTTCGCTCATATTAGAGTCGAGTACGAGCACCGGCTCGGCTAACAGTCATCTGCTGGCCATGCTGGGGCTTCACCTGCAAAACGCGAAAACCTGATTGGAGTGCAGCGTGTCTCTTTCGTTTCTCGAACATCGAAAGCACGTCATGTTAAAAAAAAAATTCTAGTAACTGGTTAATATATTATGTATATAAAAAATATAGGAAAAGCATTCTTATATTATATATTCAAGCTACATTATATTTACGTATAATAATATCTATAGTCTTTGTGTATAAGTAAGATGATATAACGTACTGTTACGTGCACTTCTTGTTTACGATTTTAAAGCGCTTTCTCGATAATTGTATCACGACAAATCATGACGACAATCGCATCACAATAAATAAATAGTATTAATTAACATTCCAATGAGCGTCAAGTATAGTATGCGGGGAAAGCGAACGCGAGGAAAGTTAAAACGGTTCGAAGAGAGAATCGAGAGACGAGATGTATTTCCGGCATCCTCGTTATTTTTGGGAGCAGCGTGAGCTGATAACGGCGGATGATATCATTTTTCGCGTCGCAATCACGAGCGCTCGTGGCACGAATGCCGCGCACATAACTGGAGCCGTGATGTCAACGACGACGATTGCTCGGCACGAGGAGAACACGCTCTCGGATAACGCGCGCGTCCGACCTCGTTATCAGCCGCGTCTGTCAAATATCGCGATAAGGAAATCGGTATCTCGGATCGGGGAGAATCGTGTGTGTGTCGTATCGTATCTTTTAATTAATACACACGACCCAGGCCTCCCGTTTTCGCGGTGCCGCGATATCGCAAATTGATTATACAACGTCGCGGTATCGTGCCGCGAGAAAAAAAAAATCCCACGCGGGAACACCCACGAAACCGAGCGACCGGAAATCGCGCATCTGTCTGGAAGGTCAATCGCGCCGCTTTTAGTGCCTGGATAAGACGCGAAATTGGAACTTCCTTTCGAGAAATAAGAATTCGCGTCGATATGAATTTCGTCTGCACAAACGTCGCCTCGAGCACGGTGCTTATTTAAAGCATTCTTAAACCAGAGATTTTCTAAAAAAGGAAAAGCATGACCACTTTGAAACTCTAGATTCCTGAAAAATTTATAGCTTTACCTACGATATACGTAATCCCGACGTTTCTTTGAATATAAATGTGAGGCAGCTAGAAAATAAATCTCTTCATATTAGAAGCTATCAAATAATCATTAATAGACATTATCTTATTGTCTTCGTTAGATCTTATCTTTACTGTAACTTGTATAAGGTTGTTATTCTCATATCTTCCTTTCAGCTTCTCATTCTGCGTTTTTTTCTACGTGATCTAATATCTAATTATAATCTTTTAAGTTTAATCTTTTCAATCTTTTTAGTAGTAGGTGTACTAAAGGGACCTCTTTTAATCTCGTTTATGCATGCATAAATAAATAAATAAATTATCGAAACTGATCATTAATTATAAAGGTATACGCATATGTGCGTTCAGATGTACGTGGGCAATGGACAAATGGAAGAAAGGTCGACGAAAGGTCGTCGGATTTGTTGAATATCCGCGCCGCAACGGTAAAATTGAAAAAAAGTCACGATACCGCAACACAGACGTGTAGAAAGTGTGCGGCATTTTATCAATTCGAACACTTTCTAGGATCTTCCTGCCTCGGTATAGCGCGCTTCATTCTACGCACAATTATCCCGCGGGTAAATAAACGCGGGTATACAAAAGACGATGCAATATTCCGTGCAGCAGTTAGTTACATTAGCAGTTTACATGGAGAACAAGCGCATCGACGAGAAAATAAACTGCCTCATTGTCATTCTCTTCAACTTTTCCGCGTTAAACGTGCAAATACCAGAATACCATCACACGCTAACTTCGAAGCTACGTTAAAAAACGCTTCGCTCAATGACTTTCCGTAATTCTCGATCCTGAATATTTTAATGACTTAATATTCAACGATCCTTGATTTTTTTCAAGTGAATGTACGTTCCTGAAAACGAGCCAAACGAGCCGAGACTCACCGAGCGAGAGTCTCGCAGTCCATATGGAACGAATTTGGAAGACGCTAACGAAGCTGACGGTAGTCAGAGCGTTAAAATACCAAACTCCATGCTTTCAGACAATCCTTCTAATTGCGCAAACGCGCTGTCAACGAAGCTAACTGTCTATTAACCGATATTTCTTCACCCGGAGGGGTCCATCTCGTAACGCTCATCTGCCGAGCGAGCGAGCCCCGTCTTCTTTACGCGTCGAAATTGCGAACGCGAATCACTTCTTCACGTGACAAAAGATGAAAATTGCAGTGCATGGTATTTTAAAAGTTGCGGCGCGGCCCGGGTGTCACGATGCGGAACCGTGCGGTTTTCTATCTCGGCACACGGATCGCGTTGCGCGTTGCAAAATCCGCCGACTTGAAACTCGCGACATGCGTGGTACCATGTGCTTTCACCGATCTGCTTCGGTGCCGGCGCGTACTCGGCGCGTACGAGCGTGTTCGCTCCGAGTTCCAAAATTGCGACGCTGCAGGCAGCTGTTCGCAGACAGCTGTTCGATCATGAGAAGTAGAGACTAAACATTAGGCCTGTTGGTTTTAGCTGAACTTGTTGCACGATTCATCTTTTCTCTTTTCTCTTTTCCTTTTCACGTTGGAGAGAAAAAGAGGAAAGATGGACCGTGCAAGAAGTTCAACTAAAACGAACAGGGCCTAGTATCGATACTTATCTTCCCGCGTTTGTTTAGGTATCGCGGGACAATCTCGATTTTATAAGAAAAATGGGTCTGTTTTCTGTTCCTGAACTGGCTGCACTAGTTCAGAGTTTGTCTTTTTTATTCCACATTGAAAGGAAAAAGATAAACTCTGAACTATAGTGCAGCCAGTTCAGGAACAGAAAACAGACCCAATGTTAAAAGCGTGAAACGCGGTATATGAAGATCAATGTAATAAAAAAGTAACAAAGGTACTCAGAAGTTACATCAATATGTGTACACACGTATATCTACTGTTACTCATACACCATACACGTATTTCTCATTCCGGTTGATATTTGAACTGGTCCGTTCGACCGTTCACCGTTCACTCGCCGATACCGGATGTCGACACGTTACATCGAAGCGAATCGTTCGTATCTTAATGGTCTTTCAGCATCTATAATTATTACATTAAAGTTTTATAATATATATCGGGTCTCGTTAAAAGATTACGAATATTTCACGATAAAGGATTAAAGAGCAATATTTTTGTATTATTTCTACGTTATATGCCAATCCATGTGAAAATAACTTGGGAGGATACGTTGTAATTACAGCACGCTCGGCTTTTATTTGCCTCTTGGCAAAAGAGAAATTTAATGTCTCACAGTTGAAAAATTAATTTCCTGATTCATTCCGCGATAGCTGTCGATGTTGCTCGGTCTTTTTATCTCTTTTTTCATCGCGCTACATCAACACTATGCCAATAGTGCCTACTTACTTGAATAAAAGAGAGCTACGCTTTTTTTCTTTTTTTTTCTTTATGACTATCCCGGCACGGTGAATGCAGAGGCGGACGTGAATGCGGTTCGCTGTATGCGAATCACGATGATCTAATCACTTCGATGATCTAATAATCGGCGTCGATGACCGAAGCTGGCTTTGACGACTTTTTGGAAGCGCAATTCGGTCTTCCACGGATTTTTCCTAACAGTATATTCTGATAGATCATGGCATACTTTCTTTGTAAACTTTTTGAATTTTTGCAATATCTTCAAAATTGAAGAAAATATAGTACACGGAAATGTGCTGTGACGTCACATGGACACTGCGGCATCTTTTGAAGTTGACGACATCAAAGAAACTTTAGCAAGCTATAACTTTCTGAAATTTAGGTTACCGGTTCTACCCAAATTACGGATACCGCTTAATAAAAAAATTTACTGGAAGACTGAATTACACGCGGGCGTTTTCGCGCGCGTGGGCGCGCTAGAAAGAGTCAGACTCGCGTCGAAACTCCGCGACTCGAATATTTCCTTTTGCGAATAAAAGACTTTTGCGAAGCTTTCCGCAAAAGGGACGCGCCCGCGGAAGAAGCTCGCAGACGCTTGTGCTGTCGTCGCGCGATGAAACAACGTTTTACATACGATTTACGTAAAGCAGATTCAGCAGATTGCGAACGCAAAACGATGCGAGGTCGGATAGTTCCGAACGAATAAAAGATCTCGCAGTTAAGGCGATAACCAAAGGGAGGGCTCCGATCGGGACATCTCTAAAAAATGACGAAACTTTGAATCTTCTCTCCTCGTTTATATTATCCCATAAATAATGCGGTATAAAAGGTAGCTTGATTTATTCTTTAGCTCGACTTTTATCGCCAGGGACTTGAAAATTTAAGATTAAGATGGGAAGAAAAAAGAAGTTATAAGGATAAGAATGGAAAATATATTTTGGATTGAAATCAAAATGTCAAACTTCTGTTTCATCTCAAAAATATCTCTAAAACACCGCATTACCTATTTATGGGATGATTCAATATAAAGTTTTTCAACCACGATTTTGGGACAAGGACAACGTTCGCAGATGCCCAATTTTTTATATTCAAGTTAGAGTTAAATTTTGCTGAATGCACAAATTCTTTATAAGAAATAAAATTTTCGTGAAATGAAATGCATGCGGGAAACTATTAATTAGACACCTCACGATGCCTTATCGATGGCTACTCGTCTAATTCCAATTCCTCAAGTTTCTCAAGTTCAGTATTAATTAAATTTCTTCAAGCGCGTCTCCGCAGGTCTGTCTGGTCTCATGACAACTTCGAAATTTAAATGTCAACGTCGCGAGACCTCGTAGCACGCGAGGAATTTTTCTAAATCGTCCGCGACAAGTTTAAAGAGTTTTTAAAGAGACGAATCTCGCGGCGGTTAAAATTCACAAATTTCTCGCTTCAGATACGGCGAGGATCAAACTCCAATGTCCGATGCATTGGGCATTTAAATTATCTGTACCGTTTGACGTTTTCAATTATCGCCGCCACTACCACATTCATCGTGCACGTGACACTGACTATTTATCATATCCGAAACATACTATCGTAAAGGCTATTTAGAGTCGACTGTTCTCATTGAGTAAGACCGACCGTCTGAATGTAATTAACAAGCAGAACAGTGCTGAGTCAACATTAGGCAAATTTAATCGTCGGTTATTATTTGATAGATATAATCTCAGTAAGGAAGACCGGGGCGAGATCGACAGTTTTTTTTCTGTGCCAATTTTTAACAACAAAATAAATAATTTTAGTTAAATGTGGTATACCGTTGTAAAGAGTGAACCTTTAGCTACAAAATTTATATAGGAAATTTTTGTCTACGTCGCTTTGTCTAACCGGTATAGAGCAAAAACAACAACGGTGGAAAAATTGAAATCTCAAAAATGCCGGGGCAGAGCCGTCACTCCATAAATACATAATTCCGATTATGAAAACTGATAGGATACATTTTATTAATTATTTGTTAATAGAAAAATGTAAACATTTATTAATTAGTGTTAAAATGTTTCATCATTTTGTGTTTTTGTGTGTTTGTACGGATTCTATAACTCAAGAACTAATCAACCAAATATTAAAGAATTATATATGAAATAGGGGTAGAAAAGACTGAAAAATATAATAAAATTAGAAAATTTGCCAATATTATAAAAGTCCACCCCTGTGGCTTGGTGAACGCTTCGCCCCGAACACAAGTTTCAAGTTTGGTCGCTCACGAAATAATTATAGACATCAACGATAATGAAAAAACTTCACTGGATTCGTGTTCAGCATGCATTGCTCTTTAGAATCACGTACCTCGAGATTTGGAGAGCAAATATTATTGCAGATAAGTATTACAAAATTTCCACGCGCAGAAAATTTCACTTTTACCTTCCGAATACACGTTTGCCCTCGTAAAAATCATAACACGGCAGATCGCATGGGTAACATGAGCAGCGTTTACAATGTTAATAGGGAGTTCGCGCGATATACAGGTTCCGAGATATTTGATTTGACGATTTCACCCCGGTCTCCCCTAAGTTTAATTTTCGGCGCTGTGGCAATCGTCGTAAAATTTTCGCAACACAGAGTAAACATAGACATCATATCTTCAGCAGCGGAATTTGTATTTAGATTAGGTATTCATTTAGTTTAGATTAATACAAATTTATATATAAAGTTGAATATTTAGTGGAGTAATCTAAAGTCAAATTCCGCTGCCGAAAATAATGATGTCTATGTTTACTCTGTGTGTGTGTGTGTGTGTATATGTATATATAGGTCTAATCAAGATATCTCTGGCATTGAAGTAATTATGCGGTATTAATAAATATATTCCCAACAATTACGTTTCTTACGTCCATTTCTACTAATGTAGATTAACTTTAATCTCGGTTTAACTAACTCTTTAGCTTTTTTTAGTTTATAAAAATTAGAAAAAGATAAAAGGTAAATTAAACCGAGATTAGTAATCTACATTGGTAAAAATGAACATTAAAGTCTCTCTTTAACGTCTTAAACCGGCAATTATATAATAGATTAATAGACAAATTACCAACACACGCATGCGGAGAGACAATTTGTCACGCTCGAAATTTGAAGCCACAGACACGGCTCTCGCGATTTCCGACTGATCCTCGTTAATTAACGTGTTACAATCATCGCACACACGCTCTTTTTTCCCGCTACGCAGAATCCACAGACGGCGATCTTTTCCGATTTCGATCTGTGCGCTGTACCGCGCCTCTCCGTCTCGCCGTGCCGCGCGAGCGTCTCCTGGCACCGTCGCCACCGCTCCGCTCCGCTCGCGCTAGGTCGCCCGCTCGCGCAGCAGAGATGGGTGTGCCATGCTTGCGAGAGCGAGCTTCCTGTGTCGATCCCGTGCGTGTTGACAGAACACTGGAAAATCCACACCCCCGTCGCCGGTCGCCGGTTGCACCGTCGGCGTCGCGTCGCGTCGTCCTTCGTGACGTGAATCAATCGCCCTCGCCGCACCGCGCCGCGCCGCGCCGCCGCGACACGACACGACGCGACGCGACACGCTACGACGCGACGCGACGTAAACGTCAACGTCGACGTCAACTCGTTGGCACTCACCTCGCGCTCGAATCCGGGATCCCGAGCTACTACGCTACCGATGACATTCCTATGCCTCGGCCTGCCGCCGCTCGATCTTGGCCGTCCAGGAGGGCCGAGTTTCGACGGCGCGAGGACGCGCGGGGGACGGAGCGCGAAGCGGACGAGACGGGCGGACGGAAGAGGAGAGTGGCGTCTCGTCCCGTCGTCCACGTATTCTTCCCTCTCGTGCACGACGCGAGCTCGAGTACGCCTCAGTACACGCGCACCGGGTACGAGGCACCAGGCACCAGGCACCGCGAACACGCACGACGCTCGTCGCCCCCCCCCCCCCCCTCAGCTCGCACCTTGTAATGGCAGCGACGATCGGGGCAGTTCCGGAGCGGTTGAAGCGGTTCACGCGCGCATGCAGGCAGGCAGAATTGGCAGATAGATAGGTGGACAGACACGCACGCACGAACGCACGCACGCTCCCGTGTCGTTTCTCGATGCCGCCGGCTACGCCCAACAACGCGCGTCGATCGGAGCTCCGTCGCGGGCGCGATGCGCGCGATGCATCGCGGGGGACAACCGCGCGATGAGCGATCGCAGGCGAATCGGCCTGGCGGCGACGCGACGACGCTCGGGCTCGGGTCCGGAGTACCGCGGCTTGGTTAACCCGCGGCGAGAGGAAGATGCGTTATCGCTCGGAACCGTACCGGAACGACGCTGCGAAACGACGACGACAACTGCGAGACGACGAACCGCTGCCCACGCCAAACCCCAACGTTGTTGCCCGTCGCACGACGCATTGAGCACTGACACGGCGCGGCGCACTGCTGCCAACGCCGCGGACGTTAACTCACTCCGGGACTCCGGCCGGACTGAATCACGGCTGCGCCGCGCCGTCCAGGGACGTGCCTAGCGGGCCCGCGGCCCTTCCCTTGTTTAACACAGACTGACGAATGATTCTCGATTCCTCTTGTTTCTTGAAAAGGGAGCTGGGACTGCTGGGAGAGAAACGCTCAGTTAAATAGTGCTCCCATTGATGCGCGCGTAAGCGCGTTTGACGAGAAACGCCATCGAATCTGAAATATGCGCATATTACAAAACAATAACTCACTTCGGCGAAAGATAAGGAAAAGTCGATAAGGCGTTTTAGGAATTATCTGCCGATAAAGGCAGATAATTCATTCTTATCAATTCTTATTCTTCTGGATTCTTTTTGGAATTAATATTATAAGTTTTTTTAGTTATTTCCTTATGCGAGATTAAAGATAAATTTCGTAAACAAGATACAAATATGTAGAATTATAGATGCTGAGGAAGGTTTTAAAATTAACTCATGTTTAAATTTAATTCATCCGAATGAGATCCGAGTGACTCATCCGCTCTCGTCTTAAGACGAAATCCACTGATAACGAAATATATTACTGTTTCGTTTGACGTGAAACGCTCGACACGATTCATGCGTGTGTCTAACATCTGCGTGATTTGATAAACTTGTTGCGAATTCGAATGTTTTTCGTTCGAATCTAAGACGCCGCCGTCGAGAAGCGATACGAGTCACTTATTTTGACGCGCGTGAAAATTCCATAGATACTCTAATCAATTATATCGCTCGCGTACGCATTCACGACCCGGACCCCAGTCGTTGTAAATTTAAATGATCGTAGAGATAAAGAGAAAGAGAGAGAGAAAGAGACATAACGATTCTATTGAAGCTTCTCTTACGCAATAACGAGTGATTTTATCATTATATATGTTCTGTGGATTTTATCGCCTTCTCGGGAAGCATACATAATTCCGCGGCGACGCAACGGCCATATTATATCATATTAGCGCTGGCAATACTCATTGACGTATTGACAGCGTTTCATCCCATTGTCACTCTACTCCGGCATTGTTCGGCGTCGAGACTCGATGTTGACGGTGCTGAAATGTAAGCCGATGCTATCAACCGTACGGGATGACAGCATCGAAGATAAGAAAAGCATCGTGCAGTCATACGTACTCGAAGAGGCTCGGCTTAATTGGCGCTCGCCTTTGTGGCGAAAAGACGCGAAGCGGAAATTTTATATCTCGAAACGCGATCGAAAAATAGAAATGTCGATTTGTAAAAGTAATGATAACATTAATGATAAACGGCTCCCGAATGTGATCGCCTCAAAATTAGCTTGTCTCGTAAACGTTGAACTCACAATCAGTGATGATCTAGATTCGTATCGCATGTACTCGGAGATAAACATACGGTGCGAAATACCAATAGGAGATTAAAACAACAAAATTTTATAAATTCTTTCTTGTGTTGTACGCGAGTTTCAGAATCTTGATTTTAATTACACGGATTTCTCGATGCGCGTGGATTTGATTTGAAAACTTGAAAAGCGCTCTTCAACCTCGAGCTTCATTTCACGTTCTATTTAAAGAAGCTTTTCCTTTTTAAATCACCTAGTGAAAAAAGGATTTATAGCCGTAACAGGGTGTTTGTGTTGATAATAATATTTCTCATTTCTGGGCAAATGTTTGTATAGGTATACTTCTTATTCCAACTTGTCGATGAACTGCGCGCCGATTATTTGTTAATCTTGAAACACAGCTTTTGTTTGTTGAAACATAGTAAATCCACATACTTAAATCGATAATCGATTTAACTTTTCGATGCTAATCAGCATCCTATAATTAAATCACTGTGGTAAATTTTTCCTTTTTATTTCCCAGAAGAATTTTTGTTTTAGACGAGTGATTTTTGTAAAGTGTCCTGTACAATTTATTCAGACTTAGATTTAACCCTTTCAAGACGGTATTAATTTAGAACAGTGGACTTTTTTTATGTCTTCAATTTTTTTATATACATCTTCTGGTATTTCCTTCAACTGGAAGATGTAATGATACATTTCCGAAGCTTTACATGTAGAAACCAATTTTAATGGCAAATAAAAAACTTTAGTCTTAAATTTAAACTTGATGGTATATACTCTATATACACAGAAAAAAAAGAATATTCTTGATTTAAAAATATCTTTAATTTTAACGTGGAAATCTTGAAATGAGATTACATTATTGTGTTAAACGAAGAAAACTTGCTTGACTAAAGTCATTTATATTTTATATAGTTCAACCAAGAAAAACAGTTGAAATAAAAAGTTGAAATTCTTATAGGAAGATTTTATAGCTTGTTGCGTACCTATATACAGGGTACCCATTTTATAAAACGCATCTCGATAATTCTTCAACGAAGCATTTTCAACAAAAATGTTTCAGACAAAAGTTGGAGGGTTTCAAGGGGGACCTCTGGTTAGCGCCAAAATTTTTCTTATTTTATGCCCTTTCAAACGATATACTACAATATAGGGGGTTCCATGTAAGAAATTAAAGGTGACGTTCATGTGAGCTTCAAACGACCATCCAAGGTCAAATCATTGTCACCATCTTATGTCCCCCTTGAAACCCTCCAACTTTTGTCTGAAACATTTTTGCTGAAAATGCTTCGTTTTGAAGAATTATCGAGGTGCGTTTTTAAAATGGGACACCCTGTATAAAACAAGACGCGTTAATTTAAGTATAGGTACAAGTTTTAATTTGACACTTCCTTTTTTCTGATGTGTATGCATGTGTACCTGGAATCTTGAAAGGGTTAAAGGATCGAGGTTCGTTA
Organism: Leptothorax acervorum; assembly: GCA_035220615.1. Classification (NCBI taxonomy): domain Eukaryota; kingdom Metazoa; phylum Arthropoda; class Insecta; order Hymenoptera; family Formicidae; genus Leptothorax; species Leptothorax acervorum. Next base: position 1,013,201 of record JASTWQ010000018.1, read on the forward strand.
CTCGAGTAGCGAAACGAAGCGGACCGAAAGAACCTCGATCCTTTAACCCTTTCAAGATTCCAGGTACATACACATGCACACACATTAAAAAAAAAAAAGTGTCAAATTAAAACTTGTACCTATATACTTAAATTAACGCGTCTTGTTATTAAATTTCTACTAAGGTTGGCAGAGAAAGAAAGTCAAATAATTACTGTTAATAGTGCTTTTAATACTCAAAATAAGTAATTAATCACTAGCCAAATAATCATTACAGTATTAAATTTCTATATAAAGGAAGGGTGACGGTTCTCCCAGTGCCGAGCACTGAATATCCACGGGCCCCGCCGTGAAGCATTAGGCACCTCACGCTTAGGTTGGCAGTGGCACCGGACGGTGCTATTCGAGAGTGGTGGGGGGGAGGAAAAGGTCGCACACGTCCGCAAGTGCAGCTGTACCCGGCGAGTCCGGCGACGTACACGGCCTGAACATAGTGGGGTGATCGGAGGCCAAGCGGTTATATAGAGGCATTAGGGTACCAGCGCTGCTCCAAACGCAGCCACGCGTTATGACGCGCGGGTCCGCAATACGCATGCTACTTTGCTCTCGAACAACAACGGCCTTTTGCTTTCTTCGCCCAACCACCCCCTCCCTTCCACTCCCAGCCTGGTCCTTCCGTCGGCCCGGGGCAACGGCGTTGCTCGACTCCATGCGTGCCTCGCAACATTTCGCAATACAGGGCAGACCGACGAAACTACCGTACCCCGCGCGTAGGCCGGGGTCCCGGCGCGGCGGATGCCGTAGATTATCGTTGAGTTATCGGTGACTCATGTGCGAAAGAATGCATATGCGATGCGCGTGCGAAACGTAGAAAACATATGTAAAGATGGTATCTTGCAGTTTTGCAGCGCGCTAATTGATCGAGAATCGATCTTCAGGTCGTTGGAATCGCTGGTTTCCTCTCGACCAAAATATACGACGTATATTTCACGGGTAATTAAACACGTTCACCACACCGCGATGAAATTAGCCGACTTCCTTCCGGGATCAGTTATTCCTTTTTTTTTTTTTTTACAAGAGTTTGAAGGGCCCATCAATGCAGCATGTTTAAAATATATTAATGCCAGTTTCTTTGATTTCCCTCGCCTTTCACATACACACAAAAATTGGAGCAAATCGAATCATTTTGTTTGCGTCAAAGGTGCGGGTCATATGTTTCGCGCGCTCAAGCGAATCGTCAGCGTCACATAGCTCGTTCGAAAAAAATGTGAGCGAATATGTGCAAATGCATGCGAGCGGAGCACTTATTGAAGCATCGACAAAAATAGCCCACTCCAGCACACACACACACACACACACACACACATATGTAAAAACTATTTATATATATTATATTAACGCGATATACATATATTATAATTGCAAACGATCGCAGGAGAAACGTGTTTCGCTCTTTCCCGTATTCCCTTCTATAAACATCCGTATAGGATTCGCATTCCGTGTCGATTGCAGAAGTGGACTTTTAAATCGCCGGCCGCCGCGCGGCCGCGATTCGGCGAGATATGACGCGCGCGTCGCCGCCGCCAACCGCCGCCGGATTATGACGCGTTGTGCTGTTTCGAACAGTCATGCATGCCTATGCGACGACGTAAACACTATCGCACACTATCGTGCGCGATATCGCGCAACGACTAATGGGCATCGTACGCGCTGTCAGGTCTCTGTGTATACGCGGAATTAATGGGTTTTCGATCGTAGGGGTTCGCGCGGCGCGGCTCGCGCTGACTCATTTCGCCCGTGATCGCGTTAAAATCGATATGTAACGCGCCAGTATCGAGAGCGGCGTAAACCTGTCCGTCCAAACGCTACTCTTAATGCTTTCTTTTTTCTTTATTATAAGACCAACGTTTGTCGCTTTAGATGGATTGTTGTAGTATATGTTGCGACTATTGAGATACATAATACAAATGATACAATATAATACAGTATGATATAGGATACAGTATAATACATTTTATTATTTTAATTGGTACTATTTAGTCTTGACTGTTTAATAAACGTTTATGTTTATTCTTAATGCTGGAAATTGTTATTTCGCCGATCCGCGGACAGTCGAGGGAACGCGTACAAGCAAAATATCGCGATATGTTTATTTAGATTAAACTCAAGCGGGAGTCGAATAATAAATTCAAGCTCGTTCTACGGGATCTGTAATTCGTATACAGAATACAGGAGAGAATGTTAATTATGTGCCATGTCGTTTGAATAATTAAATTGCACACTCGTGTATTAAAATATATTAATACAATATATACCTATACATCGGAATAAATGACGTATAAAATTATAAAATAAACTATCTCGAAATCTCATGTCAATTATAAATCGTTTTAAATTAACTTAATTTAATTTAAACATATGTAATTATTTTGCTCGCGTGCATCCACTTGATTATTTGCGGATTGGAATAACAATTTCAACGGCATTATTGTCTTAGCCTGTAGCTGTTTTGTAGTCTTGGCCGTGAGGTAATTGAAAGGAAAGAAAGAATGGAAGACTGTTAATTCTATTATTAATACCGCGTTTATTGCATTACTCTGTTTCTATTCATCGCTCCCAATTACCCCACAGCTATTCTATTGCCTACTTAACTACTTTCTATCACAAGTCTATCGCACGTCACGTAATTATATATTCACGATTGTTTCTTGCCGTCTGCCGTACATATTCATGACTACTTACCTCCTGGCGTGGCAAGTCATTAAATTAAACTCAAAGACCGTATCTTCTGCAAAAAGTATCATATCATATATTCGTTTTTTATGATATATATTAAGATCTCCAGAATGAAGGAGGAGAAGGGGAAAAGAGGAAAAGAAGAATCGTGCATCTGCGTTTTATTATAAATTATACAATTACGATGATACCTATAACAGATTAATAATTGCGCTCATTTTCTCTGATCTTTAGAGGGCTTGTTCTAGAAAAGCAAGTGCCTTTTACAGCAACATCACTGCTACTTAAAAGAGTGGAGGATCGTTCTTCGGCCGTTTCATCTCTCATCTCGAATGGATGATGGGAATCTTAACGGCACCGTTGTGAGTTGTGACGTCATCGGCGAGTTTTTCGGCACGATACAGCCGCGTGTATTTACGAGATATACGCGTAAGTCTGTTTTCGTCTGGCATAATCCAGCCGCGAATCTCGAGAGATGCGAGAACCGGCCCGGCCGTGCGCCGTGTGCGACTTCCTGGAATGCTCCACGCTTTCTACCTGCGACGGGCTTAAATATATCTCGGCGAACGTAGCGATACGTCATCGACCGGCACGGCACGTAAACGAATGCCGAACGTAATGCGAGCTTCCCCCTTCACGGACGTCCGTCCCCTTTCTATAGGATGCAGTTACTCTTTTTTTCCTACGTCTTTCTTATCGCCCGTGTTTCTTTTCTTTTTCTTTTTTTTTCTAATCTTCCACTTTAGCTCTCGCGAGAAACTTTCGTGAATCACCGCTGATGATGACGGGGCATCGCCGGCATTTCGGTCAGGTCGTTCGTGGCTACGGATTACTAACCCAGATAGCCAAATCTGTCGAAAACAGAAGTTTCTGCGAAGTGTCTGCTGTAAGTTTTGTCGACGAAATATAACAGGGTTCACTAACAGAATATGTAATGGCGGATTGCCAGTAGAATCTGTCGTTTTGTACCTATTAAAATGATATATTCCATTTGAATGATCGCGAAATGATAGATTCTGCCCGGTTTCTGCTGGCAGTCTCTCTCGATCTGCTGTCAGATTGTGTCGACAGATTTCATTGGCGCAACATGAGTTTAATGCGGACGCGGTTGATACCAATCTGCCGCGATATTCTGCTCGAATCTGCTAGCAAACTGCTAACAGTGGCTAGCACACTGCTAACATTTTGCTCATTGACTATGAGAATCTAACGGGCCCGAATATTACGATCCCATTTGCCTGTTTATCGCCAGTTTGCTCGATTTTCTGCCAGAAATTGCCGTCTCTTTCGGAGTATTCATTTAGACCATGATTCATCTAGAATTCTAGATGAATTTTGCACGTGTCTCTTCTAAATCTTTCTTTAACTCGACAAATCCTTCCCCTTGATCTCGTCGCTAATTTAAAACCTCTCTAAACGGCGAATGCCACATGAAATGCATTCGGTAATTCGACATGCTTGTAACATAACGTTTGAACGTTTGCAGTCGTCGATCATCGCGCGAGAGTCAGACCAGACTTGACCCTGCGCCAAGTGCAACGACAAAGTAATGGACGGACGCAAGGGCGGTCTGTGAACTGTCCTGTGCGACAAGCCTCTCATATGGCTTACATCATTTTTATTCGCCTTTTGGGCACAGACGGTTGCTACAGAGAGGTTTATTTTGAGCAACATTGTTCAGACGGACCTGCAAGTAGTCCGCCATCTTGTGCTCCGCCTTTTATTAATATATCTCGGTTCCAGCAACGTCTATTCTATCTGTGTTGAAGTTCACTTTTTTACTCATCGCATAAAGCTATAAAAGATTGAAGAAATTACGACATATTGTCGTCTGTATAATCTGTATTGTGCAGAAATTACCTACACAGCTTTGCTACTTCATCCACAGAAAAAAAAGAAGTGTCAAATCAACACTTATATATGCTTGTATATACGTACGTAAGAATACATAATCTTGAAATGAAATTGTATTGTGTTAAACGAAGAAAACTTGCTTGAATGTTTGTGAAGTCATTTATATAGTTAAACAAAGTTTTATATAGTTCAATCAAGAAAAGAAAGTTAAAATAAAAAATTGAAATTCTTATTATAAGAAGATTATATTCTTGCGTATATGTATACAAGTATATCAGTGTTGATTTAACACTTCTTTTTTTTCTGTGTTGTTTAACACGTTTCAAAAACAATGTACTAACTAAGAAGTAACACCAGTTCACGTTTAAAGATTGGCATCCGTTTTTTTTCGATTAAGTGAGAGACGCTCGAGATGAAGACCTAATCCTCTTGAATGCATTTTAAATAATCCTATGTAGAAAACGAAATTCCTCGCATTAACAAAGTTCCTCGGTTCGCGATAAGTTCAGGGATTTTCGGCGCATTCCAGAGGACAAAGGGTCTATTATTATACGCGGTACGTCATTATTCTGACTCAAGCGGAAGACTACAAAAAGCGTAACGCATATTAAAATAGAACGAAATCAGTTGCTGACGTTCTCCCTCCGTCTTTCCTTCTCCCACTCTCAGAAATTAGATTGAATTCATTGAAATCTGCTCTCGTTAGTGACGAAGCCGGCTTGTGAATTGCGGAGGACATTACCTCCCAGAGGCGTAATAACGAATCGCGGGACCTTGAGCGAAATAACGAGGGCGAGGGTGCCCGTATGGCGGAGAGAAAACGTTAAAGAGAAAAGAGAAAGAAGGAGAGCTGGAAAGAAAACAAAATTTCACGGACAATGGCAGCGCGCAGCGAGGTCTGATTGCTGTTAAGTAATATTTAACTTTATTTCAAATATACTATACGATCATATAGGAATTCGGAAAAATCCTGATAAAATCGCACATAGAAGTCGCCAAAAAAAATTTCAAGTCGCCAGCACTCTTGGAAACCTCTCCTAAACATTCGTATCTTGCAATTTAGCAAGCAGACTTGACAATTTTGATTTTACAATTATATTCTACGTCTGATATTCTTCTAGAAAAAAAGACCCGTTGAAAAGTGTGCGTCTTACATAGATGTATTACGTATGAAAAATAAAAACACTGCGAAAGATCCGAGGATGCAGTATAACAAGATTTGTAAGAGTCGCACGATCTCGTGTGCCCCGGCAATATTCTGATCTTCTATTTCGTCCCCCCTTGTTTTCAACGTTATATTTGAGCTCAACGATTTCAGCCTAATATACCCGTATTCATAGTCCTTCCTTGAGGAATGAGTATTCCTTGTTCTTCATTCTACATTTCAATGCCAATAAAAGGCTCCTTCTTCGGTCAAGGAAGGTTTATGAAATGTAGAATGAGGAACAAGGAATCCTCATTCCTCAAGGAAGGACTATGAATACGGGTATAAGATTCCATTGAAATATAACGTAAACATGCAGCGTGCAATTCCAGGCTCCACCTGGCCTGGATGTTTACGTTGTGCCCTGGACCCTGCGCGGAGGAGGCTACTGCATCTCGCCGGTCTCGCCCACTTCCTTTGTCATGCCGCTGCACCCTTCCATTCTCCCACTTTCCCGACGATTGTTTTCGTCGACGACGTCGTCGGCCGGCTGAGCACGCCGACGCGACGTAAGAACACATCCGTGTGCATGCATTCGCGCGGGCATGAATTAATGTCGCGCATACCGACGCCGACGGGAGAGAGCGGATAACGGACGGCCAGGGCGACACGTGATCCCCCGTCACCGCGCGCGCGCGGTAATATATATAATTATATATTAACACGTGACCGAGACGTCGGGCAATATGTAATGTACGTTTGTTCCTCCGCCGTCCGCGTCGGCTGGCCGGATCCGTCCGCAATCTGACGGACGCGAGAGGATCGGAGATACGGTCGGCGGGGATCGGACTTGTTATCGCGGCCCGCGCTTATCCGTCACGATGTTGATTGTCTCAATGAATTCTTCGGCTCAGTCGTTGATTGCAAATATAACAATAATAATAATAATAATAATAAATAGTAATAATAGCAACAACAACTTTATTGCAATGTATAATATTTTTGAAAAATACAAGATTAAAACAGATAAAATGTAAAAGTCAGAAAAGCACCTGCAAAAGATGAGGCACCAATAAATAATAATAATAATAATAATGTGCACCATTTTTAAATTGCTAATCAATTTAATCACACTAACACAAATCTTTAGAATATTAGAGATATACATATACGATATGCATGGAAAGTACGGGATATACCTACATAATACAGAATATATAGGAAATATATGTTAGGAATATATGTTGCGAAAAATAACACGTCTCTAGCCAGAATTTGGACCTAAAATAATAATGACAATACGACAGGAATGAGAAGGACGAAATCGGAGTATTATCGACGAACCCGAAGTCGTTCGGATCTTTTTGTTGGAATAAACATCTCGGCCATGCGACATTTCTTATGGGGAAAAGGAGGTTGCTGCAAATATTTACAAAGAAAAATACATATTTTGCATGTATGTTACATTCGCAGATGTTTTTTTCCATTCCTTTTCGCTCGCAACATGCAAAAAATCTTTGTTACATAAACCCCGAGTACCCCCGCATAAGAGAATCCCGCCGCAATCTGCCGTTAATACCCGTAATTCGCAAATGATGCACCAAGCAGATAATTGAGGCGGTTAGGTAGAGCCGCGATGAATTGTCCCGCGGCTCCTTCCCAAGATCGGACAATGTAAAGGAAGAAGAGAAGGCGAGAAGAAGAGAGAGAAGGCGAAGGACCAAAAGAGACCTTGTGCCAATTTCTACGAAGATTTCGGACGAAGCGCGTAATCGCTTTTGATACACGATGGCCGCGTTCCGCACGCGGCAAGAAGAATTGAGAAGACGCGGGCGTGCGTGCACCGCACGTCCAAAAATATACACGGCTCTCCTCAGTCTCCTCGGCCAGCGAGTTTAAGCCTGCCGCGCGCGCGACGTATTCTTCTGTTCTTTCTTCTTCTCTTCCTACCCGACACTTCGCCGAGGGAGTCATCCGCGTCCCTCCGTCCGTGCGCGCGGGCTGCAGATGCTCTCTCTATCATAATAATCGCTATTTTGGGCCCGGAGGGTCGGCCGACCGCGGCCGCGTTGCGTTGTTGCGGCAGATGTTCCCCTCGACGTTCTCCGAGCTAAAAAGCCGCCGAGTAGGGGAAGGTTGAGCTCCGAATGCGTGCTGCGCTCGAAGGAGACGAATGGGCAAATAGACGAGCTATGACACGTCTAAAAGCCTAGTGTGGGATTGTCATACCGAAAGCTAGAAAGAGAGAGAGAGAGAGAAAAAAACAAAGCGAGAGAATGATGAAGGGAAGATGGAGCGAGAGAACAGAGAGAAACGATGATCACACACACAGAGAGATCAACGCGAGCTCGTCCTTTTCTCTGATAACGCCTAGAGTGACAACCTAACGGTATTTAGGCAGTGAAAGGCAATATGTATACAAGCTATCGGGGGAAAGAGAGAGAAAGAGAGAGATCCGCTATCGGATGATCTATCTCCAAGGGAATTTGAAATCGAAGCAACTCGAGTTTCCTGCGGATCCGGTTGCGCTCCAGCTTGCAGCCTCTCGCTTTACTAATTACGACGCGCGTCGTACACCGTGTTGTTTTCTAGATCAAAAACGGGTCATACGCGCACAAAGGGAGAAGGGCTTTTGCTATGGCTAATGGCACAGATGCATGGGAAAGCCGATCGACCATACGCGCTAATAAACTGTTAATAATAGTCAATGCGACTACTACCCGTCAGAGATCGATATCTCAATTACTTGCATTGTATAACTTTTTTTCCTTTTTTTTTCTATATATAATCTCCGCGAAGAGATAACGTAGCCTCTTTTATATTAGAAATATCCTATATGTCGTTTATTGGTACCTATCTCTAATTACCGGGAAAATATCGCCGCGCGATAGACGCGGTAGAAAAGTTGGCGCGATAACGCAACGTTTCAGATAATTGGAGGATATAATATGTCGATCCGTTATCACAGTTAATATATTACAGGTGTACAAGACAATATAAATACAGGGCAATTGTTGCATTGTTATTCCACGCTACATTTCACAGAATATCTCTGCAGAGAGCGTGGCACTTTGATACGCTGAAAATTTTCCCAAGATACTCTCGGGTGGAGAGCAGCCAAACGCTGCTCTCGCGGAAGCCGCTTATGCACGCAGATCTTCCGCCTCGTCATGCGGCCGTCCCGTGATACTCGCAGCGTTCAGAGATAAATTTCCACCGACGATCAACTCTCGACAAAATTTACGATCGCATCGATCCAGGTTTTTTTCTTCCTTCTCGGCGAACGAGAAGTTGCGCGCTACCTCGATGACATGGAAATTTCTTAAGGCTTCGCGCGAAGGCAAGCCTTAGCGAAGTCTTCGTAATACCTCGTCTTACAGGAGGCTCCACAACGCCTCACTTATGCAATGCAGTCACTATGTTGTTATGACGGTGATGACGATGACGATGCAAGGCCAAACGTCCTAAATCGTACAACACCTGCTTATAAGGTCACTGCGCTCTCAAGAGATATTATCGAACTGTTTGCGATTATTTTTAGCCGATACGTTGTATTTTTGTCGTGCATAATATATATTATGTTACGTTTTTTCAATACATACAATTAAAAATTTACATCACGTGCGCTCTAAGAACCGTTGTCCCTATGAAATTATGTTACAATTGCATGTTTTCTGATCGTAAAAAGATTGTTAGGGGACATTTGAAATAATTTGTATATTCTGTATGATATAAAGTATACTTTTAATTCATAACTATTTCTAGTACGCGTAGTATCTTCTGTCTTTCGTTTGCTTTTTCATTCTAACACGGTCATGTTGATTACATGGCAAATATGAGTAATGGGAAGAGTGTAAGAGAAGTGATAATTAGAGAAACACCAAAAACTATAAAACTGACAGTATATATAATAATATAGAATATATATACAATAATAATGTATTTTGGACATAGAAAACTTAATGTTTCCTTATTCCTTAATGTTTATCTTAATAAACATCTTAATGTTTCCTACGATTCTTTTGGCCTTTATTCCTTCTGCCGTTTTTCTGGCGTTTTCTTTCTAGCAACTTACGTGCCTTCAAAATTTGTTCGGGTCTCTTCAGTTCATTCTTTATTTTAACTTTGTCCTTGAGCTTCTGATTGTGCCGCGCCCAATGCGTATTTGCTGTGGTCCGTACTGAAATGCAAATAAAGTACGCTAATTATGAGTAATGCTTGGAACGAATTAATATATGTAATATAAAAAGAAAATTTTATAAAATAATGTTTTTAGATACATCGAGTAAATATTTTATTTAAATTAATTAGATTACAATAAAATATGTAAATTTTACAATTGATGTGATTATGTTGACTTACAGTTTTTCGTCTGTGACGGTTCTTCCTCACTATCATCTTCGCTCTCGTCTTCATCGATTTTACTCTTCTCCTTCCACACGTTGTAACGATTTGTTTTATATGTAGCAGGTATCCATACACCCGACTCAGTGCGTATTTTTTTCGCCTTTGGATCCTATTGATACAATATAGAAAATAAATACATACTTCATGACAGGAGATTATACATGTAAGTTAATGTACATACTCTCTCGACGGTGACCATTTTCTTCTTTTTCCTATCCCACTTCTTCAACTGCGTTTGAAGATGCCGACCCTCTTCATTGTCTGCCGTTAAATCCATCTGCGCCTTATCAGCTTCAGTGGCAAATGTGTTAACCGCTAAACTGAAAGGCAAATAAACATCGAATACAAACAATTATTGAAAATTAAATATATTTATTTATAATCAAATTATATATTTAATTTTAATAAAGTTAAAATACATGTTAATGTTAATTTTATTACTTTCGTAATAATAATTAGAAAAGACAAGCTATAAAAACTGAGACATGGTACAACAGTGATTCTTACCCATCTTCCGTATGCTTGTCTGGTGCGGAATAAGGTATATAATATTCTTCATCCCGTTTTGTTACACGTCTCTTCTTCTTTGAAATTTTGTATAAATCGTCACTACTTCTTTTCTTTGGAACTACTACCGTACTGAACGCAGCATTAATTTCTTCCGCGTTACTGGATGGCAGATTGACTTTTACAGACAATCCTATAAAAATTGAAAAATTCAACATGAATATTATTACATATATACGGTACATCTTGCTATCATAATATCTACCTGACGCTGTATTGATTTTATCGGTTTTATGTTCCTCCATTTTTTTGCGGAAATTAAGAATACTCTCCTTATGGAACATTCGTTTCACTTTCATCACCTGATAGTCAGTTGAATTTGTCTTCGTACCAATTTCAAATACTGTCTGTTACATGTAAAAGAATTAGATATTAAAATTGAAATATATAACTGAAATTAAAATTGTAATATAATTGTAATATGTATATAGTGTCACACTCACTCCCTGCGGTCTGTAATTTTTCATCCTGGATATTAGATCTGCTGCTGCATGAGAAACGTCAGAATACTGAGGTAAAATTCCGGCTTCACTTATGCGAAGTTCTTTAATTCTTTTGACACTTTCCGCCGAAGCGCCTGGTCGCGATCTGATGTATTGTTGATAGGCGTTGTTGCATACTTTTCGCATATTTGTCTGAAGATACAAATATTCATTTATATATAATGCAACAAAAAAAGATTAGTTATATTAATTTATGTACCAAAGTAGACATGCTCGGTATGCTCACCAGATCGGTAGAGGTATTGTGCCAATTTATCAATTCGGCTAATTCTTCTTCTATCATAGCCTGCGGCAATTTTCCTACGGCGGATTCCATATTTTCCGTGGTTCCTGCAGTCGGCACTATTGTTAAAGGCCGACCGAGGAAAAGATGCAGATCTAAAAGATATGGGTATTCGTCTGAGCTCACGATATTATATGCTGTTCCAGTACGTCCAGCTCGAGCACATCGGCCTGCAGAATAAATTATAGTCAGCCAAGCGCTTTCGTGTATTAATAATAATTAAAAACAATTACCGAAGAACATACCTACTCTGTGTACAAAGAGTTTAGATTTTGCGGGAAAATTGAAATTAATCACATAATCAAGATGAGGTATATCTATTCCTCTAGCGGCAACATCTGTCACTATAAGAACTCTTACTTTGCCAATTTGAAATTTGGCTGCGTTTATCTTACGCGCGGAAGGATCCAAATTGGAATAAATAAAGGTGTTAGATATATCCGCTTTATCCAATATCTATAAAATTTGTTTTATATAAGTATCTGATATCGATTGCCAATAAAGTACTTACAGAATATTAGAAGATGATTATGTGTACATTGATGATTACCTGATGAATGTATTCTACATGATGCATAGTTTCCGCAAATATAATTGTTTGCGACTCGGGCTTAATAATTCTTTTTAGTAAACTCAGGAGTACGGCCAATTTCTCTTCAGGACGGCACGTAATAAAAGATAACGTCAATCCTTCAGGCAGTTTACTCTCAACGTCCAAACGAAGCAGAACTGGATCGCTAAGGCCAGCTTTTGCAAAGTCTACTAGGACTTTAGGCAAAGTGGCCGAAAACAACAAAGATTGACGCGACTCTGGTAATCTGTTCACAATCTCTTGTATCTGTTCGCCGAAACCCATCTCAAATAATCTGTAACACAGTTTCATGCTTACTACTTTACACAAATACAAATATTGAAAATAACATAACAAAAAAAAATTATTACCGATCAGCTTCATCAAAGACAACATATTCGACATTTTTTAATTGCAGATCCATCTCCACGCATATATGCAGAAATCTACCTGGAGTAGCTACAATAATGTCAGGATTTCCATGAATTACACTAAATTGATTATCCATACTATCGCCACCCAGTATCACCACTGCCTTTAATCCTGTAAACCTCCCCAACTCCTTTATGAACTTCAAGGTCTGCAATGCCAGCTCGCGCGTAGGCGATAATATCAAAGCACGTGCGCCTGTTTTCGCTTGCCTCGCCTTAAGTTTTTCGAACAGAGGGATCAAAAAGCAAGCAGTCTTTCCGCTACCAGTCCTAGCCATGGCTACTACATCTCTTCCTTCGAGAGCCAATGGTATAGTCTATGAAAAAATAAATTTTACATTTTAATGTTGATCAAGATCTATTGTAAAGAACGTTATAAAGTAAATTATATTAAATTGTAGAATGTGTTATTTAATAACCTTTCTTTGTATAGGTGTGGGTACTTTGTAACCACGTTTGAGGATCCCTTTTAATATCGGAAAACTAAGAGCCATGGATTGAAACCCTCCAGATTTCTTAGAAATCTTTTTTTTAATATTAGCGATTTCATCATCCTCATCATTGTCACTGACCACATTTGGGTCAGCAAATCCGACAAGATCATTGTCCTTCATTGTGGTCTAGATAATTAAAAATATATAAAACAATTTTATTATATATACAATATAAAATATTTATAGTATATTTATACTATATTAAATATATATACTGCATCAATTTAAAATACTTTATTTAATGTATATAAATGTTATATATATTTTTCTTAAATTAATTATTATTCTTAAATATGCTGTTAAATATTTTTTTAATGATATATTTTATGGCATAAATACCTTGGGATAAATAATACAATTAAATTTACGGTATGGATTTTTGACAGTTTTTCCATGTAGCAGAAAATTTAAGAAAATTAAGATGTTTTTGTATTAATATATGGAACTCAAAATATAATTCGTGGCATTTTGTATTTTTATTCGTGCCACTTGTGAATGAAAAATATACCTTCAATGATAAAAAGGGCGAAAAATCTTTCTTCTTCTTCTTACAGCTTTAATGGCACTCAGCACGTAGAACAGAGCTACAATCTCACCTCACACAACGTGAAAAAGTAAATGGAAGGTTAGAGGATTCGCTGATTCGCATCACGTTTGGCGGATAGCCGGATACAGATGAGAGGAAAGAGAGCGGCCACCGGAAGTCCTGATGCTGCCCCCTGAAAAAGTGCAACTCAACTACGTCCATTTCGCTCGGTAACAGTACCTGGTTCGTGTCCGTACTATGGTTTATGTCCGAACTACTCAAATGAAAAAGTCGAGATTGGACGAGATGTCGAGTCTCGACACTCTCGAGTGGTCTCGACTCTCGAGTCTCGAATTGGACGTGACTTCCGAGTTCCGGTGGCCACTGGCCGCTCGCCGGCCGCCGCTCTCTCCTCTCTGCACTCTGCAGTCTTGCTGCCATCAATTCGTTGACTGTTCCGTTGTGAAATGTGAAGAAGGAGAAGAAGAGGCGAGAGACCTTCCGTGCTTTTTATTATTGGAAATATATTTTTCGTTCACAGAGCAGCACGAATAGAAATACAAAATGCCGCGGATTATGATAAAGGGTGGAGTGTGGCGGAACACAGAAGTAAGTGATATGCGGTATTTTCTAACCTAGCTTATATGCGGTGTATGTGTATTTGTATCTGTTAAATAAAAAAATTTTTTGTTTTTAGGATGAAATCTTGAAGGCGGCTGTGATGAAATATGGAAAGAACCAGTGGAGTCGTATTGCTTCATTGCTACACAGAAAATCGGCCAAGCAGTGCAAGGCACGCTGGTTCGAATGGTTAGACCCAAGTATAAAGAAGACCGAGTGGAGCCGAGAAGAAGATGAAAAGTTGCTTCACCTCGCGAAATTAATGCCTACTCAATGGCGAACTATCGCACCCATCATTGGTCGAACAGCTGCGCAGTGTTTGGAGAGATACGAATATTTGCTGTGAGTAACATCAGGCTTTATTCGAATAGAACAATCTACTGTGATTTGTATACTTATACTATTATATTGAATTATTTCAGTGATCAAGCGCAAAAGAAAGAAGAAGGAGACGATGCCGCTGATGATCCTCGTAAACTTAAACCTGGCGAAATTGATCCCAACCCAGAGACAAAGCCAGCGAGACCAGACCCTAAAGATATGGACGAGGATGGTAAGTAACATTGCTGATAGTGCGTTGAATTTGTTTTAAAGTCCCCTACAATATTATGAAAAAAAATAGCATAGTGCCGTTTAAAAAATTCAAAGTAATTGATTTTTTTGACATTTTTTTTTCAATTTTATTTTATTGCGAGTTGTAGCTTACATGAATTTTTACCTTACAATCTTTTTTTTTAAACTGTTGATAGCGTCTCAAGAATGATTGCGGACCGTTAGGATAAAACACCCTGTATTTATAAAATTGTATATTTACAAAACGAATGTAAGTTTCTAATAATATTGTGTTCCTTCACAGAATTGGAGATGTTGTCCGAGGCACGAGCTAGGCTGGCAAACACTCAGGGAAAGAAGGCTAAACGTAAAGCGCGTGAAAAGCAATTGGAGGAGGCACGCAGGCTCGCCGCTTTACAGAAGCGTAGAGAATTGAGAGCTGCCGGTATCACCGTGTCCCAAAAGAACAAACGGAAACGCGGTGTAAATTATAACACCGAAATTCCATTTGAGAAACGGCCTGCATCAGGTTTCTACGACACCTCCAACGAACGTGTCGATCCTTTGGCAATCGATTTTTCTAGAATGAGGCAACAGCATCTAGATGGTGAACTCCGACAAGAAAAGGAGGAAATGGAGCGCCGAAAAGATAAGCAGAAATTGAAACAACGCAAAGAAAATGATATACCTATGGGTATGCTCAACAATGAGGAACCTGTAAAGAAAAGGAGTAAATTAGTCTTGCCAGAACCACAGATCTCCGATCAAGAATTACAGCAAGTCGTAAAGCTTGGCAGAGCTTCGGAAGTATGTTCTTCAATTGACTTGTTTTATACTGTTATACTTTTATATGTTTTATACTTATTTTTTATAAATTATGATATGTTTGAATGTCACTTGTCGCTTAACGTATTGTTATAGGTCGCACGAGAAGTTGCCACTGAAAGCGGTATTACACTCTCTGACAGTTTATTAGCTGATTATTCCTTACCTACAAATGCATCGGTAACACCGCGTACACCAGCCGCTACAGACAGAATTTTACAAGAAGCTCAAAATGTCATGGCTCTTACACACGTGGACACACCTCTAAAGGGTAAAATATAATAGTTTATAATACTTTATGAGCATATTGTCAAACTTGTGCTCAATTACACTTTATAAATATCCTCTTCTACAGGCGGGTTGAACACTCCACTGAATAATCCTGACTTTACCGGCGTTGTACCTCCTACCAATGCCATCGCAACGCCGAATACAATTTTGGCCACTCCGTTTAGATCGCAACGCAGCGACGGGACGCCCATGAATTCATTCAACACACCAGGCGGGGCGTCAGTACGAACGCAAAATGGGGTTTTAGCGGCAACACCCGTTCGCGATAAGCTTAATATAAATCCAGATGAAAACGTGGATGGTTCGGAAACTCCACTCATACAGACGCAGGCAAAGAGCTCGTTGCGCGCGGTATTGAGTGCTTTACCGGCGCCGTGTAACGATTACGAGATAGATATCTACGACGGAGAGACAAACGATGAGAGTATCAGTGCGCCTGCAACTGACAATGAGATGATCGAGGACCAGGCAGATATCGATGCAAGACAACAGCAGGAATTATTAGAAGAAAGTAAGCCCTTTGAAACCAACCGATTGATTATTTTATTACATACAGCCTTACGGGCTATGTATGCAATGGGTTTTCAAAACTGGTTTTATTGCAATTGCTTTTTATGGAAAAGGGTTGTAAATCCCTTGCTTAAACTCCTCGATTAACCCTAGAACGTCACACTGGGTGTACCACACTCATGCTTGTTATTGAAATGCCCGCCGTTTCTGCGGGTACTTTACATAGTGAAAGGTAGGAGGTCGGAATGAAGGGTAAAAGACTCCCGGTTTCCTTCTATGGCCCGTATTCATAGTCTTATTTTAAAATCATCTTAATGTCTCAAAATGCTAATACGATTCTGGGGTCCGATTCTTGAATTTATTGCAAGAGATATGCGCAAATTCTGCTCTTGCAGAAAAGTTGCAAGTTGATTAGCTATTGCATGGCTTTTAGTCAAACAACTTGTACATTTTTCTACGAATACAGGCCTATGGCTCCCCATGCTGTGTAACTTCATGTGCCATTTAGTAGATGTAGAAAATGCCATTGAAATCAGTCTTGGATGTGCTACATGTGTGATTAGATATTTTTAAAAAGAAATCAGTTTCTTATTTTTTCTGTGCATACATCTTTATCTTTAACACTTTATCTTTATCTTTAATACAAATGACTATTTCTTTTATACAATATGGCGTTTAAAAAAAACTAATTAAAAAAAATAGCATTTCTGAAGTTCAGAAAATTCTATTCAGGTTTTTTTTCTGAAATTAACTTTTTTTTTTAAACCAATTGTAATTATAATAACACATGCGCGTTTCTAACATTCTGGAGTTTAAAGTTTAAAAAAAGTTTAAAAATATCCACTTTTTGAAGAATTATTGATAGCTGAAAATAGTTTGGTGCGGTACACGCGCCTAGTGTGGTGAAATCGGAACTCGTCGGAAGTGTGACGTTCTAGAGTTAAAATATGTAATTTAATTCAAAAATCTTCCTTTTTTGCAGGAAAAAGAGAATTGGCACGTAGGTCGCAAGTAATACAAAGAGAATTACCACGGCCTGCGGATATAAATATGAATATTTTAAGACCATATATGGATACACCACTGACTGATCTACAGAGAGTATGTAATTATTTGTATATATGAAAACATTCAATTTTATTGTTGATTTTTACGGATTAATTTCTTATTCTACTATTCTCTTTCTAGGCAGAAGAATTGATAAAAAGAGAAATGATCTCGATGTTGCACTATGACGCAGTGAAAAATCCAACACAGTCAAGCAGAAAGAGCGCTGCAACATTATTAGTTCAGGCTCAAACTTACCTGGAACAACATCCATACGATGTTTTCGAAGAGAACGAGCTTGTTGATGTACGTATAAAATGTATATAAAATATCTTTATCATTTCTATGTTATTAATAGATCAGCTATTAAATTAACGTTGCATTAATATTCAAATCTAGGCTAAGAAAATGTTAACCGACGAGATGGCAGTTGTAAAAGAAGGAATGGCACATGGAGAATTGAGTTTAGATGCCTACACTACTGTATGGGAGGAGTGTCTATCGCAGATTTTGTATCTCGAAACGCAGAAACGGTACACTCGCGCAACGCTGGCCTCGAAAAAAGATCGAGTGGAAGCATGTGAGAGAAAATTAGAGGAGAATCGTATGCATATGACAGGCGAGGCTAAACGTGCTGCGAGGATGGAAAAGAAGTTGAAAGTACTTACCGGAGGTTATCAAGTAAGTAAAACTTGATATCATTATTCAGAATTTAATATAATATTGCGATGAGAATCGCTGCCGGCCATCAATTTATGTGACTTATTATTTATATGATTAATTTGTATGTTTTCATTTTTATTATGACACAAATAGTTTGAGATAAATAATACAATTAAATTTACGGTATGGATTTTTGAAAGGTTTTGTAGCAGAAAATTCGAGAAAATTAAGATGTCCTTGTATTAATTGTACGGAACTGAAAATACAAGCTGAAAAAGCATCGTGCTTGTTATATAATACTAAAATTAGATCAATTAGCTATATTATAAAAACTTATAATAGAACCAGATTTTATAAGCTACATAATCTCAAAAATGTATTTCATCCAATTTGCTCGGTTGAATAAAAATCTACCTGAAAAATTCTAAATTTACATTAATTATAATTATGGTTTTGTTTCTTAAACAGACCAGAACACAAGTATTAACGAAGCAGCTGCACGATTTGTGGGAGCAGATAGAACAGGCGCATCTCGAACTATCGACATTTAAGTTTCTACAAGCGCAGGAAGAGGCGGCAGTTCCGAGAAGGATAAACGCGCTCATGGAAGATGTAAACAGGCAGACAGAACGAGAACGCTCGTTACAAGTGCGATTCGCTGAGCTGCAAGACCAGTTGCAGCAGTGTCGATTAAATGATATGTCGTCTTAGAGACAATGCTTGCTGAATACATGCAGCAGAATGTAACGTGTATCGCTTCACCTTGTGACACATTTTACGTTAGATATATGATTTATACGCTCATGAAAATATGTCCTATTAGAATAATCTATTCTTCCCTGTTGGAAATCAAATAAGGATTCAATATGTCTATTGTCTTTGTCTTCATAGTAGTTGACAAATGTAAATGTTATAATATTATTTTGACTTATCTAGTTTAAATTATTTGACGAGAATGATAAGAGTGGCAAATAATTATATCAAACAATAATTTTGTTATAAATCTGACTATATTCAGGTGTGATTCATCATATTTGCGAAGAAACGACAGCAAAAATCTTTTTTCCTTTATATGCTGTAAAATATTGTAATAATAAAATTCATGATATAAAGTTATTGAGTGATAATACATGCTAGAAACGCATACATAACGATGAATAGAAGGTAGCTTAAAGAATTTTACATAAAGGATAAAATGGAAATAAGACTGTAGAGATCTCGGACGCGGCATTTGTTTAGCGAGGATGAAAACCAAGATATAATTACCGGCTGGTTAAGTCAGAAAGTCAAGGGGCGTGATCGATCGAGGGCTCGTGCGCAGTTCACAAATGATAGCTCACTTGCTACTTGCTAGAGGGGCGTGTCATTACATAACGCCGACAAAATGGCCTAATCAATATAATATATTGCACCAAAAAAAGCTTGCGCTATAAATGCATTAACCCTTTTTGAGGCATGTATGCGCGTTTGCAGATAACTCATAAATACGTATCTTTAATAAAAAAACGATTACCTGCATCAAGGAGAGAATCTAATAATAAATATTCTAATAATTTTAAAAGCATGCACTCTTTCAATTCTTGACACTTTCAATTCTTAAGAAAATTGTCTAATCACGTTATTCGCATTCTTAAAATCTCTCTACGAAATTACGAAAGTGGTCATCGATTCGATATCGTATTTATCCTATATCCGCCTAACGTCAACTTTCCATTGTACCATTTTCCACCAGGTAGCTTACCCTCGCATTCACCTATACTTGTACGGCTTGTACCTCATACCTACACCGTGAAAAAGCAGTAACGACGCCACTAGCGTGTAAATGGTAAATAGCGTTGGCTGCCGGAAGGCAGATGTTGACGTCGTCGTCAGCCAACCTAATCCCGTATTGTCGATTGGTCGGCGCGACGCGACTGGCGAACCGGTGTCGAATCAGCGTCGTCGATACGCCTGGCTCCGCCCACCACCCCTTTGCGCGCTCACCCCCACAATCTCGCGCCGCCGTGGGTGGAGTCGACCAATGACACAGTGGTAACGGCCGTCTGACAACGTGGCCTCCGGGAGCCGCCCCCGTAGTTGCCGATGGCTAACTAGCGCTACCCCGCTATAGTCGAGTCAGCCACTCGGCCAGCAAGTCCCCGGGCCGAGTCTAGTCGCTAGCTCGCTGGAATTCCCCACCCTGTCTCCCCTCCCGCGTTTACCGTCACCCACCGCCTTGCCCTCCGCCCTTACCCTCTGAAACGTGTAGGCCAACGTGCCAACTAGGGTGGCGGTGGCGGCGGCGGCGGTGGCGGTGGCGGCCAACTAGGGTGGCGGTGGAGGTGAAGAAGAGGTGTTACGCCGTGGATTCGCGTGACGCAACCCCGGTATACGCCATCGCCGTGGCCTCCTCGCCGCGACTCGCGGTCGTTTAGGGATTGGCGTCGGTGTGTTGGTTCGCGCACGGCAACCATACCACCCACACCCACCCACCCTATCCTTTCCCATCCCCCCTCGGCAATCCCGTTCCATTCGCCCCCCTGTCGCGGATACCCACCACCGGACCGTGTCGACCGTATCGGGGATCGGGGAACGACCCATGATTCTCCGTGATGTGGCTACGGACAGGAGAGATAGCTGCTCCGGCAGCCAGTCGGGCAACAACCCCTATATGCGCATACACGGACGAATAGATACACTCATACACGCGCGCAGATACATGACACATAGACACGGGCGCCACGAGTACGCCCTTCCCGATAAGAGAGAAAGAGAGAAAGAGAGAGAGAGTGAGAGAGATGAGTAGGTACGTCGAGGCTCGAAGCCATCCCGTCACGGAGAATGCTTCGGGACTTCACGCGACCTCCTCGACGCCGCGTCGGGACCACGGCCTCGGTTATACGTCGTTCTCTGGCGATGTTCGACTTTTGAACAGCTGCGAAGGAGATGGGCACAGGTCAGTCGCCAAAGACTCTCGCAGCATCTCTCTCTTTCTCTGTCCTCCCCTCTCTCTCTCTCTCTCTCTCTCTCTCTCTCTCTCTCGTTTTTGCTTGATCTTAACACGCGGTTTAACTAGTGCGATGAGCATTCGTCGCGACGAAGATATAGGGGTGCGCGACGTGAAAGTGACTTATTGTTAGCGTGGCGCGGCGGTTTCCCGCGATTTATAGTGGTAAATCGCAACTTATCGCATCTTGAAAAACCGTGTACCGGGAGGAACCTGACGGTGTCTCGATCGTTCGATTTCTGTCTCAACTTGTCGATAGATAAATCCTGTTCTCCAGTTTCGAAAAGTTGTGTTACCGCGGTCGGAAGGCGATTAATTATGATAGTGCTGGAATAAGTATATAGTTTCTGCAGACAGCTAAATCGCGAAATCTTGAAATCTAAAAAATTGTGTAGCGCGTTTACGCGATTAATAGTGTTTGAATATTCTGTATGTCTGTTTATTAACAGGTAAATCGTATAGTATTTCTCGAAATATGATATATATTTATACTGCGATCGAGAGATAATTAATTAAAGACTAATAGATTTGGTAAAGTGTGGTTTTTGGAATTTCGGAAGTTATATACTATATATAATGTGATCGAGATGCAATTATTTAACAGTGCACAGTGCTTCAATCTTTCGCATATTTATGAGATAAATTGCGATTATCATAGATTGAATGCATCAAAATTAAAATAATTTCAAGTACTTATAATGTTTAAATAAAAATATTTAATAGTTTTTAAATTAATCTTTTTAATATTCACATGTTGATTGATATGATGATAGATTATACGAAGCGATGTTGTTTAATGAGAATACCTATGTTTAATTTTAAACATTTAGAACGTGATTTCGCAAATAAATGAGATGTATCTAAATGGATATCTAAATAATTATATTATCTTTAACGTTTTAATAATTGCATTATCTATTCTTTACCAGATAATCAGAAATTGTCATCTAAAAAATTTTTTACATCTGAAAAAAATAAGACATTTTATATATACGATGTGTCGAGTAACACATTTGAAAATTAGCAATGTTTATACCCAATTTTGCTTAATGCGCGATAGCTTGTACTTCTAGTATAAAATATTTTTGTTGTTCTTGAAAGTTTCCGTGAAAACCCGACAACAATCTCATCTCAGAAATCTGTACATTATTTACAAATTTCTCGAGAATTCAGGAACATTATATATATATTAGGTACCAAGAAATTTCTATGCGGAATGTTACACTCTTAATGAATATCCAGATTTTCAAGACATTTTTAAAAAAAATTTGTCTCCTATAATAATATTACATGCAGATTTATAGCACTGCAAGATATCTTGGAAACAACGTAGCTTTAAGCTAAGATTTCAAGAAATTATTTTTATATACGTAGAAATTATTTTTGAAACTATTCTTTATTTAAGGCTGAAGAAAGAAATATTTAACAATAAGTGAATAGAAAATTAGTCAAGCTATCGTTAAAGCTAATCGACGGTTTGATTCTTATAGAGTTCTTATATCTGTTCGAGTTCGAGATTAATTTACACCTCATAAACAGTGAACGATATGGATACGACATAGGAAATATATAAGAAGAAGAAGAAGACGTTGGTGTACACGACGAAGGCAGTAATCCGTTGGGGTTGAAGTAACCCGGGTTGATCGGGTTAGGTTGGTTGGGTGTGAGACGCGAAGGCGGTTGATTCCCCAGGACGGGGAAGGAAGGCTTTGGTTGGCTTAGGCATGGCCGTGTTTTTCTTGCCGCGGATCATTAGGACGATTAGGGTTCCTACGAAAAGGGGGAAACAGATTAGCACCAGTGATCTTCTTGCGGCCCGCCCGCTTTTCTTAAACGGGATTTCGCGAGAGTCCTTTAACCGTCGGTCTCTTTTTACTTGATAATTATTTGATCGTAGTATTATTTGTACGTAGTAAATATACCTATATATATATATATATTATATATATTATATTGATTGTAGTATAAATCTGATAAGTAATGTTGATCCAGTTATTGTGACGATTACCACCATATCCTAAGGCTCCTAATAGATGATTAAATAATGTTATATAGCTTTGAATCTCTCTAATATTTGTGTGAAACAATCTTTTAGATCCTGTTTTTAATGATATTTAATTCTATAAAAGTTTATACATGTGAATATGTGTGATTGATATGCGTTATTGTGATTGTACGCGTAATTTATCGTGATTCGAATTATTAGATATACAAAGTTCGGAAAAATATTTTTATTATTTGCTATGATTATTCGTTTCGAGAGTATGGAAAATATACAAGGAAGAAATTGCCGTGAAACATTTTTCGCGTGATTATTTTGAAAGAATGATTTCAAAGAGTTCATTATACGTAAAGTAGTACGACGTATATATCTTTTTGTTTTAGGAGACAGATTACTCGACATACTGTGTGATGTATGCGGTGACCGTAGTTCTGGAAAACACTACGGCATCTACAGCTGCGACGGTAATATTAATTAATAATACTTGTAAAAGAAAAACAAATCTCGCAATACTCTTTACGAAACTTCGTTATTATGTGCATAGCAGGAACAATTATTTGATAAATTAATCAAAAGGATACATTAAATGTTACTTGAATGTTAGAAACAAAGAGGAAAAATAATATCTCTCTGATTCAATAATTTCTTCTTAAAAAATGTAACGAGACAGTCAAAAACATTAAATATAAAGAAATTACAAGAATAAATTTTACCTTCTTTTAAACTTAATTATATTTTACTCGTTGTTGTTTGACGTATTGTTAGATATCTAAAAATAGCTTAACGCGACAAATTTTATCAACATCTATTATGTAATATTGTTATATGTAAATTTTTTATGGTTATCAGGTTGTTCGGGATTTTTTAAGCGAAGTATACACAGCAATCGGGAGTACATCTGCAAAGCCCAGGGTGCCAAGAAAGGACGTTGCCCGATCGACAAGACCCATAGGAATCAATGTCGTGCTTGTCGTCTCGCTAAGTGCTTTGAAGCTAACATGAACAAGGACGGTAAGTGTTACGAGTAATATTATAGTTTTCTAGTATAATATGACGAATGGACCAATATGACAAGTTATTTATGTGCTATTTCATAAGATTCTGCATTTGCTCGACTATTAAACTTGCATTTACCAGACATAATTGATTACCTCATCAATTTTAAAATTTTTATTTTAGTATATTACTATCGAGAATTTTTTTTCTGAAGATATATTATTAATTAGGAAGTATTTTAAATCGTTAAAATATAAATTGTTTGACCGTTGCGGAACGAAACCACGAATGCACTTACTTCGCAATTACTACGTTTTTTTATCTAGAACTTATATTTTTCGAAGCATTTCTTCAATTAATTAAATAAATCAAACTTAATTTGATGTTGTTTAATACAATCATTATCTTTAAAAATTTTGTCAAGGTTTATATTTTGATATATTTCTCAGATTTATGTATCTCAGAAAAATTTGTCAAGATTTATATATTGATATACATATATATTTTAAAAATTATGTAATTATAGCTATTTTTTTCTAAATTTTACACACTCCCATATTCTTCAACAGAATATTATTTAAATTTCTGGTATTTTCTGATATTTTTTGTCTGGTATTTTACGTATAGGTACACATATATAAGATTTTTTCAAGATCCGTAGTTTATCTTTCGAGATATATTTTAATGCGTCATACGTGTTGACATAACAAATATATAAGATTCTTTTCAAGACCCGTAGTTTATCTTTCGAGATATATTTTAATGCGTCATACGTGTTGACATAATAAGGATATATTTGTCAAGTCTGTCAACTACGGATGACTGCGAGAATCGTTTCATCGAGTCTCCCGCATTTTCGCGAAAGACCGCAAATAAACCACGAAGAAATCGACTGTAACTATCGGTCAACCAGACCCTCCTAAATAAACCTCCGCGAACAAAGCGTTGACCGCGATCGAACAGTTCACACATATTATCAGTAGAAAGCTAACGAAATCGATACCAATGAACAAGAAGCTACTGCTGGCGAAAATTTCAGATGCTAATTAATGCGTCATCTTGGATTGAATATTATTTTGTCTGTGTTACGCAATACCATGGGAAACTCGAGTGTGGGCTTGCTAACCGTGAAGGTACCATAAATAGATACGCACTGTCATGCGACGTTTCGATTTTTCGCTGACATCTCATTTGATCGACCGCACGTTTCTTAAGGCAAGCACTTTTGACATTTAATATTAACTTGTATTCATTCGGGCACAAAACGGAATCTTTTGAAATATGAATCTATAAAAATGGGAACAAAGTGGAATGTTTTAAAACTCCGAATCCTTTAAACTGCTTATTTCCCTCTTTGCGAGCTCTCTTTGTATAAAAACAGATTTATTTTTTATAAATTCTATTTATTCTGTACAGTAGATTATTATTTACATTTTTTGCCTTCTTCCAATTGTTCCAAAATGATTCATAACTAAATAAAGAAGTCCGAAAAAGAGAGAGAAATCATAGAGTGGCAAGATTCGTGCACTACCATTTTCGTATATAAATCATTTATAGGCGAACGGGGGGAAAACACAGGCGAATTATGTTAATGCATCCGGGTTATTTCTCGGTTCAGCGGCGATATTTAGAAATGAGCGAGCTTGATCTTCCTCACGGAAGTTACACGGACGGGCTAGGTGTACACGGGTCGATGTTCCTCGCCATCGACGGCGATATAACACAGCGGTGGAGGCTCGTTTTCTGGGACGCTTAGCGGGGGCTGGATTCTATGCGAAGGTGGAGAGAGGTAGCGGCGAGATGGAAAGAGAAAAGGTGGATGGGATGGGACTCGCGGCAGGGTGGAAGGGAGAGAGGGTGGGAGGGTGGGAGAGAGGGAGAGGGGGCGATACGAGACCGCTTGGCAGGGATGAGGGTGCTCAGGGTGTCGGGGGTGTTTAATGCAGGACGGGTGCTCCGGTTCCCAGCGGTTGTCGAGGCTCCAGACGCGAGTAAGAGAGGAGATTCAATTAGTGGCAGAGCTTCCTAACGTTAAGGAGACTCCACACGGGGGTTGAAACACCAGGTCTCTTCCCGCCCCGCTGCTTCCTCTCGCCGCCACCTTCATCCGCGAACACACTTGTACACGCTAACGCTCTCCCACGTCTCGTTCTCTCCGCCTCTGTATCGAAATTACTCGTACTTTGTTGGCGGAGTTAATTAGACGCCGTGATTAATTGCTGACGTATAGCCAGGACAGCAGAATGGCGTCGGTGCACTCTTTGTTTCGTTATAGATAACTTAATTTCACGGTCTTTCTTTTTCCTGCATATATATAATACATGCATAATAATTCAAAGGCGAGAACAATATATTCGTCGAAATATTTGCTAAAATGAAGTATTATAGTAAAACTTATTAATAATTACGCTTATCATTTATTCACTTTACATATCTATAAATCCATAAAAGTTACTATTGAAAAAATAATTAAACTATTTTAATGTTAACTGCACGTATTTCCCTTTTCTGTTAAAATTTTTGTATAAATACTTTTTAATTGTACTACGGATATTAATTATTGAATCTAGCGCGGAGTTTATAAGATAGGCCAAGAATTGTAGATATATTTAACATTAATATAGATATAGAGACGTATATATTTTGTTGACAAAATCATATATTTTATTCAGATTATTAAACGACAAAGTCTTCTCGCGGCTGACCAAGTTAAGGCTGTTCTACTAACTTTTTTAGATTCCTGACGCCACGCAATGCGTTATACTATCTACTGATTAAATTCTTACAATAGTTGAACAATTTATCTACGCAACATAAATGTACTCTTATTGTTACATTTACTTAAAAATTTAGCACAAAATCTTGAAGAATTAAATAAGAGTTCATTTCGTCAAATAATATGGGAGACCGGGGCTAACTTGACACTAGGCTTTTTGCCAATTTAAATTTATCGTAGAAACTTGCCTTTCCTACGGTAAATGCGTCTTTATGTGCCAGCTTTGTCAACGGAATTTGGTGACATTCTGAGTTATGGTGTAACTTCTATAGTGCGACATAAGCGTTTTCGATGATATGAAAAGTAATTTTTCTGATCTCTCGAAAATTTCTACTCTTTCATCGAGCTTTACTCTGACGAATCTACAAGTAATGATTTTTTCCGCGCACGGCCGATCGCGAGTTTATTAGCATTGTTTTTTCAGACATGAGTTCAAAAGAAGATAATTGAAAGTTCAACTTTTTTTTCTCATTATTTCCAATGATTGTTTTACTTTATTTCGAATTTTTGTACTTTCTAAATACATGATAAATAACGTATTTTTATTTTTAGACAATAAAAAAATAAGTTTTGGATCAAATTGTATCGATCAGACAGTGTCGAGTTTGCTCCGGCATTTTTCAATTTAAAAATTTGTCTTCGCGTCACTTTTCCTCTTCTGGGGGCAAAACAAAGCGACGTACAGCAAAACTTCCTTAAACAATTTTGTACATACCTAAAGGAACACTCTTTAAATGTGTACCATTAAATTCGCTTGAAAATTTTAATTAGTTGTTGAAAATTGCCTTTGAAAAAATCGTGTCGAGTTAGCCCCGGTCTCCCCTATACATATTTTTTGAAAATCCATCTATTACACGGAAATTGAATTTATTTTCACCACGTATTTTATATCAAATGGTGTAATAGCCAAATCCTAAACAGTTTGCCTAACATATAAATATATTAAATGAGAATATTAAATGGCCAGATTAAGCGTTAAATAACGACACAGAGAGCTGAATTTATTTCGTTCGGGAAATCTAATTCTTTAAGAACAATTAGAAAGTACAGAAATTGTGGTATATAAAATTTAGCTCTTAATATTATAAAAGCGCTTAGATAATGACGCATAATTAGTCGAAGTATCTATATTCTCAGAAAAACCGTCTCGATGTTCGCTTTATAAACGCTTTAAAAATGGCAAGAGTATAATATAACTAGAGCAGCCATTCGAGTCCGATGAACGTTGAAATCACGGTGCCGAGCCTCGAAAAACGTTGTGAAGAGTCCATAAGATGTAGGTGACCACTCGGGATACGCGCTATACATTATGTACGTGGTACTCGGCGCATCGCGGAGCCCCGTGACGCCGCAGGCGCGCAATCATCCGCTCGCTGACAACCCCGAAACCTCCAACGCACTCACACCCGCCCGACGTAATCGACACGCTTTCCTCTTTCCACGAAAATTCGTTCCCGCCTGCGATATTATCCGTCTGTGTTGGCGCACCGTGTCGCGCCGGCAAAATGCCGCCCTCTCACCCCTGCGCGATTTCGCGCGCGCACACGTACAGATATACACGTATATGTATGTGCATTACGCGGAATATGGCGTTAAACGACGTCGGAAGATTACCGAGCGGCTTACCATGGCGGATTTGTAATTCTTGACGATCGTCAGGGCTCGCGAAAGGAAGAAACGAACTGTCGTTGGTAATGTTTCTAATGTTTAATAATTTGCAATTCCGTCAAATTACCGAAAATATATGATTTGAAGTTTTGAAAAATCATTACGAACATCTACCCAGAATCCTAAATTATCGAAACAGCCAAACCAAAACGTGTTAATATTAACAGTTTAGAAAATTTTTATATCCAGAGAAGAGAATTGGTCTTTAAGTTTCTACATTTTAAAAACGTCCACCGGAAAAGAATTAGGAAATATTTTAAAACTAGGGAAAGCAATAAAAAATTTGTGAGAAAGAAGATTATATTGCTCTATGCATGATATTTTTATTATCTTGCGCTATAAGCACTAATATATGTTAAAAAGTTTTTAAAATATGCTCGCAATGTGTATATCACTAATCTCTATTAAAAAGTTATACATTAACATATTTTAATAATCTTGAATTTTTAATATTATGTATATTAAATGTATTTTTCTTTATTGCAAAATTCTAAAGCCATTAAGGGTCCATATCCCTCAGTAGGTCCAAAAAATAGGTGATTTTTGTGAATTTTTTGTGGAGAAAGTAAACAAAATAAATCAATCAATATTTATGGATTATATTGATGATACTTTTAAGTAGTTGTACAAATTTTTTTCAGCCCATTTAAATAATTAGGCGAAGCGGGATATTGGGCAACGGCGACCTGTGCGCGGAATAGGTTGCTCCATGGCGGAAGTCCTCCAGGTCGTAAAATGTGTCTGAAACATCGAATCAATCGATTTTCCTGTTCAGTACAAGTGTCCCTATAGAGTAGACTAAAAAAAATTATTTTGAATAAAAATTCATAAAATGGCGGCAGTTAAAAGGAAAAAATTTAATTTTCACTATTAATTTTTTTCTTTTAACTGCCGCTATTTTATGAATTTTTATTCAAAATAATTTTTTTTAGTTTACTCTATAGGGACACTTGTACTGAACAGGAAAATCGATTGATTCGATGTTTCAGACACATTTTACGACCTGGAGGACTTCCGCCATGGAGCAACCTATTCCGCGCCGTTGCCCAATATCCCGCTTCGCCTAATTATTTAAATGGGCTGAAAAAATTTGTACAACTACTTAAAAGTATCATCAATATAATCTATAAATATTGATTGATTTATTTTGTTTACTTTCTCCACAAAAAATTCACAAAAAATCACCTATTTTTTGGACTTACTGAGGGATATGGACCCTTAAAACAAATTATTATAAAAATCATGATTGTGTTGCAAAATTTACTTTCCGCTCTTTGAAAATATGCGTTAACTATATTTAGTAGTATTGATATTTCAAAATTATGGTATAGTTATTATCCTAAGATTACAAAAGAACACACTGACAAACAAAAAGCTGAATCAAAGAGCTTTTAAGCTTCTATCGGAGTCACGTTACGTCCATTCCTCGCTTATTTTTTACCTTTTTTTATTTATTTTTAGTTAATTTTTCAAATCATACAAATTTTTTATCAAATTTTACTTAAGTCATTGCGAAGTTATGTAAGTTATCAAAGCACGGAACCATAACGATTTTCCTCCAGTTACATACCTTGTTAAAAAGTTAAACGAAAAGCACGAAAAGCGGGAGACCAGAAGATGATGACTCTCCAATGAAATTCAACGCTCCACGACTTTTCCCGGAACCGTACGGTCAACATCATTTCTAGTGTACACACATTCAGATCCACCAACACACTCGGATCCGCAAACTTCGTCTCGTTTCATGCCCAATCGATCGCAGCCCGCTACTTCAAACTTTAAATCTCTTTGTCTCCGTTCATAATTCGGAAGAACCCTTTCTAAAAGTACCAAGCACTTTGAACCGGAATTAAATCGAAGCGCGTTTGCCCCTTTCGATAATTATAGATTGAAATTATTCGAGCGTTTTCGGAGTGCGAAGTTCAACGTCTAACAATCGCGATAATATTAAAAATAATCCATCTAGATATAGGTAAGCATCCTGAATACAACACTGAGAAAAAAAATATTTGGATCCAAAGAAATATTTATTAGGTTATTTCTAATAGCTTATTTACTTAATATAATACAATATTTATTTAGAATTAGATAAAATATCTTAAAATTAGATATTTTATCTAATTCTAAATAAATATTGTATTATATTAGGTAAGTAAATAAGCTATTGTATTAGAAATAACCTAATAAATATTTTTTTAAATCCAAATATTTTTTGTTTCAGTAAATAAAAATATCAGTTTTTCTTTTAAACAAATCTTATTCGTCGCGTAACAAATTATTGTAAATGCACAGAGAGAGAGAGAGAGAGAGAGAGAGAGAGAGAGAGAGAGAGAGAGAGAGAGAGAGAGAGAGAGAGAGAGATACGATCTTCGGTTTGTAAACAGTAAAATAAATAATTTCCAAAGAAAAAATATACATTCGAGCATAAGTAAAGCCATATATATACGTGGAAAAATAAGTGAAGAAATTGAAATAATAAATAAGTCACTCTCATTATATGCAAAACAATACAGGAAAGTCAAAGGCCAAAATACGAGCAATAAAGGAAGTTATAATTAAAATAATCCATAGTTTATTCTCTCCAATGATTGAGGAAAAATTCATCTCAGAATATATATTTTGTTTATACTATCTGACATAAAAGCGGTCCTAATGGTTTTAATTTTCTCGGATATTAATAAGTTATAATGTCAAATTATAGGTAAATTTTCTAATGATATTCTACAAATCCACCAATTTATTTCCGCATTTGTTTCTGATGCAAAATATTATATCATCCGAAGTTAAAAACTGTAAACTTTATTTGAAACTCTGAAAGCTTTCTTTTCTAAAGCTCCTTTTATGTCCAAGTGTCTCCAATTGCGCAAGGTATATAATGCCGCAGCATATTCTACAAAAATCCGAAGGTCTCGCGAGTCGCACGCGAAAGCGTTTTATACTGGCGAATGACACTCGAGCACGATTCGAGAAAAATGGAAAAAGAACAGGATAAAGCGAAATACGCCAAAGAGGAACAGAGAAAAGCGATACGACGCGACGACAGGATCAGTCAAAGGGGAAATGTGACGGATGTAAAATGTCTTGAGCCTCAAATAT
Source organism: Leptothorax acervorum (assembly GCA_035220615.1). Classification (NCBI taxonomy): domain Eukaryota; kingdom Metazoa; phylum Arthropoda; class Insecta; order Hymenoptera; family Formicidae; genus Leptothorax; species Leptothorax acervorum. The sequence continues at coordinate 1,044,729 of JASTWQ010000018.1, forward strand.
TCGAAGTTCAAAATCGTCTCAAAATAAAGTAGGTAAAGCTTAAATAAATTTTAATTCCATAAAAAATATATTTATCGATGCCACCATTTTTACTAAACAGATTTGTATTTGTATAAAGTGCAGTGAAAAGAATAAACGATGCTTCTTGCCTTAATTACCGAACAAAAGGGTCAACATATAACCATTCACGTTTTTAAATACGTTGAGATATCTTATAAGAATACAATAGTGAAAAGATAAATTACACACACATTTAGAAAAGAACTTTATCTTTATATATGTAGAGATATCCACTACGCTAATTCGCCTAATTCTGCTTCCGGACTCAAAAACGCTTGTCCTACGTCTCGTTGTGAGTGCTAGGTGTTTAACAAACATACGAAAGGTTGTTCCCTAAAAATATAGTTTCGGAACCTCGTAATATTTTTGGCCGGCCCTGGACGAGGTCGAGGGTAGTGACAGCACACAGGGGGAGTTGCGTGGGAGTGGACGGCTGGTAACGCAACGAAGCGAGGCGTGCCGTACACGCGACGGGCAGCATCAATCCATCCACATAAACGGTAAACGGTAAAGCGGGCCTGGAACAGAGCGAGGGGTACAGTGGGCGTCGTAAATGCCTTCTCGTCGCTGAACGGACACCTTTCAAAAACACGCGTACGTTCAAATGGTCGCGATTCGCGAATCAAGAACACTTCCGACGAGATAAAGAGTAGACGAAACGTGGAGCACTAAGCTAATGCCATAGCATGCGTTATATTTGGGAAGCAAGATGTTAATAATTAATACAAAATTGTATGAGTAATTGTAGCGTGAAAGACGCTGAGAAAATTAGTAACAAAAACGTTTGTAATTTTTTATTTCTACTTCAAGGATCGACAGTCTTGAAATATTAAAAAAATATTAAAGTCTAGTCAATCTTGAATAACGTTTAAATAGTCACTCTCTGTAAATCGCATATACCTACACGCGATTGTGCCTTTGTCTTTAATATTAGTTAAATAATAATAATAATGGAGAATTTTCATCTCGTGATGAAATTTCCTTGAGTAAAATTTACCTCGAACAACTTGGTTTTAGAAACATCTAACGTACGATGCGTTTTATTGAAACTTACTCCAGTAATGGGATGATGCATCTATGATGCTCACTGTGCGCGCGGGGGAGAGAAGGAGACAAGGGAGAGAAGGAGAGGAACCGGTGGAGAACGCGGGCCGCGTTCTCCCTCGCGTGATATGAGCGCGATGCGCGATGTGTGCGGACGAAACGGGTCGTTGCGCTAAGCCGGGCTTTGATCGTCACCTGTCATCATACCAACGCGCCCCCGGAGGAACTGCAGCGATCCGGTCCCCGGCGTTCCCGGCCGTCTCTGGCTCGGCATAAACGCGAGAATTACATCCGCGAGTTATCATGGACTCTCTCGCCCCGGCCCCGTGGCCCCCCGTGTCGTGTCACGAGTTACGGTTCTCGAGCCGCGCGCGAGGCGGAAATACGTCTGACCGCTTCTCCGTCGGATATTCTTGCGAATGGGCATAAAATGTCAAGCTGCTTTGTCACGTTTAATCCTTTTCTACTTTTCGGTTTTCCTTTAACGACCTGATTAACGATATGATAAAATGCGTTCTCATATAATCGTATTTACATTTACCTCGACCTTTCCATAAAAAATCATAAATATTTCTTATTAGAGTTATTAGACAAATTATATTAGACAAATATATCTCTTATGACAGATATGTTGCTTTAAATGGTAATTTTTGAATGATAAAAGTCGTGAAAAGTAAATTTGTGATATTATATACAGGCACAAATATATCTTCATTATTTTTTTTTGTTTGAGATACAAGATGAAAGACATATGCATAATTAGATATAGGGTTCGTATTTCTTCAATTTGTCGAAATATTTTCGCGTATAATCCTAGACAGAATATAAAAATATAATGAGCAAATATATAATAAAAAGAGAAAGAGAAGCATGAGAAAATAGTGTTCGTTTTTTATACTTTTAGTAGAAAATTGTTTATCTGCACAACATGTGTAGGTACTGTTAATATTTCTGATATTTTATTCTAAATTCAATAAAATTTTCATCATATTTTTATTTCTTTTCTAAAATTTAATGTATAAATTCTTCTAGTTTTTATATTTTTATTACAAAATAGAGATAATTTGTCACAAATATTTTTAGTTTTACATAGCTTTCTCTCTCTCTTTTTCTCGCTCGTTTCTCTTTCTCTTTTTATTATATATTTGTTTATTATATTTTTATATTTTTGCCTAGGATTATACGCGAAAATATTCCGGCAAATTGAAGAAATAGTAAATAGTTAATTAAACGCGTTTTCGCCGTAAACGTACAAGGTACGAACCCTATCTTTATGCATATGTATTTTATATTCGACACAGACTGATCTGATTTCACGGAATTTTGATTTATGAGATTGGTCGAGGGAAGGTGTTAACAGTGAGCGACGTTACATACGGATCGCATACGGTTTGTAACGTATGCAGATACACGTGTGACGGTATGCATATGATTTTCCGAACGATATAAGCGATGCAAGTGGAAACAGATCCTATCTGTCCGGCCAATAATCCGTGCATATAGGGTGATTTTCTTCATCTGTTTGATATACGGTTGATAAGTTTACAAATAAATTTTCCTTAATTATAACAAGCAATTAAAAAAAAAATCATACTATTATTAGATACAGCCGCGCGTTCGTAAAACACAGTTTCACTGCACTGCAGGTCTTAATTTCATTCATTATCTTATTACTGTCCTGTGAAAATTATATGTATATTTAAGATTACAATTTAACGCAAATATACATTCTATGAAGATTCTAAATTAATTTTAGAATCTTCTTTATAGTAAAAAGAACAACACTTAAATATTAAATGATAAAATTTAAACCAATAGCTTGAGTTAAATAACATTTTGTTATTTTTAATTACCATGTGTGTCAAAATTTATTATTTAAACTGTTTACACAAAACAGTAATTTTAACTCCATTGGTTGATAGTTAATTAACATTGCTCTTTTTTAATTGATAACATATTGAGTAGGAGCAGCGGCGACCTATAGTGGCGACCTATAATGGTTAAAAACAACTCAAATTGAGTATAATTTGACATTTGACACTACGAATTTAACAGTGAGCATCAACAGCTTTCAACAATATTTCTTCTCTATTGGCCGAAATCAAGCTAACGGTATACTTATAAATTAGAAATAAAAAGATATCGATACTCCCAAGAATTTTTGCATTTGAATAAAATAGTCATTGCTAGTCCATCTCACCCTCTTAACGCATATCCCGCGAATCAGTAAGAGAATCTCCCCGATAGTCTTAACACGTGTATCAAACACGTTCGACACACGTGCGACTCGCGAATCTTCTCCGACGGCAACGACGTTGACGGTCGCCGACGGTGGTGGAGGATGATGGCGATGGTGGTGCGTCGTTCGTGTGTATCAACCCCATTCAGTCGGGGATTAGCCTTCGAGATCGCTGACTGCTGAAATGTTCACAGATCGGTTTACCGTTTAGCAGGATAGAGAGTGTGAGCCCCGTGATCCGTGGCCCGTGTGAGCACCGTGTGTGCCCTCCGCGCACACGCATATGCACGCATACATAGTGCATGCGTGTAGTACAATGTTAAAACGGAAGCTACCCCGTGCGCCGTACCTCACCACGCGCTCGTATCTCCACGCGCGATACGCGTGTGTGGGTGTGTTTAAGCGTGCAGAGAAGGCGCCTACGCCTACGCCGCCGCTCCACTCCGCCTGTGGGAACTCGCATTGTGGACTACACGTGCCGGCCGGAGTATTACGGTGGCCCTGTGTGTTTATAGGTGCACGATAAGATGATGTGTGTGTGTTTGTGTGTACGTATGTATGTATGCATGTGCGAGAAGAGACGGTGAGAGAGAGAGAGAAAGAAACACAGTGGAATCACGAGATGAAAAGCGAACAGGGCGCGGTCCATTCCAGCGCATGCGATTCTAATCCTCGCCGCCGTGCCGTGTCCATTCGCCGTCCGGATACGCACGTACTCTCGAAAATCGCCCGTCTAAGCCGTTGACGCGCGAAAAAATTTGGGGGGGTTGCGACAGCAATCTAACTTACTTCTTTAAAGATTCGGCAGAGATCTTGCTCGAAATTCTCTTTCGACAAATTTATACCGATATAAATTTGTGTTACCTATATAAGGGCATTTTATAATCGTTGCGCTATTAAAAGATATTATTATACGTCACACACACACAACGAAGTAATTTCCATCCCTGTCAACACCGACGAGCATCAGTTACATTATTTTGCACTCAATGTAAATATATTGTTATATATTGTTATATTATAATGTGAATATATTAATTGTAATATATTGTTATATTACATTGCTCAGTGTTGACACACTGGGATCTTTTTATTTATTTTAGAGAAAGTTACGGGAATAAGCTCGAATTCAGGAGATACCAGTAAAGTATAAAAGTACATAATTGCAATGCTTGCATTCGATTTTCAATCGATCTTCGCATGGGGCTAAGAGATCAATTTGTCCCGTCCGTTTCTCTATGCCAAGAGCTTTTCCCTTGACGCACATTCGTTTCCGCTTCGCAGAACTTAAGCCGCTCAGCTATAAAGCTCTGTATTTGAGCAGCGATGCGTGCAGAGCGACAAAATGTTCCTTCTTGATCGCGAGATGCTGTGCAAAGCGAGGCGCTTTTGTGCGAAAAAGGCGAGCTTAATGGACGTGGCTGCGAAAAAACAGATTTTTTTTTCGTCTTTTTCGCAGCAAACCAAGCTGATAAAATTAAGACTAAAATCTATGTTACTCGATTACGTATCTTATGCGAACACGTAAATGTAAAAAAAATATACTGCGTTTAACTTGAAATCGCGATTTCTTCCAAGCTGAAATTTGTCTGAAGTTTATTATCTTTCGCAACTTTGATCTTTTTAAATTTTAATATCTTGGATTTCAATACTTTGATCGCAAAAACGACCATTCAAAACACAAGAGCTTAAAAATATTTATTTACATTTTTAAAGCTCTATTAAAATTTTGTAATTATTAACATTATATATATTTTTAATAAAAATCACGTTTTAATTGTATCAAAGAAAGGACTTTTCTTATCACTAATTACATTAAATGTCCATTTATATCAATCCAGGTTAATTTTAATCTTGGTTTAACTTACCTTTCTAGTTCTAATGTCTATTTCTATTAATGTAGATTAACTTTAATCTCGGTTTAACTACCTTTTTATCTTTTTCTAATTTTTAGAACTAGAAAAAGAGAGAGATATTACCGAGATTAAATCCACATTGATAGAAATGGACATAAGAGTTAGAAAACGATAGATAGTAAATTAAACCGAGATGTAAAGTTAATCTACATTTGTAGAAATAAGAATTAGATATATAATCAGATTGCAATAAAATTGTCATAAATACATACAGTATAGATGATATATAGATGATACCGGTCTTGAAGGGTAATATCGCTACTGCAGCGTATTGAGCATATAAAATCATTGTTTGTAAAGTAAACAAGTCTTTTCATTGGGCGCGTTTTTCCGGCAAGGGAGCTCACCGTTGAAAGAACAATTACTCCTGGAAAATAATAATATTTGTACCTGTTACGATGTGCACGGCCAATTTGGTCGATAAAGCAAACAACCCCGAAGCGGATTTTGCATTGCTTCTTTTTGCTACCTACACGCGTGTCTGCGCATATAAAACCGCCGCTTCGATTTGAAAAAACCTCTTTTTTACGTATCTCAACTTGCTTATTGACGACGTTTCGTAATGGTAAAGATTTTAAAAGAGTCACGGGAAGATACACACATTTCCAGTGAAGATATCTCGAAGACGAAATGTTACTATTATTGGGTTGGTTATTAAAAAACGCATAAAAACTTTTCTGTTGCTTACAGAAAAAAAATGAAATTTTAGTATACAAGATTGTAATAGACGCACAGACATAGTTACAAAAAAACTTGATAAAAACTTGATAAAAACAACTTGAGCACTTAATATAAAATGATTAAAAATTAGCATTTGCTTAGGATAAAACGCTCTATTTCATGCACTGTGGTGAAAGATAAAAAGTTCCTACGTTATCGATAATTTTTTATTACCTATTACAAAACTAATTTACCTACTATTTATTCCGCCTGGCAATTAAACTTCTTTAAAATTAGGTTTGTTCTCTGTAGCTGCACTGGCTCTGCACTAGTTCAGAGTTTATCTTTTTCCTTCCAATGTGGAGTAAAAAAGATAAACTCTGAACTAGTGCAGCCAGTTCAGCTACAGAGAATAAACCTATTGTCAAAGAAGTTCGATTTTCCGAACATATTTATTACTAATAATTGGATAAATAACAAAGGACTCTCGATAATGAAATTAAGTGACAAGTAAAAGGAGGGGATAAACAAAAAGTTTTAATCGCAACATATCCTATATTTATTTCGTATCCTATTCTATACATCCCATAATTTCTATATCTAATATTGTAATGATTTGCGCTAGTGTGATTAAATTGATTATTAATTTAATAATGTGATCGTACTGTTCCAGCTTTAGTTTGAGATTATGTTTTAATACCGTTGGTATAATAGCGCGCGGTTTGCTAGGGCGAAGAATTGTATATAAAATTCACACGAATAATATTATTAGGTTACCAAAATCGAATCCTGACCGTAAAAGCGGTTTCTCTAATTAATTGATAGTAAAAAGAGACTTTGAGCGTTCAACGCGGTGTAAAGCTTTGTGTCCGCACGATCCACGAACTTGGTCCGAGATCTCGGATCAAGTTCTTGGATCGTGTAAACAAGACTTAAGCTAACGTTATATCGACCTTTAATTTTTTATATGTTGACAATTGAGCTAGCGAACATTTTCGTCTTTTAAGAGGTGTTAACAATATCAGAAATTTTTTAAATGTATTTATTATATATGTTGATATATTAAAATATAATATGTTGATCTTCAAAGAAGAGAAATAAAAAATGATCATTATGAAAGATAAATGAGTAGAAAAAGAACAATATGACATTTTTTATTAGAAGAAGATACCAATATGGTACCAGAATCCCTCTAAAGAACCTATAAAGAAACTACATGAAGAAACGTATCGATAAATAAAAACAATCGAAAATATGATGCGATTAAACAATGAGCTATCTGCTATGCAATGGCCGACATGCTAAGAGTATGCTGTAAGTCTAATAAACAATTAATATGTCACTTCTCGAGGAAATTGGATGCTGGCGGTTAAAACGGCGACGTCCCGATGCGAGAAGAAATTCCCGTTGCGCCAGTGGCGAAGTATCCTCTCGACGGGGCGATGCGTGATAAAGGGGAGATATTGCGACGCCAGTGCGAACGTGGGAATCCGCGGCTGCTATCCGCTCAGCCTCATTAATGATGATGTGCTTGCCACCCAGTTGCAGCTCTCGCTTCGCCATCTCGCTCTATCAGTCTTCCTCCCCTACAGCGTCGTCCTCTGCTTCCTCCACCCCCTTCCTCTCTCTCTCTTTCTCTCTCTCTCTCTCTCTCTCTCTAGATTTGCAGCCACGCTCGAAAGATCGAGCTCTGTGGAAGCTGACGCCCGGCCAGCCACCACATCCGATCTACACCACCCTCTTTCATCCGCGATTCACCCCCGCCCCCTCTTTTCCTCTCGACCTCTTGTTGGCCTCTCCCCCCCCCCCTCACCCCTCATCGGGTCACGGGATATACAGCTCTCGTACATCTCGAACGACCTACAACGCGCGTTACACCCCGAATTCAATTCCGCGCAACCTGCGCCCACTTTTTCGCTCCCACCGTTAAGTCCATCGCCGATATTATTGATAGGCGTTTTCTAGATGCGGACCTTCGATCTCGCTGAAGGGCGAGGGTGCATAAGGATATTTTTCATTAAGCTTCAGAAAGGGTTGAGGGCACTTATTCACATTACCGGCTCTATAAAAACATTAATTGTGCGATGTTTTCTGTAATTCGAAAGAACTCTTTTAAAACTTTTTGATGGAACGTATATCGGTGTACTTTTTCAGTAAAAATGCAAAAACGTAAAGTATATTTGAGAAGTACACAAGTAGAAGCTTCAATCGTAATATCCCCTCGGAAAAAGCTTCATGATATACATCAATCGCGAAGCAATCTGTCAGACGTCAAAAGTAATATAATTACGTCATAACTGGTGTTTAGCAGTGCAACATGAGCGCGGACCGAGGAAACCGAAACCCCACGCGATTCTCTCGTCGGAGAAGCAACATCAGCAACAGTCGCCGATTGTCACGCAATTGTCTCCTCATTCTGCGGCTCCGGTGCACAATGATCGATTAAGACCAGCACTCGCTCCCCCGTATGTTCTCTCGCCGCACAGGTGTGTAACGTTTGTATTTTTAATTAATTGCCTTAATGCCCTTAATCTCGCGTCAAAATAAGATATTTGTCTTGTTAAAAACGCATATCGGTGTACGATATAGGTACGATATTACTGACGAGTGATAGAAATCATAAGAAGTGATCGAATAACAGATACGATAAAAAAGAATAATCTTCTTCTTAGATTTACTATTTGTGTTAGATGTGTTGAAAGAAGCGAACTAATTATTCCGAACATGCGCCTTATAGAGAGTGTCCACTACCGCATTAACGGCAGATTCCATGATAAATCATGATGTTGACCTTTTCTCAATGAAAATGTCTAAATAGTTTTTATATAATTAACTAATGAATATAACTAATAGAGTATACAATACTAATTATATGCAAATCTTATTTCGACAGAATCTTAACTCTTAATTTGGTAAAAATTATTTCTTGCAAATAAGAGGCGAAAATTCAAGTATTTCGTCCTCAATTTGATTTAATCAGCGGACCAAGCGTGAATAAAGGAATTTTTATTAATTAGAGAAATTAATGAAAATTTAAGAAATATAGATTGCCGATTACATTCGCATTGATTCGAATGCTTGGAGAACCATACGAAAGACTATCGCAGTGCATTGCGTCGAGTCCAGTTTGATGTATAAGATTGTAAAAGATTAACGCCTAAAAATTATAAATAATCGTTTTCTGTTATTTTCGTCGAAAGTAAAAAAAAAATGACTTTAGAATTGGTCGAGGAATTTAATCAGCAAAGCGTTAATGCGGTGGTGGGTGAGATATATACCCCCGTGTAGTTACAGAAGATGATAAAATTTCATGAAGCGACACACTCTTCGTGAAGTAGTTAAGGGTTGTTACTGTAGAAGGTTAAGGTGCGACCAAAGATTCACGCCTTACCCACGACCGATGGCGCTGGTACAGAAACCGCCGGAGGAATCACCGTCCCCCGTACCGCTGATCCTACCGCACCCTCGCACGACCACGACCCTCTATCAGGCGGCCACGACCGTCTCCCTAGCGCCGCAGCCTCCCCTTCTGCAGATATTAATGTCCGCCGAGGAATGTCAGGTAAGTAATTCAGCTTAATTTCGTGCCCGCTTTTCCCCGTTTCATTCCTGCAAACTTAATAAAGGCGGGTTTTCGCTCCGCTCAGTTTTCTGCCTCGCGGTGTCTAAACGGGCAAATTACACGCAGGGATTATTATTAACATCAGCCTTTCGCGGCGAAAATGGAGACAATACTTTTACCTTTGCGCGGATGTAAATTATTGGCTTTATTACGCATGCGATATCTAAGTATATCATTTAAGATTAAAGTTAAAATTGAAAAAGTAAAAATAGCAAAATCAAGTCGATGATGATGGAAAAATAGATTTGTAACTATATAATACAAGTCTTTAAATGTTGTCCATTACGTTTTTATTTTTGCGAAAGAACGCATGCGATAAATGTTTAAGATTATTTACGAATAAAATTTTAAAATCGAAAAAAAAAAAAATAAAAATAAAATCAAGCGAATGGAAATAGCAAACAATTATCTTAATTTGTAACTGTACAGTTCTTCAATGTTATCCACTATGTACGTTTAATTATATTTTCGCGAAAGAACGTAACTTCCTTTTCCCAATATTTATTTTACAGAGGTAGATTCACCGATCATTTATCTACCTACCGTACACTTGGCCATTTGTTATATGTCACTTTGCATTCTTTTCTTTTTGTGAGAAAAGTTTCGTGCTCTCGTTGTACAAATTACCGCCTCGCTTTGCCGTAAGGAACTGGTTTGGAACGCGCGATTGCAACCCACGGCGGAATATCCGATGGAGCAGATGGAGACGGAGACGAGTCGGAGTCCGACGGGCACCATACAGAGCTTCAGCCCGACCTGGGAGATGCTGCAGGTACTTTTCGGTACTTTCGTCGGGTGTCTTCTTTCCTTTTTAATCGTTCGCACCGCGTGTCGCGTCACTTGATCATTAACGCAGGAAACGACAGCCCGATTGCTGTTCATGGCTGTCAGATGGGTGCGTTGCCTGCCTCCTTTTCAAACGATATCGAAGGACGATCAGCTGTTGCTGCTGGAACGATCCTGGACGCAGTTGTTCCTCCTGCACTTGGCGCAATGGTCCGTCTCCTGGGACATCACCGCGCTCCTCGAGGACGAGCAAGTGCGCAGCAGATTGCCCACGGACGACAATCCGACGAACCAGGAGCTCGTTCTTATTCAGGTTTTTATCTTTCCGCTCGTAGCAGGTCATGATAAACACCATAATGAACGTCGAATAAGTTTCCCTCTTTATTGTTAAATTCGTAGTGTCAAATTATACCTACTGAATTTGAGTCATTTTTAATCATTCATAGATCGTCACTGCTTCCACTCAATATCGTTAAATGGACTAAAACAATGTTAATTTAACTAAACCAATGGAGTTAAAATAATACCGTTTTGTGTTAAAATAATAAATTTTGACATCACACACATGGTAATTAAAAATAACAAAATGTTATTTAACTCAAAGTATTGGTTTAAATTTTATCTTTTAATATTTAACAGTGTTGGCATCGAAAGAAAAAAATTATTATCTTTCAATTTTTCCAATTGTCCAGTTTTTCCAGTTGTTTTCAGTTTTTTATTTGTCCGGTTTGCATTAAAATCTCCAATAACAAAGACTAATAGACTAACGCATCGATTTAACGTTATTGCTTCATGTATCTCTCCCTCAGATGTTGCGAAATATGAACGTGCAAACGCCAACAAGATTTTTTTTATTTGAGAAGATGAATTTTTATCGTTTCTCGATTTCAGCGAGCGTTTTTCTTTAATCTCCCCCGCAGAATCGCAAAGTTTGTTTCAATGGAATATTCTCTTGCGTTCTAGGCTATAATATGCCGATTCAGGCAACTGTCCCCCGATTTCGGCGAGTGCGGCTGTATGAAGGCAGTGGCTCTGTTTACGCCAGGTAAAGAGCGTCGTAAACACAGATTAATCGTCATATACCAATGTAAATGCGACACATGGATTATTTCTGGACAATAAATCTAGCGCTTGTTGCAAAACTGAATTGGGTGCATCAAAGGCACGAATTCAGTTACTTAACATATGTCATCGTTATTGATTTTATATCATTATTAGTGAGCCCGACTGAAACTGAAAGTCGAAAATAATAAATTTTAACATCACACACATGGTAATTAAAAATAAAATGTTATTTAACTTGAAAGTATTGATTTAAATTTCATCCTTTAATATTTAACAGTGTTGGCATCGAAAGAAAAAAATTATTATCTTCCAATTTTTCCAATTGTCCAGTTTTTCCAGTTGTTTTCAGTTTTTTATTTGTCCGGTTCGCATTAAAATCTCCAATAACAAAGACTAATAGACTAACGCATCGATTTAATGTTATTGCTTCATCTATATATCTTTCCCTCAGATGTTGCGAAATATTCTGGGAATCCTAGAAAGGCCATTTGTATATAGCGCACACACACATATATATATAATATACATTTTTTCTTTATAAATGTCATAATTTAATTATTAAAATAATAATTCCACATATTATCACAATCCTACTATTATAAAATCCTAATAGAGTCCAACCGAAACTTGGCCTAGAGTCCGACCGAAACTACAGGTTGTGATAATAGGATAGTAATAGCAGAATTGTAATAATATGTTTAATTATTATTTAAAAAATTAAATTATGATATTTATAAAGAAAAAGTATATAGTATAGGTATATGTGCGCGCGTATACGTATGGCTTTTTTAAGATTTCCAAGAAAGTTTCAGTTTTCAGTTTTGGTCGGACTCTATTATCAGTATTCTCTATTATTAGTATAATGAGTATCCTCATTATTTATTTCAAATTATTCGTCATAATACATTACTTCTCGAAATAACTTTTTGAAATTTTTAGATAATTATTAATCGCATCATTTTTGAAGTGTTGATCGCATTTACCCTTGTGTCATAATTATCTTGATCAATTCTGTCTCGCTTATCAGTCGAACGCGTGATCTCTCTTTGTAAATCGCAGAGACAGTGGGCCTGCATGCGGTCCAGCCGATTGAGATACTGCAGGATCAGGCGCAACGTATTTTAGTGGATTACACGAGGTCACGGTATCCGCAGCAACCCGGTAGAATTGGCAGGTTGATGATTCTAGTCGGATACCTGAGGTGCGTCTCTTCCAAGACCGTCGAGCGTCTGTTCTTTCACGAGACCATCGGGGAAATACCAATCTCGCGCTTGCTAGTCGACATGTACCAAATGGAGAAGTACATCAACTGAAGCGAATTTTGCATATCGTATGTACGCGCTGTACGCGTCATAAGTGTGTCAGGAGATGTCAGGACCACAGCGAGCTCGCAGCTTTCCCAAAACTCTTCCGACTCTCTCTCTCTCTCTCTTTCTTTCTCTCTCCCTGTAGAAACGGCAGAATAGAACAAGAGAAATGTTTTCGAAATCTGTATAGTAGCACGACTTTTCTTTCTGCTGCTTCGCCCTCGCGATTATGTAGTATACCGTTGATATCCGACGCGGAAGGTGGAGTTTACTCTGTTTTATCAAATTTATCGTAAGATGAGATTTCTACACCATTGCTGTTAAAGAAGTAATCGCTCCTTTGTCGGTTATTTTTATAGAGAGCACCGTATAAGTGCTTGATTTTTTCGTTGATTGAATATATTTGTTATTTAAAATTTTTTTTCCTATTTTTAATAATAGATATAATTAAGATACAATTGTACATTCTTATGAAAATACATTCCCATTTAATTGCTTTTGTTGGTACTTTTACAATAAACGTGCTCGAATTTATTAACTTTTTTATTACATATTATTTTATATTGTAATTTTATATTGAAGTAAAAATACAATGCCCAAATATATTCAAGAAAATGTGAAAAATGATTAACACGTATGTTTCTGACGGCACTAGGCATTCTACTTACAAAGGCCCTTGTAAGTAGAACTCCTCTATACTATCGCATTTCTAAGTAAAGTTTGTGCCATTGCTTATAAGTCGAACGGTCGTTTTTATTTTCTGCATGACTCAAATAAAAAAAAACGACGAAATAAAATTTGCACAGGAAGTATTTACTTCATTTCATATATCTCAATGATTATAAAGTGTAGAAAGAAGTAATGGAATTACAATTTACATGCGCTTTTCGTTGCACATTCGAGCTTCGGATAAATGTAGATCGCATGCAAAAGACTTAATGAAAAAGACCATCTTTCAACTCTGCTGTATTGTTCAAGCATTTGTTTGTAAACCCGCGTTTTCGTAAAATAGAATAATAATTTATTATTATAAATCCGTATATATTATTTGGAATAATAACTATTTTCTAATCATACGTCTTTAGAGTATTTCATATACTATAGACGAAATGCAATTGACTGTAAAACTGTTTCGAAAATTGTGCTCGAGGAAATAATCGAGAATCTGTAATGTACCATATGTCCCTCTCTGTGATCCCCCTTAAATAAAGAATTATTGTACCAATCCGATTTGTTAAATAATAATGATGCGTGGAATAAATATCATATATGTATTGCATCAGTATAAAGCTAATTGTAAGTTACACGATAAAAATAACGTAGGCAACAGAAGTATCGCAATACAATTATTATGGTAAAAAAGTATGGTATATAACAATGTAAAAAGTATGGTATAATAATGGTGCTCTAATTTTTTTATATCATTGCTTTGGTAAAAAATAAGTTTATTTATAAGATTTGCTCGAGTGCAGAATTATTATTACGATCAATGATAACGTCAAACAAAATCGGATGAAAAAGATGTATCATAAAGTGAAGTTGTACTCCACAATATAATTGTTATATTCTCAAATTCTTTTGTTAATAGAATTATTAAATTTGTTATACACTTACGTAAAAGATATAGCATACAGAATAAACTCTATTCTGTACTAATAAATGTCTCATACAAATAATACAAATATACATCTGTAATATTTTATTCTAATGTATTAAACTTCGTCGATATTAAACCAAACGAAAGATCTTTTATTATACAATCTAAAGTATATCACCTACAGAATTAATATACAGTGTATATTGCATATATGTATAATAGTATATTAAGTGTATACATAATAATAAATATATGTATTATACATGCACTATATATATATACACGAATATATAATACAGTTAACAGTTATATGTTTTATTATTAACAGTGATGAAATAATTTATTGTGATTATTATAATAAAATAGTTTATTTATGTTTATAATCTTTATAACGCATTTTAAGGTAAAGTCTTTATTGAATTGTTACCGTCAAATAGAGAGTATTATTTTCTTATACAGAATATTTTATTTTTACTTTCTAATGTAAACAGTTTTGTTTCGTTATTGGACGATGGCTATAATATACAATGACTATTACGTAATAAAAATTTATCTGCATAATATGATAACAGACATGATGATCTTTTAAGATTATAGTTTATAGAATCAATTAGTATTATAGTAGTCGATCTCATTTTCCTTTCCTAATGGGAACAAATACATCACATATAAATCAGAATAACGTAATTTCTTGATTTATTCCAAATCTCTGTTATTAATTAATCATCTTTTGCCTTCAATGCCGAAGGAATGAAAATTAAAACTTTCTGAGTGATCTATAGAGAAATCAAGCTGAAATCAAGTATTCAATATATATATTTCTAAATAAAAGTGTTCTAAATTATAAATAAAGTTAATATATTTTGTACAATTATTAATATATTGATAAAAAATTTTTTGCAAATATTATTGTAGAAAATTTTTATATTTAATTATACTGCATAAATTATTTTGAAAACAACATATAAATACATAAATTGATGTAAGTTCTATATTACGTCATATTATGTTAGCTTTACTATTCTTATAGTTTCATTTATTCAGTTTTCAAAATTGGATCGACCAACAGTCGTGATTCAATGAATTCTATAATATTGATAATATCGATATAGTACAGTTGTTTTATCTACATGCTTTATCGAAGACACATCCCGCATTTTTCGTAGAGGGCATCACTTGCTTGTGACAACGATATAGGAGCTACTTCGATCACAAATTTCGGTTAACTTATCGGCATTAGTCAATAAAGTATTTGTTAGTTGATTAGTCAATAAACATTAGTTTATTGACTAATGTATATACCATCTTATTAACACACACATGGATAGAATTATTTTTTCTTGTTTACCTAATATATGAAAAAAAAAAGATTAGATTATAAACAACGAATGATACATATATAGTTAGAAATTTTGCTTTAAAAATTCTGCTGGTTAAATTAATCACCGCTTTTTACACACGAGATTTGTAGATAAGATTAAAGAGAATATTGACATGACCGGTCGATGATAAATTTATCGAGCAATCGGTCTCTAACTAACTCTGCATAGGCACGTGAAATTTATAAATTTAATATTTCACGACAATTAAGAGATAATCATAGTTTTTAGACGATTATATTATTTTAGTTTACAATTTGATTTTTGTGAACCACTCAGAAAGCCCTGCTTCCCATCTCCTCTGCACTGAGTACAGAGAAAGAACGGTCATCGATGACAGAGCTCTCGAACAAAGTCGGGAGCTCGTGTCGTTCTCACGCTCAGAGAAGAGGGCTGTAACTCCTCATCATGGTTACATCAACTCCCATGTTAGGGAGGGAGAATGAGATCAACTCCTACAGAACTGATCCTGTGAAGTATGATCTTAAAATTTGTGTGCCACCATGCCCATATATATACTGTCTAAGACGGTATTTTAAATACGAGTAACATTTAGTCATCATAGCCCTCTACCAACGAAATTGCGAAACAACTAACCCGTCCCTGTTTACGTAAATAGAATTCAAGGCTATCTTTCTACAGTTCTGAGGTAAAGATAACTCTGAGGCGCAGACATCATGTTAGGAAGCGTATTGTTACGTGTTGCTCGACTTTATCACGTGAAAACTGCTTCTTTATCAAATATATTTAAATTAAAATCAACATTTAATGATAAAATAAATGATTATTTCTCTTTATGGCTACATTAATTCCTAATTGAAAATAATAAGACAGTATAGTTTTTTTCAATTTATAATCTTTATAATATTTATTATATATTACATATATAATATAAATATAGAACTTATAATTTTTATAATTCTTAGAAATCCATTTTTATAATTCTTAGAATTTTTATAATTCTTAGAAATCCATTTTTATAATTCTTAGAATTTTTATAATTCTGAGTAATCTATTATATAAAATAAATAAAAACGGGTTTTGACTCTGGAATTTCGAGGAGTCCACGGGGAGAGGAAATCCGCATTTTCTCTTTCTCTCTCTCTCTCTCTCTCTCTCTCTCTCTCTCTCTCTCTCTCTCTCTCTCTCTCTCTCTCTCTCTCTTTCTCTCTCCTTTACATAAGAGTTTATCGCGATAGCTCTTCTATACTCTTAGCTTACGCGATTTATAATTCGTGATTCGCAGTTCGCTATTCGTATGAGATTCGTGAATAATGTGAATAAGTAGGCAGATTTACGAAGTTCGCACAGAGAAAAGCCTGAAAGTGTTCACTTAGGCTTTCCCAGGCTTTTTTCTGGTTCGCATTTGTTATGCTTTATGCTCACCAATCGTACCGATTTACCAGTAAAATAGTTTTTAAACAAAATCAAAGGGCGCAAATCATGAATCAGTGAATTTATGCCATGTTGTAACGTATGTTTATTCTTATTCTTACATATTATACGAAGAAATTAACAAGTAATAAAGAAAAAGTGGGCTTTGAAAATCAAATGCGGTTATTTGTGCGTGAGTTAACGTTATGTAACATTTGATTAACAATTCAATACAAATAAGTTAGAAATCGTACGTTTCGGCTTTATTTCAATATTCATATAGTTTGCAAAATAATCAGTCCAGAAATGAAAAAGAAAAGTAAAATCAATTTACCAAAACCAGTTTAGAGAACGTGAGATATTGTCTCACGTCATTTGAGGACAATGAATATTAACAAAATTTTGCTAGTATTTTCTCGTGAAAAATACACTGTTTTTGTGTCCATTTAATCTTGAGATACTCACCTAATGCTCGTCGGAGAGCGTGAGATTATTTAATTTATCTGTCACTGCTTCGTTAAAGGCGGCTCAAAGTAGAGCCGAAATGATTATAACATTGTATTGAGTTGTTAACTAAAACTTACATAACGTTAGCTCACGGACAACTTACCGCATTTGATTCTCAAAGCTTTTTCTTTGTTACTTGTTAATTTCTAGAGTTTTTAGTTAATTATTTATTTATTTGAATATACGGAGAAGTCTATTATGGATTATACCCAGTCGATTAGACTAATTATTTTTATTTTTTAATCGATTAGGTAAATCGATTTTTTATTGATTCTGTTTGCGGAATATGCGTTTCTCGTGTAGATTAAGTGGTGCAACAATCAATTAAAAGAAAAACACTTAAACAAGCACTTAAAAAAAATTTGCTCGGTGATTTAGCGAATTTCTAAAACTGGATTGTATTTTGTACTTCGTGCGAGCAATGATTATTATAAGTTATTTAATAATAATAAGTTCATTTTGTTTATGGTACAAAAAGAGATTGTTCACATCGCAATAGAGGTATGCAGTTTTCATAATTTATATAAAAATTAGCAAAAAAACTTCAATTTTTTGTGAGAAAGCTATCTACACCAATTGACTCGTGATGAAATCCAGGAAAGCAGTAACTTTCGAATATACACCTGGGAAACCAGGCTCAGCGCACTTGAAGCCGTACGATACTACTCCAATAATGTAATACGTTCTTTGATTTTGAGGACTGGGAGACATCAATGGTCCACCACTGTCACCCTGAAAATCATTTCACATCGTAAGTATTAATACATATAACATATATCTAGTAAATTATTAAAGATTACTTTTTCTTTTTAAGAGTCTCAGTTCTGGAAATTCCTGTATCGCTGCATTTATTTGTAATACGAGTTTGTTTCTCATTATATTACTTATTAACATCTTAAATAAATAGATAATAAAGCATGGCATGCACAACAAAGATTCGAAAGTTGACAGACTTGTACAAATTTGGAAGTAATTTTATAACAAAAATAATATTAAAGTAACAGTGATGATTAGGAAAGGAAAATTTGATTAAAAAATGATTCAAATTGAATCCAAGATTATCGATTCAATTAATTCTTACAATTAGTTAATTGGTTGTTTTGTTTGTTAAACTACTTAAGAGAGAGGAATAAGGAGAGAGAGGGATTCGAGAGAGGAAGGGGGAGGAAAGAGAGAAAGAGAAAGAGAGAATATAATTTTCTATCATAATTTTACTATTTCCTTTCTCTCACCTGACAGGCGTCTTTTCCACCTCGAGCAAATCCCGCGCATAAAACGCGATCGTCAATCACTGTTGTTGGAAAATTCTGGAAGGCTTTTTTGCATTCATCTGGCATACGTACAGGAATTTGTGTTTGCAACAGTTGACTGCTTGCTGGTCCGTCTGGAAAACAACAGTAGCAGTAGTAAACCTTAGAATTTTCTACAGTGAAAAAGTTATTGTATTGTATAGTATTTATTATCAGATTATTTGGGGAAATAATTTTTACATACTTATTAAGTATATCCAATATCTATATATATTTTACTTTCTCTGGTATCTCTGTTCACGTATATAAAAAAAATAATTAAAAAAGAAATTAAAAAATAATTAAATTTTTGCAGTTTTTTTTTACAAAAAAATAAAGTTTAAGAAAATGAGAAAAAGTTGTCTATATGTAATTATATATAAATGTAATAATCGTATATAAAATATGATTATACAGGGTGGGGCATTTAAATTGAGACGCTTAATATAAAATATGAAATATCTGGTAAAGTATTCACTTTTCGATGACTTTACCTTGATACTTTTATACATAAAATAATTAAAGGAATCAAATGTTGTAAAAAAAAAAAATACAGAAAAATTATTTTAAGATTGCATTTTGTGGGCGTACTCAATTTTGAAAAATTGCAAATGTAAAAATTAATATTATTATTCGCCATCTAAGGTCAAACTGATAAGGCCAGTAAATAGATCTTTTTAAGCCCTACAAGTTTTGTCTGAAACATTTCTTTCTATTTTGCTTTATTTTTTAGATATTTGAATGTCTCAATTTAAATGCCCCACCCTGTATATTTTGTATAAAATAATCGCAATTTTTGTGCTGTTAGAACTTTTTGTGGAAAAAACAATGCAAAAGTTATTTTTTTAATTATTTGTCAATTATTCTTTTTATTATTTTTCCTGCATATACGAACAAAGATTACACAGAGAAAGTAAACATATGTGGACATATTTTATCTATAATAAAAAATTTATATAAAAAATTGTCCCCTGATTGTAAAATTAGGAAGGATTTAATTTATCCTACATATTATACTTACGAAAATACACAGATCCCCATCCAGCGACGAAAGGATACGTATTCTCCAAATTTCTATACCTCATAAAGTTGTCCACCGGAAGACAAATGGGATGAAGCGTTGCTGAAAGTTTACGAAGCATACCAACCATATTACACTTACACGATGAGAAAAAAAATTATGTCCTAAGGCAATATCTAATTTTGAAGATTATGGTATTGACATATCTAATTTTGAAAATTGTCTTCATAAATCTAATATTTATTTACGTTTATGAAAAAGATATGACTAAGGTTTGAGAGTTTGTGCCACTCTCATTTAAAAATGAAAAGAAGAAAAATAATATTTACGCGACTTTTATTTCTGCATTCTTGATGTAAAACGATAATATAGGATTCATTAGCTAAGATTCGCATAAAATTAAAAGATGGATAGCGTATACTGTGCACGCATGAGAGCAGATAAATACTAATAATCGATTCCTAAGAAGTTTCAATAAAATTGTATTTACTTTTGACATCCTACCTCAATTAAATTTCGTCAATTAATGAATCTTATATATCGCAATTTTGCCAAATTTATATGTATTCATGAGGGAAATATTGCCTTTTATTCCTTCAAAAGGGCATTTATACGTATAATTACAAAAAGGAAATATTGTAAAACAGAATAAAGAATTAGCTTACACGTAAAGGGTACTTCCTGGGACGTTTTCAGAACCGCCACATCGTTTGTGTAGGTCCTGGGATTGTATTCGGGATGCACTGCCTTCCTTTCGATAAAGTCCTCAAAGGGGTACGCCCCATCGTAATCGCTGTTGAGATCCAAGTCGCCGATACGGACTTTGTACAAATCCGATCGTCCGTGAACGCAATGTGCGGCGGTAAGCACGTGTCGACTAGAAATCAAAGCGCCGCCGCAAAGCCATTTAGGAACGTTTGGATTTCTCGAGTTTGTGTATCCGAGAGCGGTGATCCAAGGCCAAGCACCTGCAAGATTAATCGACTATTACTATCGACAACTGCAACGGTAATCAAGTGATTGAACAATACTGATCTAACAAGCTACTTTTATAATTGTTTCCATAAATAAATAAGTGGACTACCAATATTTTAATTATTAACAGTAAATTAAGATTCTATTAAAATCTATTTGAAACAAAATGTAGAGAAAGTTATTTAAATTTCTTAATTTACTGAAGAAGGCTTTTACTTCCAATCGTTCGTAATGTAAAAAGACGCTTCAGCGTTTTCGCGAGGAAAAAAAAATACATAATTGGTCAAGAAATACTCCTACAAAATATATTTAAATGTTCTAAAAACAAGAAAGCAGACTCTAAATTTTCTGCAATAAATTAAAATAAATTTGTTTAAATAAATTTTCTTAAAAACTTTATTAGAATATTGAGGTAGTCATTTGACAAGCGATCGAGAAATGAGCGTTGAAACACTGAATTTCTTCATAATGCAAACATCATTCATACCTAAAGAGGCTGGCTCGCCACCAACGATTCTGCGGAACGTTACATTACTGTATCCACAATTAGGTGGATACAAAGGACCGTATGCGGTGTTCGTGATTTCTTTACGGTCCCGATCACCTTCCAAGTCGTTGTCCGTACCGCCTGTATTTCCGCCGTCGGTGCCGGACGGACAGCAGACCCAAGGATCACTACCTTCGAAGCCGCAAACGGAAGAACGGAGAAAATTGACTACTTGCGGATTTTGCGAGTTCAATTTCAGGAGATTGAGTAACGCCGTACACGATCTGATATTGATGCACGTGCCGGGTTGTCCCTGCGGATTTTGGCATGTACCTGTATACCAAAATTCGAATTTAATAAGGATACATGAACCGTGATAACGCAAGTAATTTTCTTCGAGATATGTCAAAATAATTTTCGTTCTCTTTTCCTTCTTGAAGTACACGTCGGTGTAGCTTCAAGAATGAGAAGCTTGTAATGAAAGATTTATAATCGGAAGCTTAAGAATTTATACGTCTTGCAAAAACGACTTCTTATATCATCGATAAAAGCCGGTTGTTTAAAATACAAACATTTCTAGGAGCATCGACAGTAATTATGTTCATTATCAGTCAATAGCGTTTATCGTTAAACAAAATTAAACGTTTAATTTTCTTTGTCTCGGCGCTCTTAGGCCTATATTATAATCATTATCAAATTAAATTTCATCTCAAGTATATATCATGCAGGTGAAATACTTGACTGGAGTTTCATATCTTAAGAATCAGTTCAATAGTAATATTTTGATTAGAGATTAATTGAATGATTAATTGAAACTGAATCAATTATCTGTAGGAAAATTTATTTTTGATCAGATGTTGCAGTAATCTAAAGAATATAAATTTAATTCCTACATTATTTGCTCCTGCATTATATCAAGCATTAACAATACCTGCCTTCTACCAATAATACACGCGTTTTCGGCAAACTTTATTACAATTATTATATCAAAATTATACGAATTATAATATTTGGAATAATAAGCTCTAGTAAACACTTTATTTAATTACTATTAAGTGTTATCATTATTTAATAACCAATTTTTTAATGTAGGATTCAGAGACGGTGCTAGAAAGTATTCGAGATGGAATTAAACTTCTGTAAAACATAAAATAATACACACAAAAATTCGTTCTAATCGTTGTTGTTAAACATTTTAATAATTATATTTGCCTCCTTTACATTTTCGATAAGCAAATTTATCTTTGCTAAAGATCTCAATGTGGTAATTATACTCTGAGATTGATGTCAGTAAAAATTATACGACCGCATCGCAATCGTAATGAAATAGCGCATGCAATTATTTATAATAAATCATACTGCGCAATATATTACGCGTTAAACACTTGTGCACGTATACGATTTCCAATCATTAAAATGCTAACGGCAATATGACGTTTTACGAAAAGGTAATATTTGCCACACACGCATCTTAAAATTCAATGACTTATCGATGACGAGTTTAAAGCATCCGGTGATGATTTACCTCGTGTACAATGGAATGCGTTTACAGCGTTTACAAGACAGGCGCGTGGCAGTCAATGCTAATAGATATGTTTGCTGACAGAGTCTGTCAGATATTTAGGTATGCAACAGAAAAGAGAGAAAGGAAGGATTATAATTTATTTCCTATTATATTAAAGATATAATGTCGTTTATAAGATAAAGATATTATTTAAGAAAAATTAATTTAGACTATTAGTATTACACTACTCAACAAAATTAAAGGATCACTTAAAATCAGCGCTAAAAAGGACCAAATTCAAAGTTACGTATATTTGTAAAAAATGATCGCAGAGCGATGTTTAAAAAAGCATTTTAAAGCTTGAACCCTCAGCTTTCGAATGCTTTAAGGCTCGTTTCGATAGTGCTAATACCGGCGGCACAATACAGTTTTTTTAGAAGACCTTAAAATGCACTACTCACTTTAAATCGTCATAACTCAGCGAATAAAAATCGTAGCGTAATGATTAAAAAAGTATTTTAAAGAGGAAATGTTAAATTTTACAATACAATTAATAAAATTTGGAGAATAAATTTCGTTCTCCCCGTACACGCCATCAAAGTTGAAGTTTATTCTTCAATTTTTCAAGGTCTATTTTAAATTTGTGCCGTTTATAGTAGTCTTCACAGAAAAACGCTTTTAAAACTTAAATCCTCAGCTTTCGCATGCTTCAAGGCTCGTTTCTCTGCAAAGATTTTACTACAAACAGCGCTAATTTAAAATAAACCTTGCAAAATTGAAGAATAAACTTTAACTTTGATAGCGTGTACGGGGAGAACAAAATTTATTCTCCAAATTTTATTAATTGTATCGTAAAATGTAACATTTTCTCTTTTTAATGCTTTTTTAATCATCACGCTACGATTTTTTTTTACTGAGTTATGACGATTTGAAGTGAGCAGTGCATTTCAAGGTCTTTTTCCTAAAAAATTGTATTGTGCCGCCGGTATTAGCACTATCGAAACGAGCCTTGAAGCATTCGAAAGCTAAGGGTTCAAGCTTTAAAACGCCTTTTTAAACATTGCTCTGCGATTATTTTTTATAAAGATACGTAACTTTGAATTTGGTTCTTTTTAGCGCTGATTTTAAGTGATCCTTTAATTTTGTTGAGTAGTGTATATTAGCAGACATTTTTATAGATATATTAATTATTATTTATTGTTAATTTTCGATCTTTTATGTTTTAGGAAACTTATTAGATTTGCAAAATATTTATTATCAGAATTTATATAAAAAGCTCTTCAAAATTGCATATTGCATCACGATCTTTACATCACATGTATTCTGAGGCAATTATACTTAGTTGTTTATCGAATGAAACGGAGCAGTTCTTCCCCGTAAATCGTAACAATTTTTTATTAACAATAAATATGTTCTATGAACAGCGATTTTAAAATAGTCGCGACCACATCCGCAAATTCTTTGCCGATTGAAATTGTACTACATGCGGTTAGAATATTTAATTAATCTTGATATTAGAAGGAAGAGTTGTGACGATTGTTTTATAATTACTCATTAATTTTTCTGTATTAATGACGGTATATATCCGTAGGCGCCTCGCCACCCGATCGTTACACAATCTACTATTACCTATTAATTAAATAACAATAAGAAATAATATATATACACTAAAATTTAAAAAGTTGACAAATTTAAAATTACAGTCTTTAAGTTACCGTATTATCTTATTTACCAGTACTGATATTATAATGTCAATTAATGAAAATTTTTCTGTTAGTCGAGAGTCAGTTTTTAATTAAAGTGTTTTAATAAACATTTCTAATTTAAACAAGAAAAAAAAAAAGAAGTAGCTTCCTAGTGCGAGTTGTTCTATTCTTTCCAATGTACGATATAAATAATTTCTTATTGAAATTTTTAGTATTTATCTCAAAGTGCGCTCTCTCTCTTCAATTTACGTCACGCTAACTACAATCACATATATGTAGATCGATCGGTCATAATTCTTTATGGTGACATATTTTCTCAGAAACATCAGATCGCCAAGAAGAAGACATAAAATGTCGTAACAGCCGACCTTCACCAATGGCCAGACTATCATACTTGAAACTCGTTCTCTCGATTTGAAGGCTCTGGCCTTGGCCGTGTTCGAACAGTTTTACGTCAATACTATAATTTCTCGGGAGTTTATATAACGGGAAGATACTGTAAAAAGTTTCATCACGTAATAAATTAATCTATTATAATGGAAAAAATATGATTTTATAACAATACAGGCATTATTACGTAATAACAATATCAGTACTATGCGAGTGTCGTAACATATGGGAAAATTAGTTTATTCATGTATCTTGATTTACCGTAATGCTCACTTTGTAATGTTACAAATTTTTTAAACATTATAAGGATTAATACTGCATGCAAAAGAATAAATATACTTATAGAAAGTGTATGTCTATAAAGCCTAAACGCATTTTTCCAATGACATTTTGACATATTGAGTTTCTCTATGAGAAAAACCTAAACGGAGCTTCTGACGAGATTGTAGATAATGAAATCCCCGTAGGCTCGAAAAGATGATAAAAAGCATACCTTGAGAATGCGTCGATGGTATTAATGCACACAGCAAACCGATGAATACTAATACGACAGTCCACATTATGAATCACTCGTTCAGGTATCCTAAAAATATACATATGTACCATGTTACTTTATTATTTGTTTATACTTATTATAAATAGATTATTAGCAGCCTAAAAAAGATTCAATAATTGAATCATTAATAAATTTATCTTTATGTAATTATTTAACAGAATCTTTTGTATTACATTCCATTAAGTAAGGAATAAAAGACATAAAACTCTTTCGATTAAAAGAAAGTAAGAAGAAGTAAAGAAAACAGAGGAATTAGATTTTAAAAAATTAATGGAAGAGGAGGGGAAGAAAGATTCAATATTGATATATCAATAATATAACAAAAAGAACATAGGTAATATCTATATTTTATTTTTATGGTTATTATTGTCGCTTAATAATAAATCTTCTGACATTTTTCGTGCTTAAAATATAAATTTCTTTTTGTTTAATATTGAAAAAACCGTTTTATAAATAAAGTACTTACATAAAATATTTCAAAAAAGTGATTTGTAAATTATAATTATATTTGCTATTTTAAATATTTAAAAAAACATATACAAGGTGGGGAATTTAAATTGAGACGTTTAAATATCTAAAAAATAAACCAAAATAGAAAGAAATGTTTCAGACAAAACTTGTAGGGCTTAAAAAGATCTATTTACTGGCCTTATCAGTTTGACCTTAGATGGCGAATAATAGTATTAATTTTAACATTTGCAATTTTTCAAAATCAAGTGCGCCCACAAAATGCAATCTTAAAATAATTTTTTCTCTATTTTCTTTTACAACATTCGATTCCTTTCATTATTCCATGTATAAAAGTATCAAGGTAAAGTCATCAAAAAGTGAATACTTTACCAGATATTTTAAATTTTATATTAAGCGTCTCAATTTAAATACCCCACCCTGTATATATAAGATCGTCACAAAATATTACACTAAATTAAGCCTAACGATACAAAAAACCTACCTAAAAAACCTATCTTTCAGACAACTTTCAGATTTGACTTTTAGACTATTGTAATGTAGGTACCTAATTTTACTTCTGCAAATTTTGAATTAATTAACATTGGCGCGAGAGATGATATGACCTACCACACGAAAATATAAACCGCAACAAGATGTACTTACAATCGCCACTATACTATCTGTAGACGTAAGAATTATACAGGATTTACATTTAATTTATATGATAGTTAAATAGACTTCCTCGTACTTCTTCGCAGTACTTAACACATATTATCATGTATAATTTCCTAATCATTTATCTGCAATGACAATACGTAAGAATACTTTGTACCTACACAGTGTTGCTGAATTACTTATACGTACTTAAATCTTGTTTTGAAATATGACAAATGTGTTCTCCACATAGATATATGTGTCTTATCGATATGTAAAACGGACACACAGAAAACGTGCAGTGATTCATAATTCATTGTCAGATAAGCCTTGTTTGTTTCTTTGGTACTTAACTGTGATTTAGCGCTTTTAAGGATTATTACAATACGCTAAAATTATGTCTTGCTATTTCTTCTTGTTAATGCTAACGAATAGATACTAATAAGCAATATCTCTCCTAATACGTTAATAATCATGCAACTGTGAGAATGTATAGTCGAGATGTGTATGCTAGCCACGGTTTATGTGCTCTATAATTAAATTTAATAAAAATATGTAAATTAAGGAAATTAGGAACAATTATTATACGGAGTGAAAGGTAAGCTTTAGAAAATATATTTTTGTACAAAGAAAACTGAAAACTTGTGCCAGAAATTAGAGATTTACTTTTCAAATTAACGGTCAGTATTTTGTAACGTAATGTCAAACATGTTAAGCATAGATGTAATAACAGGCAGGCTGTAATCGAGAAGCAAATGTATGAGAAACTTCCAAGACATCAATTTATGATACTACGTTGTAGCATTTATTTACGCGTTTTTTTCCATGCCTACACAAAAAAATGCAAAATATAAATTGAAAAATTGTCGATTAATATCGTAGAATATAAAGCACAATTTTTTAAATACAAATATAATTTGTAACCTTTTTCATTTATTCAATGAAATCAAAATTGATACCCCGCATTTATATGTCTGAAATTATCAAATCGCAAATAGTAAAATATATATAATAACTAGAATGCTTTTTTCCCACAAAAATTTTATTAGGTGCTATATACATATTTATGCCCAAAATTTTAAATTTTTATATTAAACTTTTAATAATCAAATTTAAAATTTTCATTAAAGTTTATTTGGTAGATATTAATTTAAAACTTTGCTATCTATTTGCATTTTCTAAGTTTGATTTACTAAAATCGCTTTTTTTTTATTTATTACGTGTCTCACAAAATGACTTTTATCAAAGAAAAATTATATAAATTTTCTACAAGAAATACTTTGTTTACTGTGTGTTTCTATCACATTTTATATATTTGCGCATATCATTATGAATAACATTAATTGCTTATTGAACATAGCCATTAAACTATTAAAAGCAATAATTTTTGCCTAAATTTTCTGAGGGAGTTATAGGTAAATCGGAAATAAGATACCAAAGATAAAGATGGGCGTAGAAAAAATTACCAAGATTTAGTGAACTGTAACATAATACGTGCGTGGAGATTTCAATGCCCCACCACTATAGTTGGCGTGAAAAATGAGTTCTGCTTGGGTAATCGCGACTTTGTATAGACGCACAAGTTAATCATACTGGATGAGCGTAATATGTTAAGCATTTGCAACCTAGCGTGACAACATTGCTAGAGGATTCCCCGGCAATCCTGTTTCATGGTCAAAGTTAATTACGAATTATATCCTGATCGTGTATCCTGGGATTGATAAAATCGCTCTGAATTCAATAATGACATCACGTCAAGGACATCGTCAAATATGCGTAGCGCATCAAAGGCTATAAAATTGATAAATCATTCAACTTCTCAAAATGTGCCGTGAAAAACAAATTAATAACGTAAACTTTGACTACAATCTCAAAAAAAATTATATTTAAATTAAAAATATTTATAATATATTTTTAAATATTTTCAATTTTTGCTAAAGAATTTAACCCTAGGTACACAGTGAAGTTTCAAAGACCCCATCAAAAAGTAGAAAATCGAGATTTTTTCGCGTTCCTGCATGGATTTTTGTTTTTCTTTTTACCCGTATATCTCGGAGCTTTTTAAATTTATCGACTTTTATACATTATGGGCCTGTTCCTTGATCGATTCTCAATCGATTAAAAAAAAAAAACAACTAAAATATGTCCATTTTTGTTAAAGTAACGATGACAAATGTGGATGGAGTCCGAGACCCCAGTGTATATTTTACGTAGGACGTAGGCAAAATGAGAGTGCAGTGTATATATACCTAGGGTTAAAGCTAACTTGTCAACAAACTTGCGATTAAAGAATCCTTCAGAGATCTAAAGTCAAATAAATGAATAAATAGGTACTGTATGAGTATAACTGTCAAATGTAAATATTACATATTAAATCCTAGAGCAGTGTCTAAATTTATATTTCTTGTCATGTTCGTTGAAACGTACGTATACGTTAACAGGATAGATGTCAAAACGATTCATATGACGAACACGAACGATCATCATGATAGCTGCATTAAAAATGTAATTATAAACCAATTAAACGCTATTTATAATTCCAACTTATTGTTAGCTAATTCTTTTTATACGCAGTAACTTTCATATAAATACCACGATCTTTAGCGAATATTTTAGCACACACTCCTCACAGCACAAAATCCGTACTAGCACTGCTATGCTTGAAATTAAAAGAAATTGAAACCGATGTAATTTCAATGTCTTCAGATGTCTCGCTAATGCAGAGGCACGCGGAGACGGTCTCTTTCGTTGCCATTTATAAAATTACGAAAAATTAATAATTATTATTTATTCACCAATTACTGATAACACTAAAAAAAAATTCTAGAAAAATTCTGTGCCGTTTTATTCATCGAAATTGTATTACGGATCTCGACTTCTCCTTAAAATGGAAGTTAATCAACTTTATTGTTACTCACAGAGTAATTATTGTGTTACTGCTACGTGCTCACACGCGACTGAAAATCTGCATGGAAAAGAAGACTCGAGAGGACACTGACGATCGGTGGATCAACGATATAACGACGAACACCGCACACGGACTACTGGATTGCTCCCCTCCGACACATTCGCTTTATAACGGACGAGGAGGCAATCATTCGACAGTCTTCTTAGGCTGGGATTTAATTGCGTGTTGAGACGAGAGATTCTTCCGCATATTTACTCATGCAAATATAATTATGCAAGTTATCCAAAAATTGCTGAAATAGATTTGCATGCCGGTTTATAGAGATCGAGAAAAGCGTCCATCGTGTTATAATATAAAATAAACAAAATAACATGATAGCCTTCACTTCACAACATCCGCATAAATACCTTAATACTACTTTTATATTAATATGTAATTTGTATTTTTTGCGTATTTGAGAAAAAGAAAATAAGAATATTAATAGTTTACAAACACGTACACACATATATTAGTAGGGGAGAGTCGTACACAGTGGGACGGAAAAAATTAATCCTAGTTTTCTGACTTAATTTGTATTTCAACTTCCCTCTTCTCTATCCTAAAATGTAGGCCTCTTTTCGACCCTACATTCGATAATTAGTTTGACGTTAAGAAAATCTTTTGATAGTGAAATATTTGTTTAAATAAAACCTTGGCAAGTGTCCCAGTGTGTACTCATCTAGTGGTGTAGAGTGGGACAGTTCGTAAAATACTGATTTCGAGAGTTTTGTAATATAAACACAATTACTAAGAACAAAATTTGTTCGTGCACTACAGCCTCGTCTTTCACATCGGGAAAGGCAAATTGCTTTTTTCCCTTTTTTAGGAAGTTGAGGATAACATCATTACCCTTGATAACATTATTACCCTTTCCTATTACACAGATAAGTTACCTAACGACCAAAAAAAGCAGAAAAGCAAATCGGCACACTTACCTCTTAAATATTAAACCACTAATTTCCGTAAAAAAATAACTTTAGCGTTCGAAAACAGGTAAATTAATCTAGATTTCAGTTCACTGACGTGAGCTTCGTGGAAACTGCCAACTTTTTGGATTTCGATAATCTCAAAGATTGACAGCAGTGATCGACAACGATTCTAAATCGCTAGGGTAACATGGAGCACGAGATTTAAACTGTGTCCCACTGTATCTGGTGTCCTACTGTGCTTTACTCTCCCCTACCTAAGTAATTGCGAATTTTAAAAATCAGAGTATACTTTGATAAGAATTATTACAGATAAGAATTATTTACTTCAAGTAGATAGTTATAGATAAGAATTACTTACTTCAAGTAGATAAGAATATTCTATTAATTTAAATCCGATTTTATTTCATCTTAACACTGCGCGGACACCGTGTTTTGGAGCCCCGGGGGATACCCTGGGACTTTTAAGTCCAAAAGGTTTTTGAAAGCGTTTCTGTGTTACAAAAAATCTATACAAATTCATGTATCATCTTTAAGGTTTCAAAAAGTGATTTCTATACTTACATAAGCCACTGTTAATTTTTTTCAAGTGTTGAAATAAAATAAAGTGTTAAATTGAAATAAAAAATCGACTGTGCCTTAAAAGGCCCACGGTGTCCGCGAAAATGTGAATCCAAGTTTCGCTACGAAGAAATGTCTAATTGAAATTATAACTTAAAATTACAAGTTATTAGACTTTTTTATTAATTTTTCTTGATAAATTCGACTCTATTGCTCGAAAAAAATTGTTGTTAACGAGATCTTGGTTTTAATATTACGTTATTTCTTATTATATGCTGCATCGCAGTATTTGTAAGTTCAACTCTCAGTTTCCTAATTGTAAATATGTTTTATTAATCAAAGAGTACGGTAAGACTCGTAGCAAGAACTCCTGCAGAAGTTCTTTTTTGCTTACGTTATGACGTTTTGAAGAAATATGACATAACTATTTAAACATATTTTCCATTGCAGTTATCGGAATGTACGAGTAATTCACATCTTAAACAAGCTTGGCATTTAAATATTTAATAAAACCAGATTTTTGTAGAACGTGATTAAGCTGGAAAAGATCGAATTGAAATATATATCGTATAATATATTAGTCTTATGACGTAACATGTAATTCTGCGTACACGATGATTATACTGATAATAAAAAAGCGATCTCACATCTTTTGTACAGGATAATATGTATGTACTCACTTCGTATCAAACTCTTTGATAATCAAAGAACATCTCGCATTACAAATATATCTTGATAAGTAATTGATTTGACGCATGTTTTGATATGCATCGTGATTATATAGAGTTTATGTCAAAATATATTAAAATATGAAACATCTCATAAACTATTGCTTTAAATACCGATTTATTCTAATACTTTTACATTGAATAACGAGAGATATCTCGACTTACAAAAAAGAACGTAAATGCAATTTTATTTTATAGATGAATTACCAACAGGAAAGGTATATACTATATATACATATACATTATAGAAAGTTGTAAATATCTCTACAAACTCTTTTCTTCTTCAAATTTTTCCAAGATATTCACGAGCATTACGACGAATGGTAGAATACAGATCACATCACGCATGGAGAAAAAGAAAACCGGGCAATATTCGTTCTGGACAGTATCTACATTTTAATACGAATTACGAATAACTACAAAACTTCCTACTCCTGTTAATTTACTTATTTACAGATTCCGACGCGAAATAAGCAATTTTGCGGTATACAGAACGCATGCAGCGTCGCAATTGACGATCTAATTATGTCAGATTACTCGTCTTGCAGCGTGCAAAACAATGCGCGATATATGTATATTGTATAACGATAATTGCGGTGAGCAACAAAGTTTGAAGTGCTGAGGAAATACCTGTAGATATAATTTCTGATCCGATAACTGCTAATCATCACAAGCGATTGCTATCGCGGGCGCGGACGTCCGCTCTTTTAAAGCCTTGATGAGTTTCTAGACATTTCGCTAAACTATCGGTTCTGGACTATTTGGCATCGCGCTTTCTTGGACGAGGGACAGTCAGCTGTTATGATCTCTTAACACTAGAACTACCAAGAAGGTCAAAATAACCCGTTTGACATTTTTTATTTAATAATTTATTATCACTTATTTTTAAAACATCTTAATTTATAAAATTTTCCCTGACTTTTATTGAAATTACATAATTCAATGAAATTATACATTTCATATTTTAATATATTCTGACATAAACTAAAATATTTATAAAGTAATAGAGATAGAGCTTAATGATAATTCTATATTTGTCCAAACGCAGCAATATATATCTGATAAGATATCTGAACTGCAATGTGCAGTTGCATAAATTTATAAATAAAAATATATTAATAAATAATATAATAATATATAATTTATAAATAATATATTTTTTATAAATAATATATTTTTTCTAAATGATTAATTTTATTAATTTGTTTTCTTTTTTAATTTTCTCGCTTTTCTTTTCTAAGATTTTTTTGGTAGAGATAAAAAAACTGAATAGAAATAGAAAGTCCTCTACCATTTTTTGATTTTTGCAATAATTAATGAAAAATTAATTAATAAATATCTGCGAATGAGCGTGCATCCGGATCCGCGTAATTTAACGGTAAAAGTCTCAGCGTTCGCAGTTGCAAGAAGCGCGCTCCTCCCAAAATGCCTCACCGTAGCAACCACATATTATCTCGTGACGCTGGACTCTCTTCTTCTTCAGCAAACTCGCGTGAATGCACGCTCACATTCGTAGATCTTTATTAATTAATTTTCTCGATAATTATTGCAAAAATTGCAGCAAAAAAGAACTTTTCCATTCAGTTTAATCCACTCCAACTATATACCCACCAGCGGTGTTATATCTGTTATCAGACACTCTGTGTACAGTCATCAACATAAATTGCTAATATCAAAATTGATATAAATTATAATAATTAATTATCCACTAATTGCAATGTTTAAGGATTCCAATTAATAGATTATTTTTTGTTATATTAAGTTGTCCTAGATATATAGCATGATGAGACGTCTTAATGACGTATTGGTGAGATGTTATTAAGACATTAATACGTCATTTGACGTCATTCTGATACCTAGGTGCGTAAGACTGCGTAAGCGTACATCGGAATGTCACACAATTTATAAAGACTGAATGTATTATATTTAATAGTTTCTATCAAATTTTAGACAAAATATTCTTGAACGCATTTTTTCTGTCATTAAGAAAAATATTTCCCGTTTCGCATTTGTACGTGTGAGTCACTATATATATTATATAATGATAATCGAACTACATATACTAATCGCTATACAAAAGCATAGCGAAGGACTGCATTCTCTTTATTGGAGGGAAAAAGTCCCGTCTGATGCTCGACATGAGTCATCAAGGAAAATCACATCGCAACTGTGCTAACAGATTACCGCGAAGAAGAAAACTTTTCCAATGATCCATGCATGGCATTACTTTCTCAATGCCAGTTCGGGCAACTCAGATCTGTTTCACATTTCTAGGATTTCACGCTTCGGAGGCGATCTCGTGACGCTGCTCGTACGATCATATTGTAGGTACCCATATGACGCATGATGATGGTTTAATGATTTCGCGCATCTATTTGTAATCGCCAACGTGCGATTCCGCGTACGCGGTAATTTACCGGTAATAAAAGAGCGATGATCGATTCCGCATCTTGATACACACGCTAATAATAATACAGATGTGCGTTACTCAAGGACATTTAGCGTAACGAGTCTCTTTCATATCGTTAATTCGCTAGTCGACTGATGAGCATACGCGAGATCGAGTGATTTTTCATGGTTTGAATTAAACAAGGTAATAATTTTTTTTTAAGGGCCGTGTATTTTGTATAACGTTTACTCTAGCGTTGCAACAGTAAGTCAATATTTTGCATTATCATCCTATTTTATTATATATACAGTATAAATTCCTATTATTTATACGAAAGTATATAAAATTATTATTTTAAGTTTTCCTATATATATGTATATACATATCTCGTAGTTATAATTAATATAGAGGTACATACATGTATATATATCCACTTGCTCTTATTTCGCAAAATAAGTAGTCATCGAGACGAATTATGTCTAACTACTTGATTGTATATGGCAAATATATCTTTTCTTTTGTTCTCACGATCCTTGAAACAGGACGCATTACATATCACCTTCGAAATATGAATTCAATATTTAAAACTTACTAATGTACTCGATTAAACAACCGTTAAAATTTGTTGTATAAAATAAAACGGTCGTTAGAGATACTCCCCGTGTCCCCTAAAATAACTGAATCTTGATAGATAGTATTGGTATATGGCAGTGTATAAAAATGTTTCCGCGATAACAATCGTTCATCAATAATGAAATAATTATACGAGATATATGTTCAGACGATAAAATTCATAATCTAGCAGAAAAATGTAGATCTTCACCAAACTTGGACTTCACAAAAATCTTTGATAATAATATATAATACTTCCTCTTGTCAATTCATTTCTTTCATATCAAACCAGCAACGATTAATTCTGTAAGTATGATATTATATGTATAATTGTTACGTATTACCTCTATTATATATTATATTTTTTTTATCGCACATTAACAAAATAAAATTATTCACGCCACAGTATTAACTTGAATACTGTGTGTGTGTGTATATATATATATATATGCGTAAAGGTACTAAAATGTGGTAAAAGCAGCCTTTACCACGGATTGTTATAATTATAGAACAGTAGTATTATTTTGATTCTATTATGTAACAGAACATATACCTATACAAGAGTGACAATATATATAAGGCCTGACGATACAGTGACTTTTTTTCGTAGTTTTCATAGGTGCAACGGCGATTATCTTTAATTTAAAATTGCTTAATCATCCTATATAGATCAGATATTCGTTTACGC
This sequence comes from Leptothorax acervorum, assembly GCA_035220615.1. Taxonomy (NCBI): domain Eukaryota; kingdom Metazoa; phylum Arthropoda; class Insecta; order Hymenoptera; family Formicidae; genus Leptothorax; species Leptothorax acervorum. The sequence goes on from JASTWQ010000018.1 coordinate 1,080,168, forward strand.
TTATAACTTAGGCTAAGTCTTTGGCTTAGCATCGGTAATAGTAATCGAAGAAATTCAGTATAAATTCATAATTGAATACAAGCTTGCCATATCATTTTCAATATTATTTCAATTGACGCTGCGTTCGAATTTAATTAAAATAATGTCTATAAAGAAAGAGAAATAATATAACGTATTATATAATAGATATAATATAAAGTAATTTGAAAAACGCACTAACGATATTCTCACATAGAGAATAATCGATAGCAATTTGCAACAAATGCGAATATTCAGAATCAAATTAGGGCCTAATATGTATATTTATCAATATACAGAACAAAATAGTACAAAGCTACTCTCCGAGTTATCGCTAGTATAACATGTAATACTTACTAAAATTTTGTTAAGGTCACAAATTTAATACAAGCATTACAAAAATTTACATACAGTCAATGAAATATTTACAATAGAAACTCCAATACACTCTCATAAGTTTAAATACACTGAATATAATTTATATCTATATATATTTTGTATACCCGAAGTTATATCGATATAGAATCAAATCGAGTTACTCTCCGTGTATATATTTTTCAAATATCACATATTCTAAAATATGCAACATCTCTATAAAATCATACATATAAAGAATGTTGAATGTTCTCATAGTACAGATTTTGTTTTATATTTATAGATAAAGAAACAAAAATTAAATATGAATAAACTATTAATGTTTGATAAATAAATTTAGTATTTATCACCATCAAGACACATAAAATTAACCATAGATGTTAGATGTAAAAATAAACAATGACAATTCTTCTTGTCTTCTTGAGGAACTCAGCTAATGCTTCGTTATTTTGATTATCCATAACATTTTTACACCATTATTTCGTAATAGTAGTGGTAACCCAGTGCATTTTTTTTCCTGGATGGACCATCTTGAAATATTTGATATCATATACATGTTACCTGATTACATTTCAAAAAGAGGCAGATATGGGAAACCTTAAACTATGCCGAAGTAGTTAATTCCTTATGGAGAAATGTTTCGATATCCACTCGACATATAGGACAACGTTTATTGGTGCATAACCATCGATCAACGCAGTCAATATGAAATAAATGCATACATGGAAGCCTCCTAGACAAAAAAAATACAAAAATGCTATAACTCATATCTTATTAAGATATAAAAGCTGAAAAAATTCTTACCTGACACGTTCACAATCTTCAAATTCAGATAAACATATTGTACATTTCTCAATAGCATCTTCCCCATTTTCTACCTTCTTTACCTATAAATAGATATATATTGTAATATATGTAACAGATTGTTTATGTGTAATGCAAATGTAATGATATTAAAAGATTTTATTTAAATCCTTACCCGTTTATATTTATGAGGGAATGTGTGACTTTCAATGGACTCTTGTGTAGCCCCACAACTTATATGAGCCATACGTCGCAAATCAACAATGCGCATGTAATTGTCCAGTCGAGACATATGACGTGTTCCTTGCAATACAAATTCCGACATACCCGGTGCAAACGGCACTATCTGGTGTGCTCCACCAGATTGCTATATATGCGTTAAAGTGATATAAAACAAAATATGTTTAAAGAGTTATGTGTAATGTACTTTTAATAATATATAATAGAAAACGGACCATATGGGGGTGGAAACTAATGTGAACGTGATGCATTCGTTGCATCCGTTGATGTGGTTCATAATGATACATATGATGATGCACGTGTTGATGTATCGGTTGATGTATCGATGGTAACATCAGCGGAGACATCGAGTCTACTGGCTGATTATTCAACGGATTTACCTGTAAATATATACAATATAAAATGCAAAATAGAAAATATGATATTGAGACATTTTGCATGAATTGTTAGATTACGATTATAGGCAGCACAGGGCATGGTCCCCTATAGAAGCTAGATGGCCCTCGAGCCTCGGGATGACTGTAAACAGTAGGTTGCTGCGGCGGCGGCAAAGTAGGAGGTGGGGGATAATTTTCTGTATACGCCGCGTTATCCGTGCCATTATTGCACCGAGTGTTCGGGGGACTACTGTTTTCTCCCTCTTCACAAGTATGTTGCGTCGACGAATGCACGTGAGCGTTACATGGTCCCGCACTAATAACAAAGTTTGATTTGTAAGTAAAAATGCACTTTTGCCTAAAATAAAATATAATGTAAGTATATGGAAATACTAACGTGTGATGAGACGAAGATCTGTGGTAAAGTCTTCGTCTATGCACTTCTTGCACACGTTGTTGATTCATCCATAATCTTTCTTGCATAGGATGCATTCGTGGTCTTACTTGTACTACTTCTGTAGCTGCATCTGTTTATAATAATAATAAAGTTTATTTTTATATTCTCATTATTTTATAATATATATTACGGTGATGTTTTTATTCTAATTATGCCATTCTTTAACAGTTGATAAACACATTTCTAAATATAAGGTCATACCTCCTATAGATGAATAACCTCCTGTATGAACAGGCAATCTATGATTGTGATACCTGCTTCTATGCACATTAGGAATATTACGTAGATGATTCCAATAATCTGGTGGTGGTCCATGCACACAGTGGGTATTATTTCTAAACAGGATTTTATGACATGTACAACAGTAAAAATAAAAAAATTATCATAATTTGATAAGAACAACTGTATTTAAGAATGTAGGGCTCACCTATGATTATAATCTGCTGACCATGGATTAACTACAGGATTTGTTGGCGTAGATGATGTGTGCTCTTCATCAGATTCTACAGTTAAGTCAACTACAGTGACTGTACGATTATCTTCATTTGTATTTTCTAATGAATTCTATAACATTATAGGAAATACGTTCTTTTAAATAATGTTTTTACAGTATCTACACTAATAGGTTTTCTGTTTTAGTTGTTTTATGCTATTTTCTTATTATTTTCTTATTTTGTTCTCATTTATGCATCTCTTCTTGTTACAATCTTAGGCACTCGAGAAAAAGGCTTAAGGTATAAAGAACTATAAACTACAGTATTGTATTATTGATCTTTTCGATATGAAAGGATTACAATACAAAATATATCTTATAGTATTAAATATCTTAATACTTTAAGATATAATATAGCTGATAAACCATTGCGGCAAAACATTAGAACACCAACTATATTCCGTTTTGATTGCAGTAATCTTTATGAACAAAAGCTACAATTATATTACTCTTACAACAAATATTACATGTAAAGATTATAATCACTTTTCACAACAAAAAAATTAAATACAATCTATTTACCTAATCATGTATGTACTAACATTAATTTTCTTAGTGTACTATTATTTATATTTAAAAATAATCACATACCTTGGCATTATGGTTGACAGTTCCAAGTACTTCAACTGAGCCATCCTCATCGTCACTATCACTACTGGAGGACCAATCTAGCTGCAAATCCGGTGCCGATGGTGTATCATCACTTTCTATTAAAGTTACAACATTGACAGATTAATAATCACTGATTTTTATGCATGTACAAGTTTTAATGTATTGTAAATGCTATAAAAACGTACGAGATGAATGCATTTCTTGAGGAGTTATCACATTTGACATAACTGAACGATACAAACTATTAGACTCATTGGCATTATCACTTCCTAGATTTTGTAAAACGTTTGCGTTTTCTGCCGCTCTCGTTATACTGAAAAGTAATATAGTTTATTCATAATATATCGTGGTAAATAACCAACTACGTAAATATTGATAGATCGTAAATAAATACTTGTTTGAAATAGGATGATCCGACAACCTAGACGGTCCAGCTATACTCAAACTATCTGGCTGCTGACCACTCAATAATTTTTGTTCGTCGCTCTTTTTAGTTTTATGCTTGACCGTCAAATCACGATCGTGCAAAATTCTCTTTCTTCTATAATTATCACACACTCGCTCCTCGCACGAATTATTCAATTGTCGAGCAGGAGGATCCTTTTTAGAGTTTCTTTCTTGTCTATTTTGGCACATGTTGCAATTCAAGAGATCAGGTTGCCAATACTCCTGCGAATCACCAGTTGCATCTTGCTGCGTTAAATAATTTCGATAAACAAAATTGTTCTCGGAAGCTGTAGAATGAGCTGAATTTGCATAAGGACCTATAGCTGTTACATCTGACTCTTCGATATCACTTTCCGCGAATAAATCGTACTCCATTTCATTACCTGGAAGTGAGACGTGCGTTCGATTCATATTGTATATTGTGTCGTAATGAGAAAGCTGTACATAAAAGGGTAAATCTTAAGAATAGTGGCCTCCTCACCGATTTGGCTGAAACTTAACAATATTGTGTATTTTGGAATGTAAAACACGAATCTGTAAGTTAAAAGTGTCGCTCTTTTAACTTACAGATTCGTGTTGTACGTATTAAAATACACAATATTGTTAAGTTTCAGCCAAATCGGTGAGGAGGCCGCTATTCCTTAGATTTACCCATAAAAGATATTTTATGTATAGACTGCTCAGTTCCCACTGTCAAGTTCCCCGCGTGTACCTGAAGGGAACCGAGGTTGCGGAGATGGATCAACTGTCGACGTGAACGCCGTATCAAATATATCAGCCAACGACGTAGAGTTGGCTTCTACGGACGCGGCTGCGGACTCTCCTTGAAACAGCTCGCTTTGCTGTTCAGGCTTGCCCTTGTGCCAGACATTTTCGGAGCTGGTGCCGCTTTCCTCCATCCTACCTCTACGTTAGGCCACAATACAAATTATGTTAAGGCACAAGACCAAACAGAGACCAGTCGAGGGCATTCAGTTGCATAACATTAAAAAGCCAGGATACTCGCGGAATCGCAATAATCGACTCGGCACCGAAATAGGGCGGTACGCGCAAAATTAGAGATAATAAAAATAAAATTTCTTTTCGGGTGTGCGAATCTAGAACGGCGATAATCCGCACGTTAAAGCGCAGTTCCGACGTCCGCGAGCTTTTCCGTTTCACGCGACGATGTTTAGTGCGCTATTCGCTTTTCCGTGAACAGTATCGGATTACAGAGAAGAAAAGTACTGGCTCGGACACGGCCGGGGACGGGGAGATTTTTCGGCGTACTTCCGGGATCTCGTTGTAACGTTTCACGCGATAAAATCACGGATCGATAGCGCGACGGAATAATTCGGAGCGCACCGTAAGTGCATTTACCTTGGTAATTCCTTCGACGCTCCCCGTCAAGCGATAAAGCCGTATCTTCTCTCAACACGTCATTTTTATCGGATTTATTTTCCGCGATACCGCCGTCGCCCGTATCATGCTTCGTGCACGCGCCGATATTACCTACGTGACCGGGGCACTGCGAATTTGATTGAATTGCGATCCATGTAAAAACGTAGATTATAATTAAATTCTTATGTCAGTAATAATGATAATGAAGTCGAAAAGAATTTGCGTAGACTGGCGCAGACCCGTCGGCCCGACTCGGGCGATGCACAATTCGGCACGGCAACGGCGGTACCATCAATCGTCCCCCTTGTCAACTACGCTCGCTCCCGGAAGTTCCCGCTGATCGTACAGCACCCTACCTTTCCAACATCCCTTCTTCTTCTTGTCACCCTCCCACCCTAGCTCTTATCAGTTAACCTAAAGCCCGTATAACACTACGGATTAGGATTGAGATTGGATTAATCAATCAAATTTAATTAATCAAAGTAAAAAAACTAAAAAAAAATTAATTTGAAGTTTAGCGGACTTTTCTCTCTTTGGTCAAAATTTAAATTTCAATCTGAGGCTGCGGTCCATTTATTAATGCTATATAATTATAAATCATATGCTTCGAAGCATATTCTTCTTCTTTCTTTTAATGAAAAAAAAAAGGACAAAGAACGCTTCAAAGCATATCAAACCTATAAATATTATACTATCACCTTTAAATATATATTAATTGATCGACCCGTATTCAGAAGGCGCCACTGGAACGCGCGCGCTTAAACGGATCACCGCGTTAGCGCAATTTTATGTATCTTTTATCGTTCATTAGACGTAAAACAAGGATAGAATGACATAAAATCGCACTAACATCGTTATAAGCGCGTTCTGAATACAGGTCACTATCTTTTACAAAATAAAAGTTTGGTTCATATTTATACTGTGTCCAAATCTTGAACAAACGCTAATTATTAATATTAAGTAAGTAAATATTATAATACCATAAAATTTTATTATATTATTTGATAATATTATATTATAATATTATAAAATAATATTAATAAACCGATGAAATGTCCAATATATGTTAGCTAGTAACGGACAACGTTAATGGGATAAATTTAAAATTCGCCAATAGAAGAAGTGCGACATGTTCGTAGCCAATGAGATGCAGCGATTGAGGCGCGATCCACGGTTCTGCGCTAGTCTCGCGAGTTCGTGGGTCGTGGCTCAGCTGGGCAACTTCGTCAACTTCGTGCGATATTTCCCGTCTGTGTCTTTTCCTGGACTTGACCTTCTTGTCAGAACTCGAGAAGTCAGAACCGTAGTGGCTAGTACTATCAATGGTGGTCCGGTGTTAATTCAATTTTGAGCATTGCCTCCTCAGCGGAAAGGACGAACCGAAAGATGGCTGTGGCTGCCAGGTCGCTTTCAAAATTCGCTGGTGGGTTCCTCGCGACGTGTCCCGTACTTACCGCGATATCCCCGAGTTGGCACCGTCCTCGTCGGTCCCCTCTGACTTTTGCACGTTTCAACGGCAATACCCTCGAGATTTTTTTCTCCCTCTGATTACGCCACGCGCCAGCCTTTGAACGGAACTAAAAATAATGCTGACAGCCCGTGTCGTTTATGACAACATTTCATTATATAAGACAGGACATAATCGTGGCTGGGTCGCGCCTCGTCGGGAAATGCGTGTTTTACTAATTGGGAACTATGCACGGGCTTGTACGCAATGCAATTGGATGATTTGCTCTCACATTAATAATCTCGCGACCCTTCCCCCGTGGCGATAACTCCCACACACAGCTGGGGTTAGCGATACCCCCTTTTCTTTCATGCGCTTTAATCTTTCCCCTTTTTTTTCTCTCTCAGAATATATTGCATGTTTTAAGTTACATGGATATGCCTTCTGCTCATTATTTTATGACATAGTTTATGTCATAAATAATGTCAGTTTATGACATAATTTTATGATAAATTTCTTACGTTCATTGGATAATCCGCAAGCAAATGAACCTTGACCCAGAAATCATGGAATTTGCTGCTCAGAATAAGCGAAGGCAATAAACATACCTTTTATTTTCAATATGTGTGTAGTATTGAATTATATACATCTGTACATGATTTTTTTCCCTTTAACTTAAATATTGATGATAGTCTATGTATGATGCCATACTTGACATTCTTAAACAATAAATATATCCTAGTTATCCTTTCCTTCTTTTATATAGCTGAGATTCTAATAGATTCAGCAATGTATGCACTCATTACAGTATTGTCTTATGATTTTTCAGTCAGAAACTGTGGAAGTTTATTACGCTCTCAGGTGAGATTTAATTACACAGAAACTAGGAAGAATTTAAAAATCGATGCAAATACCAAAGTGATATGTCAAGGTTTTACTGGAAAGCAAGGGACTTTCCATTGCCAGCAAGCGATCGATTATGGTACAAAGATAGTAGGTGGAGTTAGTCCCAAGAAGGCTGGAACAGAGCATCTTGGTAAACCGGTATATAAAACTGTTAAGGAGGTACTGTGTTACTCTTTTATAACAATTATTTATTTATCCACTGTGGCATCTAAATTGTCTTCTTTATCTTGTAGGCGAAAGAAGCGACTGGGGCTACTGCGACAGTCATTTATGTTCCTCCTCCAGCCGCAGCGTCAGCCATTATGGAAGCAATTGACGCGGAAATGCCATTAATTGTTTGTATTACGGAAGGTATTCCTCAACATGATATGGTCAAAGTGAAAAGGCGATTACTCGAACAAAATAAGTCGCGTTTAATTGGCCCAAACTGTCCTGGAATAATAGCACCTGAACAGGTACAGAAAAATACTTTTATATATTATATTACAGATTTATTGATAAAACGGAATATATTGTATAATTTTTTCTCATCTCGTATGTAACGTTGCAGTGTAAAATTGGTATTATGCCTGGGCATATACATCAAAAAGGAAAGATTGGCATTGTCTCGAGATCGGGAACTCTAACTTACGAGGCTGTGAATCAAACAACACTTGTAAGCATATTCCAAAAATTACATGTTCAATGTCAAATGTGACAATAACAGCAATACTTTGCTTGAAGGCGGGACTTGGGCAAACATTATGTGTCGGTATTGGCGGCGATCCGTTCAACGGTACCGATTTCATCGACTGTTTGGATGTATTTCTTACCGACCCAGATTGTGATGGTATTATAATGATAGGAGAGATTGGTGGCAGTGCCGAGGAATTTGCAGCAGAATATCTCATCGAAAAGAATACTGTTGGTTGCTGTTCAGATATATTGGTACCCGAATCCTGATCCATCCTAGCCAAATCCTGTCTCATCCTGGGAGCCCATTGTAAGATTAGTATGTCGCATTTTACTTATTTATATATGTTGTAGGGTGGAAAAGCTAAGCCAGTGGTATCATTTATCGCTGGTATTACTGCACCACCTGGACGAAGAATGGGACACGCTGGTGCCATAATCTCAGGAGGAAAAGGAGGAGCGCAAGACAAGATTAATGCACTCGAAAAAGTGAGTCAAAATTTCTACTCATCATTAACGTTATACTTTAAATAACTTTTCGAATCAAGTAATACATACGTGGGTTCTGTTATCAGGCTGGTGTAATAGTAACAAGGAGTCCTGCACAAATGGGTAACGAACTTCTAAAGGAAATGACACGGCTCGGCTTGATTTGTAATTAAAGCACACACACTACTATAATTCTGTGTAGTTCTCTTCATGTTCATGTAAAACGTCTTCGTGAAAAATAAATCGAAAGTATGCTATACAGCAATAACTCACAGAAGATAGTAGTGCATTAGAGCATAAAAATTATTTCACTTGCTAATATTATATCAATTGCTCTCATTATCATAGGCCGTGTTGATCAATGCTTAAGATTACATAGAAGATAACTAATATTTTTTAAAGAGCTGGATTTATTTTAATAGCAAACAATCTTTATGATACTTTTACAGAATTGTTACGTTAACGGTGACAGATGTCCAAGAATAATTTACAAATTATTTAAGGGAACGTTAAAACTGCCATTGATCTGTCACAATTTGACTAACGCAGTCATAAATTTTTCTATATGTAAAGTTTTGAGGGAAGGTTGTTTAAGTGTATAATGTACTATTATTGTAAATTACATCAAGCATATATTACAGTAATGAATTTAAACTTTATGGAATATGTATCCGTATTGTAAAACATGTTAAGAATTCAAATATATATATATATAAATATTGCTGCTTGTTCCCACAGCTATTTGACTTTTTTATAACATCGATATTTCCATACTTGGCAAGACAGTAAAACTGTCCTAACATCGTCACCTGAATCCCATTATTTTGTCAATAAATTTAGCTATATCTGCACTTTTGTCATTGATGAACGGTTTTAACTTTGCCAGGTCCATCGTTTGTATAACGCGCAACAAGTTTTGACAAGTACAATAATACAAGTGCTCATCTTTGTACAGCTGTTCGGCTAGTTCAATCTGATGATTGTCCATGAGCAGATCATTAGTCACCACAATTAAGTGTTTGCGTTTCTCTAAAGCTTCCAGCACACTTCCCGCACCTGCATGACTTATCACAAGGTCTGCTAGTTGCATATATTCCCCAATAGACGGACTTAAACCAAAAGTTTCTATCTTATGGAAACCATACCGTGCAGTGCAATCTGGCTTTAAATTGCTATTGCCAATTTGTAAGATCAGATGCTTGTAATCATGTGCTGACAGAGCCTAGAACCACAATATTAACTGTAAACACCTTGCAACAGATGTATACACATGTATAATACAATGAAGAACAGATAATTGAATACTACAGCAAAAAGAAATTAATATAAATAATAAATGATAAAATGTAAATACTGCATAAACTACCTCCAAGACTGTGCGACTCAATACTGTAGTTATCAGCTCATCAAATTTTGTTGTGCCAACCGTAACAAATACCGTTTTAATCAACATCGTTCTGTATCATGTGTCGAAACAACGGCTTATTATCCCTTATCTTTCCGTTAAACAAAATTAAAGCTTTATACAATGCGAAATATAACGTTATATTAGACTATATTCAAAAGAGAAGCGGTTCATCCGGTCAGCCTGATTCTTTTCCTTTTATGTTTGGTAAATCCCCGATCAAAGGTAGAAAGAGTAAATTAATTCAGGTCCGAATAACTCTGATTTTAATCTTAATTGCACCAAAAATCTTGATCGATAGGTCTGGATTGACCTATCCTTACATATAACCTATAATAGGCCGTTCTTTTTTTAGGTTATCCAGTCACCTGCACTTCTACGTGCTCAACAGTTGTTGTGCATAAAATTATTTAAATGCAAAAGTAAATAATAATCTCAATTCTAACCCGTACTGTAATTTCCTCGCTTTTGTAATTTTTACCTCGTTTCAATTCAAAATACACAACTACACGACCGAACCCCTGGCGACCCTGGCTGGGCTGCGTTCCAAAATTTAAGGGGATGCTGGAGCCGTCTGTATAACCGACGGAGTGACAGCGACACTGACATAATCGGTCTAAGTAATATCTTTGAATTGGCTGAACAGAATGGAAAATCCTTTTACACGATTAAAGTACGCACAAAAATGTGGAGGGCTGTATATGATTTTTTCTGATAAACTAAAAAAAATTTTATATTGTCTTCACCTGACGACAGTATTTGCTTTATACAAAAATTCTGCAGTTTTTCTATAGAAAATAGTGATACAGCCCTCTACAAAAAACTGTCAGGAATAATATCGTGCAATTAGAAGTATGATTTGGAGCCTAAAAAAAAAGATATTACTTAGACCAGTGGAAGATGCAAATATAGGTGCTATCCTTGTCTATTACAAGGACAGATATAGAGTTTGTCGGTAATTTTGTCGGTAAAACAGCGACATCGTCGGAGTTCGGCCGTCGCTCCAGGATCCCCTTAACCTTGGTAACAAATACCGACCGAGGTTGAATTTTTGAACGCAGCCCTGGATGCACCCAATCACGATCTCGCGGTCGTTGCTCAACGATTGGACGGTTGCACAACTGTCCCTGCCGTTCCTGCCGAGTGACATGAACATCTCATGATGTCCATGATGAACATCTTAGCAGTTGCAGTCAATGCTTCTTTCAGTACGTCTGTTGAAATTCGGTTAAAGCGCGATTGACGGAGTCGATCTTCTTTTTTATCGCTATTGTTGATCGTTTACGAGAAGTAACTGCAAAATATCATAGAAATGAAGGCATCGCTGGATCCGATATATGTGCAGGTAGGTACCACGTGTCATTTTGTAACAGCAAGAATTGCACGCGTGGCTGAAGTGGATCGTGGACACAACCGGCGAACAAGTTGTATTAAAAATCGTCTTCGGGAGCTGCACGACCACCTGAAAAAATTCGTTTTATATCCCTTTACTTGATTCCTCACGGGGCGTTACTCTCCACGGCGGCTCTTTTTGATGATTCGGCAAACATAGTCTCGCACGAGTGACACGTTGACCTTTAAAATATCTATATGATATATTAGATTGTACATACGTTTTGTGCTTTAATTCGTTTGACAGCTCTTTTTGATGTGATCTAAAGAAGCTCTCAAGCGTGAAATAAGCAATTGAAAAATTTGTTGCATCAAGTTCTTTGATAAATTGTTATTATTTGGGCTGCGGTCCACTTGACGCTACAAATGCTTTGAAGCGTTCTTCTTCTCTTTCTTTCTTCATTGAAAGAAAGGAGAAGAGGATGCTTCGAAACCTTTGGAGCATCAAGTGGATCGCAGCCTTGGTCTAAAGTAGCTCTCGAATGTGAAACAATTGAGTCACTTTTAGTAGTTTTCCATATGATGTTTGTTCTCAACACAAGACCTATTTTTTTTTTAAATATTATGATGTTTATTTATATGGGGTGCCCTTAAATTTATACAAAATTGTGCTCACAGAGTAGTTTTTTAAATATTTTTCTTAGTAAATTGTATTAATATATATTCAAAAATATTTAGACATTATGCATATGTTATAAAATCTTTAGAAAAATAGTAAAACAGCTGTGTATGTCCAGCACATGCCATCCTTATTGCCATCCAAATTAATATGTAATTTGAACATTCGTTTGTTAGCTTTAAAAACTACTGGTCGGATATAATTTTGCCAAATGAAAAACATTGCTTTTTTTTATATAGAAGAATCACACTGTGCATTATATGTGTGCATATCCTGAGATACTCTAAATCATGTTTCCTGTCTGATTTTATATTCACTGTTGCTCTCGTACTTTCAGGAATTTCTATTTAAACAGTCAAATACGTCTCAGGTATTTGACTTGAAGACTCCTTTATATATTCCTGCTGCTTGCAATCTTCTTGTGGCTGACAAAAAGCGAGGACTACTTTACATAGGACACGATGATAAAATTACTGTCTTGAAGCCGGCGGAGGAGAACAGTGCAGAGTGGAAGATAGAGCTCCAGTTGCCAGGCGTTATATCAAAGATTGCCATTAATTGTGATTATAATTATATCGCTATAGGCATAGCATTGAAGCCCACAGTATTGATATACGATGCCCATTCACTAGTTAGAAATGTATGCACGTAGCTTATTTTTGTAGAAGTCTTAAAAACATCTCGACATTTTATCCAGTACTATAGAAATCTACAAGTTGTATTTATCATTAATTAAAGCGTTACTTTTCAGAGTCTCAACCTGTTGCTTGAAATAACACCATCGAACAAGCTAGATAGCTACATAACGGATATACGATGGAACCCCACTGTACCTGCGATGCTTTGTACCGTTACTAGTGACTGTATTATTGGTAGTTTCCAATTAAAGATAGAAGAAGAAGCAAGAGAAAATTTTGCACCGAAAGTATCTGTGCTTTCCAAGGTGTCCAATGAGCCACAGGCTCTGTGTGCAGCTTGGAGTCCTAAAGGCAAACAAATAGCAGTGGGTTGCAAGAACGGAGACATCGTACAATTAAAACCAGATACCTTGAAAGTTGCTAGAATCATCTTGGGCCCTTCGCCACCCATCGGAGAGGTGATTAACATCCTATGGCTCAGTAATTATCAATTTTGTGCCGCATATCTGAACAACGAGCGGCACATAAACGTTCTCATCGTTGACGCACCGAAAGGAGAGGCAAACGCTATCTTTACATGCTACGAAGATATCACGTACGGTTTTCCCGATGCCGAGGGAGAGGACAGTGTTCCACGCTATTATTTCGAGCACGTGCCGGAATGGGGACTTATCATAGCGGGTAGTAGCACCAGCAGCGAAATAGCTGTACTAGGCACTACAGATGGTGGCGCGAATTGGAATCAATGGCAATTAGTCGACAGCGGCAGGGCTCAATTGCCGCTGATGAGAACCACGGAAATTTATCCCTTGGGTCTGGCCGTGGACAAGTCTCCGATCAACACGTTGCCGTGGGGCACGGAATCAACGTTGCCGTATCCAGTCCCCGTCTTGCATATTCTTGGAACGTCCGGGAAATTGTGCAGCTTTCACATGGTTAATCTGGCACCCAACTGTCCTGCCATCAATGTTTCTCCTACGGAAATTGTCACGCCTCCAGCACCATCACAGTCTAATGCTTCGCCTCCGGAAATGTCGTTTAGTATGAATGCTGCGGTGACGAGCACGCCACGTTCGAAACAAACGGAGGTGGCACCGGAACGATCGAAACCCGCTCCGATGACGAATATATTTGGCGATTCTCTGAAAGCAGCAGGATTCTTTCAACCACCTGTGGAGCAACTGGCGGAACAGCCGAAATCGCAAGAGGAAAAAGCTGCGCCACAGATGGCTGTAAAACCGATTATGCCTAAAGAAACACCAGTGTCGGAACCTGCAAAGACAGAAACCAAGTCAGTTGCAGAAAAGGAAGCAAGCTCGCCACAAGTAAAGGAACAGAAACCTTCTATAGACGATAACGTACGGATGCAAATTTATGTGCAGGAGCAGGCGTTGTTCGAGAAAGAATTGCGAAATAGATTGGGACCGCAGGTGTGGGAGTGCGGTACAGACGCAGAAAAGAAACAACTCGTGGAGACGACCGTCGGCGTAGAACAGTTCTTGAGGGATTTAACGGACACTACGAACAGTCTCTCCAGCGATATAGCGTACTTGAAGGCTCTGTTGCTCCAATCGTTCGCATGGGTAGAAGAAACCAAGTCGAAGAACGCAGCCAGCGTTGATACCACCACTAGAAACTGCAATGAGAACAGCAAAATAGCGGATCTGCAGCGATGGTACTACCACATACAAACGCAGCTGAATCAAGTCAGTAAAATCTTGGATTTGGAATGGTCGGAGCATGAGGCCCACGTAAAGTCGAAGATGAAGATTCCCAGCTTGGAGTACGTATATCAGAATCTTATGACGCATAACAAGATTATCGCAAAGGAAAAAGAGAAGATCGAGCAAATCTCGCGGCGATGGAAATCTCTCAATCGCTCGATGGCGGCTGGTGGCGTGTCCAATCTTAATCGCTCGATGGCAAGTCTGCAGGTGAGTTCGCCAAAATCGCCAGCGTCGGTCATTCGCGGAAAAACCGACGTTATAGACGCCCGCTGCAAAGCCATCGCCTCGAAGACCTTGAGTTTCACACACGAAAAGCAGTCCAAGCTAAGGGCGTTGCTTATCGAATCACCCCCGAGAATTGTCAAGCCAGTCAATCCATCACCGGTTCAGGATCGCCTGAAGGATACGCTGTCTTCCCTAGCGTCTCTCAGTCCTGTGATCAATGAGGCTAAGACCAAAACCGAGCCGCCGATTGTTAAACAGAATATTGCCGTCAAGCAGCCGGCCGAGAAGCAGACGAAATCGCAAAGTCCCCTCGCTTCGTTGAACAGTATCGTTGCGAGAATCGGTACGTCCGACACGAACGGCGTCGTTACGCAGAACAAGACTCAACAGAAGCCACTTCCAACGACCGTTTCTTTCCCCGGTGCAATTTCAATCAAGCAAACGGACAAGAAGCCTGCCGCGCCGGCTGTCCTCGCGGCGTCCCAGACTAAACCGAAACAGGATCTCAACGTTCACTTCCCGACGTCTATCAAGTTCGGAACGTCGGCACCGAAATCTCAAGATATCCTCTATTCGAAATCTCTCCTTACAGATCCAACTGCCAGGAACAATAAGGAATCGCCGAGCAGTGATAGCGTACCCAAAGCTCCGGAATCTGCTTTGTTCTCGACCGGATTGTTAAAGGACGTGTTGTCAACGGAATATCCGTTAACGGAGATCACCCGTATGGGAGTCGCACGTAATCTCGCACCGCTCTCTGCGGCGCCAGCTGTGAAAACGGACGCTGCCGCTACGTTCAGTTTCGCTGCTACACCTAACATGGCTCCGCCTGTTGCGAAGAGCTCACCCTCCGGTGCCGCGCTGGACATGATGTCCTACGCTTATTCGAAATCCACACCCCACCCTCCTGCCGTAGAACCCGCGATAACAGTTCAAGCGGTACCGATGCAAACGCCGATAGAACTGTCTGCTTTATCCTTGGGATCACCCAGCACGTTAACTCTTCAACCGGTCGGTCACTCGAGTAACAGCGCGAACGGGAAAGTAAATGCAATCACGGCATCCATGAGCTTCGCCGCACCCGCACCCGTTATCACAGCACAGGCTCCCGCGACGACTGCCACTGTTACATCCGTCATGACTATCGGCGGGGTTACTATTAGCGTTGTGGACGCAAACGCCGCTCGCAAGTCGATGACGGAGGTGCCATCGAGCAGTACGGTCGTCATCGAGAAGGTGACTACGTCTGAGGTGAAAGTACCCACCTTTGGCACTGCAACTGCCCAGGCTCCAATTTCGTTAGCCGCGACACCGATATTCGGCGGCCAGACCATCGTGAAGAACGCAGCGACAGTGCCGGAGACGATCGCACTGCCTGCTACGACCACCTTCGGCGCAGTTTCTTTCCCGTCGATTACACCTACTTTCGGGACGTCAACCTTGGCGCCGGCCACCACGTCGGTGTTCAGCGGATTCGCGAACACGTCAGCCGGCATTACCACCAGCTCCTCGGCGATGCCCGCGAGCAGCACCGTGTCTCCTTTCCAGACCTCCCTGAGTAAGCCGACGTTCGTCGAGACCACCGCCACCACCAGTATACCAGCCACCAGTTTCGGGATCAGCTCTAGCAATACCTCCTCCGCGAGCACAATCTCATTCGGCAATCTCCCTGCGACAACGACGGCGACCTCGATCACGCCGGCGTTCGGTAAGAGCCCGATAGTATCGCCGGCGTCGAACGCGCAATTCCCGGCTGTTCAGACGCCCGCGTCGACGTCGAACATCTTCGGGAAGCCGATAATCAGTCCCGCATCGTCGCCGTTTGGTAATACTTCGACCACGGTGTTCTCCAATACGCCCGTTACCTCCTCGAACACTTCCATATTCGGAGGCAACAGCATGAATTCTATCTTCGGGTCGACCACCCCGAGCGGAAATATCTTCGGGGGTAACACAGGATTCGGTACGGCCTCAACGGGATCTGTATTCGATCCCAGTGCTCCGAAACCCGGTATCGTATTTGGTGGAGCGACAAACGCACCTGCTTCTCCGTTTGGTGGTGCGACGAGTAATACGTCGCCGGCGGCAGTCAGTGGTTCCCCTGCGGGCGCAAATGTCTTCAGATCTACTGTGCCCAACACATCTCCCATACAGCAACCTGTACTCAGCCAACCCGCTTTCGGACAAGCTCCCGCCTTCGGTGCCAAGCCGGTATTCGGATCGTCACCCATCTTTGGCGGAGCGAAACCCGTTTTTGGAGGTGGCAGTTTTGGCTCACCTCCTACGTTCGAGTCTCCTGCCATGGGTAAATAAATAGCTGATATTATTACAACATTCTTAAAACGCGAATACATAATAGGTATAGAAACTATTATGTATTTTAAACTATCACCTATTTTTAAAGAATAATGTGAAAAAATTTTTCAATGTATTTTATAACTCTTTTAACTCCAGCTCATAAATGTATAGATAATGCCCCAATCTTATAAAGAACTCTGGATGGATCATAATTACATTATCCTGCATAATGTTCATTTATAATAAGAAAAGAATGTTATATATAAATAGGATTTGGAAGTCAACCTGCTATGCAAGCTGGCCCTACAATGGAAAATATGCCAAAAGTATTTGGAGAAGTGGCAGGCAGCAGTACGTTCGAATCTTTAGCCAATCAGTCAGGTGGTCTCAGTTTCGGTAGCTTAGCTCAGAAGAATCCAGAATCAGAGAAACCAACGTTCACTGCGTATGTAGCTTTTGTATCAATAAGTTTTTGATTAATCGTCAAAAAGATAATAATAATAATAAAAAGATATAGAAATAATTTACAAATAATAAATAACCATCTTATTTCAGCGGCAGCTCGTTCTCCAGTTGGAGATGAATAAGACATGGTTGCGGCAGATTTACCTTCAAAACTGTCATGCGTCTAGCAGAATATGAAATTTCTACTGAATAAGGAAATTATCTAATTGCAATTGTGTATATACTGTTTTACATTCAGAAAGATGTACTTTTTATGAAAAAAATCGCGTTCTATTATGTCTTGTACGTTGTAATAAATGAGAACAGATCTAGGTTTTATAATAAAACACATTTCCATTTAAATGAAGAAAATTGATCAATATTGTAATTTGAGCTAGAGTAAAACCTATAATGCAGAGCGCCAGCTCTCGCGTTGAATATGAAAGAACGTTGAATGAATGGTGTGGTTATCTTATTCTCTTCTTTCATCTTTAGTGAATATCCGTCTCTATTATTATTTCTATAATTTTGGAATCATATATTTTCTACTGGATCTCTTTTAGTTTATGTGTGTTGGGTGACAATACCGGAAAACAAAGCTAAAGTTTTCGCTTGATAGACGATTGTTCAGTTATTCAGAATATTCATCATCTTACTTTTTATTCAACGTTTAGTGATGTTCAGCGCGAATAATCAAGCGTTTATCTAGGCTCCAGCAAACACTATTTTGATCTCTCTCGTTACTTCATATGATGATATCACAATGGTTTCTCTGAGTATATAAATCGGCAAATTTGTTTAAATTACATATTTTATTAACAAATTAATTCTCTGTGTAAAGTATTAAATCTTGATCTATAAAGATTACATACAAATTAAATGATCAAAAAGAAAAATATTAAATGATCATTACACAATGATGTAATCATATGCCTCTTTTGATGGCTTTCGGTGCAATCGATACTTTGGTAGGTTTACACAAATCAATCACGCATGGATCATCTAATGGTGGATGCGTGCAAATCGAAGATGAAGGTAACAGCAATGCTAGGGAGATTTCTACGTTACAAGGTTCCATCCACACTTGATGTGACAGAAGAACTGTCGTCCTCAATCTGTAGTCTTTCTGATCGGACTGCTGCATACGCAGATCCGCAGATCGCGGTAACAGTAATTGCACTTGTTGATCCGGATGTCTCAGCTTTATTCGCAGAGTGGAAGGATCGCGTAGATTCAATATTTTGGCGTTCAGGGGGATTCCTAGTAAAAGGCCGCCCGTGAATTTTAGCGCGGTATCAGCATCACCTCTCGGTTCCTCGATGTGCGCTCGGCAGAAGCGCGTCGTCGCCGATGGTCTCGGCAATCTTTCTTCTCCCTGTGCTACTGGCGTCAAAAGCAATGGCAGCAAAAGCCGCGTCAACGAACCCGGCTTCACGTCCGCCAAAGTGGGTATTTGTAGAACCAGAGCCCTGGAGAATGGTGGTAGCCTCGACGTTTCTTGAGGCAATGCATCGGCTTCCGATAGGAAATAACGAGCCAGTGGTAACGCGCTGCCGGTCGCACTCTTGGTCACTCTAACTAATTCTATAGCCAGTGCTTTCAACCACATATCGTTAGCCAATATAATTTCGTTCTCGCCTAATCCACTAAATAAGCGTTGTAATCTAAAAAAAATAACGATGTATAAACTCTTGCATTTTTTCATCTATCGTTAAAATTATATAGCGTATCAAAATGATTTCTCTAATACATAATGGTACGTACTTTTGCGTGTGCTGAAGAAGAACGAAAATATTGTTGTTGGTATTCGGAACTGGGTTCGCCGAGATAGACGTCGTCGAAGACATAGAACATTCTTTGAGGACAGACTTCAACAGTAGCAGGCAACGAATATATAAGGCGGTGAAACGTGCAGCACCTTCCATATGGTGATCCATTTCTGCCAAGCGATCAAGATCAATGGCTGCGGTCTCCAAAAGCTGCGTATGAACCCTCCCCCCTGGTCTAGCGTTCTCGATTCCGATTCCCATCTTCTCCAAGAACTCACGACCACGTTGACCCCTGTTCTCTTCATTATCCATATCTTCCGTTTTGATTCCCGAGCCGTTTGTAAGCGCCGGCCGCAATCGCGGAACTAGATACGGCATAGTGTCGCGCAAATAGTGATAATGTTTGGAAGCATGCTCCGTAAACAGGGCGTGCATGCTTGGACAGTGTAAAGCGGCATTGAAGACTAAAACGAGTACGCTTGCATCTGTTATGAAAAGTTAAGGATATTGAACATAATTTTAAAATCACAGACTCTATTTGCATAATAAAAATCAATTAAAAAGATACAGGACGGTTCATCCACATCTGGCTCGGGGGTGTCGAAGAAAGGATGTCGGCCAAGAAGTTGCGGTACCAGAGGCAACGTTAAGTATGGATGTGATGCGCCCAATGCTGCTAAACAACTCCTGATACTCTCCCTGTCCTGAGGATATCGCGTTAAATTATCTAGCAAACGATTAACGCACATATAAAGACAATTTGTGGTGGCGAGATGACTAGCAGCTAGCATAGCGTGCAAGCCTTCTCTCACTTCTCCCGAGAAATCTTCCAACGCGCCTAAAATTGTTTCCAACTGGTCCTCTCGGAGGGTTACGCTCGCTGACATTTTCTTTAAAGATTCGATAGCTCTTAATCTGACATCCTGAATTTCATCATTGAACATATCCACCATAAAGTCCAATGAAATTCTAGATATACCCGGCTGTTCCAACGAAAGCGTACAGAGTGCTTCAACTGTCGCTGTCCTTACCTAAAATAAAATTTATGTCTGATCGATATGAGAAATAAATATGAGAAAAAGATAAAAGTTCAGTTATAATCAAATTCTTCATTAAATTTAATTGAGCTATAATAATAAACTTTTAATTTGACGATTTAATGAATATTCTAAGAAAATTGTTGTATCGGAATAAATAAAAATGTATACTTCTAAAAATTCATCTTCTAAACCATGAATAAATGCTCCGCAAGATCCACTTTTCTCCTCAACTTCGGGTCTATCAGCTTCAACTATTTTTTGTTTTTTATCCAACGCTTGTTCTATATGACGACGCGACACACTTTTCATGGTTCCCAAAAGGGACATCGCCGAGGCTCTCACGCGAGATGACAAATCACCCATAAGACTGCAAATTTGTGAAAAGGCACAGTCCACCATACGTACATCCTCTCCATCAGATCCGACAACAATACTGTAACATTTAAAAGGAATATGTAAAAAAAAGTTTATTGTAAGATTTCGTCTTTAAATTACATTTTTACTTATATCATACTGACTTCTCTGGATACTCCCTGCCCAAAAGCCAAATAAGTTTCAGAACAGCACGGCGTACAATCTCGTAATCATCGCGAAGAGCCGCGCAGGCTTCCTTGAAGAAACTCGCAGGGAGTCTGCAACCTCTGTGAGAATGCAATTCCGCCATGGTTTCGAAAGCTTGAGCACGAACCCGTGGATCTTGAGAGCGGGCATAATTGCCAATTAATGTTAAAGTATCATCGGCAGCATTTGCTGTTAGATAACGTCCGATGATAGAAAGACACCGTGTTTGAACACCATGCCAGGTGTCAGGCAGATGTTCCTGCGCAATCTTCAATACCAGTGCCCTGAACATACAAAAAATATTTTCTTTAATTTATTAATAGAAGAAAGCGTTTTTCTTTACTTCCTTAATTAAGGCAAATCTTTAAGCTCTAACTGTAAATACACATAAGAATTAAATCTTGAAAAAAAAAAAAAGAAAAAAAAGAGGAGATATACGAGATAGAATAACATATGAGATATGTACACCTTTGGTAATCTCCCAACTTTAACAGAGTCGCTAATCCCTGACTCTTGACTCTGTGCGACTCCTCGTTTCTCAAAAGTTCAGCCACTTCATTCACAATTTTTGCCTTTTCCAACGTGTCGGGCGTCACTTCTCCCAATTCAGCAAACACCCAGAAAATCTTGGCTCTGACTGCGACTTCCTTCTCAACGGCAAATCTCTCCGCTAGCTTCTTTATAGCAATGGAAACATCCTCTGGCGCTATGTACGCTATAGCATCCGAAATACGAACAAGCAATTGTAACGCGTCGTTTCCGCTCTTACATTTTTCTAGGCACTCTACGTAAGCTAACGCCGAGCTGCTGTCGGCACCGTTCTTCGAACCAGACGTCGATAATAGCCTTAGAGTCTTTAGCCTCTTGGGTGGCGGCTCATTAACAATCTAGGCAGAAATGTCGTAGCTTGTTAAAATAATTATTTTATCTATGCTTCGTGAATAGAATGGGACACATGATGATCTTACCGCCTGGCTCTGATTAAATTCAGCTAGCACTCGTTTCTTCATTAAGGCTGCCATTCTTGGGACCAATGTCTTATTGAGTCTTATTCCATTATGGATTTAAGCACTATCTCTTCTCAGATCAATTTATAATTCTGACATATTTTTAACATACATAATACACGTGAGCATATGATATAACCTCAATCATTCACGATACCCAAATATCCGAATTTGATACGCAGTACTGCCAACTTTTTAAGTATCGATATCTCCTTCGACCAAATTAATTTATTAATTACTAATTAGTATCTAATTATAATAAAATCGGCAAAGTCTTTTAGAGCAAAATTTCTAACATCATTGTCCTTAACATAATTTTTTAAAATATATTTAATAAAATTACAGAATTATCAGCAAAATTTTGCAGTGATACATCTCGACTCGACGTTATCGATAATCGATGCACCTTGATGAAATCCTGGCGAGTATTATTTTATTGTTGGCTGGTTGGCAACGGATTTAAAACTTGGGTAGTGCTCCGTGCTCGGCCGCTGCAGCAGTCCCGACTCCCGCGCGTGGTGTTTCAGCGTTGTTCAGCGTGCGAGTTCGTGCCGGATCGTTCGAGTCCATGCGAGTTATTTGTACGCGCGACGTTAACGGAACAAGAGGACCGTAGAGTACGAATGGCGCGCGTGGCTTGTATCGCTTGTTCATTTTACGTTTAGATTATACCGTTTATTCGCTGCGGATTGTATTCGAGTGAGAACATGGAGCGAAGATTCGCGCAGTGGCGCGACTCGAGCTACCGACTCGAGGGCAATTCCATCGTCATCTCCGACAGCGACGAGGACGTCGCCAATGGCTCGAAGGAGATCGACAAGCGAATAGTCATCGACGAGAGCTACGAGAACGAAAACGATGATGCCGACGTGTCGGTGCACACGACTTTCACGACGCCGAGAAGGTGAGGGCGTTTCTAATTTATAATGGTGATTGGCGAAACCGTCAGCCGTTTCGCCGAGGTTGAAATTCCGATGACGTAGCTGCGCGAAAATGACCCTTATAAGTATGTTTGGAAACAAAAGAACCGCGGACGATCGGCGGTTGCGTTGCGGGCGTTGCGGCACATTTGCCCGTGACGACGAGAAGAAATGGCATTGTCACATTGGAGTCATTGGACGGTTGAATGTAGATTCGACGCGATTATTCTCGAAATATTGCCAGCGTTGTCAGTCTCGCGATTAGAGCGATTGATCCATAAGCCGATCGATCCGCTTCGTATAAAATCATAGAATAATTTTCTCTCGTACATACGAGGCTTTCTCTTTTTTTTTCTTCTTTTGAGATCCATTTTGAAACAGAGTGCCCGTTTTCGGTTGTCGTCGACCCTATCGTGATATTTCATGACCGGTATACCTATAAACAAGCGCAACAATAACAAAACAAAGAAAAAGAGAAAACGTTATCGAAATGTATGTTTAGAAATTCGTAATTGGAAATACGTAATCGTAGAAATGCTAATCTACAAAAAAAAAGATACAAAATTAAATCTTTTTGTAATTTTAGGCTCCTGCTTACTCGCCTCTTCTATCTTTGTTTAATGACGTCAGAAGCGAGAAATCGCATGTCAAAAATTCTTGCGGTTTTACGTCGAAATAAAAAGATATATCCATAAAACGCAATTGTAATTGAGATTCAGCACATTTTGTAAAATATACCGAACACTTCCCTTTGGCTTCAATAATCACTAAATAGCCGTTAAATTAATGCGACATGCAATCTATCTTACCTGTCTTCTTTCATTTTTCATTTTACAGCTATTTATTGATTATTAGAGCCAAAGGAAAGTGTTCGGTATATTTTACAAATGTGCCGAATCTCAATTACAATTTGTAATAGCTGTAAAATGAAAAATGAAAGAAGACAGGTTAAAAAGATAGATTGCATGTCGCATTAATTTTACGGCTATTTAGTGATTAGGGTTAAAGCCAAAGGAAAGTGTTCGGTATATTTTACAAATGTGCCGAATCTCAATTACAATAGCGTTTTATGGATATATCTTTTTATCTAAACGTAAAACTGCAAGAATTTTTGGCATGCGATTTCTCGCTTCTGACGTCATTAAACAAGGATAGAAGTGGCGAGTGGGCAGGAGCCTTAAAGTACTTTCAATGCAAATCCCAAATTTTTTACAGACACCTTTTATAGTTCACAGCACTATAAGGCCGTTTCACAAAGGTCGGTTAACTTTTTTTTTTTTGTGTGGATTCCCTCTGGTGAGGGATTTAGTGCCTTCAGCTCCTCCGCGGAGCTATACGACGCGACGTTTCTTGTTCCAATAGTCCCTTCTCCAAGGTCGGTTAACTTTTAACCGTAGGTTAACTCACTTTCCGTCTCTTTCTAATGTCCATTTCTACCAATGTAGATTAACTTTAACCTCAGTTTAACTTGCCTTTCATCTTTTTCTAATTCTTAAAACTGGAAGAAGATGAAAAGCAAGTTGAACCGAGATTAAAGTTAATCTACATTGGTAGAAATGGACATTAGAAAGAGACGGAGAGTGAGTTAACCTACGGTTAAAAGTTAACCGACCTTTGTGAAACTCGGCCTTAGAGTATAATGCAAATCTTAATTTTTTTAAATTATTAAGTACTTTACTAATGAGACTTTAGACTTTGGCCCGTATTCTGAACGCACTTTTATCGATAAATGCGTTTATTTATTTCTAAGATGATATACGTAACATTATTTTATAAAAATAGCTTATCTTATAAAAATAAATGCGCTTAGAAATATGGGCCTTCATCTTTAAATAAAGATAAGACTGTATAGAGGCAAAAATAAAAAAATAAAACAATTCTGTAACAACCTTGATTTAAAATTATTTTTTCTTTTGAAATTCCTCTTTTTTTTAAAAACTATTTATCCTATTTTTCTAATAAAATAATGTATTATTTGTATATATGGAAATTTGTTTCTTCCTCAGTCAGTTCCATATACAGTAGAATTGGAAATTGAATCAAATGCATATGTATTTCGTACCAAAACTAATTTAAGTTTCTGAAAACGAAATTTCAAATAAAAGACTAACTTACTTTTGTATTAAGAAATTATCTGAAACAGTTCTTATTACATGTTGTATTCTACATATTTTATCATTTTCCTTAGAATTACTGTGGATCTTTATTTGAAATTTTTATATTTTAATATTTTTTTTTTCTTATACACATTTATTTATTTTATTACATAGTCTTAGCCTGGAATTTCTTGAGTTATTTATTTGAATCCTTAACATAAATACATATACACATATACATTCTTACTACTCTTGTAATCTATTGTACCTGCATGTTTTTATAATATATTCTTACATTTGCATTTTTTTAATATAATTCTAAATTTCTATTAAATTTTCTATCTTTTTTTTTATTCTCTATTCGTATACTACTTTCATCAAAATTTTCTTATAAATGTTTATATATAGGGATAAATTTAGTGATGATGATGATACACCAATAGTCCGTCTGCCCAAAAATCTAAATGTTAGAAAATATAACATAATAGATTCTGACAGTGATTATGAACCTATCAATGATAATGAGGATGATGGTGAAGAGTATCATACATCTTATGACATCAATAATTCTAATTCAGGTAAAGACCGTCTTTCAAATGAAGACTCTGGTATTCTATGATATCATGTGGTACTGTGATACTGTAATATTTTAAACATCGCTGCTAAAATAATATTATAGAATTTTTCTTGATTAGAGATATTATCTTATACATATAGATATTTTATATATATTCTTATTTCTGTTACTTTATATAGATTCTTCTGTTTCGCATTCACCGATTAAAACCAAGGGTAAAAAGAGGAAAGACGTTACTCATGATAATACTAAGGAAGACATAAAAGAATTAAAACCCAATTCTTCGAATGACTCTCTTGTTAACATGAATTTTACTAACACTGATTATTTAAACGAACAAAATACTGATAACAAAACAGCAGACGTGGAAGATAACGCATTTAATGATGTAGCTGTAACTATTGAACTTGATTCAGGTATTTTTATTTATATCAGATTTTAATCTTGAATAGATACATATTTTTTTACGTACACATTTAATACATATAATAATATCTAATAATAATGTTATCTATATGCTATGTTTTCTATAGATTCTACTTCTGGACGATCTGGACAAAACAGCGATTCCGAATTTGCAAAGTCTTTTGCAAGACAAGAAATTGATGTTGGAAATGTAGATCCGTTAGTAGCGCAAAAAAGAGCAATTACTGTTTGCAAATTAGAACAGCTTAAAAATGAGACAGCTCAGATGAAAGTAAATATGAGATATATTTAATTACTGAGATACAATAATAAATAATGTAGACAATTTTGATGGTGCATATGTCACCACCAAACATATGTATGTATAACTAAAACATATGCATAACACGTTTTAGCGATTACTCGAGGAAGGAAATATGGAAACATTGCCTGATAAAGGGCAGAGACTACAAGAATGCATACGTCAGCAAGAAAAAGAAATCAGGATATTGACGCGCGAATTGGAAAATACTCCTTTGATGCCTCTTTCTAGTAGTCGAGGAACCGGAGTAGTAGAAAAATCACATTTTATGAAAAAACCGTCACAGATACTCGATGATGAATCGGACTCAGATTTCAGATCGGACGATTACGCAGACGATCACACAGACGATTCATATTTGGATGTCGACGATATACCAGTGAAACCTACCACACTTCCCGAGTTAAGGGAACTGGGCAAAAAAGCACAAGAGACAAGAGAGAAGGAGCTTGCTTTAACGGTTGAAAGATTACAAGATTTGCATGGATCGCTCGTAGCTCGTCCATTAGAGAATGAGCAAGCAGAAGATCCAAGTGGATTGAAGGTACCGTTAATGCCGCACCAACGGCATGCTCTCGCATGGCTTTTGTGGAGAGAACAGCAAAAACCATCCGGTGGCGTTTTAGGTAAATATTTACAAAACAGTAATTTACAATATTAATTAGATATATTAATATTAAATTAAATATTATTAATTTAATCAATCTTATATTATTGTCAATTGGGAACTCATTTTCTCGAACTATCTTGGATTGTAGCTGATGATATGGGCTTGGGCAAAACACTGACTATGATATCTTTAATTATGACCACTCTTGCTATGAAAGATCCTGATGATGACGAAAGTGACAATAGTGATAGCGAGTGGACTAACAAGCGTAAATCTTTACGTATGTGTTTAGTTTAAAAGTTTTATAGAATTTTATAGGATCTAATAGAAAAAGAAAATTCTTGCTCCTTTCTATACGTTTTTAAAATATTTGCTTTCTTTTCTTAGCTTTAAGTTATTGAAATTTATGATGCTGTATCTAGCATGAATTATAACAATTGTGATATAAATGTATTTAATATAATAAATGTATTGATATAATTATATTAGATATGTGATTAACGATTCACAGGTGTCAAAGGTGGTACTCTGGTAGTATGTCCCGCGTCCTTATTGGCGCAATGGGAAAACGAAGTGCGGGACAAATGCAAACGCGGTGTACTGTCTGTTGAAGTGCATCACGGCACTAATCGACAGAGCGTTCCTAAAAAATTAGCGAAAATTGACATAGTTATCACAACGTATAATATATTATCTCGTGAATATAAAACCAATTCTACATTACTTAAGGTATACTAAAGCTTGCAAATATTATTTGACTAGATAAAAATAGAAGTTCTTAATTTGATCAATACGTACAATACACATTTGTCTTGAGTTTCTAGGTTAATCGTAAATTGAAATTTCTTTGCAGATCAACTGGAAGAGGGTTATCCTCGATGAAGCTCACATAGTGAGAAATCACAAGAGTCAAGCTTCTGAAGCGGTCTGTGGACTGATTGCAAATAAACGATGGGCCCTCACCGGCACTCCTATACAAAACAAAGAATTAGATTTATACTCCATTCTGAAGTTTCTCAGATGTACACCATTCGATGATCTACGCGTTTGGAAGCGATGGGTGGACAATAAGAATGCCGCGGGTCATCAAAGGTTGGCGACGGTCATGAAGACATTGATGTTGCGTAGAACTAAACAAGAACTGATGGCAAAAGGCGAAGTCGAAAATTTGCCCGACAAGTTTATCGAGGAGGTAACGGTGGAACTCGACCGTCATGAACAATTGGTGTACGAGAAAATTTTAGTTTACTCCCGCACTTTGTTCGCACAATTCTTAGCTCAACGTGCGGAAAAGCAACACATGTTCGATGTGTATGGTGGGAGGTATAATAAACCTGCCTATCTTTCAAACCCAAGTAAGATTTGAAATTTATATATATATATAGTATATGTAGTTTTAATATTTGTTTTTATGCAAAATTGCCCAATTTTTTTTTCAAGACAAAGAAACTCAGTTCACGAAAGCACAGAACAAATTGCTGGCGATGCATGCTGGCTCCGTAAAGACACATGAAATTTTGGTACTCCTTCTAAGACTACGTCAGATATGTTGCCATCCGGCATTGATCCATGCAATGTTGGACCAGGAAGATGTGAAGCAAAGCGGTATAATGGATTCAGAAAACGTGGATGCCGATTTATTATCTAGAGTGAATAACATATCACTCAATAGCATTGATGATGCAGAGGAGGGAGACATCGGGGTTGATGAAAGAGTGGTCGGAAACCTACTCACTGCCGAGAACCCAGTGTTTGATGAAGATCGCATTAGTTCTAAGGTAAGTGATAATTGTATAATCTGAAAGTGATTTCACCATTTTATGTGATTAATGCAATATATAATGATTTAGATGAAGGTACTGCTTGATACGGTTAAAGAAATTTTACAAAAGGGTAATGATAAACTCATTATTGTTTCGCAATGGGCAAAGCTATTGGATGTCATAGCATCACACTTGGTTGCGATAGAAGGTGCCACGTTTAGCATGTTCACAGGAAGTGTAGCCATCAAAGATCGACCAGTATGTGGATATCAATAATACATATATTTTTATATTCTGCTTTTATTGTATTTTATTGTAGGATTTTATTCTATACAAAAAGAAATAATTATGTGCTTTTCTTTTAGGGTATAATGGAATCTTTCAATAGTCGAAATTCTGGTCCAAGAATCCTCTTGCTCTCACTTACGGCTGGCGGGGTGGGATTAAACCTGGTAGGCGGAAATTACTTGTTGTTGTTTGACATCCATTGGAATCCGCAGTTAGAGACGCAGGCGCAAGATAGGATTTATCGTTTTGGCCAAACAAAGAATGTCTTCATCTACAAGTTAGTATATTGTACTTGATTTCCACACTACGTTTCTTGCAAAGTTTATTTTAATAAACTTTGCCTTTTTTTACTTTTTTAAAGGCAAACTTTGTGTTTCTGTTGCAGATTTATCTGTGTGAATACGATAGAAGAGCGTATTAAAGCGTTACAAGAACGAAAATTGGAAATAGCGCGAAATGTACTGAGCGGCGATAGGAGCAACGAAGCCGCAAAGCTTACGCTGAACGATCTTAAATCGCTATTTGGCTTCTAATTTATTTCATTGTGTAATAAATAGATTTAAAACGATAGAATATAATTTTTTTTACTTAATTATAATTTTATAGAGAATCCGGTTATTTAAATATATAAAGTGTTTCCTATTGTAAATACAATTTTTACAGTAGTTTTCATAACAATACGTATTTTATCAATTAAAACAAATGTATCACTATGTGAATCCTCTATGGATGTGTTGTGTATTTCCTTTTTATTATTTATTTATCGAGATAATAAATGCTTCGAATTTAATTGTTGATACACAATATTGTACGCTTAAATTGAAGCATCTCATTCTTATCTATGAATTAAAAAAGAAACAGTGTAAGGAGTTTTATGAAAATATATAAACGTTTCTAAATATAAAGTGACCGATTGGCTAAACTATACTGTTATTATTCAAAAACCTGGTATACATCAAACTCCATAATGTCCATCGACATTTATATCTGATAAAAATCAAATCTAAATATTTGTATTAGAATTATGTCTGACAGTTTGATTTATACAAATCATTAAAAAAATTAAAACAAAATCTTAGCTAGGTATCAGGCAAAATCAAGTCTGTTGAGAGCAGATTATGTAAAGTGTTTACTATAAATTTTGTCGAAAGAAGAACTCGATTTTTGATACAGGATTTGGCATGTATGTATCTTCAATGCTATTGGCAGAATGTTAATATGTAAAATTTATTAACAAAATAGATCTATCTATTAACATTCTGCCAATGCTATTGGCAGAATGTTAATAGATAATATGTAAAATTTATTAACAAAATAGGGCAATTAATAACAAATAATAGTAGAAATTAAGTACAGCTTGACAGTACTATATAATTCCATTAAGATTAGCAACAGAAACAGCAGAATCTGCGTTTGACAATGCCAATTTACTGCATGCTAATGTAGCAATTTCTGATTGAATTTTTGTCCATTTGATACATTGCAAACAATTTTCTCATTAGATATACCTAATACTAGCGTTTTTAAACGTTATTTTTGTGTGGTATAATCTTTAATAATGTTTGAGTTAAAGGATATGTGATGAGGATGAGATATACTATTATATGAACAATTTTATTTCAAAACATTAGTTAATAAGTGACAAGAGAACTGTTATTTTAAACATATAACAACTAAATAAATGCATGAATGTGTTTCTTTACTTATATACATGTATAAACAAATATTATGGAGCATGTAATATGTGTTACTACATATGTAATATGTATAAAAATTATTTAAGCGGGAGTATAATATGATTTATAGAAGTACAATGCTTGAATGCTTCGTCTGGTTTATAATTTATACCATCAGCAATGTTTGCAAACATATCTTTTCTTGACAATAAATTTATAACGCCTGGAGGTATCTCAGCTGTTGAAAACATGTTAAAATATGGTGCCAAAGTGCACGAATTGTTATTATGTAGCACAATGACACAATTGCCAACTATTAAAGATAATGTCAGATAAGCAAACGATATAACTTCATCTGGATGACAAATAGAAACAACGTTCTTTGGTCCATGAAAGTTGGTTAGCTCTAATCTTTCATCTTGACATTTTAATGTATTGTTAATATTTGATAATTTTAACCATTTTAATACTGTATTTGCTAATAGAAATTTGCTGAAAAAGAAAAAAAGGATATCCATTCGTTAAAAGTATTATTAAGATTACACAAATGTACAAAATAAGACTGAAAGTATATGAAAATTTTATAGTAAATTATAATACCTATTGCATTCTAATGTAGATGCAAGATTCTCTAATATTTTTTTTCTAGTAACAATAGGCAAAATACTCCAATTTATGGATGCTTTCGCGGCTGTTCCTAAGCATATCATCATATCTTTCCTATAATTATTTAAGCACTAATTTAATTATACAATGTGATTTTTATTAAGTTTTTTAAAAAACGTTGCAGGGTTAAAAAGAAAAACAGGAAAGATGCATGTATTCGTACTTTGTTGCACTTGCATATGTATTGCCATTATGTATCCAATATCCATTCTTCACAGGCTTCTGCCATACGCCGTCATAAAAAAGATCATAATATGAACCTGTATATTTGTTTGGGTTTATTTTATCTTCATCTTTGTCCTCCCACCAGCCAAAAACTTGACAAATATCGAAAGTAGAAAGCAGCCACTTGGAAGAAGCCGTGATATCGGAGCAAAACTCCAAGTGTGCATTTATAAACGTAATATCTCTCTGTTCTCAAAACAAATTGTTTTAATA
Organism: Leptothorax acervorum; assembly: GCA_035220615.1. Lineage (NCBI taxonomy): Eukaryota > Metazoa > Arthropoda > Insecta > Hymenoptera > Formicidae > Leptothorax > Leptothorax acervorum. The sequence goes on from JASTWQ010000018.1 coordinate 1,111,771, forward strand.
AAGCTTTAGACAATTTAGCACTTGTATTACAGCATTTAAATTGTATTACGTACGCGTAATGTCGTTGCTAATATTTTTGCAGCTGCAATGTCTTCTGACCATATAGACACCATATGGATTGCCGCCACACTCGCGACATATGAGGGAAACATATGCAATTCTTTCTGTGTACGAAATATAGAAATAGGCAAATCCGAGTATGGACAAAAATGTTTAAAATACTTTTCTAGGAGCCATAAAAATTTCTGTTTTATTGATTCGTGAACATAAATTCTATTTATCTTTAACAGGAAAGAAGGTGTAATTCTCAAATAGCTAATAACTGCATACAAGTCTGAATCTTCTAACACAATCATTTCAAAAACACATTCTATAAATAAAAAAAAATTGTCATAAAATTAAAAAGATGTTTTCAAATTATGTTTTGAATATGCATGTTTAGTATGCTTACGTGAAATTAATTTTCTATATCCGTTATCTACATATCTTCCCAACTCTGAATTATTGCTAAAAAATATAAAAATGTTTACAAAATGTATAATAATATCAACTTTAACATAATAAAAATATAATACTAATTAATATATTTAATAAATGATTGAATAATATAACTTAATTTAATAATATATATAGGTATGTATTATTTTTTGATAATTACATAAGAGCCGCTTGCAAAAATGATGGAATCTCATGTTCGTCACATACAATAAACATCATATATATTATAAAAACTTTATTAGTACACAATATATCTAGAAAAAGATAGTAAAAAGAAGAATTTCTATTAAACAATCTAATATGTATATTATTCTATGTATATTATTGTTTTTATTTTTTATATAAGTAATGTAAAAAATGAAATAGCTAACAAAGGATAATATTGCTACAGTTATATTGTAAGAATATTATTATACGTATGAAACTCACTGTTAAACATCAATTTCACACTGATACTGTGCAAATAATCGAGAATAGTAGTAACTGTATCCACATGATCGCAAGCAGATTCGAAAACAGGTAAATTCTTTTCTATTACAGACGCTGTTTGCAAGAATCTATAAATGTAAAAAGAAAATATAACAACATAAATAGAGACAACTGTTATTTTGATATCACTCTCAACTTAGGATTAAGTAGGTAGTCATTTACCTATCTGAAAAATCATTAGTATTCTTAAATTTCAATTCGCAGTGTAAAGTAGATATCTTTTTTAGTGCTTCCTAAAACACGCAAAAAATACAAAACGTTTTACCAGCAATATAGATTAAGTTGCCTGTCTTAAATATTATATTTCACAACTTCCAACACACATATTTATATATGTATATTAGTCATATTCATACTCACCTGCTTCTTGATTTCATATTCTAAGACTTTATAACATCGCTTTATAGTTTTAATTCGCTCATTCATTCTGATTCTGGTTATTAATTTCCAGCAATATTAAAGAAGTAGTACGCGTATGGCAATCGCTATCTTCGCACAGCGACAATAAGAATTAACAGATGAAGATGAGCTTAATTGTACCTGCGAAAAGAAGACACTTTAATTTCGAGTAACGAACTGGTAATGGTGCTAGACGTTGTATAGGTAATATTTCGTACTGTACTGCTAATAACATTATGAAGATCAAAAGGATCACACGATCTAAACAGTATGTAACGATGTTTATATATTATAAAGACGTTCCTTTGCTCAAATTTTAAACACACTCTACATAAGGTAAATACATCCGGAAAATAACTTGGATACTCGTTTTGCCACTGGGGGCACTGGGTTTTCTTCGACTTTTTTTTAAACCAAAGAACTATTCATGTAAAATATGTATTCATATAAAGTAAAATATATATACTTAAGAAACACACTTTAAATTATAAGATCCTAAAATTATCACTGAAAATTACAAGGATGATTGAGCAATACAGTTTATGCTAAGATATTCGTGTGAAGATATTTGTGACTCGTAACTGTGATAATTTAGCTTTTATAAATGTTCGACATGTTTAAAAGATTAATTAAGATTTTACTTTAGATTGAAGATAATTATTTAAATTGAATAATAAATTATATATATATATATATATAAAATAAATTATACATATATATATATACAGGGTGTCATTTTAATCAATACAGGCAAATATCTCGAAAAATATGGAAGATACGGAAAAATGTTTCAGACAAAAGTATGGTCTAAAGGGGGACATAAGATGATGGCAATGATTTGACTTTGGATGGTCGTTTGAAGCTCACGTGAACGTCACCTTCAATTTCTTAAACCTCCAGGTTCGAATCCTGGCTGGGGTGTTATTTTTCGTAACATTTTCTTTATTACCCTATATTCTTCTATACATATCCCGTCCTTTTTCGAATATGCTAACGAGTGTTAGTGGACGATTGAATTGATTTTCAATTTAATTGTATGAGAGTAGGTACTCTTCTAGCTTTAGTTGTAGCTACGTTTAAGTCCGTAAGTAACGGCGCGTGGTTTGCTAGAGTGATGATTTGTACTTAAAATTCACGAATAATTTTATTGGACAACCAAGATCCAGTCCTGACCGATTATGGCGTTTCCTTCAATTATTGATTATTATTTTACATACGGTCGTACTTTAAATTTGCTTAAATTTACTATTTTTTTAATTACAATTTTTCACAGGTGTTTCAAGTTACAGCAAGGCTCCTATGTACCTTGAAACAAAATTATCAATTGTAAAAAATTGCTGTACTTTTTTACATATATAGATATATCTTACAATAAAAATAGATTCAAATTTTTATTACCAGATGGTAATAAAAATTTGTATCTTTTTTTATTGTGATATATATATGTACTTTAATAATATATTTTTTTCAAAATTTTTTAATTAAAACTGTGGCTCAGAAAAATCAAAAACTTAAAAGTGTTCCGACGTACAGCACCTTCCCCTATTTTTTAATTTAATCTTTAGTTTCTTTTAAGAAATTTTTTCAGGCACTGGATATTCCGCCATTTTAGGACTTTAATTAATTTTTTAATCTTTTAGGTTATTTAATATAATAAAAAAATAAAATACATATATGCAATGTGTATGATACATTACGTAAGAAATTTGTATATAACATTATATTCACTTGACAAAATTTTATGGAAAAAAGAGATTTGTACTTATTGAAATATATTATCATGATGATATGATAATCGTAATTAAAAATGTGCGAGCACTTAATAAATTCGAGATGAATCGATTAGGTATCCCGATATCAGTAAGATTTTGACACTTAATATTTAGATAATTCTACTTAATTACAATTGATGTATTACCTACAGAAAAATTAACAATGACATAAATAATCAAATAATTTTTCAACTACATATGAAATTAATTGAAATCTCACTGTTATTAGTTAGATGCATCTCGAACAGTCAGTACCTGAGAACTTTTGTACTCGCACATATGTATAATAAACTACAAATGAAGATTTATGTATTTTATTATTCCTAAATATAATTATTTGTAACCAATATAGAATAGTGCATATCGACGTGATATTTTTGCGACTAATGTAAAATAGAATAAATTGTGTGACATTTATTTAAAATCATGTTGGACCATAGAGGATTAATATTTTTTCAGGCATAGTGAATATAAAATGCGTTATTTTGAAAGTTTATTTAAGTAGGTTTAATCAATAAATTAAAATTAAGATATAATGAGACATTATAATAATTTTTCAGTTTATTACATGATACAGTCAAGATTCATTTCATATTTTCAATTTTGGCGGTACTTCTTTTGTCGATTTATGTATTGTGTTACACGCTATATGAAAAGTATATACTTAAAGCATCTAATTCTTACTATAAATTAAAAAAAATAACTAAAAGTGTGAAAGGGCTTATCTTATGAAGGTATATAAACGTCCAAATAAAAAGAGTAAGCGATTGACTAACAATAAGCTATGCTGTTATTATGTAAATAAAATCTAGTATATTATACATATGTATAGTAAGCACTATTAATGTCCATCGACATTTACAGCTCTGGTAAAATCAAATCTAAATATATATATGTGAAGGGAATATATACATGAGGAGGGCAATGGGAAACAACTTCGTGCTAGTGCACCGGTTTCCTGAACGCCATCATCGGCTTCCTGAACGGATGCTTCCAGCCTGGCATAATCGCCCTTCATGAGCTGCCCTGCAAGGCGCTGTGGCACACAGCGCTACTCGGAGTTAGCGGTCTACGTCATCCTCCAGGTCGTCTTCGTCTAGGTTGGAAGTTTGTGGCGTGTCCGCTGGCTTGGTTTGCAGAAACATTATCGCTTGCTGGACTTTAGCCATCAGGAGGTCCCCGTCCTCCAGCATGTGAAGCAATTCGCTGTTGTCGAGATTATGAAGCAACACCAACGTGATCTGGACAGCCATGTTCTGTTGTGAACTCAAACGTTGAATCAAAGGGAATAAGCGCTCTCTTAGTATTCGCCTTTGTTCCTCTGGCGGTACCGCGGCCAGCATCGCTTCGGTGAGCGGCTCCTGCTCCCAAATCAGGGTGGTTATGAACCTAGCCCTGATAGCATTCGCATCGTATCTAATAGCTGAACTTATTATCGGCATGGCTGTTTGCGGTGGATTGCGCGTCGTGGGTTTGTCGTGTATATACTTGTAATTCGTCGGATGGCTCTGACCTATAATTTTAATAAAACAATATTATAAATCAATTTAAGAACTTCTCGTCGCCAGCCAATAATTAAAAACGTATAATTTTTAAAATCGACCCAACTGGCCATGTTAATTACAATAATTAAGATGTTATCTAGAATATAGAATTTATTGCGAAAAACATCCCTGACCGAGGTAATATTTTTCGCAATAAATTCTATATTCTAGATAACATCTTATTAATTAACATGGCCAGTTGGGTCGATTTTAAAAATATTATAAATCTGTATTTTTAGCGAAGAGAAACCTGAGAGCAAACGACGTAGTCGTTTGAGTTGCACTTTCTCAGGTTAGCGCATTGAAAAATGTGTAAAGAACAAAGGGATTAGCGCTCTCAGGGTTCTCTCTCGGTCTGACCTATGTTTTACCACTACCTTTAGGGGCCATATTCTATAGTCTATACAATACGTCGCAAACGCCCCGTCATCAGTCGCGAAGGATGGCAACTGTTTATAGTTGAAAAGTATTATTTCCGAATGCGCTTGGCAGTTACGGTTGCTAAAAGAATGTTGAACAACTTTTAACTTTTTGGTAATAGCAATCGGCAATCGGAAATAACATTTTTCAACTAGCAGTTGCCTTTGTTCGCGACTGGCGACGGGGCATTTGCGACGTATCGTGTAGAATGGCTTTTAGAGTTGCATAAATAGGTGCTTATTATTTCAAAATTAATTAATGAATTGATGCAATTCATAAAAGCGAAATAAATTTCTTTCGTTATTATAGGTGAAGGGCTTAATGAAATTTTACATAATTTCGTGATATTAGAATTTTATACCTATATATACATATAGAGAGAAGCGCGTGTAAACGGCTGGCCTCCGCCGTTTTCTCTACGAACTTGGAGTGAAAGAGAAGGATGCTTTAGATAGAAAGAGAAGGAGAATATCAATGAGTCAGTCATTTTCTCTACGCACATGTGCTCGGTCGCGCTTCTCTTTGATGATATATACAATTTTGAGTATAATGCAGAATGAGTTTGCGAAGCATCAATTGACAAGAATAAATATTGAAACGCAGCACCAAATTGTAGCAACGACAGAAATTGAATATATCAAGACTTAAAAAAAAAAATCGATAGAAATTATAATCACAATAGAAAAATTATGAAGATATAAAGGCTCGTTCTTTTTAGCCGAAATTAAAAGAAAAAAGATAAACTGTGCAAGAAGTTTATCAGAAAAAAACAGATTTATAAATATAAGTAAAATATACCATTTTTTATATACTCACTTTGCACGTGACAAGCGGGATGGCGATCAAAACGTAGTAGAGTATGTTACCTGGACACTGCTCGGATAACTAATGATGGTCTTCGGTTTTCGGCCGGACTGTGAGATGTGGACTTTAGTGGTAGGAGGTGAGTGATAGGAGAAGGGATGAAGGGATGAAGGGATCTTATAATCCTATTGGCTATATGGATAGAAAAGTTCTTAGAAATCTCGAGTTTTCGAGAAATTTCGAAATCTTTTATCTTGTAACCGAAAAATACGCTCGACAAAACTTGTCGTGTGAAACATAAAATATCAGCCTATATGACTTGCATTTCAATCTTTGAATATTTTGGTGGAAACAGTTAAAACGATACTTAACATCTTTCCCAGTATACGTTTATATATGTATATAGACTCTGTTTTACACGCATATATACTTATACATGAAGATATATTCCTTTCAAATTTCTTTGCGAATTTTCTTTTATGTTCCCAACATTTTTATTGAGCATTGCAAGGGCGAGTTAGAAACTTATAAAATTAAGGAAGAATCTTGGGGAAAAGCAAAAAAAATTTTTTCTCGGAAGACCTTTATATGGGCGCGATAGAGAGAGAAAGAGAGAGTACTCTGCCGGGCGACAAAATCGCTCGTGTACCTGCATCATAAATACAATGAGAAAACCTAAGGAATGTTTGCCTGAATGTAAAACTCTTGGTATGTATTCGAAGGGTCTTTTCTTAATTTTTTGCTTATGTATTTTACATATGTACATAGTACTCCGGAACGAAACAACTGCTGTATTATAGATAAACAAAAGCGCTAAGTTAGTTTAAAAAATTGTTTGCTAGGAAAGGAAAGAAACAATAATAAATGCGTATTTCTCGAAATTTTATTTATGTAAATTTACAAACCTTTCAAATTAAATTTAGAAATTTGGTCAGTTTCGGCAAAAAAATTAGAGTTTTGGTTAATTAAGTTTCGGTTTCGGCTGAAATTGAAAGGGGGTTTCGACGATCTAATTGAAACTGTTTATTTTCCACATATTTTCTATAAAAACTTGTTTAAAAAATATTTTTATGGTAAATATTTCCTTTATTTTATACAGTCAGCCCTAAATGACTTTTGACTGACGTTGATGTTGACCGTCAAGGAGTTTAAGGTCATTATTGACCTTTCCCATTGCTCGTTGTTCATTAAAAAGTTATTAACAAAACAAGGTTCAATGACCACCTTCAATGACCATAACTATTATCTGCTTTAACAAAGCTTTAACATGCTTTTGCCATGATTAAAGCAGAGAATACTTTGTATTTATGCTTTCTAAAATATAAAATTGTATATGTACTTTTCATATTCCAACTATTCTTTTGCTTTAACAAATTATTTCTGTTACAGATATTAAGCGTTAAAGTTAATGAAACAGAGTAATATGATAATTTATGGATATATGATACATTTTAATAGTTTATGCGCCTTGTTAAAGCAGATAATAGTTGGTCATTGAAGATAGTCATTGAACCTTGTTTTGTTAATAACTTTTTTATCAACAACGAGCGACGGGAAAAATCAATGACCTTGAAATCCTTGAAGGTCAAGGTAAAAATCAAGGTCAGCCAATTTGGAACTGACTGTGCAAAGGAAAATATTTACCAATAAATGACAAGAAAACTGTTATTTTAATGTTATAACATCTAAATAAATGCTTGAATGTGTTTATTTACTTAATATACATGTATAAACAAATATTATGAAGCATAAGTATATGTAATATATTACTACATATGTAATATGTATTAAAATTATTTAAGAGGGAGTACAATATTATTTATAAAAGTACATCGCTTGAATGCTTCGTTTGGTTCATAAGTTATATAATGAATAAGGTCACACATATCTCTATTTGACAATAAATTTACAACGCCTGGAGGTATCTCAGCTGTTGAAAACATGTTAAAATATGGTGCTAAGGTACACGAATATTTATTATGTAGCACAATGACACAATTGCCAAGAATTAAAGATAATGTCAGATAAGCAAACGACACAACTTCATCTGGATGAAAAATAGAAACAACGCTTTTTGATCCGTGAAAGTGGATTATCTCTAACCTTTCATCTGGACAATTTAATTTTAATGTATTATTGTTAATGCTTGACAATGCTAACCATTTTAATACTGTATTAGCTAATAGAAATTTGCTGAAAAAAAATAAAAAAGTGTTATTAAGACAAACAAACAAATGTATAAAATAAGACTTTAAAAGTATATGAAAATTTTATGGTAAATTAATACCCATTGCATTCTAATGTAGATGCAAGATTCTCTAATATTTTTTTTCTAGTAACAATAGGCAAAATACTCCAATCTTTTGATGCTTTCGTGGCTGATTCTAGGCATCTCATCATATCTTCCCTATAATGAATTATTTAAACACTAAGTTTTAATATGTCATTTCTATAAAGTTTCTTAAAAAAAGAAAGGCAGGGAAGATGCAAGTATTCGTACTTTGTTGCGTGTGCATATGTATTGCCATTATGTATCCAATATCTATTCTTCACAGGCTTTTGCCATGCACCGTCATAAAAAAGGTCATAATATGAATCTGTATATTTGTTTGGGTTTATTTTATCTCCATCTTTATCCTCCCACCAGCAAAAAAATGGACAATAATCGAAAGTAGAAGACTGCCATTTGAAAGAAAGCGTTATATTGGAGCAAAACTCCAAGTGTGAATTTATAAACGTAATATCTCTCTGTTCAAACAGAAATTTGTTTTAATAAAGCTTTAGACAATTTGGCAATTATATTACAATATTTAAATTGTATTACGTACGCGTAATGTAGTTGCTAATACTTTCGCAGCTGTAATATCTTCTGACCATATAGACACCATATGGACTGAGAGCACACTTTCCTGATACGAGGGAACTGTATGCAATTCTTTCTTTGTACGAAATATAGAAATGGGCAAATCCGAGTATGAACAAAGATGTTTAAAATACTTTTCTAGGAGCCATAAAAATTTCTGTTTTATTGATTCTTGGACAGAAATTCTATTTATCTTTAACAGGAAAGAAGGTGTAATCCTCAAATAGCTAATAAGTGCATACAAGTCTGAATCTTCTAACACAATCATCTCAAGAACATAATCTATAAATAAAATTTTGGTTATAAAATTAAAGAAATGTTTTTAAATTATGTTTTGAATATGCTTACATAAAAATATATCTCTATATCCGCTATCTTTATCTTCCAATCTTGAATTATTGCTAAAAAATATAAAAATCTTTACAAAATGTATAATAATATCAACTTTAACATAATAAAAATACTAATAATTAATATATTTAATAAATAATTGAATAATATAACTTAATTTAATAATATATATGTATATAGATATGTATTATTTTTGGATAATTACAGAAGAGCTTCTTGCAAAAATGATGAAATCTCATGTTCGTCACATACAATTAACATCCAATATATTATAATAACATCATGAATAGTACATGATTCATCTGGAAAAAGATAGTGAAAAGGACAATTTCCATTGAACAATCTAATATGTATATTATTCGATGTGCATTATTGTTATTATATTTTATATATAAATAATATAGAAAATGGAGTATAAACAAAAGATATTGTCGATATATTGCTACTGTTATATTACAAGAATATTATTATATGTATTAAACTCACTGTTAAACATCAATCTCACGCCGATAGTGTGCAAAAAATCGAGAATACTAGTAACCATATCCACATGATCACAAGCAGATTTGAAAACAGATAAATTCTGTTCTATTATGGACGCTGTCTGCGAGAATCTATAAATGTAAAAAAGAAAATAAAACAGCATAAATAGAGACAACTGTTATATTTTTTAACATCACTTTCATCTTAGGATTAAGTACTAAAAGTAGTCATTTACCTATCTGAAAAATTATTAGTATCCTTAAATTTCAATTCGTAGTGTAAAGTAGATATCTTATTTAGTGCTTCCTAACAACACACACACAAAAATACAAAAAATTTTTACCAGAAATATAGATTAAGTCGCCTGTCTTAAATATTGTATTTCACAATTTCTCAATACACATATTTATATATATTAGTCATATTCATACTCACCTGCTTCTTGATTTCATATTTTAAGGCTTTATAACGTCGCTTTATAGTTTTAATTCGCTCACTCATTCTGATTCTGGTTATTAATTTCCAGCAATATTAAAGAAGTAGTACGCGTATGGCAATCGCTATCTTCGCACAGCGACAATAAGAACAGATGAAGATGAGCTTAATTGTACCTGCAAAAAGAAGACACTTTCATTTGGAGTAACGAACTGGTAATGACGCTAGACGTTGTATAGATAATATTTTGTACTGTACTGCTAATAACATTACGAAGATCAAAAGGATCACACGATCTAAACAGTATGTAACGAGTGTTTACATATTATAAAGACGTTCCTTTCAAGTTTTGAACGCTCTGCATAAGGTATACCGGAAAATAACTGGAATACTCGGTTTGCCACTGGGTTTTCTTTGACATATTTTTTAAGCCAAAAAACTATTCATGAAGTAAAATATGTATACTTAAGAAACAAACTTTAAATTATAAGATCCCAAAATTATCACTGAAAATTACAAGGATAATTGAGCAATACAGTTTAATATTTCATGCCTTGAGCGTGCTAAGATATTCGTGTGAAGATATTTGTCACTCGCAACTGTGCTTTTATAAATGTTCGACATGTTTGAAAGATTAATTAAGATTTTACTTTAGGCTAAGATAATTATTTAAATTGAATAATAAGTAATAAAACATATATGTGTATTGTACATATATTGTTGTTGTAGTCATGACGCATATATCAAACATTTGATGTGTTTGAAAAATTGAGTTTATTATCTAAGATAATTAGGTATTAAAATTAAATATTAAATACAATATTTTACCATTATATATATTATATAATTGATATAATTGGAATTAATTTATATTTATATAATAAATTAATAATTATTTATTAGATTTATTATATCTATAATATTATATAATAAATTTATTAAATAATTAAATAAATTATAATATATATGTTAATAAATATATAATATATATTATATTAATAAAAATAATATATATCTATTATATTTATTAATATCCCATACAGCACAAAATACTTTTAAGATATTTTTTAGGAAATTTAAAATAATTTAAAATAGTTCACAAAAATTTTTTTAGAATGTTTCTGTCCGCCAGATCATGTCAAAAAAATATTTTTAAAACTGTTTTTAAAAGATTGCATACAAATATATTTAATAATAGGTATTTCTAAAAGATTTTACAAATACTGTATATTTAAACATATTTTATTTTTCAAAGCAATATTTCTAAAAAATTTTACAAATATTATATTGGTGTTGCTGAGATGAGTGGATAAAAGTGATAACGCGCGAGATTTAGCTTTAGATCGGAACACTTTAATTACGCACCTGACAATGTACAAGGGAGAAACGCGACCGTAGGACTAGACGAGAAGAACAGGAGTGATCGAGAAAAAGAATTAAGTCGAGACAGTAAATGTAGGGGCGTGATATGAAGCGAACGTGACGTGGCATATAAGGGTTGCCCCACCATTAGAATCCGGTGGTCACCTCGTGTACGACGCCTGAGTCGCACGTGCCTGTCGGCAAATGTCAACAATTTGTTTGCAATCTTTTATAAACATTTTTAAAAATATTTTTGTAAACAATTTTAAAAAATATTTTGTGCTGTATGGGATATATAATATTGATAAATATGATTAATAAATAGATATAATATATAAATATGTATATGTCGCAGTAGGCTTATTGCAAAATCAGCCCTTTTGCAAAAAGACTAGTCTTTGCGAAAGGCCGGCCTTTTGCGAAGGCACTGATCGTTTCCCAATAAGACTGAACGCACTTTAGGCTTTTTGGCACACATATGGGCTGGTGCTAGGCTAGGCACTTTGCAAAAAGTCTAAAATACGTTAGTCTTATTAAAGAAACGATCAAATGCTTTCGCAAAATGCTGGCATTTCGCAAAAAGGCTGATTTTGCAATAAGCCTGCGACATATGTATATGTATGTATATGATATTATTTGGTTGCTTATAACATGTAAAAAAATTAAATCAGAAACAACAAATTATGTAGAAATTTTGTCTTATGCGATTCCGTCGATTGTGACATCCTAAATAATTAAAAATATTAAAGATCTGTAATTTAAACATCGGGACTGTCTACACGCATAAAATAACCCGCTGATTTCCATGCACGCGTTGCCGCGCGTAAAATTGCGCGTCAAACACGCGCGTTTGATAAAGCACGTATTTGATTGGGGTAACCTATGGAAACGCATGTTTGACGCGCGTTATAACGCGCGGCAACGCGTGCATGGAAACCAGGGGTACGATCTGACTATCTGAGAAGTATAATGTATTAAAAAAAACATATGCTCAGTCGATCATGAATGGCAACGTAACGTCGCGTCGGAGCGCATGTTTTTTTAGTATTTAAATCTCCATTCTGGTCACGTGATCCACATTTAAATCGCCACTTCCGGGGAGAATCCGGAACGGAAAATCGTCAATCGTCACCTCTTTTTCTGCCCCTCCCTGGGAATATCCAGAAGGAGGACTGGTGTGAACTGTGAACTGGTGCTGGTTTATAACCTCTAAGAAACGTGATAGAAGTGTTTCAAGTGAATCAAAAATTTTGAAAGAGGATAGAGATCCGTGAACAGTTGTTGAACATCGTTCAATGTATGCTAATCGTGTATACGACTGATTGTCGAAAAGCCGATCGTGGGCAATGATAAATTTCTGCGGCAAACGCATTTCGTGAAATATTATATTGCGGACCAACGCTTATGTGATAGTTACGGACGTGACAACAACTTCGAGATAGTACAAGGGCACAGCTGTGTTTCGACACAATATTCATTTAAATAAAGGGAAGAGAAAACGAAGGAAGTCAAGATGACAATTGATTTGTCGACTGTGCCGCTTGTCGCAGCCACTGTTAAGAGCAGACTAGCCGTCGCAACTATGCTGAACCCCATGAAAGTTTTACCAAGCGACAACGGCTTGCCAAGGTATGCGTTAGCCCACGATTTTAATTGATAACAGATATGCATTTTGAAAGTATCATATATGTTATATGTAACTAATTTGCAAACAAATTATAAGGGACTGGAGAGGCCTGGCGGATCTGTTGGAGCTCAGCACAGAAGCTGTGTCACTGCTGGTGTCGCATTCTGATCCGACGATGCACATGTTGACAATGTTGGAGAAAAATAAAAAAGCTGTCACAATAAAAAATTTTCAAGCAATGATGGAACAGATGGACAGATGGGACATTATTGATGATACTGAAGCTTTGTTCCGTACGTATCACTAAGAGCTGGTTGTTCCAACTTGTAAACTAACTGGTAGTTAAATTATATGTCTATCTTTGTCTAATTCGAAGGATAAACAAAGACATATATATGATTTAACCCTTAGTTTAACGGGTTGGAACAACTAGTCCTAAAAAAGAAAAAATCAACTTATATTTGATGTTCATAATTTGATAAAAAAATAAAGTAATATAAATATAAAAATCTTTCGTAATCACAATTATCAGCTAAAGATTTATTGATATAGAAAGTGATGCTGAGAGATATTTGGAGCATCAGCAAAGAGCGCAAGTGTCAGCAGATCCAATAGACGAATGTGATCAGGAAATACTTACATTAGGTTTGTTATGACTGTTATGAGTAATTCATAGTACGATTCGATAATACTTTAGTTTTAATTACTTTGCACAATACAAACTTATTTGTGTTGTATGGATAATTGTATATAACGACATGGCAACTTGTGTTTCCAATAGGTGATATTCACAGATTGAACGAAGGTTTAGAAACACAATATTATGATGCGTTCCTTCTGTACGCAGAAGAGGATATTGATTTTGTGAAGGAGATGGTAGAGAAGCTTGAGACACAATTCAAGCTGAAGGTATTGCAAATAAATGAAATCTATGTAATATACGTTTTCTTTTTACAAAAGTCGGGTAAAATTAAACTGCGTTACTGCTTTCAGCTATGTTTGAAGGATCGAGATTTGGTCGCTGGTATAGAATTCGAGCACGAAGCAGTAATGAGGTTAATATCCGAACGATGTAATAGACTGCTCATTATAGTATCACCAAGCTTTCTGAAAAGCTCAGCAAACATTTTTTTCTTGAACTATACTCAAGCCTTAAGTATCGGTATGTTTTCACATTACATCTCTTTTGAAATGCAACGGTATTCTAGGTGCTGTATTCTAAAAAACTGTATGTTTCTTTAGAAAAGCGACAGAGAAAAATTATACCGTGCATATACAAAAGCTGTAAATTGCCAGATCAACTGAAATATATATTTCCTTTGGATTATAACCGTAAAGGATTATATGATTTTTGGGGCAAATTACGTGATTCTGTACAAGCTCCTATTGCCAATTCTATTGCCACAAGGTAAAGTAACTTTTGTTCAATTTAATTCATATATAACAAATGTTAAGGACGCAAATTATATAATTATTAATTCCACAGCAGTTCAACTCGAGTAGGAAATAGCAGTACAACACAAGAAACTGCAGAAGTAAAGAAAATTTTATCCGATAAATACAGTGATATACCGCACATTACTGAAAAGGCAAATGAAGCATTAAAATATCCGCAGCAGAAGAGTGAAAATTGTAAAAGTGAAATTATCGCGAAAGCAAATGATATAAAAAACTTAAATGATATAAAAACTTTAAATGTCAATAGTAAAAAGAATAAGAAGTTGTTAGGATGGGAAAAAATTACTTCAAATTGGAAGACGAAGCAAACGAAGCAAAATGATCAGTTAACTACGGAGACAATTGTTCAAAATCTGCCATCGGTAGATAATTTAGACAGTTTAGATTTATCAGACACTCATATATGCAAGAACAAAAAGAAGAAAAATTTATTTAGCAAATTCACAAAGAAAAGAATTGCTATAAAGATCTGACGACAATCTTTATTTGCACAAAGGATTATACATGCAATTCTATTTTATATATTTCTATATGTACAGAAGGAGGAAATATATTTTAGACGTTTACGATACAATAGATTTAGGAAGGTACGTACTAAAATGAGTTTTACACGACTTGTACATATTGCCAGAAGGTTGTGAATTAAGTTAAGAATAGTTTTTTAGTGACAAATGATAAAAATGCATACATAATACATAAATGCATTATATGCTATCTTTCCGAGATTATCGACCTAAATATGATATTATATATTATTGGAGTTACCTGCGAAATTAGTTTTCTTATATGTATATAAGAAATACAAAAATTTATATATATAAATTGTAATATAACGTGAATTTATGTATACATATTAGGCAATATGAGATTAATTAATTTTATATATATTATACATATGTATATATCCGTTAATTAATGTTAATATATTTTATATCTATATGTATATATGTATATAAGAAATATTCATTTAAATTGCATTTGAATTACATTTGAATGAATGACATTTTTTAAATCGCTTTTTAATTAAATATAATGTATAAAATGTAGCCTGATTCGCAAAATTCAATTCAATATCAAATATAATAAATTCAATATATTATAATAAAAACAATTACATTATTGAGATATTATAATGTCAAGCGCATCAATTATCTCTCTCTACAACCACGAAATCATATTCATGTTTTAATAATTTTGTAATATTTTGCAATTAAGGATTGACCCTTTCAAGATGTTCGAATCTATTTGAGAACCTATTTAATAATCATTAATCAATTTTACCAGGGTTGTACCGTAAAATTTCAAGATTACATTTACATGGATTATTTAGGTTTACATTATGTTTACGCGAACCTTTTTTTATGTCGGACAATATAAAGCTTTATTATAAGCAATGTAAATTATAAAATCGTGAGTAATCCGTTTCCCTCGACCAACTTACAACTTGTGTTCTTGCGTGTCAAACTTTAGTATAACGTCCAAAATGTAATGTAATGTCCAATATAATTAATTCCACTATAATGTAAATGTAGATTATTATATTTTACGCGTAAACGCCCAACTCTGAATTTTACTTTATCAATCGAACATAAAAAGATACGTGTTCGAAAAATAGAATTGCCCGTTTTATAATCGTCTGATGATTTCTGTACCATTACTATCCGTCGATTACGTAATTATCAAATTTGCGCAACAGCCCGCTACCGGTCATATCACCTGGATCGACTTTCGCCTATCGCCTTGCGAGCGACGTCACGAGATGTCGACGCGGTCGGGCGAACTCCCGCGTGGCGTCGCTCCCGTACGCGCCTGATCGGTGGCCGGATCGTGGAATGGGATACCAATATGGCAGCCGTCGTGTTAGCCGCACAAGTCAGTGTCGCGGAAATGTTTTGAACTCGCTGAGCAGGCAACCGCGACGACCGGCCGACGTGCGACGCATAGGTTAGTAGGGCGACGCGTAAACGCGCCGGCTGCTGAACACGGTCGACCGGCGCGCGTCACGGGAAGCTTCCCCGCGAGTCAACGGGCCGCCCTCCGCGAGGACGATCGCGCGCGCGTTTTTTTTCCCCCCCGCGCGCTGTCCCGCGAAGCGCGCGGTTCCGCGCGGTTATCGCGCTTTCCGCGCGGTTTTCGCGGGGACGGGGACCGTTCCGACGTCACCGATGTCACCGCCGTCGCGCGGACCGCGGCACCTGGAGCGCGTCGAAGCTCCAGGACGAGTTCCCGTTCTTCCTAACGACGCGCGGACGCCGCGTCGCGTCGCGTCGCGCCGCGTCCGGATACTCCGAATCCGCGTTGTGTACGTTCGCGACGAATGTGCGCGTATCTCCCTCACTGTCAGTCGCGTCGATCGCCCGCGATCGCTCGTCTCTCCCTTTCTCTCTTTCTCTTTCTCCTCCTCGGTTTTCCCCCCGCGCGTCGCGAACGCATATAGTTTTCGCGTCAGGTGTGCGACTGCCGTCGGGTGCGATCCTCCGTGGGTGCGTGTGTGTATGCAATCTCTCTCTCTCTCTCTCTGCTCTCTGCACCCGTGTGTGTTTGTTTGCATGCGTGACGTGCGTGGCTGGGTTGGCGCGTGAATGTGCGAATTTGTGTTTTGGAAATGTCGCTCACGTCTGTGTCCTCGCCTTCCTTCTTCCCTCTTCCCCGCTCCGGCTTTTTCCTACGTGTCTCTTTCTCTATCTCTCTTATTTCTCTCCTGTCATGTGCCGGCGCGGTCGACCTGTCACCGCGTATGCATGCGTGCGTGAGTGCGTGGGTGCGTGTTTGGGCGTCAAGAATCCGTTCTCGCCGCTGGTGGTCCATCACGATGCTGTCTTCCGGCCTGCCTTCCGCCTCGTGTGACAACGGTGCGCATCTCTGAGACGCGCGGTCACGTCCGGATCACGTCGCAGATACCCGCGAGCATCATGACACCCGGACCTGGCAACGTTCGGTGAGTCTACGATCATCCTTTTTATCCGCTCACTTTGGAGCACCG
Source organism: Leptothorax acervorum (assembly GCA_035220615.1). Classification (NCBI taxonomy): domain Eukaryota; kingdom Metazoa; phylum Arthropoda; class Insecta; order Hymenoptera; family Formicidae; genus Leptothorax; species Leptothorax acervorum. The sequence goes on from JASTWQ010000018.1 coordinate 1,129,259, forward strand.
AGTGCCCTCGCGGCACCAGATGTCCGCGAAACGCGCTTCGACATCGCCTCTGATTTTAGAGATTTACCTCGTGTCTCAGGATCTATAATTTCGTTCAATCTTATATATTATTTTCCGATAATTAATGTAATAAAGTCAGAGATAATACTGCTAGCAAACTTTTTATTATATTTATAAATGTTGAACGTAATTATGTTGGATTTCAAATGGTTAATTAGGTTAATTTCTTTCTAAATGTTAAACTTTTCCAATAGGACCAAGAATGTTTTAAATCTGTTTAAAATAATTGTTAACCAGCAACAGTCTATAACACAAATATTGATGAAAATGTTTAGAGCGATTTTGGATTACCTCAAACTGGTCGCGTAACATGTGCGTTTAGATTAGAATTTAAATTTTTCTATAAATTTTCCCGCAATAGAAAATTTTCAAACCCACTACCTCTCAAAACCATTAGACGTATTTTTTAACGATTTTTCGATAAATTTAAGGTCGACTTTTTTTAACGAAAGTATCAGAGATGTTGTATGGGAGATCATTATTGGAACTTACCAATTTTTCAATTTTATTAAATAAAAATATTGAGGATAATTATTAATTGAAATGTAGCGTTTTTTCATGTTATATATCTTGATTGTTAACAATCGAAATCGAATTGAAACTTGTAAGTAAACTTATCTGTAGAAATTATACAAATGGATGATTACAATGATTATCCGTTTGGCCCGAAATTTAGTTTCCGAAAAATTGTTATTTCTTATTGTTAGTCGTCTTTAATTGAAGAGTTATTGATGCCTCGATTATTTTGAAGGAAAGAATCGGTTACAAGTTAACTAAAAAAAATTTCCCATTACAAGAATATCTGATTTTTGTTTATTCTATATGTATTATTTTTTAGTAATTAACGTAATAATAATGGCAGAGATAATACTGATAGCGAACTTTTTATTATATTTATAAACGATAAACGTAACTACGTTGGACTTCAAAGGGTCAATTTCCGATTTCTTTCTGTTGAAAACACTTTAGAATCGCGCTTATATACTAAACTTTTCTAAAAGGGCCAAAAATGTTTAAAATCTCAAAATAATTTTTTACCAACAACAGTTCAGTATCAGAACTGTATCATATTAATCATACTGTTATTAATGAAAATGTTTAGAATAATTTTGGATTACTCCATAACTGGTCGCGTAATACGTGCAATTAGATTAGATTTTAAGTTTCGCCGGGAGAAGAAAAATTTGCGTTCACTAGAACGCGATCTTATTATTAAGAATCATATATGAATTATTTATTTACGATCATTATTCACGAGTACAAAATTGACTGTGTCTACGACTAAAACAGTCTAAGTATACATTATAAAAATCAAGAATTCTTTAGTATTTACGGTACGTTTGATTATAGCATATTAAATATGTAGATATACCTACATTGATATTATTATTAGACAAAATTTAATTTTTTTTTGTATATACATATAATTATAATAATATGTAATTGATGAGAGACGGAAGGATAAAATTAGAAAAAAAATAAAACAACTACGTTAGATATAAACTTATATTTATTTTGAAGATATATGTACTTTAATTGTGTATTTAAAATGAAGAATATTGATCACGATCAATCCGCATTCTCTGTCAGTCTACGATTTATAAAAAAATACTTTGAAAGATGTTGTTATTTTGACCTTTCTCGAGTGAAACGTCTCGCAATCTTGCGTCTGTAGTTCTGTAATGGTAAAAACACGTTAGGAATGTCAGGAATGCTAGAAATGCTACTTTGTACTTTGAATTTTAATATTATTTCTATATCTAATATTACGTCGAACATTATCAAATCTCATTTCGCGATTGCGTGCTTAGTCATTAATCTTGTTTTTTTTTCGGCACCGTTGAAATATCGCAGACATACAATTATGCTAAGATGCCGCAGAGAACGTGAATAATGAACGGTTTATTCCGAAGAGTCGCTATCGTATTTTCATTCAACATTTATATTGGATTCTGCCCCATTCCAAGCATTATCCCGAATTGTATTGTGTTGAGTTTAATTCCATTTCTCTGATCCAAGATTCTCTATTCTGTCCCATCACTTTGGGTTTCGCTTCTAAAAGAAGCGAAACCCAAAGTGATAGGACCTTTTCGATCAATCAAGTTTGACTCGCTGTTTGTAAAAGGCTTATTTATACGAAAGTCTCCTGCATACCTACTATTATCGAGTTCTTTATACAACGTGATAAGTAGGTACCTATATATAGATGGTTACTAAAAAAGTCTACTTTTTTACGTAGTATAAAAATATAACTGCGAAACTTGCTTCAATTTATTTTTCAGATTTTTATCTTACGATCATGTGTTATAATTTGCCGGTCATTAATTTATTAACTTATTATCGTCAAATTGCATACGAATATTTTATAATTGTTATATTATGTTTCCCTTTGATAATTATTGCTGTATGTTAATTACATTCCTTTACATGAAGGTTACATAAACATTAAATATGACAAATATGGAAATATATTTTACTTGATTTTTCCGATATGTATCTTTTGTGAGAATAATAATTTTTGTTATTTGAAATTAAATGTAATAAAATTATAAATTATATTAATTAAATTAAATCAATTTCACAATAGCAAGTTACGAATATTACCATATTCTTCATGTACACAGTGCGGTCCAAAAGTTTTAGGACTGAATTTTTTAACGCTTCCCTTGTGATGACATGTACCAGAACGCAGTAGAACTACGTAGTAGAAACCTTCCTCGACACATATGCCAATGGGCGTTAGTGTGATTTCAGTAGTGATTAAGACCAGACGTTTCGAACAATCTTCATTAGTTAGCCTCTGTCACAACCGTGAGATGGGTATGAAGAAAGAGCAACGTGTGGCGATAAAATTTTGTTGCAAAGTTGATTTGACGGCTTCGAAAACTGTCGCGTTGTTTCAAAAGGCTTACGGAAATGCCTTTTTGAGTCGTTTAAACATTTTCCGGTGGCCCGTTGCCGAGCCCGTTGCTCTTCCTTCACATCCATCTCACGGTTGTGACAGAGGCTAACTAGTGAAAATTGTTCGAAACGTCTGGTCTTAATCACTACTGAAATTACACTAACGCCCATTGGCACATGTGTCGCGGAAGGTTTCTACTACTTTGTTAGTTCTACTGCGTTCTGGTAAGTATACATGGCATCACAAGGAAAGCGGTAAAAAATTCAGTCCTAAAACTTTTGGACCGCACTGTGTATACAGGCTATTCAGATAAGGGTTCATAATTTAGAAAGCAAGTAATTAAAGCATTTAGTAATCACCAAATTGAGTAAAAGGTATTTATTCAACACAAGTTGAAAAATTAATATTATAGATAAAAGTTGCAGATATTGATAAAAGTTTTTTGTTAGATATATTGGTTTTTTGGGGGAAAGCAGTGTAACAGCTAAAGAAAAAGGCTATTTTGAAAGATATTTTTCTGGTAGATAATTGTTTTTTTTTTCTTCAAATTACATTAACATTACAAAGTACATAATTTGAACTACCTTTTGTGAAATTTTCGTTTAAAAATATTAATATTTAGCTACAATAGCCATTAGTGTAAGCCGCCTAAAAAAAATTATGTTAAACGGGCGCATGCATAGCGGATCAACGGAAGTTCTGAAACAAAAAACCAAATATTTTCTTAAAATATGAGACAATAGCTTCAGTTGCACGTACGGTTTTTAAAAAATAATAATTTGTTACAAAATGGCGAATTTTTGAAAAAAAAACGTTCCAAAAATCGGCCAAAAATTGACTTGTTTTTTAACGTTACAAAAAAAACCAATTATTAAATCAAAAATTCCGTACGTGCAACTGAAGCTATTGTCTCATATTTTAAGAAAGTACTTGGTTTTTTGGTTTCAGAACTTCCGTTGGTTCGCTACGCATGCGCCCGTATTTTTTTAGGCGGCTCATACTATATTGGCTATTGCGGCTATAAATATTAATATTTTCTAACGAAAATTTTACAAAAAGTATACTCAAATTATGTATACTTTGTGATGTTAATATTGTGATTTGAAAAAAGACAATAATTTGCAAGAAAAAAAATCTTTAAAAATAGCCTTTTTCTTTAGCTGTTACACTGGTTTCTCCCCTTAAATTATTTTGCATATATAAAAATATTAAAATAATTAAAAAACGAATACTTTACGTGAGATATTTCACATTCGAAATATTCGTAGGTAAGTATATGAAATATAAAATATGTTTATAAAGTAAATAATCACATCGATGATGTTACTTTGATATTTTTGTGTCAACTCATTTTCATTAATGAGAGGATCGGAGAGGATTTATACAAAAGAAGACATGATTTTATGCAAAAATGTGAAATTAATTGTTTTAAAACTGAAAATTGTTAAATTTAAATCATTGACATGATTAATTTTACGATCTATTTTATTAGATGGTTCTTATTCATTTTGATAAGTAATATCTACATTATTTACTTCCGAAATTCGGAATTTTATTCTTTAACATCCTGTAGAGAAGTCATGTCATGTCTTCCCGAATAAGTCTTCTTCAAATAGATTTAACAACATTCGCAAATATTTTGATATTTAATTATCCAGAAATTGTCAATTACATTTTGATTTTGCGTGGCGGAAATACCACTCTATTTACCTCAGCGATAGTCGTAATCGCTTCCGGTCACTCTTGATACGTATTTACATAGAAACTGTAGAAACAGATATGATTTCACGACACGCACTTGATTACGCGTACTTCATCCCACCGCATTTTATCACAATCCTTGAACACATGATATCTAGTTTTTATTTCAAGTATGTTAGTGATATAAAGTTACAATTACGCGACATGTTCAAAGCTCGTATATCGATGCGAGGAGATTATAATACATGCATATTGCGAAGAAATTCTCAATCGCGGTTTTTAACATCAAACTATAAATGCATAATTTGCGTTTAAATTTCGAATCTGTTGGACGACACATTATTTATACATTATACAAAATAATGATTTAGATATACCTACATATAAGATATAATTAATATAATCGGACATATTTTTAAAAAATTTTTGCTTATTACAATTTGGAGTATATTAGAAGTCGCGCAGTTGTTTTCTTAACTATAAATTACTCGACAAACTGAGAGTCAATTATTTCTTAAAAAAAAATTAGTTAGAAGATGTCATTGATTATGGTGCTTTAATTGCTAAAACTGGATTTATATAGATAACTAGCTTAAACTATCCGGCGTTGCCCGGGATTACCACAAAGTATCAAGGGGATGAAATTAGGGATAGGGGTTAGGGTGTCCAGATTTTACGGTAACTTATATTTTCCGCAGGAAACGTACGAGCTTTGAACATCTAAAGAGTAACTGTGCGAAATTTGGTGCAGATCGGTCAAAGGGTTTAAGAGTTAACAGAAAACATTATACAGACAGACATTCTAGTTTATATATATAATATGTAGATTTTAGTAAATTAGATAATCAAGTTTTTCATTAGATTTTTGTTACAACGAGATCTTATATGAAACTAATTTTAAAATATATTTTTCTTACGCAATATCGTAATTCTTTAGAAATATTCTAAGAGATAACTTTTATATGTTAAATAAATTTATACTTTTTGACAAATTAGTTTTTGCTAATACAAAATTACATCCATATTTACGTGCAATGAGAAAGTGGAAAAGAGTCGTAAAATTTTTTAGTAAATTGTCTATTTGATACTTATTAGATACAATTTGATCTTAATATTTTGAGTAAACATTATTTTTGCTTTAAATCGTAATGAATTTATCGGTATAATAGAAAGATATATCGGTATAAACTTAAACAAATCTGATTTCTACATTTAATTAAATGTCACAACAAAGCCTGTTTTACTGTAATAACGCGCGGCACAAGAATGGGTCGAATGTATAATTCTGGCACGTTATTTTCTCGCGTGCAGTGTACGGAGACTATATGCACAGCTGCTGACTAAATCCGGTTTACTAATAAATCTTGCCAACCGTAAACAGAATAACAGATCCGACGACTAGACTACGAAAACGTAGAATTTTGTATAAATAACTTGTAACTCATGATCTGAGAAATTTCATAAGGCGCTTAATTATTGCGTTATCACGAATGAATTATTTATTTGCGGTTACGCGACAATAAATGTACCTATCAATTCTTGATTGATCGAACTCTCTTGTAGAGATTTTAACAACACGAAACTACGCAACAATGAACTCACAATTTTTTTCACCTTATCTCTGTTTGCTCATTGGCAAGACTATATAATTGGTTGCACATTGTGCAAAGATGCAGAAGTAAAACACGTACGTTTTAAGAAACCATTACTTTATGAAGTTGAAAGTTTTTACGTGCGACACTTTTAGATATAAATTAATTTTAACTATTTATTTTACAACATTGCTTTTAAATTGATTTTTTAGATTTATACCTACATTTTATGTCCCTGAGAGATTTTCTTCGTCAAATTTAAGTTAAATTTTCTTAAAAAATAATTTGAGACATTTTAAAAATTAATGATAGGAATAAAGAAACCATAAGGTTTCTTGCAAACTAAATTTTAGAAAAATTAATAAATTATATATTTTTTAATTAATTTTCTCTGAACTTTATTTTAATAAAGAGAGGGGGAGAATCTTACTTTGAATCTTGTTAAAAATATAATTTTGGAAATTATAAAATTGCGGGTAAACCATAATTTTCTTCGATAGTGTGTGTTGTGAAAAAATAAATTTTAAATTGATCAAAGTTATTGAAATTTAATGTGTAGTAGTGAGACATTCTGCATATGCCAATTATTTTTTAGTTTAGTGTTAGGACTTTAATTAATATATAAATAACTGTGTGTGAGAGATGTACCTATCTTATTATTGTTAAATTTTACCACAACACGCGTATAATATCAGTATTGGGAGAAACATTTTTACTCGCGATTGCATATTTGCAAGTTACTGAATAAGGATCAAGTATTTTCTAAACTCGATTTGCTAACGTTATTTAAGTATAGGTACTTTATGTCGGGTATAGAACGTTAATTTTATATCGAATTCAATGTTGTGCGTTTTATCAAAAAATAGCGTAGAAACGACTTTGTTATTCGTCAAGGAAATTGTCGTATTAAAAGAAAACAACGTGGGCGAAATTTTATTTCCACGAGAGCTTAGTGAAAAAAGAGAATGTAATCAAGTTTGAAATGTATAATTTCGTAAACTGTCGTATTACGAGCGACTACTGAACGCGAACTTCAATGAATACTAAAGGAGCGAGCTCGAATTTCTAACAACTTTTTTATTGCATTCCTATAATTGTATTCTATATTTCGCGCTTGCTGTCGATCAGTTAAAAATGGATATATATTCGAGACACGGGAGAGCTATTTTTCGCTCAACGTACCTACTAGGCATACACCACGCCAGTCTCAGCGTACTATTTTCAAATTGTATTGAATTATTATCAGAATACGATATTGACGATGTATCTTTTTCGATTCATCTTGTATTACTCCGACATTGTGTATCGCAAGGGAAAGAATATCTCCGTAGTCTACTTTAACTTTACGTTTCTTTAAATAGTGTATAGTGTTCGATGGAACAATTCTCTCGTTATTCAAATCATTTGTATATGAAACGGTGCTAGTTGTGTACGAATTTTACATGATTTGACTATTATTTATATTATATAAAACCAAAATTATTTATTATTTAGCTAAAAGAAGTGAAGAAGAGAAATGTAAAGTTCTCGAACATCTTTTTGTCTCCAAACTTATATGAAATAGTAAGTTAGCGTATACACACACACATAAGCGTTATTGCACGCGATAGTAAATTGTACGAAAGTTTAGCGATATCACTTCGAGAACAATTTCGTAGTGTAAATGTACTAGAGACACGCGAATTTCAACATACTGTTGATTCATGAAAAGTAAATTTTCACTTCTTAATATTTGCACTTTAAATTAGGTATTATTTTCATGTCTTATTTATCGACTTACAATTAGATATATCAAAGTTAACAATACGTGTCAGTCTTCGCATTTGACAGCTGCTGTTCTTTATTTATCTTTATTTTATATGCAATTTGTCGTGCTGCGCTTTAAGAATAATAATAATATCTGATTAGACTTAATGTATAGTCTTACGTTCACTGCAAATGATTGGATTTTCATTTTTAATGATTGACACATCGATACGACGGAATAGAAACGATGATTAGTGTGCGAGTAAATATGTAAATAGTTTTTTATCATACAGAAGCTGAATATCTAATGTTTAATTTATTCTTATTGCATAAACTGATCATTATGATATTATTGGATTTAATAAATTGATTATGTTTTTGGAATAATTTCTATACGCCATTTAAATAATGAGATAATGAGAAATATCATTTAATATATTAAAAATATGCGTCTGAGGAGATAAATTAAAGTGTTATCTACAAATCTTAGTATCATTGTTAGCTGAATTTGTCTCATGAAGTTTTATTTCTCTTGAAAGCAATTTTTCTTTCACTTATATAATCTCGTGAAACGATCGTGTGACAACAGTTTTTAATTAGGTCAGGTATGAAATTTACACCATAATGGATCTTCGCACCTAATCTCGAGCAAACAGTTCTTCCGTATACTTTCATGGTCGTGGCATATTGTTATCGTGTTAACGTTATATCGCGTGGTGCAGTTGGGAATGTGAATAGGGAATAACACTGGGAATGGTGCTCATATTTCTTTGGGCACAATTTATTAAGAAATACGTTTCCCTCGAAGTATCTTCGAGTGCCTGAACTATAATTCTCCATTTCTCCATATGTTTTCACGTATACGCGCGCTCGCGATGTGCATGAGAACATAATGTCCCGCAATAGATTATGTTTGTCTTTCGTATCTTCAAATTTACCACGTGATATATATTATCGTCAAATATAAATGTTTCATTTCTACACTCCAAATTGACTAACAGTCATGCCGAATTATGTCTTCCCGGCAGAGAAATAAAGTACTTTATTAGGAAGATTTCGATTTATTTTCAGTATTTTATTTTACTTGTTTTAGCAATTTTTCTAAGCCATAGAAGTGGCACATTATATAATTGACAATTCATTATTTATTTGTTTTCTCTGATATTTTTAAAATTATGTATTATGTTAACTTATATCTTCTCACAAATATATTGAAGATATGTTAACACGATAAGAAAAAGTTGTATAAAAACGTTAAAAAAATATTTAACTTTAAACGGTCTATAAAACTGTGCTGGCACGCTTTAGTAAACTCTGTTCCAACGAGACGTGGTTCTGACGTGTCTGGTATTCACTGGCGAATTATTGCCGCATTGTATCATCCTCTAATGTATTCTATTGTATTCATGCACATCAGGCGTAACTTGATGTACTCTGGCATAGTTAACGATCAAGTTTGATTGTAATCTGTTACGCTGGTAATGAAATATTTGTATAATTAAAATCCTTATATACGGGGCTATATATCACGCGTTTGGCGATAATCCCTCTCTTTGATGTGACCTTTATGGCCGAGGAATTGCCAAAAGGAGCGAGTTTATCTACGTCTCACTGCCAAATGCAGAATGAAATATGATTTCGTCAAGCGGCCTACGTTCTTCGATGTAATCGCATACCGGTTTTGGCACCGAAAAATTCGCCATTGCGATCGTAGTTTATTAAGTAATCGAATGATATAAACTTTCATGTAACACGCGAATTTTATTCTCTTCTTTAAAAGTTCTTATGGTTCTTATGACATATTATGATATTGATATCATCGCGGCACTTCTCATTTATTTTTACCTGTTCGTGGCTGCGCTTATTAGGCGATCTTTGATATCGTTAATTCCTTCAAGAACCAGACAATTCTTCACACGCACGCGTTGTGAATTTAGACACCTAGTTCTCTTTAGATATCAGAATTGAAATATAATTTTAGATATCAAGAATTGAAATATAATTTTATCGTAACAGTATAACTTTATTGAATTTAATTTTCGATATTGTAAAATATCGAAAAATCTATTGAAATATATCTTGCGTCAATTGTTTCTTTATTGCCATGGATCAACATACAGATTATTTTCATATATTTATGCCCCAATTGTAAATTAAGTAACTAAGCTTGAGTTGTTTGGATAATACTCCGATATTTCAATGATGTCTGGGATAATTATTAGTGGATTGAAACAATAAATAAGGAAGCATTATTCACAATTATCTAGTACAGAGAAGAAAAGAAGGTATATAAAATTGAAACTTTCGAATAATTGGAGTTTCTTCTGAAATTGCTGTTCTTCCATCAATAACTGATTTTTTTGCAGAAGCTCTTACAACCCTTACGTTATGTAATTAATCCTATCAAGATTGAAGAGTTAAAGGAATGCAGGGTGTTAATAAAGTAGATATTAACTTTTTATATCAATATGGTTTTTAAATATCGTAATTTTAGAAAATAATAAAAGTACCTACAAAGAAAAGTATTACTCGTCCGATTTGACGGTTCGTTGAATCCAAGTTGCGTTCACAAGCATAGAAAATCTTCAATTATAGTCACGAGAGAGCTACCGTCGACTTTTATATCCCCGAGGTATTTAGATATTACTGCACTTTTTATGATCGCGCCCGAGTCGTTCGTGGGAATACCGTTGCAGCTCTCGCTTGGCCAATGCCGGGGATTTCTGAGGCGATGGTAATATGCAAAGATGGTAACGATCCGAGGCGGCAAATATATTGCGCCGAGGATTTGTCGGTTACACAATCCCTTCGTCCGGAATCGGTGGATCAAACTATCTTGGCACTGTTCCATCCTGCGCTTCGATTTCTTGCTTCGATTGCGCTTGCCAAAATTGTGCCGATAGATTAACGCGTTAGTTGCCAAATGAGAGCGTAACCATGCTTAGCCGGATGCGAAAGAAAGTTTGCATGGAAATTGCTTTCTTTTTTATTATTCAATATAGGTATTATATTTTTTATAAAAAGAGATTTCTATGGGATTCTTTTAAAGCGCATTAAGATTGAAAATCGCGGAGAGTTTTCAGTGATCGAACTTTTAAAATCCTTTTTTAATGAATTTTAAGAGCATAAGTAGAGCATAGTTATAATTTTTTGTTATGTGCGGAGCTACTTATAGGCATGCATGACGATTATCGCTAACAATAAGTCACAAAGTTTACATACATTTTTGCATATTATCTAATCACATTATTCAAAACGTTCTGCATCTGACGTGATACGTAAATCGGGAAGGTATTGATTCTATGTGAAATATTGATTCTATGTGAAAAAAATAAGTTTAAGATATTAAAAAAAAAAAATTTTTTGTTTAATTTAAAATATAGTATAAGTTTTTTTTCACATGATGCTCCGTTTTGGGGGAACTCTACTCCTGTATCTTATCGCATGGCATAAAGATCCATCAACTTGATTATAACAGCAGTTACGAGATATCTTGTATTATTATTCACGATCTACATAAATTATTTACATTATCTTGCATGTGTGAATAAATGCGTTTCATATATTATCGTAGTTTAACCATAAATCTTAAATAAAAGAACAGGAATATTAATTTTCATCGGCTTTAAAGTCAACTGAACGTCTTTACAAAAAAATAATTTAAAAAATGTACAATAGAATAATAACCTAAAAATAGTTTGTAACGCAATTAAATGAATTATATTTTAGTTTATTCGATAAAAAATTGATCGAGAAAGTAAAAAAACGGAGTATTGTTTACCTGGACTGTTTATTGTTTTCATAGAAAATGCTGACAGCGTTTCTACATAGATTATGTAGAGAGATATAGCTTATACGTCTCTCAATATACGTATATATAGGTGGTATATACGCAGCTATCGACTGTTCACACATCGGCACCCGATACTGATCCCGAAGAGTAACGTTTCATCCAATTTTCCTTCAAATTTCCTCGCGTTGGAGCATAATGTAGTCAAAATATTAGCCGTATGCAAAATATCTTCAATCTTGGCTACATTAAATATCGATATTCCTGGTAAATGCTGCGTGCAGCGTCTTGTAAACTGATCAGACGGGAATATCGATCGGTTTTCTTTAGAGATATCGTGTCCTCTCTCGCGACTGATTTTAAAAGTTTGATGGAGAAAAAAAGGTAACCTTGGTCTTTTCTTTCGCACGACTATTATGTGTCCTCTCAATATGAGATAAATCGCAATATTGATTTTTTTTTTCAATACTGATGGATGATTAGTTTTTTTTGTGTTATTTGATATGAAAGTTTGTCATTCAGAAATACGCGCGGTTATAAAAATTTATTAAATATGTATTTTTTTTCTCTAAATTATTTATTATTTGTTCAATTAAGTCACGATGAAGACAATTGTAAGAGTAAGTTGGCGACGTACAAGGTGACATGAATATAAATAATACAAAAACTGCGAAAAACGATCTTATCGTTCAAAGGTCAGCATACGACAAAATTTTAAATAGGTTCAATGGGGAAGCTAAAGCAAATTGATTAATGATAGGTATATATGCTAATCTCCAGAAACGCATGAGCATTTCCAGATCTTGAGAAATGATCTTTGACACATTGAATAATGTTTGAAATGAATTGAAAGAGATAAACACCGTGTAAAAACATGACGCAAAAATGCGAATTATACAGAGACGCGCCTAAAGAAGTGCGGTTTGATTGCGTAGCTTAATATGCTGCAATTAGCTAAGATAATGTACGAAGATTTTAATACGAATATTAATGCTATTTAATTATATTGACTGTTATATCGTATAGAAAATCGCGATGTTTATATCTTTATAAGTTATCTTCGATAATATTAATTTGTCTGTAATTGCTCGCCGATAAGGCATTTTTTTACACAGATTCGTTGGTAGTAATTGCAATTAGATAATGTATCTGAGATAGCGATTAATCAAGTAGATTGTGCACACACGTAAGGTGTCATATGTATCTTACTTGTTAGTGATACATTGCGAGAAACACGCCACGGATACGGAGAAAGAAGATGCAGAAAAAGAGGTACAACGCCGCGATGAAAAGTCAAGGCTGCTTTTCGTCACGGATGGTCTGCCAAGGAGACGTTGGAGACCATGCCTCACCGGAGGATAAGAGAACCTGTTCGTTCTTATTAGCTTGAGAACTGCGACGCGAATAAGATGGAATTAACATTCTAATTAAGAGCCAGCGGTTTCGGACGCTGGAAAGGCCACTTTGAAAAGCAAACCGCTGTCTGATAATCTATGTATTACATCCTTGGCACGCATTGGATAAACTATATAAATATTATATATAAAATACATCAATAATAGATATAGAGATTAGATTCAAGTTTTCTTTTTCTATTTCTTAAAAAAGCTAAAGGAATGTAACGAGTACTGTTAATTAAAAGATTGCAGATAGATATTATCTTTTAGTAAATTTGGATGAGAATATTACGAGGATAAAGTAACATTTTATTTAACTAGTCCTTAGTTTCTAATTACTTGTCTTTATATTTCAATATTTACTTATGGTTTACTTTTAATTTTTTATCCAATTTGTGACAAATGATGTATATAAAGTTTAAGAAATATTTCTCTGTAAGAATATAAGTTACTCGCAAATAAAAACTACTCGAGTAATAGATTAATGTCAAAAACTTTAGAAATGCTGTTGATACGTTACTATTTAAAAACTATTTTAGATGATATTTATTAAATTATATATATAGTTATTCGTAATTAGATTGTTTACTCATTATTAGTTTTACTCAATAGGTACAGCAATATACGTATATTGAATTACTAAAAGGAGCTTGAGCTTACTAAAAAGAGATGAATTAAAGATAATTTTTAAGGATTTCTCGATATAATTGATTGGTCGAATCACTGAACACGCGGTGCTAATTAAAATGGCATATACCCAAGGAGTACACTCTAAATTATATGCATTCTAAATTCTATATTCATAAAAAGATTTTTATCGAGGCATTTATATATCTTGAGTTGAAAATATAAATAATTATTATCAATATCTGAGTTGAAACGTCCTGGGTAAGAAGATATTTTTTGATGAGAGCGAATATTATAAACACTCAGATTAAATAACATTTTTCACGAGGTACCTTCTCTGTTTGCGATCGCAGCATTAAGCACGTTCGACACTTCATCGAAGAAAGAACACAGGGCGTAAGGGATATTTTTACGATCATTTGTATCCTACACCTTGACCTTTTCCCTCAATGGAAAAGCGATTATGTGCGGGAAGACAAAGCTTATCCTACCTTTCATGCAGATAATATAGGTTCCTAAATCATTTCAATTTCCGTTACTGTGAGTTATAGGATTCCAGAATGCCGCACACACCCTTTATTAAATCTTTCTCGCATTGTTTTTTTTTTTCCAGTTCGATTTAGATATACAAGATACAGATACAATCCGCTACATCATATCAAAGAAACTTGTAATGTTTCACATTTAATAGAAATTCTTTTTTTATGATACATCATTATTATTATCATTATTTTATACGATATCCTTATAGCATTGCAAATTATTTTAATATTTATTTTAAAAAAATTTGTTTTTTTATATTTATATTTAAAAAAAAGGTTTAACTAGGAAAAAGAAAACGATTTATACTTCTATTTATATCTCTGGCTATGTGTAAAAAAATAACATTAAGGCTCCTGCTTACTCGCCTCTTCTATCCTTATTTAGTTATTTGGTGACGTCAGAAGTGAGCAATCGCATGCCAAAAATTCTTGCGGTTTTACGTTGAAATAAAAAGATATATTTATGAACCCAATTGTAATTGATTCAGCAAATTTGTAAAATATACCGAACACTTTCCTTTGGCTTTGATAATCACTAAATAGCCGTAAAATTAATGTGACATGCAATCTGCCTTTTTTGCAACCTGTTTTTTTCCATTTTTTATTTTACAGCTATTTATTGATTATCAAAGCCAAAGGAAAGTGTTCGGTATAATATTTTACAAATGTGCTGAATCAATTATACAATTACGTTTTATGAATAAATCTTTTTATTTCAACGTAAAATTGCAAGAATTAATTTTTGGCATGTGATTTCTCGCTTCTGACGTCATCAAACAAGGATAGAAGAGGCGAGTAGGTAGGAGCCTTAATTCGTAGAATCTGATACTGATTTTTAAAATGTCATCTAAGTATATGTATAGATTTTGAATAACTAAAACAGAATAATCTTTTATTTTTATTGTGAAAACATAGAATCGTGTATCTATATAGAATTCATATATGTTACATATATATTTTAGTGTTTGATGCAGAATTAAATTAAATCGTATTATTCTGATTTTTTCTGAAGTTCTAAAAGTTTTAAATCGAAGAGAAATTTTCTCGTGACAAATCTTACAGCCATGCAATATTTCTCCTGCTCTTAAGTCCTGTTTGTTATTTCTTTATAATAAAATAGACGACGAGAAGATTTCTCACGTATAATCGATTATCCGTTTATATGTATATACGCAAGTGTAGGTATACACTCTCTAGTCCTTAATCCTCCTGTAGCATTAAAAAATAGCTACATAATTATATATACAAATACCTTGGAAATTGTCTTTAAAACGTAACAACGCGTGCAGTAATAATTATTATCACGATATTTTGAAACGATTAATACCTATCTTCTTTTTCCCTTTATGTTTTTGTCCTTTGGTTAATTTTATCATTTACTTAATTCACAGCTTTAGGAGTAACACTTCTCAACCTTATAACTCATCTTCTCTGACGGGATTTATGCCGTGGAGGATATGCAATAATTTCTCTCTCTGGCCCACTCTGGCCCAAGTCTACTCTATTCTAGTTTATATACTCTCGTGGTTCGTTAATTAGTCAAGTGTATGACATACCAGCGGTTTTGCTTATTGTCGCAAAAAGCTCTATCCTCGTATCCTCGCAAATTCCGATAAAATCACGAAGCTGAGAGAGGAAAGTCATGTATCTGGGGATGTAGCTTTACGACAGCTGGCTTTTTTGTTGTGACTGTTTCGAAGACGTATCGATCACCATGAAAATCACTTTTTATAGAAAGTGTAATTAATATCGGTGACCTACATACAATTTGCAGATGCATTACGGTTTTAGACTTGAGGTTGTATATCACGTAAAATGCATTCGCTTACGGTTTTGAATATATATAAACAACGTTCTTTCATCCATCTAGGAAAAATGTCCAAATGAAAGAAATAATACATGATTTCTAATAAATAAGTAATTATAAAACTCGATATTGATTATTTCTTACGTCTTAAAATATTTCTTATCAAGAAAACATTATATGCGTTTATGTTTCAGACAGAGATATACTCTAATCAAAAACTATCTTATTTACAAAGATATTTCGGTTTGTATTGAAAACTTTTTTTAATGATAATTCAATTTTATATCAATATGAATACTACAGAAACGCGTACGCGTTTAGAAATTTATTATAATTTTTAAAAATAAAAACTTAAAAAATCTTCAAGCAAGGCGCTTTATAATATTCCAGAGACGGTGTCCCTAATCGGCGTATCGTATACTCTCTTAATGCGGCTTATTAGAATGCAACTTGCATGTCTATTTTTATCTGATTGCTTAATTCCGTGTTGAACGTGCAGGCAGCCTGAGTAAATTTTCTAATCGCGTAATGCACAATAACGCAAAGTAAGCGTTGATGAGATCAAAGTGATTTGGGTGGGTCTAAATATATAAAATACGCTTAATTTCTATGTACCTATTTTTTTGTTAATTTGTGAGTGATCAAGAGAACGAATTGTTTTTTTGTCGAAATTACATTTTACTTCAACAAGATCAAGTTTTCGTAAGTTGCAAATATACGTGCGGATCTTTTTAAATTAAAAGCATATTATATAGTTGACAATTTTCGAAATGCTTTTAATAACGTCAGAAGATCAAGTTAATGATCATCAATGCATCTGAGAATAAAAAGAATCCTTAAGGTGAATCCCATCTTGGTTGATCGCTCGATGACTAGAATGAGCGTGGTAATTTACGAGACATTATTTGATGTAATTTGCACTTCAGACAAAAATCTTTAACAAGGTGCGGAAAGAGCTCGACGCGTTATTTAAAACTTCTTATTAATCTGCGCAATATATAGACGAGCGTATAAGAGCTACGCGAACAAACGTGCCTACTGCGGGGCGATAAGCATTCGCCGGCGACACTATTCTAAAGATATAAATTACGGGCGTGTTAGTGCCAGCGGGGCACGGTGTCGTGGAAAGGGGGTGTAGGGACGACAAATGATAATACTTCACCTTGTACTTCTTCCGTGTATCTATATTCAGCCCATCCGGCCGCTGTGTTCACCGCTATTGATCCATTACGGAACGCGCGCCGTGTGCTGAAACCTTTACGTGTCAGAGGTAAGGCTAATGGCGCGGGGGATAGAAGAAAAAAAAAAACAGGAGAAAAGAAAAAGGAGAGAAAAGAAAACGTCGTTTCTCATTTGCGTTTATCGCGCGCGCGAAGGACGAAGGCCCGCGCCGCGCCGGGGCAACCGTCGTTTCGTATCGAAAAATTTTGATCTCGCCGTGCAAGCTGCCGAGCGGGGCGATTCCCACTTGACTTCAGACAAACCGCGTAAGCTCATCAGGCGCGCGCGGGGGGGGGGGGGGGGGAAGAAAACTTTTTTTCCCCGTCTCGCGTGCCATTGATTAAACGTCAGGTTGTCGGGGAACGCCCCGGCATAAATATCGAGGTATCTCGAAATGTATCTGCGCGACGAAATATCCGGGACGTCTCGCCGATAAGCGATGAATAATATTACGCGGGGACGATACAGGGGCGAGTCGCATTCGCGATATTGTTCGGGTTCCTTCTTATTTTCGGGGCTTCCTTTTGATCCGTATCTCTTGGCGAAACCCCTTCTTCGCCAGACGCAATTTCTCAAGCGAAGTCGCAGAAGCACGATGCGAAGATATCGTTTCGATCTCGGTTGAATGGAGAGGCGACAAACGAGCGAGTTTCCTCAATTCGACGCGCGCGTTCACCGAGGCTTTTCGATGCACACAGTTGAAATGTTATATAAACAGCTTTTATTCATATCTGTACGTATCTTTTGTTGCCATAATTATAATATATCTGCACATTTCGTGCAGAGACTGTTTTCATCGAGCTTATCGCGAATAAAATATCAAAGTAGATGTATAATCTACTTCGCGTATAAATATTTAACGATTCGTGTGTCATTAAATCGCGCGAAATAGACTACGTCTCTATTTTGATCGTCCAAGAATAAGCACGGCCGCGTTATACGGCAGAATAAGTATCAGTACTTATATACCAGCCGGTGATCGCGTTAATATCTTTAATGGAACGCTGTAAGAAAACGATACTCCAATTAAGGATGTATGTCCGTTCAGTCAAAATAAAGGGATCAAAGTGAAATTTACAGAGATTGTGCACTTATATATCCCAAAAACCTGTGTTAAATTTCAGATCGATTGTTTGACCCGTTTAAAAGATATTGATTTTTTAATTTTGCATGCGTTCTTATGGAGATTGACAGGTTATCAAACATATGCATTCAGAATGCAAAGAAACAATAGAGAACAAATCTCGGAAAAATTACGGTGTATAGAGGATACATTGACACAGGTTCACTACAAAGTTCACGATGATTCACCGACTAGTTTCTGAGAAAAAAAATAAAAACTGCAGCACTCTCACAGATTTTGGCGTTTGACGCCAAAGACGTCTAAAGACGCCTTTTTTGCCGGCTTTTGACATTTCCAGCCGATGTTTATATGCATGCGGCCTCTGATATCTATTTGCCTTTATATCTTAAAAATGGGTTGTTAATGCACTTCAACACTTTTTAATTAACCTCACTTTCTCACCTTGTCAATGTACTACATCGGTCAGGTCGGTCGAGCGTTCAGTGCAGCTAACAGTTAAAAGTCATATCAACATCATGCGGTATTGCCATGTCTTCTTGTGTTATTCGATCAATGTTTTTTCTCTTTATTCGTATATTCAGGGTATTATTTTCATTTTATAATAATATTTTATACTATTGCGTGATATTTTTTATCATATTTAACCGTTACTTTTTATCTTTATCCACATTATATATGTATAGTTTTTATTTCTAGCAGTTGGATTCAGGAAAGATTCCCATGGCCAAAAATTTTGAGCTTCTATTAAGAATATTTACAAATACGCTGTTAATAATCATAAAAATTGGTTAAAATCACTTAAATCAGTAATAATAATGGCCTTGTTATGATATTAAATATTAGTAAGCCGTTAAAGTATGCATACAACCGATATATATTGGATTTCTCAGATTACTATACTTTTGGCTGGGAAGGTATAGGTAATACATCCTTAACTACCGACGTACCCTGACCTGGCAAATATCAGAGTATCATTCGGATTAATTCGGCCGTAAATCTCGGGGAGCGTTTCGTTTCATTCGGAATCGTTGGCGGAGATCGTTCCAATTTGGAGCGGCCTTAATTTTCCACGCGGTAGTTATGCAGAAACGAGGGGGCTCGCGTCGTCTGTCACGCGCGATTACCGCGGTGCCTGATGCTAACTCACGTTTCCGCGTGTGCACAGCCGACAATAAGCCACGTGAAAAAGGTTTACGATTCGATGAAAAAAAGGCCAACTGTGCGCGCCTTCCGCCTAATCTCCAGTCGTTCGTCTTTTAACGACGTAGTCTCACGAAACTTTTTAACCTTTTGTACATCAACGTCTGGCGGTGTTATGTTTTATGTAAGTAAAAAAATTTAGAGTAAGACGACCGCAGAAATCTTTTTTTTTTTCATAGATAACATAATAAGCATTTCCCATAGAAATCTAGGTCCAATTGCTGAAAAGATTGGAAATTTTTTAATGCCAATCTTTACAATGTCGAGCAACACGCGAAAAATTGTGAAAAGTTGTGTATCAGTTTATAATTTAACGATCTAAATTAGAGAATTATAATCAGCGCACTTGCAAGAAGAGATCCATTAAAACTTTGAAAAAGCCGCTTAAAATTGATTTAAGAAAGTGCACAGCGCGGACTGGCGATAACTTTGGGACACCGTAAGATGTTTTACATCAAGGTTACATGTCAGCTTAATCACATTGTAATTATACGTAGTCTATACTTAAAGCACTGACCTGGAACCGTTGGCTGTTAATCGCATACAAAGTTGTGAGTCGTGTTTTTATACCGAAGTTTATTTCGAACCGCGAGCTATAAAAATGGCTATATACGTCCGATTTGTTTGGACACCAGATCACGTGGTAAATGATGGAAAACACGATGGCAGTTCGCGCTTTAAGACTATATTGACCAGAACAGTTCAGACGAGAGCAACACCTTGCCGATGTAGCTATGTTGACTGTTAATTAAGGACTTTATAAGAGCCGCGGTTGGATATCGTAACTTAACTCCAGTCAACGGACGCGCCTTCTAATCTTTGATCTTGAAGGTATTATTAAATATTTTCTTTCTTACCTACGTCGGGGCAAAATGTTAAAGGTTCTTCCTTGAGCGTTCTCTCGCGCTAATTGGAATGGTAAACGAGTAAAACGGCAAAAAAAATACAATAATAAATAGTTGTCATAATGTTGTTATAAATGACGTTTTTTGTTTTGTGACAACCATTTATTATTGTATTTTCCTTGCTGTTAAAACTTTCTGTTGATACAAGATAAACAGCAATATGTATTGCAATAGGTACATATTTTGTATTGTAGGTACAAACGGGATCACAATTGAAAGTATTTTTATTTATTGATGAATATATTCTTTGTTACCAATAATGGAAATAAAAATAAATTATAAAATTTATATTTTATTTCCATTATTTCCATTATTCCAGAAATATGAATAATATATTTTATAGCTAACCAGTTAAAAAAACTGTTAAATAGTTTTTCGATATTTTTGATCAGAAACAATTAAAAGTGCAATATAAATGCAATAAAAATTTTATAACATCCGAATATGTTAATTTTATATTTTTTTAAATATCTTTTTTTTATATCCGTTAATTTTATATATTTCAGAACACCTGCAGATGCAGCAGATCTGTAGACACTAAAATTATTTTTAACTAACTTTTTCAATGATATCTCTCTCTCTCTCTTTCTCTCTTTCTCTTTCATAAATATCTTATGAAACCACCTGCCATATTCAATAATTTACGAGCAACGTTCTCTCCAAAATAGAATATCATAGATCGAAGCAGCTTTAATTTTTAATTTTCCATGACGCCGCAATTTTAAGATTCATTCAATATGAGAGCTCATTCGGTGTTCACTGACTCTTTGTTGACACCTCCACGGTGTCGATTCTATTCTACGCCGTAAATAGACGCCGTGTGCCATAATTACACGCGCGGGAAATGTCAATTTATTTTAGAAACTCACAGAGCATTTAGATCTGTGAGAAGAAACTCATTTATCAAAGTTGCATAGAGCACTTCGATTAGCGAGTGTATTGCAATATACGTCCATTATCTGCGATTTGCAGATAATTGATGACTATCTAATGATACACGATTAACGATCGCAACTAGCAATTTTAATCTTAATGATGTTTAATGATCTTTATGCTAGATATTGATACGACTTTTCTTGCGATCTTTCTTTTTTGAAAGACGTCTATGTTCGTCCGTTCGTTCGATTCTCGGGTCTGTAATGAATTAGTCGATGTCAGACTTTTTGCTGGTCGTATTCTTGTTGCGTATTAACGACGGGTTCTCTAGTCGACTATGATTAAGTGATTGCTTCACGATTTCCGGCTCACCTGATGACGCACGGAAACTGATTTGTAGTGTGCAAAGAGTACACAGTACAGCCCGCATATTAATACGTAGGTACTATAATTAAGTTAAACTCATGTCTGGTACAGGGAGTACCTTGCGTAAATGGTGATGAATCGAGGAACTTATCACCGTGACGATTGCGTGCGTTAATTCATTAGCTTCTCGCACTTCGTCGCAGAAATCGATCTCCCTCAAATTATTTACATAAAGACGAGAGTAAACTGAATACTCGACTTTTGACATGTTTGGTATTTGCAAACGTCCACAGTGCATGGCTACGTATCGTCACCCCTGCATGTGCGAAACATGAATATTGTAGTATTAGATTTACTTCGCGCCATGCACGCGAGGCATCGTATGCGACGACTTACGTGGCAGCATCTTGTCGACTGTAAGTATCAATTGCGATACACGCAAGGCCTGCAAACTTAACCCCTTTGCATGTTTCAACCCTCGGATCGCCTGACTTGCCAACCGCGAGGCGGGTGCCGGGTTCATTCGGATTCATAGTTGAATTCCGCATTCTCGTATTTCTGAAGAAGGATGCGCATGTTGAATTTCATTTATCTTATTGCATTTATGAAAATTCTTTTTATTCAGACATATGCTATACGATTAAAGCGAAAAAGAAGTACAAACAAAATTATTTATTCTTGTTTTAAATCGAGGCGCATAGAATGTTTCTTTTTCTGTTTCGTTTTCTGTGTGCATGAGAGCGCAAATATTATTTTTAGGTATCTGGAACATAAGTTTATCTGCAAATGAGTTCGAATGTACTTGGCATTTAGGAGAGGATTAAAGAACATTTACGACATGAAAAAGAATTTAAAGATATTACATAACGTGAACACCTTTATCTAAATTTAATGTGAATTTAAAGCTTATAGCAAGAAAGCTGAATTAATACTTTTTTTCTTATATTCACGCGTGAACGTCATATAAATATTATATACGTACACCTATAATATTAACCCTTATGCGGATAATCTATTTTTATAAAACTCGGACAGGAAAGTAGGGTCTATCGGACCTTTCCAGTTACTCCGATATTTTTACATGAAGTAAACACTTTTGAATTAATGCATAAATGTCTAGTGTATAAAAGATTTATTTTTCTTTATAGATCACTCTTTTAAAAATTTAATTTGTTATGCATAACACACACGTTCCTTCTCTAAATATTAATTGATATTGCATCACTAATAGGGAATAATAACTAAGATGATAAATACAACCATTTGTTTCGATGAGAGTTAATTATAAAATCTTGCTTACTCTTTGACGGATAAAATCTTTTGAGGGAAGCTCTCAAAGAATGTGCATTCACTCATTAGCACGTGCTTTACAGCCGATTTCGCCGACTTTGGGAAACAATCCTAGTTTAATCGCTCTCTAGGGGTTTTCTTGGAACTAGAACCATATGAGAACACGGAGAAAATTTAATTAAGTTTAAAGTCGATTGAAATGGTGAAACTATAATAGCTAATTACGGCTAGTAAATTTTCTTTATTAATTTTTTAGATGTTTTTTATTTATATATTTTATTTTGATATATTTTCATTTATTTATTGTTCAATTATCTTATGAGTATATAATTAAGATTTAATTTTTATAATTTATTTCCTAAAAATGAATAACGCTGCAACTTTAAATAAAGATATAAATATTTTATTGTGGCTTTTTAAATTTTTTTTTACTTTCTGATGATATAAATAATATAATTTTTTTAAGTAAAAAATAAATAATTAGTTACGCTCGATCGAAGCAAACGCTTAAACAATAGAAAACGGCCAAAACTCGAGCAATAATGGTTCTTATTTGAAAATTATAAATGTTTACAATAGCATCGCAATACAATATTAATATTTACGTTTCGGCCTTACTTGGCCTTCCTCAGAACATGTCTGTAACAATTAAATAATAAAAAACCGACTCAATTCTCACTTGTAAAGTCAAAAACGGTAATCTCCATGGTTCGTGGTCAACCATGAGTCAATGATTTGACCGTTTTTGACTTTACAAGTGAGAATTGAGTCGGTTTTATTATTTAATTGTTACAGACATGTTCTGAGGAAGGCCAAGTAAGGCCGAAACGTAAATATTAATATTGTATTGCGATGCTATTGTAAACATTTATAAGTTTCAAATAAGAACCATTATTGCTCGAATTTTGGCCGTTTTCTATTGTTTAAGCGTTTTTTAAGTAACTTATTTTTTCTTTAAGTTTTATGTTATGTAACGTCAGTATTTACAACATTATACATATACATTGCAAAGATCTTAACGGAAAATAATTAGTTATAACCGTTTTGTATAAATTTTACGAGGCATTTTACGGACGGATCTTTTCTAAATGCAGTTTTTTATATTTATAAATTTTATAAATACTTTTAAATTTTATATATCATTTATGTATGATTAAATAATGGTATGAAATAGACGTTTAACTAAATAAATGGATAATAGGGTTGTAAAGTGAACTTCAAAAAAATTTTTTTTTTTTATCAACCATGATATAAATAATAATTGGAATAATAAATTTCTTTCGCCAGTATAGAATAACAAAGTAATTTTAAATCGACCGTGACTGGCAATATATAACATCTTTCCGATATGAACATTGAAAAACTGTGAGCCAACTTGGTTTGTCGGATTCACACAGCACTTTTTCGGATCAATCGTCGAGACATTATTAATTTCGACCATGGGTTTTGGTCAGTTGATGTAATTTCTAAATCCAGTCGTCGAATTGGCACGACAACCGCACGGTATACGGGAGGTTCCAGGTTCAAACCCTGGCTGGGGTAATATTTTTTCGCAATAAAAATTTAAACTATTTAATTTAGAAATTACATCAACTGACCAAAACCCATGGTCGAAATTAATAATGTCTCGACGATTGATCCGAAAAAGTGCTGTGTGAATCCGACAAACCAAGTTCACAGTTTTTCAATGTTCATATCGGAAAGATGTTATATATTGCCAGTCACGGTCGATTTAAAATTACTTTAATAAATAATAATTATTGCAAGAAATAAAAAATTTCTTTCTCAATTATTTAACAAGTTATGGCTCGAGAGAAAGGATATGTTATGTCATTAACATTGGTTCGTATTGTAACCGCAGTAGCTATGCTCTGATTACAATAGTGAGGTTCGGCTCTATGTTAATATATCTATAAACACTTTTCTTCGCGCGTTGAGAAGGCTGACAGATTAGGTTACTGTTGCAACGTTACACAAGCGTCGAAATCGTCAAAGTTCAAGTTGAGTCAACTCATATGACGAGTTACGATAGCTGTCACGACGAGCATTACGATCATCGGGCAGACGACGAGCGCAGACGACGCGACGGGCTCTTCGGCTGTCCTCGGCTCTACGGCTTCGTGACGTCACGAACCGTTCGGTTCATTCCGGAGCGTTTGAATAGAGCTTCGCAAATCCGATTATTTAACAAGCCATAACTTGTTAAATAATTGACAAAAAAATTTGGGGAAAAAATTTGTATCATAAACTCATATACGTAGATTACAATTCCATAAAAAAAAAAAAAAAAATGCTTTACAACCCTATTAACTAAGGACTCTCGATAATGAAATCAACAAGTGACAAGCAAAAGGGAGAGTGCAACGCGGTTGACAGTTCGTAAGTTAACTTTATATCAACCCTTAATTACTAATAAGTAATAAGACACATGATTATACATCAAACAAAACACTCTCAAAGATGTTTAACTGTTGAAATGGACATTTTGCTAGACACATTGACTATTAAACTATTTTAAAGTCTAATAGTCTACTGCGGCATCAAATCATAGGAAGCGTTGCCCACGTGTCTTCGACAGTCTCAACACGATGACAATTTTACGGTCCCGACGATAACTTTATAAGATTATTCTAATATTACATTCAATTCAACGTTTGAATATTTTATAGAGAGATAAGGCGGGAGCGAAAATTAAGTTTTCAAAGTAAACTCGGCAAGCTGTAGTCACGCCTGTTTGAACAAGCGAACTGTTTTTATTCTTCGCGCTTATCCAAGGAAAACGTGTTGAGGGAAACGCGTCAAAGGAAGAGCGTGATCGATATTTCAATCTTCGGGACACGCTGCTGCAGCGGACTTTCGCAAAATTGTTACGGATGGTGGATAATGCAGGTAGCTACAAGTGAGAGTAAGGTCGTCGTCCGTTGCGTAATATTGCACCGACGGTTATGCCTGCGACTCCGTTTGGTCGCGGATAGGTAGATGGTGCCATGTGCACGAAACGACCGCTTTTTTTGGCATACATATAAAAAGGTTGGGTAGTTATTTATATTTAAAACTCTTTCGAGGCTCCACAGGTATACATATGTACCATAAAGTTCAAATGTGATACTAAAGTTTTATTTGCCGTTAAAGTTGGTTTCTACATGTAAAGTTTTGGAAAAGTATCGTTACATCTTCCAGTTGAAGGAAATAAAATATCTTCAATAATGAATATTGATTTATAAAAAACTAGAGACACAAAAAAGTTTTTCGCTATCCTAGATTAATACCGTCGTGAAAGAGAAGATATTTATTCGCGCTTTCCTAGTATTTGTGTTTTATATTTTCGCTGCAAATGTATAGAGTTTGTTTATGTCATCTATAAATATTTTATGTTATCCTTGTTTACTCTAATTCTAATGCTCGTCTGTAACACAATTAAAAATTTTGTAAGTGATTCTGTCGGTTGAATTAAACTGATCGGAGTTTGATCGAGGTCGTCCTTAATCTTAAAAAATCTTTTCGTCTTATGCTTTTGTAAATCATGTTGATTCAGAAGAAAATAATTTTCTTCTGTCGCTGATTAACGTATTACGCTCTCGTGCAAATAGCTCTCCTCCTTCGATCTCGCTCCCGATACGATGCGATAATTGTCTTAATTGTTTTCTTAACGCGGTTCGTCGATCGTCGCGATCCGAAAAGTTTCCAATCTGTAAGTTCTGCTTCAATTTCCTCTTTGGCTCCATTCTCCCTCTCTCTCTCTCTCTCTCTCTCTCTCTCTCTCTCTCTCTCTCTCTTCCGCTGCGCACTCCGGCGAGATATATGCACGTGTTTTCCTGGACCGTGGACATCGAGAGAAAAAACTTGGCACGTGCGCCGTCCGACGCTGCAGGTATGATCTTATTGATTCGGGAAAGAATTGCTTATCCGGGGACACGACAAAACATATTTACTAGTAGCTCGGCGAACCTGCCGTTTATTTTCTCCGAATTAGTATTTTGTTATGCTCGGATGAATTGTGGTCACTATGGCAAATACGCATCGCTTTGTACCTGCGGATTATACAGATCGGCGGATCTTTGAGGGATAGTTTCGAATCAGATATATTCTACCGATTGATCAATTTGAACTCCGCTAAGCGATTGAAGCCTGAATTACGCTTATTGGCGGTTCTCTGAAGCTATGTCTACATTGTGCAGATAATGATTCAAATTCATTCGCCAATGTGCTGATTTTGAGCCCGAGAAAAAATACGATTGCCATATAGTCCACAATAGCGATCTGTAAACGCGCGAACAGGGATGCTTCGCGAGATATGTATGAAATACAACGGCGGTAAATAACGCCAGTATTCGATAACTGTAGCTATTGACATCAATAGATTTCGATTCATACGATTCGATAAAATCGCCCGTGTAAACCCGTATCTATCGACAACCGCGCCATTTGTCTACCTATTTATCGCAATTTGTAAGATTATTTTTATTTGTTCTCTACGCGGTTGTATAAATCCTGAAATCAATATATTAGAGATAAAAATAAATCCGAAAATCTACTTATCAGTATCGGAATCTACTACCTACCTATATTTCGATTTACTTTCTACTCGTGTCGAATTTTATTAATATAGGTATCCTATAGGACACATACATATCAGTCCAGATTATCGTTGAAGGAAAGAAAGAAATCTCGAATGCACAAGAAATCAGGTGACTTTGAATTAAAAGCTCGTTATGTATTGAAAATTTCACAGTTATAAACTTTGAATACAATTTGCATGATTCAGTGATTCAATTTCTTATCCAAAGTGATCTTTATGCACGCGACGATAATTTTAGCGAAATCGATAGGAGAAATCGAATAGAAGATAATAATTTCCGTAAATTAAACGGCGGTGTTAATTTCGACATTAGTAGTCTAACGATAGCTGTGAGACGGAAATAGATATCGCGAGATTCGGCGGATTTTCTCGTAGTAAACCTATCGTCGTGAGATATAAATCCTCGTTTTACGATCAACTTGAACTTAACTTGGGATTGTGAGAAATTCTGCGCGAACTATGACATTGAAAAATACGTCCGTGCCAAATCACGAAATTCGTATCTGAGGAACTGAAACGAAACGCGCTCGGGGATTCGTATATAGGTAGCTATGTGGACCATTCGCGCCACACGCGAATTCATCTTGTTCAGAAAGCAAGTCCCAATTCCTCCAGCTGCACTCGCGCCATTATTAGACCGAACAGTAATTTCTATCGGATGAAATATCGTTGTTGCGATTTTTCGCAACTGGCCGTAATCCATTTTCGCCGCTCGCGCGACGCCAAGAGAGCTACAAATCTACTCTGCAACAGGCATTTTTACCGGATGAACAATTTTGCCCGTCACTAATCCGCGGGAAGAAAATTGTTTTCTTCCTGCGAAGAGATGTCGATACTGGAAATTATCTCAGCACTAGATGGTATTAGACAAAATGCGAAACAGTATTTAAAACTGACGTTAAGACGAATTCAAAATTCGTCAAAGAGTGAGCGCTTTATTAAAAAGATAGTTAAAATTATCTTTTTGCGATGAACTGTGAATATGTTATAAAATAGTTTACACCCAAAGTAAGAAATAGTTGTTTATATATATTTATGTTTTTCAACAATTTTAAATATTGAAACAATAACTTGAGAACAATAATTTGAAAGTATCAGATTCTGAATTAATTTTTCATCTTCGAAAGTTATTAAAACTACAATAAAATAAAAAATATGAAAAAGAAGAGATAAAAACTACAATTCTTAAAACTTTATCGCGCATTAGGTTTTTTGACAAGTAATTTTTCCAGAAAACATTTTAGAATTAAGAAATACTCTTGGTGCTTTTCCGGAAAGATTTATTTCATCTTCTAAAGTTTATAAAAATCAGAGCATTGCGGTTCCGACTTTAAGAGAAAGAGAACGATTTTTTTATCTCTAGATGGGGGATTCTAGAGATTCCCAGGGATTCCCAGAATTGATGAAAGTAGATAGATATATAGTATTGTTTTTTTGTGAGATATATAGTAAACTTTGTAACGGAAACGTATAGATAATCATTTCTCACAACTCTTTCCCTCTCTCGAAATTTTCACATTTCATATCTTAGTAGCTATAATTTTTGTTTCAATTAAAATTTTGGTTATAGAAGATCGTTAAATTAAGCGACGAACAATATTCCATTAATTATTTACGCTTGTCAAGCTTAATTCATGGGAGAATCCCTTATTTACGAAAGCCACTAACTTGAAATCCCATTAAAGTTTTATCGATAAGAAATATTGATTTTAAATTTCACCAAAGACTTCTGATTTTGATAAAATTCGAAATTTTGTCCGCGCTTTCAGGATTCTCAGAGCCCAGATAATATTAAAAAATTGCGGCACAGGTGCACGATACCTTCCGCGCGAGACTCGTCCGTAGCGTAGCAAAAAAAAATAGCGGTTTCTGTTTCCGTCTTGGCGCGATCACCTGACTGTTGGCTCCCCGGGGAGCCTTTCCAAGCCTCGACGCGTCTTCGCGCATCACCTTCCATCGCCTTCGCGCGCGACGGTGATCGTCGTAGCCCGCATTGCGTCTCTACCCTCGTGACGCCGGCGCCCTGCAGTAGCGCTGCCAATCCCCAGCCTCTCCACTCCCTCTGTTTCTCTCCCTTTCTGTCTCTCTCTCTTTCTCTCTCTCTCTCTCCCTCTCTCACGTTCTGCGAGCTTCGGCGGTCGCTTTTGCACAACCTTTCGACCCCGACGACAACGACAACCTTTCACTTATTGACACCGCGCCTTTCTACATGCTGTCAACTTTTCGAAACGAACTTCTCGCGCAATTAGGAAAATTATAGTTAGTTTGTTGGATTACGTCGTAATTACGTACTCGATTGATTCGACACATTCCATTATTGTTGAATTGAGTTTGACAAGAAAATTATTCTAATTTACTTTCGAGTAATTTCAAGCGACGCGACGTTGATAAATTTGAAGTAACTAGTTACCCTCTGTGCTATAGTTGAAATAACTAGAATTGAAATCATTATACACACAGGTATAAGTATACTAAAAGAGAAGAGTAAATACGAGATTGTGTGAAAATACGCAAGAGCAACTTTACATGGAGAGCTTAATATTTCATAGCTATACATGTCGAAGCAGGAAGAGAATAAATTTAGTAATTACGGAGACTGTAATTAAATTTTTTTTATAAAGTTTTTAAGCGTAGTTTTAAGTTCAACATTTAAAAGAACTCTGCATGTTGTTAACAAATATCATGTAAAGCAATCCGAGCAGAATAATGACTCAAGTTGTTTCCATGTAGAATGCACATTTATAATTATGAAAATTTGATAAAAAATTATATAGATGTATAATATACATGAGAGTTTGACAATTATTGACACAGTGCTCGTGTGCAGGTAGAGTGGGTTAAACTGACAATGAATAGAAAAATTCTTTACTATTTTGGGATTTTTGTAACAATTAACGAGAAATTAATTAATAAACGAAGATCTGCGAATATAAGCGCTGAACTACTCATTGTCAGTTTAATCCGTTGCACACGAACGCTGTGATAATTCTCAGACATTTTGTATACATATATACATGTTGTCAACTATGGTTTCTGTCTCTTTTTAATCTTCAATTTTTGCAATAGTGTAGTAATTGTTGTCATCTTTTATCTTGTGTTTTCATTTTTTCTCCAAGTAATAAAATTTCATTA
Organism: Leptothorax acervorum; assembly: GCA_035220615.1. Taxonomy (NCBI): domain Eukaryota; kingdom Metazoa; phylum Arthropoda; class Insecta; order Hymenoptera; family Formicidae; genus Leptothorax; species Leptothorax acervorum. The sequence continues at coordinate 1,160,076 of JASTWQ010000018.1, forward strand.
AAACATTTCTAAATTGCTGTACCATTGTTTATTTTCACTTATTCTTACATTTATACGTTTCTCTCTATAGATTATACCCGAGTTATACCTCGTGCTTCTTTAAATCTTCAATTCTTTAGCATTGAATATTGCATTTTTATAACGCGGAAAGTTTAATTTTTGTTTCGTATTAGATGTATGTGTGTGTGTGTGCGCATGCATGTATATGTATTATGCACGCTGTTAATAATAACAGCAATTTTTACCTTATGTATATATATATATATATATAGGTATATTTATATATATATATATATCTTTTTGAATTTTGATCTATAAATAAAATATACTAGCGATAACTAGTAGTTTATTTAGATAATTTTTTTTTGGTCACATTCGCGAATGAAGCGCATGAGGTTTTCTTCGAAGTGTATCAAATAAAAAGAATGTGCTATTTCTAGAATTAGAGTTAAAAAAAGGTATTACACTAATAAATTCTTTGGCATCTTGGAAAACCTAGCTCGCATTTTTTTCAGGTCTTTTGTACATCGTACAATGGACGACATAGCGTGTCCCGTATAGTAATGCCGGTAGTTAGCTGTACAGTTCTCGTTAAAACTTTTGGATGGAAGGAACGGTTATTGTTAGTACACGTACGCGGATATTCTTTTAACGATTTTATCTCAGTAGCAAAAATTCTCAAAAGCGTGGATTTTTTTTATTTTGATTATTGAAGACTTAAATTCGTTGAAGCCAATCTGTTTTTATCAATGGATTTTATTCGGATAAATTTATGGGTTACCAATGGAAATCCACAAAGAAAGACGCAAAAAGTTCCTGTTTTAAAACTATGGAAACAATGTTTGCACATCGATCAATGTTGCGCAAGAATTTTGTCAGATTTTATGTATGTTTAGGGATAAGTTCAAATTCATATATAGTATCCGTTCGGTAAAAGGTGGAAGATGAATCTATGTGATTTCGTGAAAGATAAATCTATGATTTTCATGGATTTCATTTCATCTTTCACGTTTCATCAAATTGTCATTATTCTATAGGTGAATTCAGCAGAATATCGAACAGGATAATACTAATCGGAGTTGAAGCTCATCAGCATAATGCAGTTGGCATTATTGCATAAACAATGGTGAGGATTTAACGCGATAATACGAATTATTATCAGACTGCAAATAAACGCAGCTGGCAATTACAGTCAATAACATAAACTTTGTGTTTCTTCAATTCTTTCAGGCTTTCTGAATTGTCAGTTCTTTATTCGCAAAACCTTACCAGCCAAGTCTTACATTTCGACGATTTTTCTGCTTCACGAAACTTCTGAGATTCGTATATTTTGTTTGATATTCTTGAAGAATTTCTAAACTTTCGTGATTAATCCAAGTTTTTGTTATACAAAGCTTTCCTTATTATATAATTAGGTTGCAAATCGAAAAAAAATATTTTTAAAATATATTCTTTTATAATATATTCTTTCTCTGAAGATTTGCAGCGTATGTGCAAGTGCTCAATCTTTAATCCCTATAAATCTACAATCCCTACTTTATTAGCAATCGGATAAGATTTAATTAAGTCGAACGATATCATGCTTGGCGAATACTAATACATCGTTGCATATCATCTGAAGAACGTTGGAGAATTGCAGAGATGTAGGTACTCCGATCAATGGCAATAAATGCTTCTTAGCAATTTTGCCGAGACGCTAGCCGATTAATATAACTATATTGCGTACTTATCCTTTGGGCAATCTATTCAGAATATTTAAGTTAATAATCTTTAAAGGCATACCTATGTCTCGGTGAATTCGCGATTATCTTTGATTCTCGCGATTTTTTAAATTCTTTTTTAATGTTATTGATTAAAAACTCCGTCAGGCAAACACCAAAGTTTATTCTAAAGCAACAATCAATGATTACGATGATTGACAGTAAAGACTGAACATTTTACCCGTTTTTCGGAAAGACGTAGGTCCTGCAAATTGAAAAATAAAACGCTATTAATTTAACTAAAAGGATCACGATTTCCATTAGATTTTTTGCTGGATAATTATTCCAATTATTAAAAAAGATTTTTAGATACATAAAACTGCCTATAGGTAGAGGATAAAAATAAAAATAATAAAATGTGGGACATGCTTTTGTATATATACATATATCGATAATGTTATTTTTATACTTTTTATAATATATATACATATATACACCAAAAAAATCATATTCTAATGTATAGAATAATCCGATAAACTATAGAGTTTCCCACTGAGTCAGTGGGAAACTCTATAGTTTATCGGATTATTCTATACATTAGAATATGATTTTTATAGATACTTCGCGCTTATTTCAGTGGGAAACTCTATAGTTTATCGGATTATTCTATACATTAGAATATGATTTTTTCGGTGTATACATATAAGTAAAATTATAATTTCTGTAGTTTTTAGAGATTTACCTATTCTGCTCTATAGAGACTGGATGGCTTGCTTCAAGTTTCCTTTAAATTTCAAATTTTTAAAGGCTAATCCATCGATAATGTTATCGTATAAGCCGACGTTGACGGTCGCTTAACGATGAATGCAAAGAGTGTGTCGTTTCCTGTTGCCCTGGTTAGTTTCACGAAATATTTTGTCGAGGCGGCGACCCACGTTTATCCATCACGGAGTCATTAATCATTCGATCGTACTTTCTTAAATGTATGGTAATGTAGGGTGTGATGTTATAATACAGTCTCTTTTGCCATAAATAACGATGCACATGAAAAATACATCAATCGGCATTATCGCATGAGATACGATTCATCTATGAAGATAATCCTATAATTCTCTATAATGCATGATACTTCAAACGAAGTTGGTTTATCGAATTCTGCATGCCTCTTTAGTTAATCAGATGTTAAATGAACGCGATATGGATTTTCGTCATTATTTTCATATCTCAAAGATATTCGCTTGTTTTTAACTCATAATTTGCATTAATTATGCACAATCCGATAAACTAAATCGCGTTCTCATGATGTTTAGCGTCTAGCCTAAAGCGTAATTAGACAGGCGACTAATGTGCTACAAATACCCTATACAACTAATTTATTGCTTTCATCAGCGGCTAAAAGATTTTAGTCATGTATTTTTCAATTAAATATATTTGTGCGTCCTAATTAGCACCTTTAGTAGGAATTTATTTACAAAGTGGGAAATTTCATAAAAGCTAATATATTTTAATAAATAAAAGGTCAAGGACTCTCGAAAATTTAAACAAACAAGTAAAGGGCACTGAGAGTCGACGCGGTTCTTGATGCGTTGAAATATCAGATTGCTGATTTATTGATTCATTGTACATTCAATCCGTACGTTTCGGCTCAGGATTGAGCCATCTTCAGCGATATAAATTAATATTTGATCAAGTTCTCCATTATACTCTAGTGAGTTTCATGATTGGAAGATCCAGAAACGATGTTAGTTTGTAAATGACTACGAGATCAAAATCTGTAAATCCCAACTGAATTAATGATGTTGTTGTTTAAAAATAAATATGATTAACTCACCAAGTAGTCAAGAGAACGAGAACATTACACAGAAAGCCATTATCAAAGAATCAGGTACAACGTTTTATCCGAAACATCACACGATAAAGAGGTTCCGAAATAACAGTCTTGTCAAGAGAGCACACACATGGTAAATGACAATAAAATGTATGTCGCAAGTCAGATCGGCTAACCTACCAAAACAAATGGAGACACTCGAAACGCGTGAAAACAATAAGAGATAAACAAATTTATATATGGGGTGTATAAGTAATTAAATATAAGTAAAAATGAAAATAGAATTAAAAATAAAAATAATAAAATTGAAATAAATAAAATTAAAATAAAATTAAAAATAAAATGACTGTCGACATATAAAATTAATGGGCAAGGTTTACAATTTGTTTAATATGGATACATATGCATGATGTAAAAATTCTGTATCTGTTTGAGAGTTAAGGCTATTCTTTTCAAGTTTGATGTAGGCCATTTCGGAAACTAGTCTTTTTGATAAAAATCTCTCCTTATCTAAGATCTCCACATTCTCCCAATCAAATTCATGGTTGAAGTTGTTTCTGTGTTCGTTTATTACTGTTTGCTTTGATGTATTTTTATGTTCGGAAATTCTCGTTTTTAACTGTCTCAAAGTTTGGCCGACATATGAAGCCTCACAATTTTTACATGAGATTTTATATACAACGTTCTTATTTGATTGGATTGGGAGAGTGTCCTTCTGTACTTTAACAAAGTTACGCAGTTTATTCAGACTAAAGTAAGAGAGATTAACATTCAAATCCTTGGTGACATTTTTGAATTTTTCTGAGATGTTAGAAACATATGGTATGGTGAACCACGAGCGCTTTTTGTTATTATCATTAGTAGGCGTAGGATCATCAGCCTGTCTACGTGTACATTTGTTGAGAAGAGACTTAACTCTGGTATTAATTGTATTAAAAATAAATGATAGTGGATAGTCATTCATTAAGAGAATATCTATTATGAATTTGATATTTTTGGAGTGGAATTTAGGGTGTGATAATAGGAATGCTCTATCTACCATGCCCATTATTGTGCCTCTTTTCTGGGAGCAAGGGTGTTGTGACATATAGTTAATATATTTTACATATGAATCGTATAGTGTTAATAATAATGAAATATGGAAACAATACAGAAAATGAAGGTAAATCTAATTTTGCATGATCGAGGAAAGTAAATGATTTCCACACGGTGCTATCTTAATTGTTACGGATTTATTGTTTTTGCAAAATTTTTTTGAGTATTTATCTTATTATTAGTATATCTAGTATATATTGAGCGTATCTTATAAAAATAACCCGTATAAATGATAGTATTGAGAGGAATTATTTAATGTATAATGTAATTTTGTGTAACATTTTTGGAAAATTATTTGCATTCTAACATGTCTGTTTTCCTGTTATTTTCATTTGCTGTGTTTGGTTGAAACAAAGCATATATAATTTCGCTAATAAAATTGAATCATCATTATTGTTCCGTCTAAAATTGCTTTACAGAGTGTTTTCGATGTTTCACAGAGAATGTTTATATGTTACAAATTAAATTATAAATTCCAAATTAAACACGTTACAATAAAATACGTTGTTAGATAAATCGATGTATATATATTAGATAGTATTATAACCCGATGTAATATTTTATCTTTAATGAGAAAAATCGAATTTCAGATTCTAGCTATATTTCCATGTCAATTTTAGCACCAGTACCTACATGAAACAAACTGAATGTTTCGCACTGAATATCTTATATCTCGCCAAATATTTTATCGAACTTATAGCAGAACTTGATTTATACACATTTCTTATCAATGCCATAAATCCTGCATGGAAAATAAGAGCAATAAATTTATCAATGAATAGTCTGCACTAATAAATTGTTGTTTATCGGAATTCCGCGGTGATGTCACAGAAACGTCATGTTGCCTATAGACTATACCCGTCGTAGGAAGTGGATCGCTTAGCGAGCACGAGATATTTCCTAACGTATCTGCCATAGCCGTGCAATTTATTTTCTTGATGCGCACAATCGGGGCGTCGTCGCCATGTTTCCTGCTCTTGACGCGCTCATATCGGCAGGAAAATCGAATAAGGAGGACCGTGCAGCCGGCAATAAATCCCAGACCGCGCGCCGAGACACTTCCAACGGGGATTTATTTCATGGCAATTTACTTGATTCCCATGCGTATGGCCGCGTCGCCCCGGTTATCGCCGTGAAATTAGGGCCTCCCCCGTTTGACGTTTCACTCGATTACGACGCGGCTTCTCTCCTTCGCCTCCTCGTCCTCTTGACACCGTCGCGTGTGCGCCGCCGGGTAAAAATAACGCGCTTTAGCCTTGCTCCGTACAACACGGAGCGATCTTTACCCGGACCAGTTACGAGCCGGTGGTTAACCCACATTGCTGCGGAAAGCGAAGTTGGGAAATCGAATTAACTTCTTCTCTGCCTTCCATCACTTCTTTTGGAAATGTTTAATTTGGGACGCATTAATTGCGATATATTCGTATCTGAGGGAATGTTTTTTCTCCTCATATAAAAACTTTGGAAGTACGCGATAAAGAAAAAAGAAATATAGATAAACTAAATATATATAATATATTTTAAAACACATCTTATACTTTACTATGATATATTGAAAAACGGAAAATGATTCATTTCCTTTCTCATTACATCAATTTTTATATAATGTACAAGTTGTGACAATCATAATTTTTACAATTTAATTCAATTTATGATAACATAACTTCACTAAAACAAAAATAATATAATAAATAAAGAGAGATTTTTATCTTATATTAATGCATTGCATTCTTAATATAAGTTGTGTTTTTTATTTAAAATGTATGTTTTACTTCTATTTTTACTTTATTTACACGTATATTTATTTCATACTATCATAATGGATTTATCGAGCCCATATTTTTATTATTACGATGTGAATGAACAGAATGTATTAAGAGTTAACATATAAGACACGTAAAGAGCACGAAAAATATAGTAGCTTATTATTTATGACTACAATTTGTTTTACTTGCTAAAAAATAACAGTCCATAAATAAAACGTGATATTAGTTACAATTAGAGACGAGGGATTAATTTGGGCGCGTGACAGAATTCAGTCGACCCATAAAATTTATGTTTGACTCTCATCTGAAATCTGAAAATTAGCGAATTACTTGTTTTCAACGGACTTTGGCATTGAGTCCGGGACAAAACGACCGGAAAGTTTACGAGCGGACGTTTTATCGGCGTGACGGTTGACCCGAGTGGGCGTCTTTAAAACGTGTTTTTCAGTCCGGATTTCCCGGGATGCGCGCCTTCCGCAATTCAAGCGAGTTGCGTTAAATGCATTAATCTCTCACACGCGAGCTCCATCCGCCCCTTCGCGAATGTTTTCGCGGAGCTTTTACTTTGGACTTTAGAATAATGGAACAATAAACGTGGGGTCCGTTCGTGTCGACAACGCGGCGGTGACGCTTGATCTTCGAGATCCGAGAACGTCGAGAATCTCCTCACTCGACACGCCGAGAATCTCCGCGATTAACATATAAATGAAGGAATTTAAATCTAATAAAGCCACCACGATCTGGCAATTACGTCTTTCTTCGTAAAACTCGGAACATGCGATGAGTATCTAAATTGCTGTAATAATGGTTTCTGTATTGGAATGGCGCTGATCTGATTATTACTAACATTTAAAGGATCGTCGCTGAGGTATCTTGATGATCGCTCTTGATTCAAATAATAATATTAGAACATCCATTTTGGCCGCGGTATCTCGTGCAAGGATAGTTTATTATGAACGTACAATAGTAGGTACAATTCATAAAATTACGGTCGGTTGCATTGTAAGATATGCAATAAAAATGAATAAATAAAAAACAATTGGGAGATAAATTCCTCCGACCTTTTATATATGCAACTAGATTTATTATTTTGCAAATTTATTCACGGAATTGCAAATATATTCAAGCAGTATTACGAGCATACGCTAACGTCATATGTATTTGCATTCTTGCTTTTTCGCATTTTATCTATTTTTTTATTTTTTTTTAACCAAGTAGCAACAGGCTGTGAGGTGCGACAACATTATGTTTAAATATAATAGCAGACACGGTAGATTATTCTTAAAAACAGATAGGTAAATCGTATAAATCTGGAAATGTAAGAAAAGATTGTCAAACTGTGGAAAGTGGTTACTTTTGTGAGGAAGTAATTGATTAAGTAGTTAAAGTATAGTATTTATAGAGTAGTTATTTTTATGAGAAATTATCTTTACGTGAGCTGACGGAATTTCTTGTCATTTCTCCCGACCTAGTTGCGAATCTACATAGAAGTCAAAGCCGGGATATAACCTAGATTTAAGCCAGATCTAATCTAGAACTATGGAGATCCATGCTAACTTGGCTTCCAGGTGTTACGACGGGGACACTGCATTGTCGTCTAACTACTTGTCTTCTACACGTGGCAATTGTGCTGCATTTCTGCGCGGTTAGTGTAAACCGCTTGAAGACAAGTAATAGTTAATTCAAATAATTCAACTCCTTAACCCTCTGCATACAATTTAACATTATGAAAAGCAAGTAAAAAGAATAGAGTAAGATCAAATAGGTCAGATAAATATGGTATTTTTGTTTTTTTTTAGAGATAACATATGTGACAGATGCATAAAAGAATTAAGGTAATTGTCAGTATTGTTCGCAAGCTATAAAACGTGCAATTATAATAAAAGCGGTAATCTCGTTTCCTCATACTCGAAAACAAAAGTTATTAAACATTTCAATATCAGTTTGTTAATAATACGTAAGCTACTTCACCGAGTACGATTTCCTCTTGAAATTATTTCGAAAGACTTGAAGTACTTGAAGACTTGTTTGAGCTCTACTATCAGTAGAGCGCAAACTTTAAAGAAATAAGTATTCCTCGGTACTCCTCGCTTGAGGAGAGCGTAATCGTCATAATTTAACTTTTCCGCCAGTGATTTCAGTAGCAAAATTAATTCGATAAGGCGATGTAACTTGAATTTTCTTATCGCAATTAAAATACATTAGTTTAGAATGATGTAAAAAGTTTTTAAATCAAAAGAGATCAAAAAGAGATTTTTACTCAATGCATTTATTTTATATTTTGCATTATATTTTAAAATTCTACATCGTATAGTTTTGCAATTTAAAAGACATTCAAGCGCGCGCTCCTGAAATTCAAAAAACAAATTGTTATGAAAACTGTTGCTTGCGTCATTTCGTGCATGCACCGTGCGTTCAATGAATCTCACTTCGAAGCTATATGAGGTCAGCCTGATTAAAAGCGTGATCAAACTTTAGATAATACTGACTCAACTAGAATTCTCGCAGTTTGTCCGCTCTCCTGCCTTTCCCACAGATTAGGGCGAGATATCGACGAGAGAAATTCAGCAATAATATTGGGTCAGTCGAGATTCAAGTTCGAGCAAATTAATTCTACGTACCAAGTAATAACTTTGGAGGTTGAATCGCTATTTAGCACACGACAGAACACGGGGATAGCTGGCCGAATCCTGAAATAAATTACCTATCGTTACTAATTAACCAATTATCGGCGAGCGAAAAGACAGTTTGTCATCTGGCCGTGCCAATCTGTCTCGCTACGACATCGAAATCGAGTTTGGAGCTTAATTAACGAAGCTAATTTGAACTTGACCACCATTTACGTAGCTACCACGTTTCGTGGGCTCATGGATCCGCCATCTTCATAGTTTACCACATAATCTTCTCTCATATCGTGCAATTAATTTCTGAAAGCTTTCTATATCTCGCGAAATTCTTATCGGTTGTCGTAATCTTCCTAAATTTTAAAACCTTGTATTTTGAAATAAATTGTGCTTAAAATGAAAAAGATATATTATTCTTATTATTTGTTTAATGTATGTGCAAGTCTTAGATTAAAGTTTTTATGATCGATGTCTTTACATTCGAATAATCAATTAATACTTATTTCAGATTTCAATTTGTACGATTCAGAAAAACTGTCACCTAAATTTAGCTATAACTATCTCTTAAATACTATCAATAATACTGATAATAATATTATTTAAATGCTGATTGTCCGAGCGATCTTTATGAAGAATAAAATAGGTTTTGCAGACAGAAGATCTGTTCCTCGAGTCAGCACTGATTTCCAACGGATCATGTCGCCAGATGAAAATTATCTGTTTCTATCGTTGAGTTTCTACTGAATCTTGCTCTGCTCATCTAAGACAACGGCGCAAGTGTCGATAAAACCGCGACGAATGTTCTCTCGCTCGAACTTTAATTATTCGCATAAAACTCGCCAGGAACGCTCGTTTCCGTTTTACGACCCCGAGCGATGGAAAAATGGCGAAGAAAGAATGAATTCGGGGCGCGGTCGTGCGATGGGAACCGAAACATTTTCTCTCTCCGCGTTCTGAAAAACGTATCGCGGGATGTATTTCGCAGTAGGATATATACTTTCGTCCGACTTTCGTCAACATAAACTGTTGACAGTTTATAAACGAGTTGAATGGAGGAGAATGTAAAAAGAAACGATATCCGTCTATCTGTCTTTCTTTGAACTGTTATTTGCATCAAAGTTACGCGAATTATCTTAGAAAGTGGAACACGAGCAAATTGCAGGGAAAGGAAAAAATATGAGAGAAGAGATCAAGCTGATTTTATATAGAAACCGTAATTTAAATACGATTTTAAAGCTGTACATATCAAATTTTCTAAAACTTTTTATTATAAATTCGAAGGTTTTAAATTGCTTATCATTGCGTCATCATTATTATCATACTTATTATTATTGTCATTATTATTAGTTTAGAAACATGAATTAATATAAATTAATAAAGGAGAACGAAATAACTAAAATTAATGGTATTTTTTCTTTTCTTTTTTCTTCTTTTATTAATTAACTGATCTTTTGAAATCCTCGAAAAATATTCATGTTAGTACCGGATTATCTGATAGAATTATCTTTATCTGATGTTGCAACTGTAACAAGTGATGCTTTTAGTAATTTAACCGACAAATTTCGACAACGATGTGTGGAATGCGTCTTTAGTTGAACGAGCCTTGAGGCATGGACGTAAGTAACTGTTGGAGGAAGATGTCTCGTGAAATAGAGCGTTGAGAGACGAGTAGTAATCGACGACACAAGTCAGCCAGTGCACGCGCACAAAGGCTGCCTCCCTTCGGCCGCAGTGGGCGACGTTCCTCGCGCGTTTCTCCGGAAGTTCCATTTGCCATACCGCGATTTATACGAGTCACCGGGACTCGGACGAATGGGATGGTTGGGGAAAACGGGAGACCTGTTGGTCGGTTATCGTTAGATCGTGGAATCTACGAATTTCCCGACACACACTGCCCGCTCTTAGAATAATTGTACAAGTAATACGTTTTGCGACTTGAAAATTATCGCATTCTGATGTACGGTATTATTCCTCGGTATCTTTTCTTGGTAAAATTAATTTATTACGACATATATGTATTAAAAAATTATTATTTGTTATGTCTCTTGTTTCCTATTTTAATTTTTGATGAGTTTGATATTAGTCTGCCTGTGACCTATTTGGTTCCTCAAAGCTAAAATAATTGTTTATAATATAATAACGATAAGCACAAGAAAAATTGTGCTATTCCTTGATTATATCAGATATCATATCTTTGAATTATAGAATATTTTTATTTTAACGGTTAAATTTTTTTCGTAATCGTCAAATATGCAATTATATGCAATATGAACGTTATTGACAAACTTATCTAATGAGATATTAATTTTAATAATTTTTTATCATTTAATATTGTTAAAAAGAATTTTATGTAGCATTACCCCATTTAATAAATATTGCAAATCGATATAAACGCACTCTTGTGTATACGACCATACGACCATCAAGAATAAATATTGACCGAATGACATATTGCCTCTAGCTATTAACTCCTCGCTAATGCACCGCTGGTAATAATTATTGCTGCTCAGCCCTGTTATTGGCGGACGCTGGGCTGTGTCAGTGTTTGCCGTAAACGTATAGATAAAGTATGTATAACATTGATCCTCCCTTTCCCTCTGTCATTAAGGACCTGCAATAGCCATTCTACTATATATTATTTAAGCTTGAAAATTTATGGAAAAAATTTACGGAAAAGCGGAAAAGAGCGAATAATCAAAAATCGTGAAAGAATAATGAAAAAGAGAACGTCTCGTAGCTCACATTCAAGTTAATGATTTTTCTTTAAAATCTTATTTTACATTTATGCGATCACATGGAATAAACTCGCGAATTGTACGCTGCTATTTTACGCGAGCCTAAAATTAACGAGAACGCTACACACTTTGGAAACAGGAAATACTACGCGGTCTGCTTTGTCGACGTATAAATCTGCCGCTCTATATCTCTCGTGAAATAAAAACAACGGGCATTGAAGCACTTCAGTGTTTCGCATTGATTTATTCGTAACAACGATGATCAGCGAAATCGCATTCTGTAGGTACTGCATTTGAGACACTATAGAATACTGGTATCCGATACCGAAATGTAGGAGAGAATTAATGTTTTTCAGGAGTAATCGATTTCAATCTTCATGTAAAGTCGTTTCTGATTAAAAATACATTATATTTTATGTTTATTATCAAGAAATATTTTGGCGTGTTGTTTAATAGGTATATTTAACTCTCTTTTAGATTTTCTTTCGGAGCACGCATACAAATTAAGATTCGAATATGCTTTCGAAAATTCTTTATAATTGGAGGGGTTAAAGCCATAGTGGTGTAAGTCACTTTTTTTAACCTAGCTATCGAGTTGATTCATAGATACAGTCTACACATGCAGATATGTTGAAAGAAAAAGAGAAAAAAGTGGTGAAAAAAATTGACACACCACTATGTCTATTAAGCTGACACAGCCACTTTAGCATAATCGAACAAAACATATAGAGAAATTTGGTGCTTTTTTGTTGCTAATTTGTTGCTCTATTCCCACATCCGTTGCACTACCCCTACCATGAGAAAACTACCCCTAATTAATTCCATCTAGCACAACACTGTAAAAATTCCAATTTCAAGAAATATCTCGACGGATTATATTATTTTGATTTTGTTGCATCGTATTTTCATTGATTCGGATTTTGTTGCTCTACCCCTATCATTAGAAAACTACCCCCCGATACTCCTATTTAGCACAACACCTTACAGCTCGAATTTTTAGAACATTCTCGACGAATTATATTATTCTGATTTTGTTGCTTCACATTTTCATCGATCCCGATTTTGTTGCTCCATCCCTATCATCAGAAAACTACCCCCCGATACTCCTATCTAGCACAACATCTTACAGCTCGAATTTTTAGAACATTCTCGACGGATTATATTATTCTGATATTGTTGCTTCACATTTTCATCTATCGAGATTTTCGTACAATTTGCAAGTTTGAAGTGTTGTGCTGAAATGGAGTAGCTACGGGTGGTATTCGATAGTTAGGAGCGGAGCAACAAAATCGGGATTGATAAGCAACAAAATCAAAATAATATAATCCGTCGAGATATTTCTTGAAATTGGAATTTTTACGGTGTTGTGCTAGATGGGATTAATTGGGGGTAGTTTTCTGATAATAGGAGTGGAGCAACAAAATCTGAATCGATGAAAATATGAATCAACAAAATCAAAATAATATAATCCATCGAGAATGTCCTAAAAATTCGAGCTATAAGGTGTTGTGCCAGATAGGAGTATCGGGGGGTAATTTTCTGATGAGAGGGGTGGAGCAATAAAATCGGGATTAATGGAAATGTGAAGCAACAAAATCAGAATAATATAATTCGTCGAGAATGTTCTAAAAATTCGAGCTATAAGGTGTTGTGCTAGATAGGAGTATCGGGGGGTAGTTTTCTGATAATAGGGGTGGAGCAACAAAATCGGGATCGATGAAAATACGCAACAAAATCAAAATAATATAATCCGTCAAGATATTTCTTGAAATTGGAATTTTTACAGTGTTGTGCTAGATGGGATTAATTAGGGGTAGTTTTCTTATGGTAGGGGTGGGGGGTAGTGCAACGGATGTGGAAATGGAGCATGGCTTTAACCCCTCCAATTGTTCTCGTATCAATCCATTTCGTTTAAAAATTGAAAATGCTATGTATTTATTTAGAAAAACAAATTAATAATGTATTTTTATATTAATATTGTCACAATGTAGCTTAAGGAGGTTGGCTAGTGTCCCGCTGAGCGGCGCGGCAAGAGGGGAAAATTTGGAGGTGTCTTCGCATTGCTCGTTTTACGCGTTGCTTGCACTTTTAATATTTTTGCTATGTATAAGTTATGTATAACGTTTCGCCCGATGTATAAGAGTATAATTTCAATAATTAATTACTTGACAACCATGCAGACAATTATCTTCAAGTGGTTGCTCAAATTAGCTAAAAAAAATGATAAGAATTAGTTCAAATTTATGGAGGATATTCGTCTATGGGAATAAGTCGTCCATGCCAAAGTTCAAGACAATTGTCTGCATGGTTGTCAAGTTATTAATTATTGAAGTTATAAACTTCAATAATTATTAGTTATAAACTTCAATAATTAATAACTTGACAACCATGCAGACAATTGTCTTCAACTTTAGCATTGAATGACAGATTTCCATAGACGAATATCCTCTATAAATTTTAACTAATTCTTATCATTTTGATATACTCTTATATACGGGCGACATAGCAAAAATGAATATATCAATAATTAATTACTCGACAACCATGTAGACAATTGTCTTCAATTTTGGTGTAGACGACAGATTCCCATAGACGAATATCCTCCATAAATTTGAACTAATTCTTATCATTTTGATTTGAGCAACCACCCTCCTTAATACAGGATTAATATAGCTTTTTGCGTAGCGTTGAAAACTTAAGATCTGTTAGATTATATTAAATTGAACAAACGTGTTGCTCGTCTAATATAATAAAACTCGATTCTCTTGCGGTATATGAATATAGAAATATTCGAGCATAAATGTATCTGTTTTCTCGTCTCGCGTGTTTTCTTGCATAGAGGAAAGTATAATGAATTTGTCGTACCGGCTTGTGAAACTGCGGAGATTACCGTGAAACTGCGGACCATATACGGATGAAATGGATCTCAGTTTTTAAATAACTGGGAAACATGAGTGCCCATGGAAGAAAGCGGATATAATGGATGAGATTTTAAGTGAATTTATCCGTTTATCACTAGCGCATTTTGCCCATTCATCGTCCACACGTCATGGTAGTTGCTTTTGCAGCGCATGGCATATATAAAGGATTCGTATTACGTTTTAGCGTGAACTTTCGCCACACGCATTAATCTATAATATGATTTCAAAGTATTAGGACATTATGTACACGTTGACGTGAGATACAAGAAATTTTAGAGTAGAAAGATATTATTTATTAGAAGTAAAATTTGTCATTTTTATGGAACATCTATAAATATGGTTTTATTAAAATAAAATAAATCCTAGTTGAAGATGGAAAAAATTCTACACGGAAAAAAAGGATTTGCTATTATATGGACAGCTAACATTTTTTGCAAAAAAATGTTAGCTGTCCATATAGTAGCAAATCCTTTTTTTCCGTGTAAGTTGAGTAGAATTTTTTCCATAAAACTCTCTCTAATTTGTGATAGGCTATAATTTATTTTAATAATCGAAAGTATTTTTGCCGATATCGCCGTTAAACGGATGCGTTTATACATACGTCACTGCACGCACGTCGCGTGATAATTGTGATAGTGTTTCGATTTCACAATCGATGGCGATACGCTCGACGATACGATAAATAGGTAAATAACGAGTTTGACCGAGCCGCTGATAACCGCAAAACGCCGCGCATAAATGTGAGATAATCTGAAACAACGTGGTGGTCGCTTTTGGGAATACCGAAAACGATTGTGCATTTTCGAGATCCGCGATATAATGCAATGCCCATGCTACGCGGCGAAATTTAGGATGGCCGTGTTGTAATCTTTGATTTATGTATTTAATTATTCGCATGACAGAGAATACATTTCGCGTTGAATTTCAGGAGGTCCCTCATCGCTCGTTAATATTACACGGAGATATACCGGAAAATCCATACATGATATAATAGTTCTGTGTCGAATTTGACGAGAGCTCTGACTTTGGGCGAAAATGTGATGGCAGACTATCACATTCAACTTTTGAATTAAACCTGAAATTAAAATTTTATTAATATATAGATTGACGCATTATTTTTTTTTTGGCTTTCGAAGTTAATACGAGTTAGTAGCGATGGGTTTCTAAAAGATAGAATTGTAGGATTACGAGTGGCAAATTTTTTGTGAACATGCACGCGCGCGTTAAATTTGCTTTGGACAGGCAGTGTTATATATATGTATAGGAGCTTCGATGTGGTCACTTGCTCACTCGCTGATGAAATTTTCATTTAAATCATATTACCGTAAAAGGCAGACGGTGGCGAATAGATTTTATGACTAAATCTAATTGTACTGTCGCAAGCTGCATCTTTGGCTAGGCTGCATATACACATTTGTGATATCGAGAAAATTATGTGTGTGAATCAAAATTGATTAATTTTTAGACACGAGAAGAAAGTTAAAATAGATATTTTGGATTTTTAAACTATCCCAGAATTGAATAACTGGATAATATTGGATAATATTACTCAATTTTTTAATTGAGAACTTTCTATTACGAGATTATGCAATCATAATTTTTATCGTACTTTTCTTTTGTAATTGTGATTCATAAAATATATCTATATCCTTAGTATAGTAGGAAAAAGAACAAATAACATGCAGAGAAGGAGAGAGTGAAAAAGCAAAGTCATCATGTTTTTCCTCTCTGTCGCGAAATTGCAAGGCAGAGATTTCTTTCCCGCGAACGACTCAATATCGCAACTTTTCCTTCATGAAACTCTCACTTGTTTGTTTCAGGAGAGTGGCGCGGTGTCGGCCACGGTGCTGCGAGATGTCAAGAAAGGTAAGACTCGAATTGAATTTTTCGAAACGCTGATCGCGCCCACCGCGCCGCGGCGACGTTGAATGAAATTTTCAGAAATCTATTTCCGCAATAGTCGCCGTGTCGACGTGTTACAACTTTTGCAACGCGTTCGCGCGACCGACAGTTTTTGGCCTCACGTCACATAGCATCACACTTTGACGAGCGTTTTGAAATGTCGTTTCGTCACCAGTCGCTGCGAGACGTGTTCTGTAAAAATACAAGGTACCGCCCGCACATTTTGTGCGCAATCAACGTAATGACGTGAACGTGCCGCGCGTATTAATGGGAGCACGATGTTTTGGGAACGTTTAGCTAATGGAGGATGTGAATTGGCTAATATAATATTATTGTTTAAACAATAATGAGATCGAATACATTGAAATTTATTGAATAGATAGTTAATCGAATTCATATTTCTCCTACAACATGTTACTTTATAATAGAAGCAAACTGCACATGTCAGCATTACATTTCCGATTTATTAATGCATTTATTGTTTACACGCAATCATTTATATACCGTGCTTGATAAAGTAATCCATACTGTAATTTGTATTTGCAATATCGCAGAAATAATTTTAAAGCTTTTAATAAATTTCAATATTGCCTTAAGATATTCTGTTGTTATTATAGCGTAAATTTTTTCGTTCGCAGTAGAACATCGCGTCATATTGCGAAATTAATAATGTAGACATTGATAAACTGTGTTGATATATTTAGTAATATTTTCTACTACGATTTTAATTAGAAAAACAATTAACAAGTTAAGAATTTTTAATCGACTTTAACTGGCAATATTCAATCATCTTTTCCGAAATAAACTTTGAAAAACTGCGAGCCGACCAGATTTTTCAGATTCACACAGCACGTTTCAGATCAAATCGAGACGATGAATTCGACCATGGATTTTGGTCAATTTAAATAGACTTCAATTTTTATTGCGAAAAATATTACCCCAGCCAGGGTTCGAACCTGGAACCTCCCGCATTCCGTTCGGGCGTCGTAACCAATTCGACTACCGGGGCATGTGGTAATATTTATCGCAATAACACATATTAAGATGACTTTTAAACAATAATAAGATAAAACACCGATATTTCGTCAAGGGTGTAGGTAAAATACCAAGTAATACGTTATTTATTTCGCCAGTGATAATTAACAATTAACAAGTTAAGAATTCATCGTCTCGATTTGATCTGAGACGTGCTGTGTGAATCTGATAAATCGACTCGCAGTTTTTCAAAGTTCATTTCGGAAAAGATGATTGAATATTGCCAGTTAAAGTCGATTAAAAATTCTTAACTTGTTAATTGTTAATTATCACTGGCGAAATAAATAACGTATTACTTGGTATTAATTAGAAAAAGTTTTTTCTAATTAGACGGATTTGTCTCTGCATCACGCAAAACAATATACTAATAATGAACAATTATTCTTATTTACCATATACTTTTTTAAATCCAACCAATTTATTTGCATTAAATCCCTTTAGCTCGTACGGCTTTACATTGTACGGCTTGTTACGACACACGTAGCAGCAATTGCTAAAGTAATTTTGATGTGAAATGAATTAAGATTAATATGTGGATCAATAATTAAGCCAGATTTTATGTAGATATATTCTGATTTACGAGGGCTATTCCAAAATCAATTTCCGTTTGGCTGGTAAAAAAATTCAAAAAGGCTTGTACCATAGTACGAGCTTTTGCAATCCCTCGTCAAAGAATGGCGCTGCCAGGGTAGGGGGGTATCTAGCTATAGTTGTTGACTCTATGAGCTCCTGAATTTGAGTGGTGACTATATGTGGAAAAGTAATGCAGTTATGTTATGTTACTCGACTTTTGACAAAAATAATGAAACTTGAATTTCTCATCATTGATCTTGCAATTCTTGACGTGGATAATAAATAATGTCAGTAATAAATCTTATGTTAACGAATCTGGAAGGAACTTTAATGCACTTTTTTATTTCTTATTTTTGTAACGAATATAAGAAGTTCGAGTGCTTATATATAAGATCGTAAAAAATTATTAAAAAGAAACGTTAAAATGTCTCCAGAGACTCGCATACTGTTCTCAAAACTTTCTAAAAACTTTACTTACAATGCCTGCAGTGAGGCTGCATTTGACCTCTTTTAAAGCAATTAAGACTTAATATTCCATAATCTCTTTAATTAATGCTTCTAGCGTGGTTGGATCTAAACCACCCGAACGCGTTTAGGACTATTTTTAAGATTTATATAATATATAATTTTTTTACTTTACGTAAAAAAATTATATATTATATTAGAGTATTTTACGGCTCTCGTAGTACTTGTAAAATTTTTTTAACTTAAATGTGCGAAAATATATTATATTTAAAAAATTTACAAATTAAATATATAGCTTTAGCGATGTATTAAAATTTTTAAACGTACGTATATTAATTACACATAAAACAAACGATACATAACAAATTCAATTTAATTGTCTCGAGTTTAAATGGGCCTAAACAATACAATGGAATAGCCTCAGGGTGATATCTAACACTCTCGAAACTCTCTCTACTTGGCATTGCGACAACAGTCCTGCTGATGCCTAGATCAGGCTGATCTAAGCGCGCGCCGCTGGCTAATCCCACGTATCCCTAATGCGCGTTACACGTTGCGTTTCAATCAGAATAGGCGTCCGAGCGTAAGCGCTACAAGTTTTCGATTAATCATAGCCTCCTGCTCCAATTTCTAAAACAATCGCCTTAGTAGCGCGCACGTCATTGCCTACTTGCCCACGTTCGGACATTGTCGCGGGAGACGCGGGATATTGATTTCTCGGTCCTCTCGAATGAGGCGTGTCTGTATAACCGTTTACAACGGAATAACCGCCTCAATTACTTTCGGCTTTGTCCTGGGATTATTCTGCATTATATTCCGTAGCGCGAGATTATCATAAACGGTTCCCGATTCAGATGGATGATGCAGTATTGCTTTTGTGTGGTCTGGAATGATCGTATCGGTCGACGTATCATCAGCGAGGAAACGCTTGCGTTAGATTTATGTCCATTTCTATAACCAATGCAGATTAACTTTAATCTCGGTTTAATTTGCCTTTCATTTTTTTCTAATTCTTAAAACTAGAAAGAGATAAAAAGCAAGGTAAACAGAGATTAAAGTTAATCTATACATTGGTAGAAATAGACATTAACGTTATATGATATTGAGGTAACGCGCGTAGGTGCTGAGCTTTCTCGTATTATTCAAACTTTATTTGCCCCTTCGATTGCTTTGTTAAATCGGACTGTTCTACAAAGGTCGGAATTTTATATACATTCCATGTTTATTTCTTTCTTTAAAAACGTCAAAGAGATAACATGGTTCTATTGAATCAATGCCTTTAAGCTTTGGCGGCGCATGATATATTATACACGATAGTTACGATACAAAGCCATTTCTTTCATCTCGTTTTTTATCCATGTTCGTCTGGTCGTTTTATTTTATCACTATTCTGCCGCAATCCATTGGTCACTAATGATGTCAGAGAAATTCAATTTCCTTGTAATCTATCTGTGCTACAGAAAATTTCTTATTCAACGATGTCTTTAAAATTTGAAATATATACATAACTTATTAAGTATTAATATATAGAGTACGTATATATATATACATATGTAAAATGGTAAATAACAATTTAATTTAATTGAGTAAATAAAATAAGGCAAGGAATGAAAGTTAATCTACGTATTTAAAAGTTCAATTTTTTTGAACATCAGTACCTTGAGTTTTCTCTTTTATCTTCCACTATTCTGATTTTAATTCCGTAAAAGCTTACTGAAAAGAAGCAACTTACTTTTATAATGTTTGCAATTTTCTCTGCATTCTATTAAATATTTAAGATTAAGAAATTCGAGAAGAACCTTCTTTTTGACAAATAGATAAAATATCCGCATCGTATGAAAACCGTATTACTGTTATTTATTTTAACCGTACTACTGTTAGTTATTTTAAATTAAAGGTTGTTGTATTTTTTATCGATATTATTACTTCTGTATTCGTGGTTTCTAATAAATTGTTAATTTTCTAAATTTAGGTTCGCTGATCTAATTCAATTATAACGACATACAATTATAGTGATTTAGCCCGGTAATAATCTAAAAATCTAAGCGTGGTTGTTAAAAATTTGATCTTTCAGGTCGTATGTGCTTTTGACATTAGAATGATAGCGAAATCTTCAAACTCAAACAATTGCATGTATAGCGTTAAGCCTGGGATACATGTGGATACGGTCTGTAGGTCTGCAGTAGGCATTTCTATTTCACTTTGAGTAGAACTGCCGACGCTTTAATCGAACCACGGGTATTCAGGAGAGTTTACGTACGAGTCGATGAATTTCGCACTACAGACGATTTCGCGATGCGAGCTATAGCTTCTCTTTCTCTACAGCCGTGCAGCCGATGTTTACCAAGTTCTTCGCTAAGCAGAAATAATCGGACCCGCCGGCTCTCTCTCTCTCTCTCTCTCTCTCTCTTTCTATCTCTTCCTCTCTCTCTTCCTCTTTCTCTCTCGCGCGCCGATCGATACGCGTTTATCAGCGTTTCCGAGCTGTATAGCGTACGAATCCTTTGAAAAGATAAAGCACAGCGTATAAATATTTGACAGCGCGGAATAGCGCGGTATAAACACGTTTCGCATATTTCCCCTCCGGCGGTGAGGATCCGCATTTTAATGCCATCGCTTGCGAATTTATTCGCGAGTAACGGCGTTTACGCGCAGATATAAATAACGCGAAAACCATCTCGCGCGATAATAAACCTTTGCAGTGCGATATTTCGCTCAACGAAACGCACCAAACCGACACGATGCCACTGCACTTTTCCGCGTTCCCTCGTTTTTCTATGCGTGTTTTCGTCAGCAGCCGGGACGTAAATCAACCGGTACCATTGCGATAGCTTTTTGGACTCTTTTGGTAAATTTTCCTTATTTCTTTTTAGCGGAAATAACAATAACTCGATATGTACCGTGAACCTCTCTCTCGTTCATTGTTATCGTAAATGTTTCATGTTCGTAATAATTTTAACGAGATGAATTTATCAGCATTTACATACAGTTGGTCACATAAAGGTTGCAACACTTAATTGTTGGATGGGTGATTTGTTTTGGTAGTGGTTCGTAGTCTCGAAATATTTGTTCTTTTCAAAACCCATCCAAAAATTAAGTGTTGCAACCTTTATGTGACCCACCTTACATAGATATACGATATATGTATGGATAGAATTTCTGAAGATAAGGCATGTAACGTGTAATTATTTTGAAAATTATTTGATATAAAATAAAACATTTTTTTGTATGCATTTTTTGTGAAAATTTATAAAAGTTTGTATTTGAAATATGTAACTGCGTAAATTTCGAAATTGGGGGATGTAAATCTTATGACTAAAATATATATAATTTTGAATAATGAAAATTAGGAAAGAAAAAATCAACTCTTTTACAACTTTATTTTGATCTTGCTTATGTTAATATACGTGTGATAATTATATTACAATAATAATGGCACTTATTTTAATAATTATATAATCGTGCGATAATATATTTCTTACGACAAATGTAGGTACACGGAGAGAATTTTCTCTCAAAATTTACCCTGAAAATCAGCATAATCATGGGACCATGTACTATGTACATAGTAAAATTAATCAAATATATTTTATATCTTATTGTAGTAGATATTAATATTTTTATTAATATCTATTATTAATATCTATGTACATAGTAAAATTAATCAAATATATTTTATATTTTATTGTAGTAGATATTAATATTTTTATTGTGATAGATATTAATCAGAGAAAATTGCATAAAAATCTTCCCGTACAAAATGGTCCCATGATTATGCTGATTTTCAGGGTAAATTTTGAGAGAAAATTCTCTCTGTGTAACGATGTGTTTACCCTCTGTATTCACAATGCAATAACGAGTCATCAAATGGACTGAATATTATCGGCCAATAATTTTACATTATTCCCTGAATTCTTAACTGCCGCATTGTATTGAACGTGCTATAAACGAGTGAGGTTGACGATCTCCGATGCAATCGCACGTTATACACGCACGTCGCAGCGCATATGCCTGTCGCGCGTGTGAAGTTTACATCGCGTCAGTGCAGTACGGCGAAATTGCGATGTTATAAAAATATACTTTCGACACAGCCGACGTATCGAGGAGTCGCAAAAAGTCGTAGAGTCAGGCCGCGGAAGTGATCGTCCCGTCGCTGAGCGACGTTTTTATTACGCTGGTCGCGCCGTGACGCATCTCTGCGTCTTGCGGGTATTTTCCGTTCCCAGCCGGCGTGTCCGCCTTCGTTTTACCCCTTTTACGTCAACACGTTCCGCACCATTGGAGTATACACGTAATAGGAGAGAGATAAAAGAGTGGGAAACTCACGCCGGCGGAACGTGCGATGTACTTCCATGAACCCCTTGTGGATTTGCATTTTATCCGAGGCGTGCGCACGTCCGCGTAAAGGATCGGTTTCAATTATCCCCTATCGAGACGGTCGTATCTGTGTTTTACAGGTAAATTGTAATTTAAATATTCCGCTATCGATTTTCGTTTCGCATTTGCGACGAGATGAATGACAGAGTAGTTTTGCTGAAGAAGATTCAGTGGCATTCACTGACCAGCTAAGGATTGACAGATGAGTCTATTTCGGCCGATGATGGCGTGGGAATCGTAAAAGTTCCTCGATCTTCGGCATGCGATTTCTGAAATTATTTCGATTAATTGTTATACTTTAAGAGAGAGAGAGAAAAAAAAATATTCTTATCTAGATAATTTCTATGTAAATACAACAGAATAAAATTTTTTTTAAATTTTTGCGCAGATTTTTTCCAGAGCTATCATGAATTATCATGAATTACCTTGTTTCTTTCCGTTTTGATTAATGTTGCGAATTGGAGGAAAACAAAGCACTGAATTTATAGCACCATTTTACATCAAGATATTATTAAATGAGGTGAATTAATTTTAATTTCGTAAACTATTTATTTTATCTGTATATACAGTTTTAAATTATTTAATTTATTATCTACTTAATGAATTTTATAAGCTCGATCGTTTTGAAGATGAACCCTTAACATGCACACCAGGGTCACAGTGATCCTATGGATAACATACCTAAAGTAACATACCTGAAGAGGATGAGTGTGCAATATTAGCCTTTAATATTAAAAATTTGAAAAATTATGATTTTTTGAAAAAATCTTGTTTTTTAGAAAAATTGAATTTTTCAACAATTTTTTTACAATGTTAATAATAAAAATTATTACTTTAAACTATTCAGGCCTTTTCTTCAATGTCTCTAGTATATTCCAGAATTTTTTCATATTTTTATATACATTTGTTTAAGAGTTATAAACAATCAAAAATTTGCAGGGTCAAATTGACCCTGGTGTGCCTGTGCATGTTATAATTGAAAAAAGAGGTGTGCATGTTAAGGGAGCAATTTTCGGGTTTTTATTTTTTAATATTTTTATTTAGAAATGTTAAATATGAAAATATAAATTAAACTATATATGTAGAATGTGAAAGAGTGTAAATTTATAAAGTTTATATAGCAAAAACATGAAAGATTACAGAAATCAATTGAGAAAATAATTATAATTGAATTAATATTACAGAATTTTTCAGATACATCTGTGAAATACATGTGATAGGGCTATTGTCGAGTCATTATATTAGTGTTATAAAAATTAGGTTTTAAATATGCTTATGTCATTTCTCTTATCCGGCCGAATACTATCATGTTATTTTTTTTTATTACCTATATTCACACGGCTAATACAAACAATTCTATATTGACCGCTCAGCGTTGAATAGGTGATGATATCGATCGTCCAAGTGACATACAAATATTTCGTCACATGTGCTACGGCTAGATACTAGCTTCTCGAAAGAAATTGGAATATCTTTAAGATGGAGAAAGCTAATATTTAGATTTAAAAAATAAAATAAGATGCAAATGTATGTATATAGTAAATTTTAAAATTTAAACTTTTTCTTTTTTAAGATTTATTATATTTTTTTATTATTTTGTGCACAATATATTTTAATTGATTTTATCTCTTTTCTGCTTAAATTAATTGAACTTAATTAATATGTACCTACATTATAATGAAACTACATATGAGATATAACATTCGAAAAATTCTGTGCGTATTGTGTAAACTGTGTACAGAATATATAATAGCGTTACTTGGATTTTTACAATTATTATAATTATTTGTGTGTTGCTACTTTTATACGTTACATTTTAATAAGTTTTCCACTTCTCTCACAAAGTATGACAAAAATTTACGTAAGTTATTATTGCTTCGCACACACAATAAATTCAAGCAATATTGAAAATTATTACTGTGTATCATATATTAAGAAAAACATTCTTACAAAAATATTCTGAGTACTTCGAAAACACGATTTACGATAAGCATTAAACTGTTTTCAATCATCAGCTGCAAAAATCAGATACGCGATGAAATAACTGTGTCATACCGCAAATGCAGATTGCTTTCCTGAATATAGAAACAGAGCGGTCAGGGATTACTTGGTAATATAGAAACCAAATATTTTTCCACGAAGAACGGACTCACTTTAACTCGTCCATTTGCATTATCGAAATGCCATCGTAACACTTACCCCGATTGCGTCGCGACGACTTAAAGTCCTACCGAAATTTAAATTTAAAATCTCAAAGTCGGCCAGTTGAATTTCAAATTCAGTAGTGCTTTAAGTAGGACCTCTCCTTGAGTGTTGATGCTGGGACGGAACGTAATAGAAGCAAAACATCTCGGTAAAAAGTAACGATTCGAAAATTCGAATAAATGATCATACGCTTATATAGTTTACATGAAAAGTTACAGCAATATACTTTTTTAATAAGTTTATAAGTGATGTAAGTTTGCTACGTCAGATATAACAACGCTTGACAAAATTAAATCGTTTTATCACGTAAAATAAATAATATTTGCATGTTTAAGTAAACCAGTCTCGTAAATAAACCTTGCCGCAAATAAATCTTCGCTTTTATTTTTTTATTAAGTACGCGTCGACGCTAGAAGCAAAATACTCCGGCGAGAAAGAAATCGCGGATGGTTTCGTAACGGAGAAGTATACGGGGAACTAATCTACCGCGTGAATGGATGCTTTTCATCATCATCGAGATTCTGACGGTTGTCACGTGCGAGACGTTCATCGCGGTGTGTGACTCCGCACCCTTGCTAAATAAATTCGCCGCATGCCCCGCGGACGATTTGTTCGCGCGTCTTACCCCGAGGACCGCGTGGACTCGGTCTTCTCGACATTCCGGGAAAATGATTATTGTCGAGGGTGCGCTCTCGGGGTAAACCCCGGTCGAACGTATCGTGAGTATATATGTGCCGCTGTATATACGTATATATGTATAATACGCACAATCTTTCTACTTTATCCTCCCCTTTACATCTTTTTTTTATATCCTTCCAACCCTCTCCTGATCCTCCTCCTGAGGCCCAACGCTCATCCTGCGAGCCATCTACTACGAGCAGGGGTATAGAGAGGTCTCCAGGTGGGCGGAGATCGATAGCACTACGACCCAGCTTTACCCAAGCAGGCCGGGGAACCCGCCGCTACTAGTTTCCGCGATGTGTGTAGGTATCTGTACTGGCTGCCCCGCCATTACGCTCGTTCCTATTAACCTTTGAATTATCAACCGGTGTTTACGCACGTACTTTCAGGCACGAGTTACGAGGCCCTGATTTTTCTCTTACAAAATTGATTTAATGATTGGATAGAAAACCGATTCGTGAGTTAAAAGAAAAAGTAGGAGGGCGACTACCTATACGCTGGTTATTTGAAAAGCGTATTTCTGCGAAATTTATCCTCTTAATAATTTATAGAAACAACTTGAAATAGGAAGATTGAGACATTTCTATATTATTCATGAAAAAGTTCTTTTATTATTAAAGTATAATGTCCATGCGTTTTGACACGACCTTTGCAGTAGTTTTACTTCCTATCGATTAATTTAAATTCTTAGGAAACAGAAAATCTTATTAGAATATAATATATAAAAGTTGCAATATATGGATAATATAAAATATACAAATAATAGTAGCAAAAATTAAAGTAAACTGTCACACATTCTAAGCATAAACAAATGCATTATAATATTTATCTTCTTCCTTTCTTAGGTTCGGGGAACGCGCTATTAGCTTGTTCTATCCTTGTTTTACATCTAATGGGCGATAAAGATAGAATGATGCTATTAGCGCTAATAGCGTCTCCCCGAATGCGCCCCTCTTCTCTTCTTTTAAAATCTGAAAAATTAACGAAACATTTTTTTTATATTTAGACCATCAATACATTTTCTTACAAAAATTCTAAATGCCAATTGTAAAGCTGTTTATCATAATAGTAACGTCGAATTATGTGTTAATTTACATTTCTTTGAAGCTGATTTAAATTGGTTTTAATTTTGCTGACTTTTTCATTGAGTTGTAATTGTTAATATTTAATATTAAAGACGAAACACTTGCAGCTCTTGCGTGATGATCTTTTATAGCAGTTTTGTAAAGGGAGAATTATAGTTCCGGACTTGTCAAAGAACCTGTCGTTGACAGATAACAGTGCTGTGGCACTTCGTATACGTCCGGTTTTACACATGCATGCACATGTATACACCAGGAAAAGTAATTAGCGCTTCTTACTGGTGACGTATACATATGTACACGTACGTAGTCTACGTCTCTGCCCGACATTACAGCCCTTTGTTCAACGATTACACGTTCTGTCCTTTGACAATTCCACCACTACCTGAGATATCATTAATTATTATCGTCAGGTCTTGTTTTGTGTTTGCGGTAGAATAATTCAAATCGTAATTTTTCCAATAAACATTCTAGGGCTAATTTGTAAAATATTACATTTATTGATATCTTTATACATGTCATATGTTTGATAACAATTGATGACATTATTGGAAAATAAAGTTTTTGTCATAAAACGAATCTTTCTGAAATAGTATCTTTGATATCAACGTTTTTCTGTGAAATGAGAAAAGTTCATGATGGATACAAATTAAATTTAAGAACAATACACAGTATTGTTATTATATAGAACAATATTCTATTATATAGAACAATAAACAGTACAAATAAATTATAATAGTTATCTTTTTGCATAATGAGAAAGTTCTTGAAAAAATTCTTTGGAGAAAATCAGTAGGCTTCTCAGAATTACGATTCTTTCATAATTTAACAAAACACAATATCTTTATTAATAATGCTATAATTTATATCAATAGGTAACCAAGAAAGTGTAATTGACTAAAAAATGACATTATAATATTAGCATTAATTATAAAATATTCTGTTTTATGTTCGGTAATTACCAATATACGTAATATCGTTAGGCAATCTGACTGCGTTCATGAACAGTTAAGACCATATCTCTTTCGTGAGCAAAGTCCATTGTTTATCTGGAGAATGAGTGTCAACCGAACCTGCATTACGTATGCACTCGCAGATGCACATGTCGTCTGCCATTTGCCAGTATAGTAGAGCGAAGCCTGATAGCACTGTATTATGAACGGCGTTGAAAGTTGCAGCGGTGGCAAACTCGAGTACTTAGCGCTTCTTGCAAAGACGTTAAACCGTAATTTAAACCGTGAGTGCTCATGCTAGAACTCGGATCAAGAACGATGAAACGCAGTACTTACGTCTTGATCGATTTTCACGATGTCAATACAGTCAGTTATTTAGATCGTATTTCAAGCTGAGATAACGTTTTGATGCAATTAATCGACATGTTAGAGTTAAATGGAACATTCCTCTTAAGCATTTTATATCTAATTTTTTTAAAGGCTGAAATCTCTTTAATTTTTTTCTGTCAGTATTCGGTCCAATAAATCAATAGAACATAATTTTGTGTTTCTTACCGGAAAATCGATAATTAAATAGAGAATTATCTTTCTTTGAAACTTCTTAATATTAAATATTTTAACAGCAAAGTTTTAAAAAATTTTTACCTAAAGAACTTCTTATTTAAAATTAGACGAAGTATTAAATTTTTTTTCTTATGCATTTTTGTAAAAAATAATTACCGGATATTCTTTTTTTCGGTGATTTATAATTTAGAAACTATAATTTATGTTCTGTTTTTATTAACACTTTGAGTGTAAAGACTTTGTCATCTATTTGTATGTATGACGGTTTCATTTATCCGATTAAGAATAATTTTATTAAATATTTAAAACATTAAAGAAATAACAAAAATTTTATTAAGATACTAAAAAAAGCAATAAAATATTAAGTTAATATATTGGATTTATATTAAGTTTAATGTCGAAATCAGCTTAGCATTCAAGGTGTTAATGAAGAGTCATAACTTCGAACCTGTCAAAAAGACACAAAAATGAGCTAGTTGATAATTTTCAGCCGTTCTAAATATTCTAATCTTGAACAACGTGTTTTGCAACGTGCAAATTTATCTCACATAGAACTTTGGAGATACAAGAGTAGTTTTCGCGACTAATGTTCATCCTCTTCGAGGATGCGCGAGCGATGAAGTGTTTCCGCTAAACGGAGCACGAGCGAGGAGTGTCCTTGTGCTCCAGTTACGCTGAATCGGGTTAAAAATGCGCGTTACACAAAGCAAGATAGTCTTACACGACGGCTCTGTTCAATTACGACTTGTTCGCACCTGCGAATGCACGTTCCGTGCTTGAAAAACCGTCATTGTTTTCGACCGATATGTCTCTCCCGTTCCATCTGTGGAACTGGAAATAGACACGGAAGCAAATAAAATGTAGATTATACGGCGAAAATGGAAGATCGCACCTCTGTGACAATTGTAAATAAAATTAAAATACTAAAACGTGCACAAATTAAAGTACAAATTAAACGTACAACTTTTAATTTTAAAGTACTAAAACGTACTTAACAAGTAAGAATACAATCTAGAATAGAATCCAGATCTTTTTTTTTCAATTTTTTTATATATTTTTAAAATAAACTTGAATTTCTGTTAAGACAGGAAGTAGGTATATCTATAATATTTAGATATATACTTTAAAAGGGTTTCAGAGGTGTTTTAGAAACAGTATTTCTCTTAAAGTAATTCAATGATTTCAAATGAGCATTGTAGATTTATATATGATGAGAATATTTAAAATAGAAACAAACTAAACTTTTTAACATTTTAAGATTATAATTATACAGTTGAATGCTATTAATTACATCTTGCAATAATACATCCAAATTTATAAAAAAAATAGTGCCTTAAATTGGTTGCTTATTGTTATTATTAACTGTTTTATTATAATATTATTATTGTTTTTTAAATTTTAAAGTTATAAAGATGGAGTATCTCAAGATCCACTTTCACGCTTCGACCATGAAGTTTACGATAAAGCGTATTTCCTACATGCAAATATACCGTTGTCGTAATATTAAAAGCAAATTATGTGTAACTTTTCTAATAGCAGTCATTATCCTGTTAGTCGTTTGAACACAAATGTTTGTGTTGTTTAAACTATTAAACTTTGCCATAATTATAGGTACACCTACTTTAATGCATACCGTTTACTAAACATTTAATAAAAGGAAAACATGTGGAACTTAAATCACGTTTTAGCTTTTTTTTCTGATTTTAAATATTAAAAATGACGTGGGAATGTAATTTTACAATGTTGCAAACTTTAGAATTTTATATCAAATATGCACTTAGTACATCATGCAGGATTATATCGCATTTTTTTCATTTATGAATTTTTTAATAAAAGAGAAATGTAATTAAAGAGAAATGTAATTAATTTATTAGGTATCTTTGTAATTGATAAATTAAAATTTGATTGAAGGAAACTTTATATGGTATAACTGAAAAATAAAGTTACTTGTTTGTACCTTTAAAGTTTAATTTGCCAAAATATTTAATTCTCAATTACGTATTATTGCTATAATGCTATATAGAGATATTCCGAAATTTTGCTAGCTACTCGAAATTATATAAGCTTCGAAATTGCAGAATAAAGGAGTGTTGAATTTACGTGAGTACATTCGTTCGTTGAAAAATACATGAAACTCTAGTGGCATATTCATGCTTATTAGGGGAATTGGTCAACAAATAAGTTCAAATCCTATTTGACACACATACGAATGTACTAAAATATTGATGTATATGAACGTGTGTCGATAAAATTAGGTTTCATCGTGTGATTAGTGCGCAAATTGAACCGAACTACGTGCTTGGCATGACGCTCGATGATTTGGCAATCATGTGTTCTCTGGCCTCATACCTGAAATTCCCTGAATCGCAATTAAAGTATCATTCTTACGAGAGCTATCCTCGTTTTATTAAAGGATTCATTTGCTATGGGAATCGAGTTATGCAGATACCTCGCGAGTGATAACACAGGAAGAGGATCGTTATTGTCGTCTAACGACTCATGCAATTATGGCGATCATTATGTTAAAAATAAAGTCACAATGATGAGATCATTCCTTGTGCGTACAACATATTCAAATTTTGTTGGAATATCAATTTTTTTTTCCTTTAGAAATCAATCATATATTACGAAATTAATCAAAAGTTTTATATATATTATGAAGAAGATAAATCTCTTAGGAATGGTATTTACAAATTTTTGATGTTACGAAGTTTAATACGGCGTTAAACCTTCTACGACGGGAGTTTTTTGATTATAAAAAAATATACAACCGGTAAATGAAAAACATTGATTAAATCATCGAGATTTAAAAAAACATAGATGTGTGGATATGTGACTTCTAATTAAGTGGTATTCTATATGGTGTTATTAAGGGTTGGACCAGTTTTATGCAGAAGTAGGAAATTGTTACAACATTATAGCCTTTCCTGTTTTCTTGCGGCTCAGATACCATGACGCCTATTATTGTGTTATTAGTAATTCAATATCATAATGCCTGGAGGTGTTATCCAATATTGCCACGCCACAAGGACGCCTCGTTTTAAACGCAATCAGTAGAACAGCGTTAATGAATTTAATTATTATATAAGTACACTATAAATATCGCGTATAAGTGTGAAAAATTGTATATTTAATAGAGGCGATAATGAGAAAATCTTGAATATTAAAAATCTCGAAAATATCTTTACGAATATTTGAAATAAGTTTACTCATATACCAAAGTTTATTCATACCCACTAGCACCCATGGTTGCAGATCATTCTCGTGCATATATCGTATAAGTTTTGTGTGATACAGTTCAACAGTAACATTAATTGAAGCGAAATGGAGCGCCTCTTACTTCGCGTATACATACACACACAAAGTTCACATAAATTCACGCTAGCACGCTTCATTTCTTCATCTAGAATTATGCATGCGATTTGTGCAATCTGTTCTCATTATTGTTTCGAGTACTTGTACGATCTAATCATCGCTTCGATATTCGTTTCCTACGAATGTTTCAAAATCGGGTTATCATTCCAGCGTTATTTGCCGAATATAATTGTGATAGAAGCCCCGGAAAATTCGTAGTTTTTTTATCAGAGTGAAGATACAGATAAGCTATCCGTTTGCTGCAATCTGGCAATGTCGAGATCATTACGGTGTAATTTAGTTATCTCGGGCCATCCTGAATTAACAGTATAATTAATGGCCACTTCAAGTACAAGTGCGACACTTACATACGTATCTGTAGGTTCAGATCCCTGAGCTAGGTCACGATGGGGCTGCGAACGGGAAAAAGAGTTTCGTTTTGCACGATATCTCGCGGAAATGCAATCAGTCGTAAGAAGCACCCTCTAATCCGGGATTACTCCCAGTATGAGACGCCCAGACACCCCGAGCTATTACTAATTTCCGCGGTGCACGCACGCGCCCTGTAATTAATGTGTCTTCCGCGAACCGCGTCGTTTCCGCAATTGCCGCCCGTATCTCTGAGCTCTCCGCTCAACAATTACGCGCATCGCTATATCACGATGTCGCCTAACATGTGCATCTGGTGTGCTTCGTCATGCTGAAACTGCGGCGATGGATTCGGTGAATCGTGAACACCGCGTCTGAGCTTTCGTCAAAGTTGAGTTTTACGCAGAAGTTATACAGTATAATTATCTCAAGGACGAAAAAACATAGTTCAACGAAAATTATTGAGTAAGACAATTTATCTCAAGTAAAATAACACGTCTGAATAAAATAAATCGCTTATTAAAAATTTGCATTTAAATAGAATTCGCAAATGCCTATATAATAACGACATTTTCACTTTGTCCTGATGATTTATTTCTCGCATTTTCTTCCTTCTGTTATCAGCTTTCTTTATGTTTAGTTTGCCCGTCATCTACCCCCATATTTCATTGATAATTAGAAATTTGCGAAATTGTGTTCTCAAAATCGTCGTGGCTCAATGTACAGGACGCCAACAAGAGCCTGGAATACAAAGATTCGCGAATTAATCTCGCCTGTCTTGGCACTACCCAAGATGGGCAGCAGGAACCACTTCGTTCCCCTCTTGTTACGTTCTTATTATACCGCTCTACTTGGCATCGTTGTGCTTCCAATCGTTCGTAAAGCGCACGTCACATCTTACTTCGAACCAGCGACTTTTAAGATCGGTTTATTTCTGTCGATTGTCGATTTTGCAAACCGTGAAAATGTCAGAAATCTGCATGTAATAATTTAAAATCATACTGCATATATTTTCTTTTAATCAAAATTGTGTTTATTTTTATTTTTTATTCACGTATAAGTTGAGTTTGCTTATATTTTTAAAGATACTTTTTGTGAGAAGGCACTTTTTATTTCGGGAAAATAAAAATGTATATTGTATATGCGTATACTCTGCATATGTATAGAATATAAATAAAATTATTAATTTCTTTTATCGATTATTTCCTTTTCGCGATTACCTCATTAAATATATAAGATTTGATTATTCTTGACATTGAGTCGATACATTTTGACATTTAATGTAAGTTAAAATGATAAAGCATTTGAAACAAGATTTGTAGGAGGCACGAAACATATAAAACATTATCAAAGAGTTATTGTTTGCGGGAAAATGCATGCCATGTCCACTTCATAAATCAAATTATGCGGCGGCGCGGCGTACGAGCTGCCTCGCAAATATTATGAAAGTACTCTTGTGCGCACTAATGTGCACTCTACATCTCGAATTAATGAGTATATATGGGAATACAGATGCTCTCTCATTCGATTCAGCATCCAGGGAAAACTGCGTTATTCGCGTTCAAATAAAGATGCATAATAGGCATTTTTCTTTGGCTTAAGCTCGCGAATTCATGAAACGCGTCTTGAGCAAATTTGCGTGACCAGTCCGTACTATATACTCGGTAGACAAGTTACGCAAACGCTCATTTTACTTTCAAATGCTTCCATATTTGGAATACTGTGCAAAGTTTGCTTAGCTACACGCGTCAGAATTTATATTCGGTGATCGATTTGTTTTTTCTTTTTTGCATAAACACGCTTAATTAGAATAAATTCGTGTACGTGCGCACGCGTGTGCGTGTGCGTGAGTGCTATGATTAAATTTCAGAGGTCTGAGTGCCCTACGTCGAAAATCCAGATTCTATTTGTCGAACCTTGTCCAATAATCCGCTATTCTTCAAAGTTTTGACTAAGGAGCTTATTATTAGCTCAAGCTATTTTCTGTTATAGTTTTCTTGATATTGATATATTGATTTCAGAACCCTCGTCCATTTTTCACTAAACTCTTAGTTTCTTTACTTTATATTATTTTTTAATTATCTATAATTACTTATTGTGCTGCATATTTACATGTACACAAATATCCTAAATTCAAGTAAAAAATTATCAAGTTATCAAAAGCAGAAATTTTATATTCCTATGAACATGCAAAGATTTATAAGTTTTTATTTTAATAAATTTGAAAATATTTAAATATATATTTTATTAATATATTTATCTACATGAATGCTTTAAGTGTTTCTTTCTGTATGTTTTATGTCTAATATTAAATTTAGCTGTATTAAAATAATTTTTTTTGTGTGTGTAGGATATTGTACATATAGGTATCTAATAAACAGAGCTGTAAAAATCGATAATATCAGGTTTTGAACGACATTGTCGCATGTGACGTGCTCGTTACGCTGTATACCTAATAAGCTCTATTTTTTGTTAGATATTGCAATTTAAATTGCTGATACATTTTATCATATCTTCCTAGTTAATCTAAAAAGAGGTTATTAAATCACAAACCTTCTATCCTACAATATTCATTTTCTATAAAAAGCAAAATAAAGCCTTACTGATACTTTTTACATATATGATATTGCAAATTATTATATAACATTTAATCGTAAGATATATTGTATTAATTATATTACTAACTACTAACTAATTTAAAATGTAATAGAAAACCTTCGAGCATTTTTGAAATATACTGCTAAAAATGCAGGCATTGTTGTTTACAAAGATGATGAAATCGAATGTATATTTAAAAGTGATACCTAATAGAATGAAGAGATAGAAAAGCGTTTTTAATGCTGGAATACGATACGAAAATGACGAAGTTTCGATAAATGCCAGCGTATTTCTTGAATTGTATCCATCTAAATGGTCGAACTTTCCGCGTTCTTATGTAGCCAGATACAGTCTGCAGCCAGGATACTAAAACTTAATTTCTACTCTTTCTTCCGGCGTCATTCTTAGAACTTTGGGATATTCTTTACTTATACTGTGCCGGAAGTTATACTGATTCGGAAGTTTTTCGTTCTGCTTTGATTTGTTTCTGAATACAACCAAAAACCCCGCATGTGCGATAAAGGTAGTTTTTGTTAAGCTTTTCGTACTTTTTACTCCCGACTGCTGCCAACAGAAGGTTGGCGAAAAACGAGGGAGTATGATGCGTTTCACCGAGGTCGCGAATCGTTGTTACCTTATTTCTCGGTAACTACAACATACTTTGATATGTGTTTCTGCACATAAGTTTTTAAATGATCAAGCTTGATTATAAAGCGTATAATAATTATCATTAATTGTTGTGTTATAATAAAAAAGAGGAAAAACAATATATTTTATTTGTACGTTCTTATTGGCTATCGACTGACAATGAGTTACGTAACAATTGACTATAATTAATGATATGCATTGAAAGAATTCGCGTGGGAAATTTTAATGATTTACAGTTTACATTTGTAAGGGCTCCGGCCGGCAGATCAGCGCGATAATAACTTCGCGCGCGACGCGCGATATCCAGCGAGCGTGCAGCGACGAGCGGATAGGCTATAATAAATACTTTTTTACTTTTACGCTATAATTAATTGAACAGATAAGAACAGCGGTCGAGAGACGCCACGCCAAATTTTATACTTATTTGGCGGATAAATTATACTTATTTTTTTTTAGTATGTACATACATTTGTATATATTATACACACAGACACATACGCGCGCGCGCGCATACACACAGCGTACATTATATACATCTATATAATGTACATATGTGCGCAACTTATATGTACCTATATATTTAGTATAGGTATATTAATATTTTAAGATAGAAAATATGATTGAGAAATACTTCTAAAATCTTATTTTGATATTCGGTTTTTTGCACGTGCGGGTTGGCAGGTGTTTGTCTTGAATCGCGTAGTCGCCTCGAGTCGATTCCGAGAAGTCGCCTTCTCGCCCACCACTCCCACCTGATTTCGCGCTACATACGGGCATTCGCGCGCGAGCGAGTGCCCATGCCTATCGAGACTAGCAAGGACCGATGGAGATTATCGTATAATATAGCCCATAATTTAGAGGCGTGCGATCGTTCTCGCAATGGATTAGTGAAATGGTTATACAGTGTCTGTATTATAATTTATCAAGACACTGCGTAATTCAATATTGCCAATCCCGTCGGCATACGTCGTTTCGTGCCGAAGCGGGATCGCGCGGTCCCGTATACTTTCGCGCTCTTTGCTTCAAGATTCTCAAACGTGGAGTCGCGTTTCCCGAACGAGTATCGGGAGTGTCGGGAGTGATGAACAATCGTAATGCGCTCGGCATTATTGTTAGTCGCGAGTAATCGCGTCCGCTATTGTAATCGTCGCGTCTCGTCGCGTCGCGTTGAGTCGAGCCGACTTTTCCCCCGTACGATCGAAATTAGCTATCAGAAAAACTCCGTTTCGTCGGAGTGTTCGTCTCGTGCTAATTACACGTGGAAACGGCATTGCATCGTAAGCGCGACCGAGTGTCAATGATATCGAGAGTGACGAACTGTGGCGAGATATATCAATTTTGCATAATAGCCGTTCGCGGTATGTAGATCAGCGTTTGCGCCACCATTTTGCGCGATGTTTTTTCGGTTTTTTTTTTTAATTACGCGAAATACGTCGCGACGTGCAACGAGCTTCGGGAGAATCGGGAGAATCGGGAGTGCCGGACGAATTGACGGGCGGAATATCGCTAATCGCGTATTTCGCGTTAAGTATTTACACGCTCGAAGTACATCGCGAATGAAGTGCCGAGTGGCGGCTAATTAACGCGCGCGGTAATCAGTCATGTTTTTCGGATCCGATAGTGTGATTTCCGAGGTGATTCCCGTCGGCGCGGCGGCGAAGGAGCAGACCGACAGGATGACATCGGCTGGTGAGTGTGTTTATTTAGTTTACTACGTCTTATATCATTATTAGCTTACGATAGTTGATGAGTATACATGTCAATCTTTTATTTACTAATATCATTTATATCATACAACGATGGTTTTGTGTTATTTATTAGTTATTACATATCCGTCTTACCGGCTTCTGTTTTTCGAAACTGTTCAGGAGATGGGATTTTTATTACATATCAATTTTAGTTTGAATTTAGTTGTTATAATTTTAAATTTAAAAATTCACTGAAATATTATTGAAGATTATAAGATAACGAGCATCATTATGCAATGTGTGTGAATAATTTTTGTAATAAAAATCTACAGAGGACAGACATTTTAAAATTAATGGACATTATTAATTAATGGACTTTGGTAATAATAAATTAGTTACCAAATTAATGTTTTTCTTGTAATGTCAGTTTAAAAAAGAATGTTAATTAATCTCTTAATGCATCTGCAAAGCGATAATAAAGATATCTATGCGTACAACCAATACCGATGACTAGAAATTCGCGCAGAGGGTATACCTCTTATACCCACCGTTGTGTGCATTCAATATGCTTACATTAGGTATATGCCGCACTGTGACTAAATCTATGTAGCTTTTAATTAATTCACGACCTAATTAAATCCTTCGCTACGCATGTGACTAATTAACAGATGCACGCACGTGTGTTTTGCTATTACAATATTTACTAGATAGAAGATCATAAAGTAAACGTAAATTGGAAATTAAACGAGATTTAAATGTACAGAGACACACATACATATTCTCTCTCTCTCTTTCTCGCTCTCTCTTGCTCTCTCTCGCTCTCGCTTTTAATTAAGATCTTATTGAAGTTGTCTTTATATGTAATATTGAACATTCTATAAAATTTCACTCTATGCATAATATTTAAAAAAATATCAACTAGAATATATGGAATAAGTAAAAATAGCGCATAAAAATATATTTTGATATTTTCAAATTTATGCTACTCGTCAAAGGACCCCGCTCAAAACACGGGGGAAAAGTTGTTTCAGTCAAATTGTCTAAAAATTGGATATGTTTTAGTTTTTGGCCTCCTGATCACAAATTTAATGAGTAAAACCATCGAAGATGGACAAATTTTTTTGCTACAGGTGTTTGAAAGCGGCAATATTAGATTCACGTACGCTAAAGATGCATTGATAAGTTCGACATTTCATGTGGAAATATGCGTGTATGTTGGTATATGCGTGTGTGCGTGTGACTTTGCTGTTGTTCTCCACTCTTCGCGTTACCCAGGATCAACGACGTGGACATGGTGGATGATTGATCCCTTGTGTGTATGCGTGTGCGCGTGTGTGTAGGGGTACATGAGATCTGTCCATATTGCAATAGGTCAATTCCTTCACGTAATATACATGGACACATATGAGGATATTTAAATACATACGTATTTAGTATGACTGGAAGCTTTTACAGTTATTAATTGCACGCACGCACACACACACACACACACACACACACACGCATACACACAAGGGATCAATCATCCACCACGTCCCCGTCGTTGATCCTGAGTAACGTGAAGAGTGGAGAACAACAGCAAAGTCACACACAACACACGCACACACACGCATACACCAACATACACGCATATTTTCACATGCAATGTCGAACTTATTAATACATCGTCAGCGTACGTGAATCTAATATTGCCGCTTTCGAACACCTATAGCAAAAAAATTTGTTTATCTTCGATGGTTTTACTCATGAAATTTGTGATCAGAAGGTCAAAAACTAAAACATATCCAATTTTTAGACAATTTGACTGAAACCACTTTTTCCCCGTGTTTTGTGCGGGGTCCTTTATGTTTGCATACACTAAACTAAATTATAATGCTTTTTTAATTATATTATTTATTATTATTATTTTTTAGAAATTAAAATAGAGTTTAAAAAATTATATCCTTGTGCTTTACACTAAATTGTACATTGATTAGGTATCTATATATATTTTTTAAATTAGTTGTACAGAGCGAGTAGCAATTGTTTCAATAAGGTTAAAAATGATGAATACTTGTTTCGCGCACCTTCGTGATTCCAATAATCTTTTTTTATTTTTCAAATAACAATAGAATTACTCAATGCAAACAAGATAGATAACTCACCCTTTATGGAAACGTCAGAAACTTACAATGAAATCGTGCACATACCGCACTAAACTCGAACTGCGTGTTCCGGGCGAAATAAATATAAATCAAAAAATGAAGAAAATAGACATGATTTAGTCTGAGATGCCAACTGGCCCGTAACAAACGCGACGACAGAAAATTTATTTGATTTAGAGGAACAACGGTGTATACGTCGGTTTCGCTTTATGAAATATTCAAACTGTGATTACGCTTGATGGCATTCGAAAGAAAAACTGATAAACTTTGGTAGAACGAGTCGGTACCGATTTCCTGTATATCTAGCGATCATGAATCACTATGTGAAAGCTGTAGTATAAAATCATTCGACAGTAAAATCGAATGATTTTTACTTTTTTCAGCAAAGCAAATTTGATAGAAATCGTATGTACCTATATAAAATCGTGTATCTAAAAAAAAAAAAAAAAAATTGGTTTTTTCATACATATTTTAACAAAGTTGGTTTTTCACGCAATTTATTTTAATAAATGAAAAAGAAAAACCTTTTCGCGGAGCATGCAAATTAATATGCCTAGAATACAAGTTTAACTGCGTGCATTGATAACGAAATATCATTATTCTGTAGATATCTAACTT